>CM070706.1:23409319-24609319 GCA_036346265.1 Melocanna baccifera
TTTTTAAGGATGCTAGCCCAAATCATGTCTCACATGCTATACACGGATCTTTCGTACGCGAGAGACCAAAATTTGTATGGATTCTGATCCAATTCGTGTTGTTCACGTATTCTGTATGAATATCTCCATAAAGAGGGTCCGCCACCATCTCTAGGTTGCCTAAATCGGCCTCTCCCAATACCACTGCTTACGTAAGTTCGAGTAATGTTCTTCTTCTGGAACTTTTCCAATCACATAGTTTTATTATGCAATTCGCATTATTGTCTTTAAGAATAAATTTTAAAAGTTTTGTTTTCCTTTTCTTTCTTATTGTAGGAAACAAAGCAATGGCATGCAACATGTTTAATGCGATTAACCATGATAAGGAAATCTGGAAAGTAAAAGTCAGTGATTAGACTACGAGATGCCATAAACCCCAACAGCAATTAACTTATTAGCATCGATATGATACATGAAGAGGTTAGTAATCGTAAAGGTTCTTTTTTCATACATAGATTATTATAATTGTTGTAGGGCACCATCAAGAAATTTCAAGTAAATAAGTTCAGGCCATTGATCAAATACGGATCTGTCTACATGATTACAAACTTAGGTTTCACCAGCAGCAGAATGTGAAAAAACTCAATTTCTTACACATGACCAAAGTTCATGGGATCAAAAAGTCCAGAAAATATAGCAAAAGCAGAACAAAGCTTTAGATTTTCATGCACTGATGTTCTATCAGTGAGAATCGGCATTAGAACGTACCTATCTGGTATGATACTAATTGGCAACAAAAGTTACTGCTACCAAAGTTTTTCTAATACATATTAACAATACATCATTTGGCAGACGTTGTTGAATTAGCATTGGCAGCATAATTTACTGCTACCAAACATAATTTACTCTAGCTCTCTTATCTTAATTAAAACAATACGTTTAATTATATGAATGCATGCAGGCAGGCGTGTGCTATCGGTCATAAGTTGGCGAATGGGCAAAGACTACGAGGTGATCATAGACACGATGCACAAGAGACAATTTGTTCCAAAAAAATATACAAGAGACAACTTTGACTACTATATCTATCACACTTTGTTGGTAAATGCTGTAAAAAAATATTTTGTAATGAAAGAATTTGTTGTGCCTTTTACTATTCTGCAGTTGTTTCCTTTTCATGTCATCGTATTTTATCTGATGCTTTATCAAACTATTAAACTTTTAAAAGAGTATTACTACCTACGACAATCGTTTGATTTGGTGCTCCTACGGATAATGACTTACATTTTTTAACAGTTTTAAGAATCTATGTAATGCTTCTACTTGAACATATATATATCTGCAAGTAACATGGACTCTCGAATATGATCCGTAGAGTTTTATTAGACACAGTTGGTAATAGCTCTGTTTTATTTTTCAAAGGGATGGTAGAGCGCTATATTACCAAACCTCTCCCTTTCTGTTATAAATTCCGATCAAGCAATCAGTCTGAGAAGTATCTCTATGACCAATGTACTAGAGTACATATAAACATTTCCTTGAGGCATTTGATTTATGTGAACTTAAGTTAAATATACTTTGGGACATGATAATAATGTTGAAGAGATACATCTGAAAGGCTTGGCAGTTATAGCCAAGCGTTGCGACCTCCACCGCCGCCAACCTCTATAACTCATTCAAACACCCTTTCCTACATTTTCCTGTGTTTTTTAATCGTATGGCTTTGCAACCAACATATTACTATGTTTGTTTGTGATGCAAATAATTTCATTTATTGACATGATACAATTTTGTTTGTGATGCAAATAATTTCATTTATTGACATGATACAGTAGCACTCTACAAACTAGCCCGTGCACGAATTGTTGTTCACTGCAAATCTGCAAATATACATTAGACAGAAGTTCACTCGAAGAGTTCTGACAGTAAACTTAAATTTCATATAAATATACAGCATCATGCTTAAGAATTCCACTTGCTTTTGGTTGTCAAAACTGGAGATCGATCCTCCACCATCTTGATAAGGGACACATGAACCAGTTACGTACTGTTCCAACCAAAAATAGAAACCGTCACAACTCCGAAAGGGCCAAACTGAATCTGTAATAAGGTACTACTTTTGTAGAGTTTATGTTTAAGAAAAGGCAGTAGGGGAACAAGTACTGCTCATGCGTTTGTACTTGTGTTGCAAATTAATGGATGCAGTTCGATCACTCACCATGCCGATGCTCGATGTACACCCCATGGATGGACCTGCTCTATTCTCTGCAACGAGCAGTATGCTAGCTACTCACATCCATCACCACTGACACCAGTCACCCCCCTGCCAAGTAAAAAATATTTACTCAAGGTAAAGAAAGACGAAACAAGCAAGCAACTAGTCGTAAGGTAATTAATAAACATGTGTTACTTGTTACCACCTTAAACTCCAGTGTAGGGTTGTTGGGATTCATTTCCAGTGATTTCCGAATTGCAGCCTCTGCAGCCCCATCGTTGGAACATCCCCAGAAGCGAACAACGACATGCCCAAGCGAAGAGAGGTTCTCCAGGCCAAACTCGAAATCACCAAATTGATCATTGTCCGCCGCACGTCAAACATTAACTCAAGGGTTTGGAGCTTTTGCATGGCTCCTTGTGCAAACACCACCTCCATGGTCTGACGGAAGTAGAATCTGAGCCGTGTTAGACACGGGAATGGATAATCACTGCCAATGACCAGCCTTTTGGTCTCTGCCTTCTGTGGGTTCCTTCACTCGTATGAAGAGATCACGGAGAGATGGTATGCTTCCAAGGACTTGAAGGTCCCCCACTCCCAGTGTTTCTAAACTGATAATTAGGGATGTGAGGGAGGAGAGTGAGGACATCCATCCTGGCAATGCGTGGATGGTGCCCATGTCGATGTACCGAAGCTGTTGTGGCCCCGGCGATAAATTTTCACATGGCCAACGGAGGTAGTTGTAACTTCTCATTTGTAGGATTATTTTCAAAATCATTGACAGTTATCTTAAAACAAGGCAGGGGTGGCAACATGTAGCCATAACATCCTTCCAGGTCCTTAAGCATAGAATCTATGAATAATTACATCTAGCAAATGGCAACGTTTGAGGAACCCCAATGCTAGAATATTTTACTACCCGAAGAAACATGATTAGCATTGGACACCCAAATGTTGAATCCGATATATCAACATCCGCTCCCTGAGATAGTTCGATATCGGCACCCTGCAAGGGTCGAGATTGAGGGCAACCATCACTCCGATTGGCATGTTCAGGTTTTTGAGACCGGCCAGGTTGGATAGACACTGAAGGAAAGGTTCCTTGTACCTCTCATCCCATTCATTAAACTCGATATCCAGATGCCTCAGCTCAGTCAGCCCGCCCAGATCATGCAGCATGGATGGAGACCTGATGTTGATACCTCGCAATTCTTGTAGGCATTTTAGATTCCCGAACCCATCCGGTAGTCTCATCCACGAGTCAACATGTAGATACACCAGCTGTCCTAGTTGAACAAAGGTTGATGGCAGCCCTTCTATTTCCGTGGAACTTATGTCAAGTACCTGCAAAAACTGTAGATTCCCAATCTCTTTTGGGATCTCCGTGACATATGTGTCACGTAGCACCAAGTACCTCAGGTGAAACAGATTGCAAATGTCCTTACAATGATGATTCTCCACTTGCTTACAATTACTTAAATCCAATGCACGCAAGACTTGAAATCTCGAAAGAGCAGGCAACAAACTAAAAACTCGATCGAACACAGTAAGTGACCTCACATGTGACAAGCTCATGCTTGACAGCTGCTTGACATCGTCTTCATTGCTTGTTTGGAGAGATAGTCGACGGATCTTACTTGGTATAGGCACCAGCTGCTGACGACCTAAGGCTGTCAGAAAATGCTCCTCATTTGACAAGGAAGTGATGAGATCAAGCACCATGTCATGGACACGACAACTTGTTGCCTTATTATCTTCGTCAATATGTCCTGGTTGGATCAAGCTTTGTTAATGAGCTCATCTAAGTAATCCCTCCTACTTCCTCCAAGCTCTTCCCCTGTTCATTGTGGACAAAACCTTCACCTACCCATTTCCATATCAAATATTCAGTCCTAATCTCATAATCCTCTGGATACAAACCTAGATACAATAAACAGGTCTTCAGATGTGCAGGTAGATCATAGTAACTAATAGATAATATCCTTCTCATATTATTCACATCAGGACTATCTTTTAGCCCAGAACCAATAGATTGGTACACGTTGGACCAGAACGTTAGTGCATTTTTCTTTCTTTTCGTAATGATAGCTAGTGGTACTCCGCCACATTTCTGTAAAATCTTTCAGATACTTCAGCCAATTGATTATGAGGACAATTATCTTCAACACCAAATATTCGGTCTTCAACACCAAATATTCTTTGGTAGAATAATTTCCTTGAGTCAACGGGAGAAAGTGGTTTTAGTTGATAAACACCACCAACATGTTTGGCAACATCAAGAATACGAGTTGTTGTGATTATTCTACTTCCGCATTCATTCTCAACCAAAGCATATTTAATTGTGTCCCACTCAGAATTTTTCCATAAGTCATCAATAACAACGAAGTACCTGTGAGGAGATAGCAAAGGATCATACATTAGTTAAGCTCTATGTATGGTTTTCTTTCCTTGAGCTGCGTAAGTGAAAAAAAAGTATATATAGCAAAGAGAATATTGGCATCATCAGGACTTTGAGGATGGTGTTATGATATTATCAATGTTCATTCAGCATCTATGTGCTCAGAGAAAACCTCAAAGTCGTGAAATAACAAAAATATATCAAGACTAATGAAAATAGAAACAAGTATAGGATATAACAACATCTGTAAAAAAAAAACTATAATCTACTTAGGCCCTTATCATTTTCAAAAACCTAATCATATTTTGATTAATAAAATTATAGATTTATATTTAATATTTTAGAGTATTGTAATTTGAAAATAAAAAATAGATTTATCACTTTGTAACCAGCTTCGACACTATACAAATATGTAATACAATTTGGAATCTAGTGTTCTAAAACATTTTTAATAACAAATCTTGAACATTCAAAATTATGAAAATCTTGATATTTTCCAATTATTATAAATCAAAATTTTAAATAATAATTTTTGTTTCATTATCACCTTTTTTTAGAGAGCTTCATTATCATTTTGGACTTGCTACTGATCAGTTCAAATATGATCCCAAGTCAAAATTTTCACTATGAATTTGAATATTTGGAGTTATATTAAATTCTGAATAAACACCACTGAAATGTTCGGAAACATCAAGAATATGAGTGGTTGTGATTATTCTACATCCATATTCAGTCGTTGTGATTATTCTACATCCATATTCATTCACAATCAGAGCATATCTGATTGTTTCTCATACAAATTTATCCCATTTGTTGTCAATAACAATGGAGTATCTATGTGGGGATACGAAAGGAACATACATTAGTAAATCTCTATATAAGGTTGTGTTTCTTTCATCATGATTGAGCTACCAAAGTGAGAAGTATCTACACAAAAGAGAGCAAGGGCATCCTCAGGGCTTTGAGGATGCTTTTATCAGCATTCAGCCAACATCAACGTTCGCAGGGTAAAGCCTCTGAGTCCCGGCAATAAGACACTTCAAACCAAATAAAGATCTAAACAAATATACTACAGGACATAACATCTGCTTCTAAGAAGCTATAGGATAGCAGTACATGCGGTTTGATTAGATGCCATGGAGAGCTCATCCCACGCGACATATTAGTTTTCTAAAATCAGTAGTGGGAATTTCCCGACTCGGTGATATAAAGCCCCGCTTGTTTTGATGATGACTTCTGGTTTCTACTTTTATTTTACTATTCCTTAATTTTATCTCTTTTTGTTTTTAGGTTTTTTTATTTTTTGTTCTCGTATTCCTTTGCTCCATGATGGGCTAACATGTATTTTTCTATTCCATAATTACTAGCCATTGAGAGTGAACGTTTGTTTTAATGATGTAAAATTTTTTGCTTTTCTATGTTACTAAGCTAATGTCCCCTTCTTTGACCACTTTACCATATTTATTTGTAAGAATTATTGGAATTTAAACTTGTGGCATCTTGCACTATAAGTATGTGCTTTACCACTATGATACATAGGGCACCCATATGACTAGATCTTAATTATCATTTACTCATAATAATTGTAATGATATGAATATGTACATACCAACCTCCCAATTGAAGAGGGATACACATACCTTTTGTCTTGGAGGAATTCTCTCAGTTTGCTGATGAGTTGTGCTTCATCCCACGTTTCTTCGTGGATGCGCTTGTACTTTTTCTCGTCAAGTTGCTAGAGCATCTTCTTGAAAATGTTCTCCAGGTTAGGATTAAGGGATACAGAAACAAAAGCCCCACAATTGAATTGCACCTTAAGCTTCTGAAATACTACATTAGCAAGAGTTGTCTTGCCTAATCCTCCAAAACCAACAATAGAGACTATCTTCAGTTGTTGTTGCGACGTCTCATCCCCCTCTATCAGCCTCTGGATTACGCTATCGCTCTTCTCTTCAATGCCAACAAGCTCTGTCACCTTTTTGTATAGAGCTGATAGGCGAAGGCTATCAGTAGTTGGGCCAAGAGGATTGGCAACAACATTATCGACCTTGTACCTATCGCGCAGCTCACTAACCTCCTTGATGTGGGTCTTGATGTCTTTAATATCGGTGCCGATCTTGCGGCGAATCTTGATCTTCATCAGGTTGAGGCTTCTATCGAGGAAGCCCCTAAGGCCATGCAGCTTGTTGGGCGCATGTGTGTCGATGCGCACCATGAATTTGTCGATGCTGTCCTCGATGTCGTAGGACAGCTCCCTAACGTCCCTCGCCCACAGTTTGACTAGCCTGTTAGGTGGCTGGTCGATGGGTGCCTCCGAAACCTCACGGAGGGCAGCCTCCATCCTCTCCAACTCGGTTTTCAGGAACGTGATCCCGGCCTTGACGCTCTTCTGTAGCTTGTACTCCTCTTTCAGCAGGTTGACCAGCTTGGGCAGGAGGGTGCGCATCACCCCCGTCACGACGTCGGCCATGGTGGATCGCTCAAGCTCTCCGTGTGGTTGCTTTCTGTGCTGTGCGCAGGTAGCAGTGGATGGCAATATGCTGTGTGGAAGAGATGCACCCTTTGCCGTCGTCTTTTATAGAGCATGTCCCACCTAACGATCAAGCTAGGCACGATTGGATCATCAGTCCGGAGGCATGATTAGTACGTTAAACTACATGCATGCGTCGCGGGCCAACCTAGATCCTTGGTTTCCGGCGGCACGCATTGAAGGTGCCAGCTCCATTTCGTCTCTCAAGAAACGCATTTATGCACACTATCCAGCTGAATTAATGACTCTACTGCCAAACTATCTATACACATACTTTTCTACATCCTATTATAATTATATTCTATATCATATCTCATAACATAAAGAGTATGTCACATAACAAATGGTATATATGTATATTATACGAGTATTTAAGACGATCTAGGTAGTATGAATATTTTTTTAAAGGTGATATGTAGATTTTTTTTTTTACATACTCCTTTTTATGTATACATATGAAGATATTTATAAAATACACTAAATATTATGTAGATTTTTTTTTACATACTCCTTTTTATGTATACATATGAAGATATTTATAAAATACACTAAATATTATAGACTCATTTGCAATTTTTTCATATGGTTCATATTGAAGTATCTTATAATTATTATATGAGTATATCCAAAGTGATAAAGGAGTATTTCAAGTTCATTTAGGTGGTATATTAGATATGGATGCAATTACACATGAGAGTAAAATGTATTATATATATATGAAACCTCTTTTCTACACCTAGGTGTAATTACATCATATATCGTATCTCACAATGTAGAGAGTATCTCGCGTAACAGAGAGTATGTATGTGTAGTATACGAATATTTAGGACTATCTAGGTGGCATGAATAATTTTTCAGAGGTGGTATGTATTTTTTTTGACATACTCCTTTTATGTGCGTATATAAAGGTATTTATTTAAGTTAGACACTAGTTTATTTATTTAAGTTAAGCACTAGTTTATTGAGTAATGACATGATTCATAAAAAACTAGTATAGTACTAAATAAAGCTCAATTTTGACTCAAGATTCAATAAAATATTTTTGACATGGCATATATTATAAAAGGATCACTAGATAGCAAACTTGTCAAAAGATCCATTCTAGTAATTGAAAAGATACTAATTGTTGAAATTGATACTACTTGTGAATTTTGGTTCAAGTTTACAAATTACGCTAGCATATTAAGGATTTATTCATACATACAAAAGATATGTTTTTGAACTCATTTTCTTTCTTAATCAAATAAGTAGGTAAATCTTTTGCCTGCTCGTTTCAAAATAAAAACCAAAAAGATAATGGAGCCCTGGTGAGAGAGGCAACGATGAGAGCCAAACAAGCAAGATCTGAAGCAAAGCACCCCACCCCCAGCTGGTCAGACTGTACCAACGACAACACTGTACGTGGTGAGGACGAGAGGCTCGTACCTGAAGACAAGTCTTGGATGTGTTTTTTTAGCTACTACTTGTAGTTTATATGTACGACTTATAATTTTTAGTTTTAATGTAAGTGTTTATAGAACAAATCTAATATCGATAAATTGTTTTAAAAAAGCTATCTCGATAAACCACTTTAAAACAGTGACAGAAATATCATCCCTTTTGTTTGATCAAGGAAAACCATAAGATGAATGAGGTTGCCTTCAATCGCCCACACCCCACCCACCGACTGAGGGGGCACTCAACTCAGCTTCTCTTATCACTACGGTGGCGATTTTTTTATCAGAGCAGCTTGCTTTTTGTTTTCGGTTTTTATATATTTTTACATTTAATTATACTCAATAAACCAACTCAACACATGTGTTTTTCACCACTACTGATATTTTTCAAAAAAGCCATCGCTATTCCGATCACCCCTGAGAAGCGCAATGCGAGAGTTTTTAACAACCAAAGCACCATGCCGCCAACCCCATTGATGAAGATAAAGGCTCTATTTTGAACAGCTTCAGACTTTTAGCTTTTAAAAGCCATCTTTTGAATGAAATGGCTTCTCAATACGGTTACTAAGTCATTTGTAGTGGCTGAAAATGTATTATAGATGTTGTTAGTTTTTAAAAAAATGAAAAAGAGTTATATCATCATTGACAATTTAAAAGAATATAGAAAAAAAGCTAAAAAGGTTAAAAAACCAAAAAGTCAAAAAAAAATAAAAGGCTAGAAGTAGAAGCTCTTCGGAGCATAGCCTTAGGGGGTGATCGTTTTGGTTTTTTTCGGCTTCAGCTTCTAGCTTCAGCTTTTTTTTACTATTCACTACACTATCCACTAACTCAGCTACAGTGTTTTTTCAGCCAGCTACAGTGTTTTTTCAGCCAAAAGCCATCGCTATTCCGATCACCCCCTTAATCAAGCCAGTAGGTAAACTTTTGCCTGCTCATTTCAAAAAAGAACATTAATGGAGCCGTTGTGAGGGGAAGGCAACGATAGGACCCCAATAAGTAACTTATTTTTTCGGTTTTTAAAAGTAGTTTTTAATTTTTACTATAGTATATAATTTTAAATAGAGTATTTTTTAAAGATATAATCTACAAGTTAATTATAGTACATATTAAAAGCCTAACATCTGTACTATCTAAAATCGTAAGCGAGTTTCTCTCTCTATAATCTTTATCATAAATAACTAAAATTTAAAAATTTTAACTAAAAACTATAAACCGCTCATATCAACAGATGATCTGTAGCAAAGGCATCCCACCCCCCAGCTGGCCGGACCGTGCCAACAACTGCACCGGTACGCGGTGAGGACGAGACGCCTGTACCTGAAGCGCCATCAAGTCTTGCCGTCAACCGCCCTCACCCCACCTACGGACTGAGGAATCCAAAATAAATCAGGACGGACCCGACACGAATCGGAGCCTGACCGACCGGCAGAACTATAAAGATGGCGTGTCCGGCGCGCTGAGGTGACTGCATCGTTACGTGGCGAGGACGACAGGCCCGTACCTGAAGGGCCACCAAGTCTTAAGGGGTGATGTTTCGACTTCTAAAAGCTTCAGCTTCTAACTTCAGTTTTTTTTTCACTATTCACTACACTATCCATTAACTCGCCATTCTGTGTTTTTCACCACCACTGATGTTTTTTTTACAAAAGTCAAAAGCCATCGCTATTCCGATCACCCTCTTAGCCTTCGATCGCCCCCACCTCACAGCTGGCCGGACTGTGCCATCACGCGGCGGGGACGAGAAGCGAGGACGAGAGCCCAGACCACAGAGCAGAACTAAAGATGGCGTGTCCCGCGCGCTCAGACGAGTGTGAATGACCACAGAGCACGGACGGCCCCACCCATTTTTAACTTTTTTTTAGTTTTAACTTCTAACTTTCTTTTTTTACTATTCAGTAATTTATTTTTTTCTGATTTTTTTAGATATTTTAAGTTTTTTTGTATTTTTTCCCGTATTTCTTTGCATTGTCTATAATAGACTAAATTTTTTATATTTTTTAAATTTAATTATACCTAATAAGTTAACTCAGTTACAGTAAAAAAACCAACTACAATAAATTTTTTTAGAAATCATCGCTATTTTAAATGCCCCCGGAGATGCGTGTCCCGCGCGCTGAGACGAGTGTGAAGGAATCGTTGGAGCAATGTTGATCTTTTGTGGAGTAAGTTAGCATGCTAGTTTGAAATGTTTCCACCCAACGCACATGTTTTCTGGACCCCATGGAGCATCATGCATGCATAAAACAGAAATCAAGACAAGAGCTACTTCCCCCGTCTAACAACACATGCAGGCCATCATTCAAACGTGTCTGCAGTTGAAATATGAGTAAACTACATAAACATAAATTAAAAAGTTATACCGTGGAAATCAGAAAGCCATGCGCAAGTTTTCTGGACGCCATGGAGCATCGCATTCATAAAACAGAAATCTAAGACAAGAGCTACTTCCCCCGGCCCGTCTTAACAACAGATGCAGGCGCTATTCAAACGTGTCTCCCTCATGCAGCAATGGAAAGCTGCCGCCTGCTGCGCCGGGAGGGTGTTCTGCATGCGCTCAATGTCAAGGCCAACTGGTAATATGGCGATGAGCAATGGAGGCTTACGCCTGCGCAAAGACCAATGTGCGTAACCGGAGACAGTCACTTGCTACAGATGGAGGTTGAAGAGAGGAGTCCTGTTAATTTGCCCCCATTGTTGTGTTGTTAGTCTTGTAAAACTCCTGTTCATATAATTGGAGTTTGATGCTGTCCGGAGTTTTCGCGGGGTTTGGTAATCCGGTCATAGTCTACCTGCATGCAGCGAGACCTTGCATCACATCCTTTGGTGCTAATGTATATTCTCACCTCACATGGCAACTTTTGTTCATTGTCTGCAAGATTGCAATCAAGCGTATGCACAGGTTAATTGCTGTCAGTCATCAGATGTTAGTAGGCATGCAAACTTGCATCCAATTGAGAGAACATTCAATGAATCAGAGCTTCAAGTCTGGAAGATTAGCATTCCTCTGTATATTCTGAACAAGGATAACCCTCCAGCAATCCACTCTGGGAAGCAAACAGACACAAACAAATGTTCGCCCCTGTGCTGCGTACCCCTCATCCCTTCTAGCCATCCAATCTTCAAAACAATACGCCACATACAAGGAACGGGTGCCCCTTATGTTACCGCCTAATTGGGCCTGTAACTGAGTTTTAGAAACTTAGCCCGGAATAACTTTTTAAAATCTTCCTCTTGATATTAGCAACACGATATAGCAAAAATCACAAACTCACAGGCTTCACCAAATCCAAGAGCCAAATACCACAAAATCACATGAGACACCAGTCTCGCGGTCTAACCATCGACCAAGGGCCGTCGAAGTGCTTGGCCAATCTGGCTGCAAGTGTCATTGATTGGACCAGCCTGGTTGGTCTGACTGTTCAGGTCACAACGGTCTGATCGCTCGTCGAATAGAAACATAATGAGCACGGCACACGGCTAAAAAACTGGTTAACTCTTAAACTACTTATCCAAACAGAATGAAACTTGGTATAAATCCTTCCTAAAATATCAGGTACATATTTCAATCATAGATCATAAAGATCAATACCAAAGTTCTGACATTTATCCAAAATAAAGAAAGTTACATCAAATCTTGGCAAAAGAGAGAAACATCGATCTACTCTTACTCGCGAGTTCTTGATGATCTAGATAATCTTAGACAGGATCTCACATGTCATAGCAAACTAGATCATAACATAAACTCATACCAAAATACCCTCAAGATCAAAACCCCAAAATCAACTCTCTTAAGCAAAACAAGACAATCACAAGAACTTTTCATAGAAAATGCCTAAATGAATGAGATTTGATCTATAAGAAATATCTGCACCTCTCACATATCTTTGGCACTAAGAGATATCAAGAGAAGATGAAATACAAACCAAAAAATCAAGCAGATCAAAAAAGTACAAAGAGAAATCCATAGCACAACTTACTTAGACGAAGTTCGGATATTCTCACTCAAAAGTTCTTTTTGCTCCTTTTCAACCAGAATGATAATATTTGTCTTTCCATAGTTGATGAATGAATTATGCCTTGAATTCACAGTTTTTTATGATTAGACTATACTTAAAATATTAACTGATACTAGGCTGCCAATAAACCACGTCTAAATAAGCGTTAAAAGATATGGTCAATTTCAGTAAAGTAAACCCTAGACTAGAGCCATCTATAACCGCCGTCTGAGTTTTTAACCAATTTAAATTAATTATATTTTTATTTATCTTAAGCCATTATTAACTATCTAAGGGGTGATCGAAATAATGATGGCTTTTGGTTTTTACTGAAAAAACACTGTAACTGACTGAAAAAACACTGTAGATGAGTTGGTTTATTGAGTATAATTAAATGTAAAAAATATATAAAAAACAAAAAATGGAAAATGGGAAAAAAGTATAAGTAAATTTTTTTAAAAAATAAATTTTACTGTAGTAGGTATTGTAACTACAGTACTAAAAAAAAGTAGAAGCTCACGATGGAAGAAGCTGTCTTGAACGCCCCCGCATGCCCCACCTCCAGCTGGCCGTACTGTGCCCACGTCCACCGGTACGCAGTGAGGACAAGAGGACCGTACCTGAAGGGCCATCACCCATCAAGTCTTGCCTTCAATGGCCCTCACCCCACCCACCGACATGGGAATCACATGGCCACAGAACCTGAGGCCCTGAGCGATCAGCATAACCAAAGATGGCCTGTCCCGCGCGCTGAGATGAGTGTGAATGAATCGTTGGAGAAATGTTGATCTTTTGTGGAGTAACCCGCTCAACTTCGCTGCCTGTGTTTGTTCGGCTTCCAAAACACTATTGTAATTTTGTTGCTTTATGTTTTTATTTTATTTATTTTGTATTTTTTTTATATTATCCGTGATAAGTTAACATGTTATTTTTATTTTTATATTTTTTAATTTAATTATATCTAATAAGGTAATTCAACTACAGTAAAAAAATCAGCTAGTTACAATAAAATTTTAATCAAAAATCATAAACTATTGTTATTCTGAATGTCCCTAAGTTAGCATACCAATTTGAAATGTTTCCACCCAACGCACTAGTATTCCGGACGCCTTGGAGCATCATGCATGCATAATACAGAAATCAAGAGAAGAGCTACTTCCCCCGTCTTAGAGGGTAATCATTTCGGCTTTTTTTAATTTTAGTTTTTTTTTCACTATTCACTACACTATCCACTAACTCAATTACAGTGTTTTTTTAGCCAGCTACAGTGTTTTTTCAACCAAAAGCCAAAAGCCATCGCTATTCCGATCACCCCTTACAACAGATGCATGCAAGAGGAAAGACTGAGCCGATATGTATCGTTTGGGGGTTAGGGTTGGGTTGGGAAGTATCGGTACCTGTCCCGACACTGATACAGTGATACGACAGCTTTTAGAAGTACCGGCGTAATGTAGAACAAAGGAGCCAACCCTCCTGCTCAAGCTAGATACTTTGAGAGCATTTTTGACTCTGCCAGTTTGGGAATATTTGATTGAGATCCTCACGGCAAGAAGATTTGGACAATGACGGACCAACTGTCTGCCATTGGTTTTAAAGGGGTGTTCGGAATAACGTTGATTTGTAATTTTTTTATTTTAGTTAGTTTATTTTTTTACTGTATCTGAATTTAGCTTATTTGGTATAATTAAATTAAAAAAAATAAAAATAGGAAAAACATGTTAGCCCATCACAGATAATACAATGGAATATGAGAAAAAGAAAAACAAAAGCTCAGAAATCGAAAAAAATCTAGAAAAAGACGAAATTACTAAATAATGAAAAAAAGAAGCCAGAAGTAGAAGTGGCTTTAAACTAAAATGCGCTGCAATGCCATGCTCATTTTAACTTTTTTAGTTTATGCTTCTAACTTCTGCTTTTTTCACTATTTAGTAATTTATTTTTTTTCTGATTTTTTTAGATTTTTTTGGCTTTTTTGCACTTTCTTTTTTTCCCGTATTCCTTTGCATTGTCCGTGATGGGTTAATATGTTTTTTTATTTTTAACTTTTTTAAATTTAATTATACTAAATAAGTCAATTTATCTATAGTAAAAAATAAGCTAGCTATAGTAAAAAAGTCATAAGCAAACACCATTTCGAACACCCCCATATATATGCCAATGCAAGACATCTTAAGAACTTTTAGAGAGACATGTGGGCTAGTAACCAATTTGCAAAAGAGTGTGGTATTTGCCATCAGATGAGAAGAGGTACACCTTGAGGAAGTGCTCAGTTCTTTTCCGAAAAGACAAGTCTTTCCCGTGCTGATACCTTCAATTGCCCCTATCACTGAGAAATAGTTGCACGATGGCCTCGGGCCATGGTGGCATGGCATGGCGATCTTGCAAGCCCATGCGGAGTCGGCACAGACAGTCACCGGTAAGGCCTAGCACGGTATGATGGCACGCTAGGCTGTCGTTGGGCCGTTCCAGTAGGGCATAACACATGGGCTTGTGTTAGAGCTAGACGCATACCTCGGCCACCGCCAATGCCACACCTGTTGAACCGTCAGATACACTTGTGTGCCGCCATTGTGCGCTTGCTAGCCTCCAACCACCTCGGCCATCGCCATCGGCATGGTCCCCCGCCTCAACCATAACCATCGCCACTGAGGCGTGGAGCTAGAGAGAGAAACTGGCCTGAGTGAGGACGACAGGGAAGAGGACGACCTCGCTAGTGGCGGAATAGAGAAGCGCGGGGTCAGAGGGGAGCAGGGAGGTGGAATTAAGGAGTGCAGCTACGCTTGTGCGGGGTGGATTGGCGGGTGTAAAAGCTGAAAAGAAGAGATATGAGGAAAAGGAGAAAAGGAAAGGAAAAGCAAAAGAAAAGGAAAAGCTACAGGAGAGAAGTGGGAAAAGGAAAAGGAGAGAAAAAAGGGAAATAGTGAAATTTAAGTAATTGCACAAATTTATGGATGCATACATATTTGGGGGAAAGTAAAATTTTATTAATATTTTACAGATACATTGTTGCTACCTCATTAAAAACCTTACACCTCAGTGTGGGGTTTCACCAGTAAGAAAAAGAGTACAATAATTACATACATGCATACATATCAGCTACTCGATGTTGAGATCGGCTAATGCTTGTGCGATCTCGGATCCTCTAATCGGTATTGCTGCCGATCATCTATGTTCTACTAGTCCTTGAGGTAAGTTAGGGCCTTCACTATCTCGAGCATGAGGGATGATCTTCTTTCTTCAATTATTCTTCTGACCATGCTGTATGTTGCATCGGAAGAGATAGTTAACACCGAATGAGTAGGAGATCCCATGCAAAATGGCATAGCACAGAACTATGCTATGGTTGTCTCTCCACCATTCGAGGAGCTTGACCTTCCTGGATGAAAGGGTAGGATTGGTGGTCAAAGTTGTGGTTGAGGTAGTGATTGAGCTCTACAATTGGATTCCACCTTGTGGACGATTGAGATGAAGAACTAGATTCCGTGCCATTCATTCTCTTCCACAAGTGGACCATCACGCTTCCCTTGGATGGTCGTGCCGCTTGCTCTGACACATACGACTCCGTATCATCAGCGCCATACTTGTCATACTACAAGCAGAATACTCGAAAGAGCTCGTCTTTCACATGGTTGAAAGTTTCTGAGTAATCCAGATCGAGTACCTCACCTATTCCCTCCATAGCAATTTTCAAACCGTCCATGGAGAGGGTAGAGAATAGAGAGTTTGGTGAGTTGCCAGTATTGAGTTGTGCAAATATGAGATGAGGCCATGAGGGGTGGATTTTATAGGCATGGACGAAGAGGACCGTTGCTCCTTGGCCCTTGCTTGCTCTCTACCTCCTCCATGACCATTGCTTCATGAGCTCTCAAGCTCTTTTGCTCGTTTCTCGTAGAACTCACCATCCATTGCCATGGGCAGAGTCGATGCAGAGTTGTTCCTTGTTGCCCTCGTCATCCGTTGGCCAAGCCATCCACCCAGTTCTCACTCTCTCAGTCTCACTCTCCCGCACTCTCTCTCTCTCTCTCTCGGTCTCCTCACTCTCCCTCTCGATTCTCTTCTCTCCCTCTCCGGCTATTCCTCTTCGGCACTCTCTGACGTGGCAACACCTAGGCAGGTTCAGATCTGGACCTTCCTCGTCCCTCACCGGTAGTGGCCTAGGCCTAGATCTGAGCCAGCGACAACCATGACGACGGGGTCGACATGGTTTCCCTTCCTTCTCTTGTACAATGACATCGAGGCGACGCAAAGACAGCAACGACATCCACTACCTCTATCTACCTCCTCTCCTCAATGGCGACGAAGGTGGAAGCATGAAGACAACAACCATGGCAGGTGCTTCTGTCTCCCTCCCCTCACCTCATCCCCTACCAGCAGTGGCCTTGGCCTAGATCTGAGTCGAGGACGACCAAGACGACGGGGGTAGCATAGTTTCCTTCCCCTCTCCTCGACGGCAACGAAGGTGGTGGCACGGCAAGGTGCCTCTGCTCCTCCTCGCTCCCCGCCGCCGTGGTCGACGAGTTGCCAACACTGCCGCATGCCATCATCATGCCTACGTGCCGTCATGCTGCGTTGAGTTTTTCAGGCCGACACACAGCCCAATGCAACGTGTCGGGCCATGCCGCCCAACATGCCTGATCCCTAGGCCACACCGGCTTGGCATTCGTGCTGTGCAGGTCCAACCTATACTATTTCATATCATGTCGTGCTGGTTGGGCCTCGTGCTGACCCGAAATAACCTGGCCCAAATGGATATATTCAGTTCAAATACAAACTTACCACCTTGCAGTCATCCCACTGAAGAAACGGTCGCTTAAAAGGATAGGTAACTTATGAAGAAACTTCTTGTGGAAGGGCGGTGAAGAAGCAAATGATGGCCTAGTCAAATGG
Source organism: Melocanna baccifera (assembly GCA_036346265.1). NCBI lineage: Eukaryota > Viridiplantae > Streptophyta > Magnoliopsida > Poales > Poaceae > Melocanna > Melocanna baccifera. The sequence goes on from CM070706.1 coordinate 23,426,760, forward strand.
GAAAAGGTAACCACGCTAAAAGCTATGTGAACTTCTGTCTTTGGATCTAAACAAGTTTAGTATAGCACTATAATTATGCCGTTGTGTTATGAATAAGTGCACAAAAGCCATGATTGGTACTGTTGTAGGTATGAAACCCAAACACATGTGTGGGGGTGGACATCAGTCGTCTTACAAGCCGTCATCTACGAGAGTAAAAATCACATAGGAATTTATACAGATTCAGGGGTCCAAAGAGACCATCCTATTTCCGCGATGAGCCAACGGAGTTACCTCGGGAGGGAGTCCTCGAAGGCTCACCAATTTAGATATATTTCTTTATTACTTATGAGAGCTCTCTCTCCAAATAAGGGATACATAATATATTTATAGTCTTTTGGGCCTATATAAATGACCGAATTACCCCTTAGAGGATAGCTATCTTATGAGTATAAGTGGGGATGTAACTTCTTTTATAACTGCATTTTCTGAACATGTATGTAGGTATCTTTGGTACAACAGATCCCATTAGCGAAGGAATGAATTATTCTTTAACACTAACTTTCTGCCCCTTGACGTTCAGGAGGAACGTCGAAGGGCGCGTAGGGTTGCTCTGATTGCAGTGCCAGGGTCCATGCGCTGGCCATTCCCTACATAGCCGCCGTCACACAGTTGGATTAGAGGGCGATGGAGAATTGAGCAGCAGCCGGTCAAAACCAAGGGAATAGCTTGGGTGCCGAGGCAAGAAAAAGTCCGACGAGGTCGGCCTCCAGGGTAGAGGCTTCCCCGGGTGCTACTCCCAGGTGTTTCCGAAGCGCCAGGCGGTGGAGGACGAACCCGCCGCAGTGCCGAAGCTTGAATGTGTCGGGGCGCCGAGATCCGGGCTGCTAGGGCACCGGAGGACGACTCGCCAGGTGTCTAGGGATGGCATCGGGTGTAGCGGTACGGTAGTGCTCGCCCATACCCATACCCGCGACCTTGATTTACGCCACGGGTATACCCGCGAAGGACGACGGGCGAAGAACGTCGCCCATACCCGTCGCCCGCGGGTATACCCGTTTACCCGCGAACCAAGAGTCACCATAAGAAAGAGAATGTCTTTCTACACCAAAATATAAAAAATAATTGTATATAAATAATAGTGAATGGGAAAGAAAAGCATCATCCCATATTGGTCTGCTTGGTATGTATGCATAATTTACTGCTCTAAAGATGGTAGCCCTCCATCCTCTGATATGTTAATCATTGGTTAATTTATTTCATACAGGTACTTTATCATAATTGATAAATGTTTGGAGCAAATCAGCATGGGAAAAAGTGGGATGTGCTTTACCTGAGAACAATCACTACAGCAGGGTGCTAACAACTACACGAATTGAATCGGTAGCGAAGTCTTGTTGCTCTCGTCCCAGTGATGGCATACATAGAATAGAATTGAACCTCAATGAATCTGATGCCAAGACCTTATTTTTCAAGAGAACGTTTGGTCACAAGATGGTTGCCTCCACAGTTGATGGAAATTGCAGATCAGATCTTGAAAAAATGTTGTGGTTCACCATTAGCTATAATCAGCATAGCTAGCTTACTAGCTAGTAAGCCTGTTGTGCTGAAGCAACAGTGGGAGAAGGTCCTTATCTCTATAGGTTCTGCATTAGAAAAGAATCCTGATCTAGAAGGATTGAAGCACATACTTTCTCAGTTACTGTGACCTCCATTACTACCTAAAGACGTGTTTGCTATACCTTACTGTATCCAGAGGACTTCAAGATTGAGAGGGATAGTCTGATTCGGCGAAGAAAGAAGTCTATGTGTGGAGGATGTCGCAGAGAGCTACTTTAATGAGCTCATCAATAGAAGTATGGTCCAACCAATGGATATAAATTGTGATGGCAAAGCTCAAGCTTGTCGGGTTCATGATGTGATGCTTGAGCTTATAATATCAAAGGCAATTGAACAGAATTTTGTCACTTTGGTTGGTGCTCATCCAGTTGCAGTTAAACCACAAGGCAATGTTCGCCGACCATCTATCCAGTGTGATCCAGAGGTTATGAAAACACAAGGAGGAATGAACTTACATCATGCTATATCACTAAACTCTTCTGTACAAGCTTACTTGTTACCTCCTTTATCTGAGTTTAGGGTCTTGCGAGTGTTGAATCTTGAGGGATGCCAAGGCTTCAGTGAGAAACATCTGAAAGATACCAGCATTTGTTTCATTTGAAGTATTTGAGCCTTCGGCGAACATGGATTCAAACCTCCCACCACAAATAGGAGACCTGCAAACTTTGCAGACATTAGACATAAGGGATACAAATATAGAAGATTTACATGGAACAATTATTGGGCTCGTGAAATTGAAGTATATACTTAGTGGTGGTTATACATGGGGTAAAGCTACCTGATGGTATAGGAGCATGACATCCCTGATAACCATATCAGGTTTCGACAATTATCGTAGTTCAATCAACGCATTGCAGGAGCTTGGTAATCTGAAAAGTTTAAGGGAGCTTACAATCAACTGGTCCGATTTCAGTTCTGGCGATATAAAGCACCAAAGAGGCTATGTTGAGAACTCTCGGCGAACTGGGTACAGGCAACCTCCAATCTTTCGCAATTTGCAGTCGCAACTTCGGCTCCCTTGAGTTCTTAGATTCTTGGTCGCCGCTACCCAGTCACGTTCAGAGGTTTCGACTATCTGCATACTACCTTCTCCCAAGAGTTCCAAGGTGGATGGCATCACTCTGCAACCTAATTGATTTAAACATTAACATTGAAGAACTAACAAATGAAGACATACTGATCCTTAGGAGCTGCCTTTCCTACTTCGTCTCGACTTATGGTTGAAGTCACCCCAGAAGGACAAGATTGTTATTCACGGAATAGGATTCCCATACTTGAAAGAGTTGTTCTTCAGTTGTGTAGGACCTTGCAAGTGCTTCTGATATCAGTGGTGTTGAAGATGCAATCCATACTACTGTGAAGTACCATCCTAGTACTCCTAGGACGAATATCCAAAAGTACGGTATGGAGTTGCATTTAGATGAGAGAAATAAGAAAGAACACTCGGAACAGTTTCGAAAAGGATAATGCTAGCAAAGAGGATATAAACCATACGAACAAGAAGAGAAGAATAACAGAGATTGAAGACCATCACATCCCCAATGCACAATAATTTCTCCGTAAGCACCAAAAAGGAAGACCCAAATGAGCCAGGGATGATGTATTCATCCTTTCATAAATGTTTTTTGCTATCTTTTCGTCGTTAAAAGCATGACAAGTTGCCACCTGCTATTAAAACCCTTAAACGCATATTTTGATGACAAACCTTCAACAATTCGAAGAAAATAAAACTTTGTCAAGTCACCCATTTATGAACAATGAGAAAATGGTTGGCAAACAACTAAACACAAATCTGTCTTCATGACAGAAATGAACAGCAGCAAGTGCACATTACAAATGGCATGAACACAAGATCACGCAGCCTAAAGATTGGAACTTACAGGTGACTGCTATGTACAGACATGGATCACATCTTTACAAGCTAGTTTGGCACATTGACTCTTTAATCACTACCAATTCTCCTTCACAATCTTTGCTTTCTCAAATATGTACTTCCCTTCCTTGTACTTTTGTGACTCCTCATAAGCTCTCTCATACTTCCAGCCCAATACCTCGCGGCAATCACGGCAGTAGATATCAGCAACCGTGTGAAGCCCCGTCGTGAGTTGCCTATCCTCCTTCGGCCCCACAGCTATGTTCATGGCATGAGAAAACAGAAATGCACGGCCATTCCTCCCCTAGAACAGCCGAAAGAGCAAGGGAGACGGTATCATCCTCCAAACACAACAAAAACCAAAGATATATATAACCAATATGTTCTTCATCTAAATGAATCACAACTGTTTGCGCTAGGAAAATAACTAGGCTCATGTCTATACAGCATATAGCATCTCAAAATCCCAAAACCTCCCCTCTTGACTAACAGTTCGTACAAATAACTCAAACTATGTTATAGCAATGTCTGCACATTAATTACTCCACATATAGATAAGTATTAAACATAAGTAAAGAAGCTGATGAAAATGTAAATTTGGGTATTCATAGGAATGCACCAAAAACAAGGCTTGGATTGCTGAACCTCTTCGGTACTCAACTACTCACTGCAATCAAACCACTTGCGTCCTGATGAACAGGCTAATTATTAAGGTCACCCTTGTTTCCTGCCCAGTTGATGCCTGATGACAACTTCAGAATGCAATACCCGATCAATCCAACACTACTGGCTCAGCAGACCCCTACTGATTAAATTCAGTTCACTCTTGATTCCCAGTACAGGCCCCAAGGTTAGCATTTGGCACTAGAAAAATAAATAAAAATGCATTCCAAATACCCAAGAACTCAAGGAGCTCTTTGTCTTCCTTCACCTGAAAGGCCTTGGAGATGATGTCGTCGTGGAGGCAGACCTGGTTCCGGCAATGGCAGCAGCTGTACACCCGCGGCCCGACCAATTCCGCCATCATCAGTACCCTCTCCTGCAACTAATTTACCAAATCAAGAACTGATGCGTCAAACACTCAAGAAAAAAACCCAAAACCCAGATCAAGAAACCAAGAATCAAACCATACATACAAAGATTGATTCTGCGATTGATTCGATGAGAGTAAGGTGGAGGGGGGCGAGGAAGAGGCCACCGCACTGCACCGAGATGGAACGAAGACGATGGATTAATCAATCAGACAACCAAGAAGCTACAATAATAGCAGCACGCAAGTAACGACTAGAGGGGGCCAAGAAAAGAAAGAAAGAAAGAGATGGCGAACAAGACCAAACTCAGCACGAAACCCAGGCCGGAAGGTTGCTGCTGCCGCGTGCGATGGCTCAATCGAAACAGGCGGCGCCGAAGGATAAAAAAGCAGAAGGAAAACCGCAAGATTTTACCCGGCAAAGAGATCAAATGTACCAATCACTAACAAGAGATAAAATCCAGTCAATTAGTAAGAAAAGGTCCAAGTAATGGTCGAATAGGGCCAAGATTGACCCAACCAAAGACGAGAATTTGTGCCAAGTGCAGAGGAGGAACAGTGAGAGAGCGACGAAGAATGGAATCCAAGTAGGAAAGGAAGATGTGACAGGGAGGTTTGGGTTAGGGCCTCTTATTTCAGTTTTTTTACGATTTCAGCTTCTAATTTTAGTTTTTTTTTCACTATTCAGTAATTCGTCTCTTTCTGAATTTTTTTAGATTTTTTGAACTTTTTTAAATTTTTCTTTTTTTTCCGTGTTCCTTTGCATTATCCGTGATGGGCTAATATATTTTTTCTATTTTTACATTTTTTTAAATTTAATTATACCTAACAAGCCAAATCACTACAGTAAAAAAAGCCAACTACAGTAAAATTTCAGCTAAAAGTCAAAAATCATCGTTAAAACGATCACCTCTTAGAATATAATTAGTAATCGGCAGAGTTAATTATTAACTTAAGTAGATGGATTAGGGGGTGAGTGCTTGGTCAGTACGCCTAAGCATTTGGTTAGGTCGCTGGATTAGGAGCATGCGAAATGACTGGGAAGCAAGCAAAGGATTAGATTAGGTTGGGGTGTGTGACTGACTGACGGTGAGTGAGATATGAGACGTAACAGTGCATTTTGTTTGGTTTATCTTCACCAAACCTCTACCGGCTAGCAACGTAGCGCCTGGGATTTGCTATAGTGCTACAGTGCTCCAACAAATACCGGTAATTGTTTTTGATAATTCGATCCGCTGGCATGATACCGTAGCACCATGCGTATATTTCATTGTATAAAAACATACACATCCTCGTAGGTATCATTAAGAACAAAAAATTAATTATTTGCTACCTCAAAATATGTGCACGTCATACGTCAAAGAAGTACACAGATTAGGCCGTTCAATCCTGTTTCTTCTGGCTTTCAGAAAGTTGAAATAAACGTGTTGGTTTTTTAATTTTTTTGGTTTTTGATTTTTTTATTATTTGCGAAGATATAATATTGGTTTTTATTTTTTCTTTATTTTTTATTAAATGATTAAAAACTAATAATTACTATAATATAATTTTAATTAAAAATTAATACTGCAATCCAGAAGGCACTAAAATAAGCCAAATTGAACATGCCTGAAACAAAGATTCCAAGAACTGTCTTCTTACGTGTAGTGGATTTTTGGACACATGTGACATGTTTGATCTTCAAAATTTCAAAAATAGCCTCTAGAACTCAAAATTCCAAATATAGCCCCTGCCGACCGCGACTACCCGGCGTTGACACGTGTGCGGTGGTGCGCCGGGAGCGCACCACCTATCGCTCACGAGTGGTGGTGCGCCGGGAGCGTACCCCACTGCTTCATCCCGCATTATTTTCTACACTAAATTATAGTTTTTATTTGAAATCTTTTGTAATTAGATAATTTAAAAATTTTATCCATAATTTATTTGTATAGTGTGGACGAATATAATTTTCATTCTAAATTATTTATTTGTACAGTGTGTATAAATTTAATTTTCATTTGTAAATTATTTATTTGTATAGTGAGCACGAATTTAATTTTTGTCAAAATATTTATTTGTGCACACTATACAAATAAATAATTTACGGACGAAAATTAAATTCGTACACACTGTACAAATAAATAATATAGGACGAAAATCAAATTCATGCACACTGTATAAATAAATAATTTAGGATGAAAATTATATTTGTCCACACTGTACAAATAAATTATTTACAAATAAAAATTAAATTCATGCACATTGTACAAATAAATAATTTAGGATGAAAATTGTATTCGTCCACACTGTACAAATAAATTACGGACAAAATTTTTTAAATTATCTAATTACAAAAGATTTTAAATAAAAACTATAATTTAATGTAAAAAATAATGCAGGGATGAACAGTGGGTGGTGCGCTTCTCGGCGCACTACCACTCAGTGAATGGCAGGTGGTGCGCTCTCGGCGCACCACCACTGTGGAACAATGGGTGGTGCGCTCCCGGCGCACCACCGCACATGTGTCCACACCACGTAGTCGCGCGGTCGGTAGGGGCTATATTTGGAATTTTTGGGTTCTAGAGGCTATTTTCAGAATTTTGAAGATCAAACATGTTACATGTGTCCAAATTTCCGTGTAGTGCACCTTCTCACTATTCTATGCTCCTCCAAATGTCCAAAGACACTAGCCTCACTCGACTTAGGACATGAACAACGAATGACCTAACAAGTGCAACATAGATGCTTACATATAGTAACTTGGTAGGTTCTCAAAATTAATCTCTTTATCTCCAAAGATCTAGGCTCCATTCATGTTTATTTAATCCGAGGTCTTATTTAGGAGTCCAAAATCGATGGCGGAGGCACGTGTTACCCACAGATTTTGAGTGCCAATGGAATTCTAGCTACATACCACTGTTGATCTACGGATCTCAAATGAATGGCCCCACTATCCCACCATCATCACTTGGTGAAAGCATTATGTTAATTTATTGGTCCATCTAGCAACAAAGATACCAAAGATCTCTCTGTTACCTCTCTCACCAATTTCCTATTCCTCTCGATGCTAGGTCATAGTAAAAATAGTGGCACCCTTGCTCAAGCTCGCAATTCATGGCTTCGGGGCAAGTCGCGTCCAGATGACGGGCTGCCTGGCGGCCTCCCGGCCAGTGGCATTCCTTCTCATTGTTCTTTCTGACGAACCTGGTCTGTTTCTTATTGTTTTAAACCCACATTCCCATTTCTAAATCTTGATGTTCTACATAGCAATATGAAATTATTGGCTAAAGCCTTTGAATCTTGATGTTCTATATAGAAGTATGGTCAATCACTTAAGCCTTGAATCTTGATGTTCTATATGTTTTTATCTCCTCAGATATCCAAAATCCATAACGAAACAAGGCAACTCACGTTGTTTGTGATTTCTTTGTCTTACGATCTCTTGGATAGTATTGTTGAGCGCCAAAAACTAAAAGAGCATGTAACGAAATACTTCCTTTATGAAGTTTAATTTCTATATACTTTTTTGTTGTATTTCAAATTAGTTGACTAGCCATTTTTTCAGGACTTGACTTTGGGAAAATGGATAGATATATCAAATTACGGACGTCTAAATCTAACATTTCAAGTTCCTCACAAAATTTTCATCATTTCGAGTTCCTCATAAAATTTTCATGTAAATGAAGAGGAAGAGACTTAGTATAGCTGCTTTGGTTAGCACTGTAATGCCACCTTCCACAGATGATGTAGTTGATCCATCTGTGATTCCAGCAGAGCTTCACTACGAAAGCCAATTTCACAACATAAGTCCAGAGTTCACAGTGAAGTGAGAACAATTTAACTAGGCGACAAATTTTATATGATTGTATGATTACCATGTTGAAAGTGATGTATTTGAGATTATTACTGTTAACGCTATTCTGAATGTTTATATGAATGCGACATGGACCCTTTTTTTCTATGTAAAGTTTGACCCCATAGGGCTTGAATCCTGGCTACGCCACTGCCTAAAATTCCCGGCCTCATTTGGGCTCCCAAACGAGGCCTAAATAAATCCTCAACTTTGTTGTAGGCTTATAGCACATTGTTATATTCCATTTCTTAACTAATCTACAATGTTTTATGATTAGAAATAAATGGGGGAAAGAAGTATTTTGAGGTAGGCAACTAAGATTTTGTTGCCTTGTCCAAGATTTGGGGGGTCATTCAATTGCTTGCTTCCTCTTCCTCCTCTCCCCTCCCCCAAAGCAGGAAGCAAACCTAGTTTTCCAAACACCTACAACCATCACCTCCTCTTCCTCTCTCCTCTACCATCATGAGTCTGATGCCCAAAGAAGCCATTGCTCCCAATCCTTCCTAACTATCCCGCACACTCCGCAAGCAATGGCAATGTTGGTTTCCTATTGAAACCAGCAGGAGCTCTAGCACGAGAGAACAATCACAGCAAGCACAAAAGCACATAAGAGATATGAAGATTTGTTAACAAGGTTCGGCAATGTCTACGTCCCTGGGAGCCGAATCGCGATGGCTCCATCCATATGAGGAGTTTTTTTTCACGATTAGAGTTACAAGAGGTCAGTGGTATATATTTATACCCCAGTTACATATTTGACTCAAACTTCGCTTTTCTGGACACAACCCTTCCTTTTGCATATATAAGCCATACACAACACTTCCTATGTTGGCCATCCAACCTTACCACGAAGAGCATGGCGGATGTGATGAGCAAGGAGGCCAAGATGGGTTCTTGAGGGTGGCAAGGGCATTGCTACCTCCATCCTCTTGCTTCTTTCTTGGATCCACATGCTCTTCTGGATTGCAGATGCTGAGCTTCTCCTTCAATGATGCAGCAGGTGAGAGAGATGATGATGCAAAGAAAAGAAAATGTTTTTGGCTTCTTTTTCTGGTGGATGTAATGTTGCATCTGTGGGGGTGTAGTGTGGTCTCTTTAGTTCGATGACTTGATCTCAACTGCAATTGTTTGCCCATGGTCATGGCATCATCCTGCAAAAGCCCCTGCCTTTGCGGTCTTGTCAAGAGCAAAAGGGGGCCTTGTTATTCCCCTTCCTTTTGCTTTTGCAACCTTGTAAGTTCTCTTTTTGGGAATTTGAAATTTTTGAATGAAGTTTGCTATTTGGGCTCTTTTCAAAATTTTCAGCAAATTGAAAACTCAAACTCAAATTCAAAAAAACCATAATTCAAACTCAAAAAATCAAAATTCACATCTGGCTCATCCACCTCACGGCCCAGCCCACTCCTCTCTCTCCTTCTCCCTCCCCTCTCTACCCCAGCGCGTCCCTGACCTGGCCCCGCCGTGCCTACGCACGCACATCGCGTTGTGCCCATGCCATCCATTTGTGTCCCATGTCTACCATCACATCGCACAACCACCCCCACCACAGTTCCCCATGCCCATGCCGCACCGTGCCATGCCGCTCTACCTTAGCCATCACGCACCATTAACTCACACACAACACTTCACCACTCCACTTAGCTATAAAAGCCACCTAGCCCCCCTGTTGCTTCCTCACATGCCCACCCACCCCCCTTACCTCACCATTGGCTGTTCTAAGCCTGAGCCAAGCTTCGCCAACATGCGCCGCCATAGCCGCTCCATCGCCATGCCACTCTGGTGAGCTCCTCCCTTTCTTGACCACGCCAATGCGACTTCCTTGCCTCCCTCATCATCCACCCTCACCTAATTTGGGTTTCGTCCACAGAAGCTCATTGGCGCTGTCATTGTAAGGAGTTAATTAGCCCAAGTTAGTAAGAAATCTAATTAAAACTGGTTTTTACTTCTGAGTCACTGGCATGTGGGCCAACTTTACTGTGCCGGCCCCACCTATTAGTCTTTCGATCTTTTTCTTTAAAGAAAATAATTCAAAAAGAAATTGAAAAACTCTAGGTCCCACCTGTCAGTTACTCATATCATTTCCTTAAGAAATAATTCAAAAAAAATTAAAACCGAGCTGGCCCTACTTGTCAGCCCCTGGTGCAATTTGTAAAAAGAAAATAATTTGAAAAAGAAATTAAATTCATGGGGCCCAACAGGACCAAAACCAACAACACTATGAGCAAGGCGAGTAAATACTTTGATCATGTTACTCCTACTTTTTAATGTGAACTATATTGTTTTAAATTATTAAATTACATACTTTAATTTGTTATGCAAATTTATATTCATGATAAGGTTTTAGCTAATTCCCTACTATTAATTGCAATATTATCCCACTGCTTGGCTTTGGACATAAACCCTTATCACTCCAGAATTAATGGTAAGCCTACTAGATATAGTCTGTATATAAGCACAATGGTTAGTTTTGCTTAGATACTCGGGAGCATTAATTTGCACTGACATTATTTCAAACATGAAAACTTGAATTTGGGCAGCCATTGGATGGAAATGGATGGTATTTGAACTTAAAGGATATTTTTGAAATCCAAAACTCTAAACTTACTTTATATCTAGGCAGATGGTAAGTGGGGTTAGTGCGAATGGAGTACGAGAGTGTGGTGTGTGGTAGAACTGCCTAGGTAGCTTCAAGAACAGAATCTTGTACTGATTTTCTAATGTAAAATAGTGCAACTACAAGTTTATAATGGGTACAACCTAACTAATTAATTTGCATCGACCCAGCGACGAGATGAGTGTTGGATGGAAGTCTTCGTGTGGTGCAAGAGGGGGTCTTTGGAGCAGGTGGATAGAACTCCACGATAGTGGAAACCTCAGTGGGTATAGCCATGTTGGGAAGATGCATTGTAAAGGTCTTGTGGTGATCTTCTTGATCTGCATGTCTAAGGAAACATATAGAATATAACAAGTTGGTTATCTCTTGTGAGTAAAGTGTACGACCTCTGTAAAGTGAAAAATATTCGAACAGCCGTGACGGTCATAGTTGGACATAGGAACTTACTTGAGTTAGTGTTTATTTACAAAAGAATTTTTGTGTGGGGGATAAAACAAACATGATAGGTGGATAGAATCCTGAGTTGATTTCCCTTCAATGGATAGAACCTAGTGATTATAGTAGGTAGATAGAACCCTAATAACAAAATAGCATATGGTGGATGGAATCATGTAACAGGTAGATAGAACCTACACCTCTACTATTATTGTATGCTCTTATAATTTTTAAAACATGGTTTAGTTAAAAATGATAAGTCCTAGGATTTTTAATTACTGTAATTCAAATATGGTATTTTGCAAATAAAAGAACAACGCCTTCCTTTGTTAAGCACTATATCTATATTATTGCATTTTGTGTGTTGATTAGTGGAGCACAGTTATTTGTGCTCACCCTCACTCACTAAAATAACTCAAAGTTCCTACATCTACTATGCCGTGTCTAGACCAGACAAAGAAGAAGATGGATGATTGTATGCCATTTTCTAGTAGTCTCTCTTTCCTACCCTTACTTGGGCAGACTTTGATAGTAATTGTGTGCACATCTATTATCCAAGCCATGAATAGTAGCTTGTCATACACTCTTTACTCCCAGTCGCTTGCCTGTGGCACTATATAGACATCATTTTTTTTTGCTTTTTTGCTTTCGCTTTTGGTTATTTGTAGTGTATCATTTGGTCTGATTGGCCCGTTATGTAAAACTTTATCCAATATGGGTTATTTGAACTCTAATGTATAACATAATTGTCTGGTATGGTTCAATACGATGTATGTATGGTTCAGCAATATATTTGTATGCACTAGTTACTGATCCAGAGAATAGTACGATGAAAACACATAAGATTCCAAATTGCAAATCTGGGATCCGACAAACCCCCTCTACCCATCCCACCTCGAGGATGTGTCTTGTCCCCAAAGATATTAGCTTTTTTCTCCTTGGAGATATCTCATCATCTTTTTCCCTCACAAAAGGTAAAGAGGGCACCGATTTGTTCTGTTTCCTGAAGTCTTGCATGTGTAGGAACCAGGAAACCATGCTCATTGGCATCTTTTTCTTCAGTCGTGTTTGCTTTCTGACCATTTGTACCATTTATTCTTATCATTTCGCTTGCCTTGTTATGAAGGATTGGGTTTGAGCCCATGAGCACTCATGGAGCTGGAGCACCAGGCCCTGATCTATAAGCACATTGCTGCAAGTGCTCCTGCGCCATCCAGTTTGCTCCTCCCCATCAGAAGAAGCCTCCATCCATGGGGTACTTTTGGCTCCAGCTCCTGTAATTAGTCTCTCTTCTCCCTCCCCATTTGTTGTCAATAGCTCAAGATAGGCTTGTGGTTGCAGTTGCCTGTTAAGGTCCCGCTCGTTTCAGCTTTTTTTCGGTTTCAACTTCTAGTTTCTGCTTTTTTTTTCACTATTCAGTATTTCGTCTTTTTCTAAATTTTTTTAGATATTTTAGGCTTTTTGTATTTTCTTTTTTTTCCGTATTCCTTTGTATTGTCCCTGATGGGTTAACATGTTTTTTCTATTTTTACATTTTTTTTAAAAATTAATTATGCCTAAAAAGTCAAATCAGCTACAGTAAAAAAAAGCCAGTTACAGTGAAATTTCAGCCAGAAGCTATCGCTAAAACGAGCGCCCCTTAAGGCCCCACTCAAGTTAGCTTTTTTTCGACTTCAGCTTCTAGCTTCAGCTTTTTTTTCACTATTCACTACACTATCCACTAACTCAGCTACAGTAAAAAAAAAGTCAGCTACAGTGAAATTTCAGTTAAAAGCCAAAAGTCATCGCTAAAACGATCACCCCTTAGTCTGTTGCTATGCAGTTTCAAATATAAAAGATTATCTCACATTGGGATTCTGTTATGTTTTAGTTATATTTTGGAGTTTTCTAGGGACTAGACAGTGTTGCGATTAGTGTGTTGGCGAAGCAGTAATCGAGGTCTGCTTGAGGTACTAAAAAAATTTAGTTGCAAATCTAGGCATTGTAATGATTTTAAGATTGTATTAGTGTTCTAAATGTATAATTTTTGGGAAGTATATATGATGTTTATGTGATAATATTTCCTGTTACCAATGTGCTGCTACACGATTTTAGACATGAAACTCTCACTCACATTGGGATTCCAATGTCTTCAGTTGTGTCCTTAGTATTTGCAGGAACAAGATGTCCAAATGTCATCATTAGTTTGGTGTGATTCCTATACTCGATGCCCTTTTTTGTCTGTACTAACCGAGTTCGGATGCAATCCTGAGCACTGGTTTGATCTGAATGTTGCTCAATCAGTGTTAGAAATTTATCATTTTGGGGTGGTTTGTAGGATTATCATATGAAATGGGGACTCCATTTTTCAGTAGGATGGGGGCCATTTCGTCACGGCTGTGCTGATGTAGAACCCGGAAGATGCCGCCGCACAGATGCCAAGAAGTGGCGGTGCTCCAGAGATGCTGTTGGGGACCAAAAGTACTGCGAGTGACACATACCATTGCAGAACCAGCCATGGTTGTTTCTGGTGGTGTATCATCACGTAGCCACGCTGCGGCTCGACAGCAGCAGGTGAAAAGCTCAGATGCTAATGTGACTGATCCTTTCTCAAGGCAGTCCAACAGGTGAAGTTACTTTATCCTACATGAGTAGACCCATTTCTGCCTCTTACGGGATATGTGAACAAGTCTTTGTCAAAAGAAATGACATCTGTGGTTCATACAAATGGCAAGCTAGTGTTCTGCGTGTGCTAATTTAGGTGCCTAAGTAGTCCACGTACAAGTGTAATGGATGCGTACGTGTGTGGCGTGAGTGGGGTGTGCGTCCTCTTTGTACTCTCTCTAAAAAAGATAATTCATGTACGTATTAGGATTCAGGACATAATAAAACATTCAAAATGTTAGATATTTGACACAACCGTTAAGATGAACTAGATCAAGCTGGTGACATGAGAGTGCCATAAACAATAGGAAAATCCTCAAGCCATTTTTCAGTTTGATCTTAGTTGCTGTGATTGCATCAACCATTTCTTCATTTAGTTATTAGGTTCATTCTACCTTTGATGAGCTCCATTTTGCCTGTTTCCTGTACGCATTTCCATTGTGACTCCTGCAGCTCACCCATATATGAAATATTGCGGTACACAGCAAAGAAAAAATTATGCAATGTTGTTTCCGTGAACTAAAGACATAGACTCTGCTTTGCAGGAAATTGCTGGAGAAATATAATATAGTCGACCAATTATCAGCATCCACTCCCGTGGATTCCTTTGACTTCTCATCCTTACATTCTTCTCCAAATTGTGACAAAGTTGATCACCACTGAAGTTGCACTATGATCAATTGATCATGACCAGGCTTACATTGCACATAGAGTAGGCAGTTCATCGGAAAATGGTAATAAGTCGCAGGAATGTCGATTACCGGTATCTAGGGAAACGCTTGATGACGGACCTCTAGGTGAGGTTTTCAAAAGCAAGAGCTGCCTATCAAATTCTGCAGACATATTAACTGACAAATGGACTGAGAGCCCCAAGTTACATTCTCCAACTGGAATCCTACAAATGACTACTAAGTTCAGTTCAGTGTCCAGTAGCAGCACAGTGAATAGTGGCCCTGCACCAGAGAATCACATCACTAGTAATGGCTATCTCACGGCAAGAATGGCTGATTCTCAGACTGTCCCAACGCTCCTCTAAGTGTTCAGGCTGATTTGTTGGAATCACAAACAACTGAAACTATGTTCATGGGATGGGTCCACTGATACAAGGTTTCTAGTTGAGGTCATGGTTTCTTCTTTACATGTACAAGTTCCCTCACCTTTTGGTTTTTGGTTGAGGTGTGTGTATTGTTGATTTGTTTCCTTCCGCAGTTTATTATGTATTGAAGTTGAATCCCTGCAAAGAATTTGTTGTGCAATGCAAGTTTAGTATTTATGTGTGCCTAACATGGAGATATTGTGCAATTGTGAATTTCAATGAAGCATGATTCCTTTAATTGTATAGGAAATTTTATTTTATTAAATTGTCAAATGTTGTTTTTTGCTCCAACTTTTTAAGGCCCTATTCAATCCGCTTCCGGCTTATGTCTGCAAAAGCACTGTAGCGGCTGAAATGGTGATGTACCGGCTTAAAGAAGCTGGTTTTCATATAGCAATACGAGCTCGATACAGACTTCGTGTACGCGAGGACAACACCTACATATTACATATGTGAACCTAAGTCGTTGCCACCAATGATGCTGCTATCCAATTACGTGTTATATCCATCAATAGGGTATCTGTGACTGAGGAAGACTGGGTGCCACTGCCCTGGCCATGGGTGAAGGTCCCACGTGCTGCACCGGTGGGTTTGAAGGCCCTCTCGCAGGCATCTGGGAGTCCAGAATAAAGTTGTGCAACACCATTGTCACTACAATTATTGCTTGTTGCCAGCGAGACTTGTGGCTAGGAACCTTGTTGAGTATGAGCCATTTTATCTTGCACATGTCGAACGCATGCTTGACAACGTTCCGCAAAGACGAGTGCAGGAAGTTGAAAAGTTCCTATATCCTGAACAGTTGCATACCATTCTAGAACTCCGAAAGGTGGTACTTATGGTTGCGATATGACGCAAGGTATCCTAGCCTATTCGAATACCCGGAGTCAATGAGTTAGTACTTGCCTACAAGAAGGAAAAGCATGAAAGAAACATATCGGTTATTAGTCACCGTGCAATGAATGGTACAATTGAAATATGTTCGAACATATTACATTTCGGTGGATGTGGGAATCGATCATTGTACTTGGCCATTGTCTCACGCAGCACACGTATGTCATGCACTGATCCGAGCCATCTAACACACAAAGGTGAATCTACAATCCAAGTCACATATGGTGAGCACGTTCTGACTGGTGTACCCATGCCTGTTGAAATGTCGCACCCTCTCAGCATTTGGAACTATGACTCGTATGTGTGTTTCATCAATCGCTTCTATGTAGTTCACGAAATGTAGATAGAACTTTTAATGTAGGAGCCTCAGACGCAAAGTCAGATATGTAAGATCAGATAGTGTACTGATGTCACCTACAAGTCTGTGCACACACTCCAACACCTCGTTGAACTTCCAACAAACCGTACCAGTAGAATGCTTGAAGCAGTTCATGGCTTGTCTTTGCAATTGCAACACCCCCATCATCCATAAACAAGGCAAGTGCTTCTTTTGAACATACTTCCGGAGACGACCACAGGCCATAATTTGCCACTAGAGTGTCATGTAGCGCGTCAAACACACCCGACCATATTCTAAACATGTTGTAACACTACTGAGCATCTACAAGTTGCAATTGAACCCATTGCCATCTGGTCATTACCGAAACTCTTGAGGGTGGCTTGCTTGAGAGCTCACTTCATTGTTGTCGTCACCAAAAGCAACAAAGGCCAGGAAGGCGATGCCCTCATCATTGGAGCCATTGCTGGACCCTTCTCCAACCTCCCAACCACTCCCTGCCATCACTATGCAACATCCCAACCAAAACAACACAACACCACAATGTGTATCAGTACTCCCCATTGCATAATAGAAAGTCTGGAAAATCATCACATTGTTTACCACACGTTGCTCATAGGAGGTAATGCATAGATCACAAAACTGGACACAGCAGATCATAGAACTAGCCTCAATGCAATACCGATAGCAACAGCATATCACACAACCCCTCGCCCCTCCCAGACACCAGTGCAACACAAGTAGAGCAATATTTCAAGTCATTGCTACCAACCGACAACACAAATTAGTGTGAACCCAAGTCATAGAGAAGAGCACAATTGACTTGATAATGCATAGAACATGCTAATGGCACAACAACTCAATGTATTCCACATACTGAACTGAAAATAAGCAAATAAGATCACTGAACAAATTTGACATTGAACTGACATATTTAGGAATGAAACTAACAGGGTGTTTAACACAGTCATCTGACTGACAATACACAACTACTAAGATCACAGAAGAAAGAGGATCATGGAACAAATAAGACAGTTCTATGACTCATCCCGGCACTCCACAACTCAACACTCAACAACCGAGAACACATCAACTATGACCAAAGTCGAACACAAATAACGGCATGCACCGAAGTGGGCTCAAGGGTGGTTTTTTAGCTTCTCCCATGTTATCCGAATCCACCGAAGTTAGCCCTCACTCGTGTCCATCGACATGAAGCTTGTGCGGAGGTTCGCCTTGATGAATAGCTATGACACGTAGTAGTACTCCATTGTTTCTTCGCCAGCACCCAACTCTTTCACTAGCTTCATCAATCTTATGAATTCTTCCCTCATGGAGTCTCGCATAGGAGAGGTGGCGCTCATGCCCGACAACCGGCTGGTGGGCATATGAGTCCTCTCGTAGATGTCCATGAGACGTTTCAGCTTGGTGTCATGGTTAATACGCTTCGCTGGCTGGGTGTTAGTCGGTGAGGTCGGCACCGACCGAACCCTCTTACCACGTGAGGAGCCAGATGTTCCACCACTACTTGCAGTTTGCAATGGAGGAGCGGGGTTTCCTCGTCTTTGTTGTCATCGTCGGAGTTCTGCGAGTCCACACCCAGCACGAATGCGTACTCACTTGTGTTGGTGGTGTTGGCGAAGACGAGCTCCATGAGGTCTATGTTTGCAAGTGGTGCATCCTTGAACTTTGACATCCCGGTCTATCCCTGCATAGGCAATACAAATTATGAGTGCACCATTCGGAGTCTGCACGCCCCACATGAATTCAATGCAAATAGGAGACCGCTCATAACTTACCATAGTGGCCTCTGCCCACCACAAGGTGTCGATGGTGATAGAGCCCGTTTTAGGGTCCACGCTGAGGCCCATTGCACACTACATTAGGAACTTCCAACGACCATAATCACATTTCAGGCTCTCCCACTTATTTTCAATTGTTTGCATGTGCAAGCACGGCTAGTGTGTTCAAACAATTTGCAGCCAAGGTTTGCGTAGCCCTACCTGTTCAAGCAAGAGTACGGCTCGTTCTGGGCAACAACATCTTCACTGCAGATTTCCATGAAAATGTGCATAACCTCACTGCTCCATGTACCCTTGCCCTTTCCCTTGTCCATCTACAGGCACGGTGGCGCCAACACATGAAAGCCCAACCAACAAATGAGCAAAGAAGCATTGTGTACACATGTGGATAAAAACATGGAAGCTCAAAAAACCATTGGCATACCAAGCAAAATGAACTCATCCGGCAATGGACAAAAAAACATGAGGGGGTACTCGCAAGGGAACCGGCTGTACCTTCGTGCGCGCGGGATGGTTACGGGGAAGAGCTCGTCGCAACCTTCATTACTGACCTACCGGTGACCTTGCACGATCGACGACTACCGATAGGCGGAGGAAGCATGGATGACGGTGTCGGCTAGCCAGAGCTCATGGCCACTAGAGCATAGGCCGCCGAAGCACATCGACAATCGGGATCGGGCCCGGCTATGGATGGCACTTGATCTGCAAAAATAGGACGGTCAAGCCCATGTGGACGGGGAGGGGGACAAGAGGTTGGCACAAAGGAGGCATGGGCCGAAATGCTAGCGCTAATCTACTTGTCATGGCCATCTCCATGGGGTGGGAGGGGGGTTCGCTTGGGAGGGAGAATTGCTACGCGAGTGGGGAAAGTGAATAGGAGCAGTTTCCCGTACGAAAGGAAGCTAGGGCCGCAACCTTATTTGATGGGGAAAGTGAACTGCTACGGCTTCTGTCAGGCTTAGTTGAAGCTGCCCCTGCTCCAACCGGCTGTTGGCTTCTCGCGGCCCGAAGCCGAAAGCCAGTAGCCGGTTGGATCGGCCCCTAAGACCTAGTTCTTGTGCTTTAAATAAAGTTAGCTTGAGCTCACTCTTTTTACTGATGGTATAAGAAATACCTAAGAAACACAATTGTATCATATTATCATTGTGGACTTCCCAGAAACAAATATTCAGGTTGTGTCGAATGAGAACAGAACTAAAATAGTACTGAGAATGACGTTCTCATATAATCCCTTCTTTATTGAAGAACAGTGTTCTAAACTTCAGATCCCCTAGAATTTGCACCTACACTTACTGGGCATTACGACAAGAATTGTGACATCATCATATGATTGACTAGACAAAGAAGTAGACCCCACTGTTTAGCATGGACTTTATGCATCAAATAAACCATCTCCGAGTGAACATTATGGAACATCATATATCATGATAAGTTGATAACAGTTTTGAATACTTCAAGCAGATCCTGCTGAAATTTGCACTCTTCATAGGCAAGCAGGTGCCTCATGTTGCAAGGAACTGGTGGGCTTATCGTATTGCTTCTTCTGCTTGCTGTGTCGCAAGCAGAAGGACCTGAGCCTGTCAAGGCCATCTTCGAGAGAAGACGGTCCAATTGCGAAGGTGATCCGGAGCCAATTCTTGTATCCCACAGCACATCCTGGACAAATTTTTTTTGCCAACTTGTGAATGTTCGAATAAAAGGCTTTTCCGATCACTGAAGAAAGAAAATATCTTATGCCAAATAGATGCAACGAACTAGAGTTTAGATTCACATCACGTATATGGGAGAACAGTACCGGGCAAAAGAACCACCAATTCTTCCTTCGCCAGCCGGCAACAGAAATCCATATCATCTTTGATGTCTTGCAGGCAGGACAGATCCAGTTTCACCTATAGCAAGCCAATGAAATTTTCACACCCCGTTAGCAAATCTCTCTCTCTCTCTCTCTCTCTCATGATATCTTGCAACATGGAACAGCTTACTGAGTTACAGACAGACCATTACAAACATGGAGCCCTCAGGTTTGCTTGGGCAAGTGATGCAACTGATGCCCTTCAGCTTCTCCCAGCATATATCAGCTGTATGTCTTAGAATATTGACAGTTTTGTTGAAGAATTCTTCCTTTGTGTTCTCCAGGAGTTGTGGAATTGCTCCCTGACAAAAAAAATTGTGTCAAAGTGGAGTGTAAGGCATTGTCTTTTTCTATGCACTCTAGTCTTAGATATATTTCTGCACCGATCTTGTTATGCTCCCAAGTTATGTATGAATCATTTATGGAAGAAAATGACATGGCAGTTTTAGTCACCTGGACAAATGTTGGAGGATCAGCCGAGATATCAAGGTAACTCTTGATGCTTTGCACTACCTGCAAGAAGGAACCAAGTTTAAGCATTATTTGACTTCACTTTGTAAGGTTCAGTTTTCATAAAATACCAAAATTCGAAGCATAGCCTTGCTATTTCATCTGCAATGTCTGTATCGTCTAATGAACCACAAATATTTCTTGATTTTCATTGTTGACTGTAT
Source organism: Melocanna baccifera (assembly GCA_036346265.1). Taxonomy (NCBI): domain Eukaryota; kingdom Viridiplantae; phylum Streptophyta; class Magnoliopsida; order Poales; family Poaceae; genus Melocanna; species Melocanna baccifera. Next base: position 23,447,438 of record CM070706.1, read on the forward strand.
TAGTACTTATATGGAAGAATTAGAGGCAAAGAACCTTGGTCCTATGAAATACACCATTAGGATCATTGGTCACAATCCATCCAAGTCGCCATCCAGGCACTACCCATCTCTTCGAAATCGATCCTAATGTGAGCACCGGAGCTATTGAGCCAAACACGCCCATCGGCACAAATTTATTCTGCCCAAAGGTCAAATGTGCATACACTTCATCTGTAATAACAAATATTCCAAGCTTCCTCGCAGTCTCGGCAACCTAGAAAATCATTGACCCAAAGTTCAGAAATTTTGATCTTTCCCCAAAAGTTCATCAACAGAAATAACTGAATTAACACTTGCCCTGGCCAAATGCTCATATGTGTAGACATTTCCACAGGGGTTCCCTGGATTGACAATGACCATAGCAACTGTGTTCTTGTCAGCAACAGCTTGAACACCATCAAGGTCAACCTCCCAGCCTTTCTCCGGGAGAAGATCAAAGTACCGGGCTTCCATGCCGTTGAAGACAGCGCGCGCCTCGTAGAACAGATAGCCTGGCCTTGGGACCAAGATGTTGACACCAGGGCGAGCTAGGGCAGAGCAGATGATCTCGATGGCTTGAGCACAGCCGCTAGTAAGGTAGATGTCATCGGCTGATAACTCGTATGGCAGGTCGCAAGATAAGTGATGCGCGATAGACCTGGAATTCAACGTGAATTATTAGATTTTAATACATGATAAGTTAAATCTATACAAAGCTTGTTAAGCACGGATGTATGTGATGAAATTTGTGAAATATTTCTAGTGAGTAAAGCATTTTGTGCTGCAAATTAACATGACGACCCTAAATATGTCAGACCCTTTCACTGTCCAAACTCCAACTTATCAAGATGACTGAAAGCCACATGTTTTCAACACTGAATTTAACAAACATGATACATGCGTAGGGTCCCATTATTTGACTAAGACCGTGATCATATCCTGAGATGATTGGGTTCTCATTTTTTTTTTATGAAAATGGAAAAAAGAAACTATGCAATGAGACTACGATCTAAGAAAATGAATCATCAACATCAAGTGGGAAGTGGAAAGGTTTGTTTCAAAGGCGGCAAAAAAAAAACTTGTTTGTTTAATAGTTCCAGTGCTGCAAGCTGTTCAAGGCTAGATTTGCAAATGAACCTCTCAGATAGCAAGACGGCTATCCTTATGCTAGTTCTGTGGCTTCACATAGAACATAAAAGTCAAGATATAACAAGAAGGCCAACAGATCACCATTTAACTACTTGAAAAGGCATTACTTTGTCAGCTAATTATAGCCACCAGAATTGTCTTTTTTTTTCACAACTTCCGAAGTTAAATCAGTCCATGACTTGATGGCCGTTTAATCAGTGAACAAATTCACAAATACTGAATTCAGGGTGTAACACATCACTTACCCTACAGTTATTAATTTGTTCGTTTGCTATGCTTGTCAGTTGTCACACTGTGTGATGCCACCAATGGCTCATTGTCTTTGTAGAACCTAGTCACTTGACAAATCTAGTACTGCTACTACTTTTCTTGTGGCGAGGCAAGCCAGGTGATGCCCAAATTTGGCAATCAAGGAGAATTCTTTTTCCGTCAAATTTCAATTGATTGTTTGCAACGAAAGAAGTGTGAGATTTTTATTTCAAATAAAGAAGCGAAATTTTAAAGGCAGATTAAGCGTGTGATGGTGAGAAGCCAAGAAATGCAGTGGTGAGCAGCCAACAAGGTTGTTTCAAGGAGGAGGAAATAGGCAAGAAAGTCAGGACGTTTTCTGACCTCCGTGCCGGCTCGAGGCCGACGCAGGTGGCGTAAGAGTTGTACTCCCCGGACTGTAGTGCGTCGGCGACGGCGTCCACGGCCTCCGGCGCCGTCCGGAAGGACGGGAACACCGACGGGTCGCCGTGCCCCATCGGGATCACCGGCCGGGCGTCTCCGCCTTCGTCCATCCCGGCCTTGACCATGCTTAGCACGGGGCGCACCGACAGCGCCGTCAGGCCCAGGAGGGTATCGTTTGGCGCGAAGTTCCACGCGGCCGCCGCCGGGGGCAGCCCATTGCCACCGCCGTTCTCCATTTGTATGTGCTGGGTTTTTTTTTTTTTTTTGAACGGGAGACGGTTGGTTTCATAGGGAGTTGCTAATCGTCTGGTGAGTTTGTTTAGTTCTATTTATACATACACGATTATATGTGACTTAGTTTCTGTTTGTATTAAGTTCTATTTTTATTTTCTATTTGAAGAATTTAAAAACTAATATAAAGATTTAGCTTCTCCACTTTTCTATTTCCCGTCTTACACAGGCGGATGAAATGTAGCTCTCCAATGAAATTCCTGCGAAAATCATGGAAAAAAATGTTCGACGTTCCAAATCTTTACTCTGCTAAAGAAGCTATCAGTGGTGACGACGAGTCTACAGAGTGGCGGATGTACGTATGAGCTGTGGGGTCACTTCACCCCCACAGCTTTTGTCGAACCTGAACCAGTGGACTCCATAGGTCCCACTGTCTGACCCACAGGTCCCACCAAGCAGCTGCACGCAACAGCAAGTAGCCTTCCTGGGAAATCGGCTCTCAGTGCGAGTGCGGCCGGCGCCATTGCCGTTGCGCTTGCACAGCTCTGCCCCTAAACCAGCAAATCTCTCGATTTACTCGAGATCTGGCTGCCTGTCAGCGGGCATCCGACGCCACTACCGCGTCCTCCGGCACCGGTTGCTCGGCGTCGGCCGCGGAGACCTCACATCTGCCGCGGGCAGCTCCGACCTCCGAGGCATTGACGGCAACGCGGACGCTGCCCTCCGTGTTTACCTACGAGTCTATAGGTCTGTTTTTTTCACTTCTTAAAATAATTTTTAACTTTTATTATAGTTTTTTTAAGATAGATTCTACAAGTTAATTATAATATATGTTAAAAGCCCAACATGTGTATCATCCAAAATCACAAGTGAGTATCTTTCTCCGTAATCTCTGTCGTAAACAACTAAAATTTAAAAATTTCAGTCAAAACCTATAAACCACAGCCAAAAAGAAATGACCGAAGGTGGACTGTCGGCTGACGCATGGCCTTTGGCGAGTCGGCATTTGCTCTCAGCTCCTCGGCTCCTCGATGCCTCGTCCAATCCAGCAAGTATAATTTCGCCCTCACTTTTTTTTTGTACACATCAATCTGAAATTTGGAAATAGCATTTATATTCCTCAATTGGTCTCCTCAAATCTCAATGTGAATCTATTTTTCTTGGACTTTATAGAATTAGATAGATATCTCAAGTTATGGGCGTCCAAATTAAACGCCCCAAATTCTTCACAAGATTCACCTATAAATGGAGAAGAAGGAACTCATGATAAAGCTACCAAGATTCACAAGATCCCGTGCTGAAAAAGCCGATTTTGCGATATAAGGCTACCAAGGTTCATGATGAAGTGAGAAGAGCTTACCTCCAAAACGATCCATTTCAACCACTAAATCACAATTTCCCCCAAATAGATATAAGTGGAGTTATGCACTGTTTTAATCCAACATGGTTTAATACATATAGTAATTGGTTAGAGTATAGCATACAGGAAGATGCAGCATATTGTCTTTGTTGCTACTTGTTTCCAAATGAAACTCTAGGACATGATGGAGGATATGTATTTTCGGCCAAGGAGTTTAGACAGTGGAAGAAAGGTAATAGGTTTAATGATTATGTTGGTGGCCCTTCCAGTGTTGATAATAAAAACATGAAGAGATGTGATGATCTCATGAACCAAAAGCAATCCATTCAATCTAGTATAGATAAGAAAACAACGAAAGATAAGAAGTACAAGACTAGTTTAATTGCATCATTTGATGTTGCAAGATTGCTTCTTATTTTGGGTTTGCCGTTTCGCAATCATGATGAAAGTGAAACTTCTAAGAGGAAGAAAAATTTCCTTACTTTTATGAATGGTATGCAACATACTATAAAGAAGTGAATACTGTTGTTTTAAAAAATGCTCCTAGAAATTTACAATTGGTCTCTCCTACTATCCAAAAAGAGATTGTGAGCATTTGTGCTAAAGAAACACTTAAAGCTATCACAAAAGATATTGGAGATGATTATTTTGCCATATTGGTTGATAAGTCTCACGATGTATCTCACAAGGAACAAATAGCTCTTGCTATTAGATATATTGATAGAAGAGGATTTGTAATGGAACGACTTATTAGGCTTGCTTATGTTACTCAAACCACTACTCTTGCACTAAAACAAAACTATTAATTCTTTGCTTACATTGCATTCACTTAGTCGCACTAAAATCCATGGCCAAGATTATGATGGAGCTAGTAACATGCAAGGGCATTTAAATGGTTTGAAAATTTTAATCATGGAAGATTTTAGATCTGCTCACAACATTCATTATTTTGCTCATCAACTTCAATTGACACTAGTTGCAGTTGCCAAAAATCATGAAGATGATGTGTGGCTTTTTTAGTGGATAAATGTTGTCCTAACCACAATTGAAGGTTCTTTCAAGAGCAAGGATATACTTCGAGAAAAAAACAAGCAAAGAAAGTTGAAGAGGCATTGTAGTCGGGTGAATTTGAAACTGGGCGTGATTTGAATCAAGAACTTGGGCTTAAAAAAGCTAGTGATATTCGATAGGGTTCTCATTTTAAGTCTCTGTTGAACATGATTATCATGTTTCCTTCAGTAGCTGAAGTTACTGAGGACATTGAAAATAATGGCTCCATAGCACTTGATAGGCTTAAAGCAAAAGGAGTCCAGGATGCTTTACAAATATTTGATTTTGCTTTTATGTTGCACTTAATGAATGTTTCTCACGAGACATTGTCTTTGACGAATTTCGACCTTTCTTCTATCGAGATTTGGCTCTTCATCCTGTTTTCACCGTTGAGATGATCTCCTCGTTGTCTCTCCCTAACTCTGCACCCATTTCTCCCCTTTCACAGCCTTCCTCTAGCTTGTCTCTAGTGTTTCCTTCTGTACCTCCACATTCTGTGCTGCCTCTTGCAGCACACCGTCTCGTTTCTCTAGGGTGTACTACTCCAGGTGTCCTCATCCTATACCAGATTCCTCTTCTGGCCTCTTGCCGACATCGACATATGATTTATTTGATGATGCTCCACGTTACGTCCTTTGTGACCGGACATCCCTTCGACCTTCTGATCGTCTTGGTTTTTCTTCGATAGTTCAAGCTCACTCTGTCACTGAGCCTACCTCTTATTGTAAGGTTGCTTCTCATTTTGAGTGGCAGTTTGATGGCAAAGGAGCTTGATGCTCTTCAACGTACGAAAACCTAGGATATTGTACCAATACTTGTGCATGCTCGTCTTATCACATATAAGTGGATATACAAGATTAAGATTAGGTCTGATGGTACTATTGAGTGATACAAGGCTCGTCTTGTGGCTCGCGGTTTCCAGCAGGAGTACAGTCGTGATTACGATGAGACGTTTGCTCCTGTTGCTCATATGACCATTGTTCGCACTCTTGTTGCAGTTGCTTCTATTCGCTGGTGGTTTATCTCTCAGTTATATGTTAAGAATGCTTTTCTTAATGGTGTGTTGCATAAAGAGATTTACATACAGCCACCACCTGGGTATTCTATTCCAGATGGACACGTCTATCATCTTTGTTGTGCTCTTTATGGTCTCAAACAGGCCACTTGTGCTGGTTTGCACATTTTACCTTAGTGATTATCATTGTCGGTTTTACTGTCGGTGCCCACAATTCTTCTCTCTTTGTCCATGTCTCACCTTGAGGTAGGACACTACTTCTTCTATATGTGGATAATATGCTTATCGCTGGTGACGATTCCTCTTTTATCATATATGTGAAGAAGCATCTCAGTGAGCAGTTTTTGATGACTAATCTTGGTTTGCTTACATACTTCCTTAGGATTGAGATTTTTTCTACGCTTGAGGGTTACTACCTCTCCCAGCAGAAGTATGTCAAGAATCTTCTTGATCGATCTGGTCTAACTGATACTCGCACTGCTAAGACTCTTATGGAGCTCTTTCTTCAACTTCGTGCTACTGATGGTGATTTTCTTAAAGATCCTACTCGTTATCACCATCTTGTTGGGAGTCTGGTATATCTTATAAGCACTCGCCTTAATATTGTTCATGATGTCCATATCTTGAATCAGTTCATAGCTCATCCTACTCATCTTCACTATAACCATCTTCTTCGTGTTCTTCGCTACTTGCATAGAACCATCTCTCATCATTTGTTTTTCCCTAGCTCCACCTCACTATAGCTTTAGGCGAATTCTAATGTGACTTGGGCTAGTAATCCTTCTTATCGTCGTTCTCTTTCTGCTTACTGTGTTTTTGTTGGCTCCTCCTTGATTGCCTAGAAGACAAAGAAGCAGACTGTAGTTTCCCGTTCGAGTGCAGAGGCTGAGTTGAGAGCTGTGGCAGTAGTGACAACAGAGATTACTTGGTTGAGGTGATTACTTGTAGACTTTAGAGTACCTGTGAGGGGACCTACGACCCTTATGTCTGACAGTACAGATGCTATCAGTATTTCTCGAGATCCAGTGAAGTATGACCTTACCAAGCACATTGGTATGGATGCTTCATACACTCTCTCACAGGTGCAGGAGGGAGTACTTGCTATATAATTTGTGTCTTCAGAGTTACAGCTTGTTAACTTCTTCACAATACCGCAGACAAGGATACATCATTTGTATTTTCTCTTCAAACTCAGTGTATGTGATCCACTATGAGTTTGCAGAGGATGTTAAAGATAGAAATGATAGAATAAGATTATTATTTATTTTATTATATGCCTCAATTTTCTTATCTGTATATGGCATATTCTTCTATATATCCCTCTGTACTATCTATATATATTGCTCTTTAGACCTCATGAATATATACACAATATTCATAACATATAAATCCAAAGGCTGATGCTATCATTCTGTTATAAATCAGTAGAAAGGTAATGGAAGAAAGGAAAAAAGAAATTTACATTTACCTGTGTACGTGCTTACTCCATTTGACCAAGTAGTTCTTGGTTGCTGCTTGGATATTACTTTTGAAATTAAAAAATCTGATTTTTTTTTTTTGTTCTCCATGCCAACATTATGTACGCAACTGCTGCACCAATCTTGTGACCTGCCTGTGTATGTGGTATTTACATCAACAGTACTAGGCTGCTAGATATAGAAGAGTCAAGGGCATCATAGGGGGTATTCGTTTTAGCAATGGCTTCTGACTTTTGGCTAAAATTTTATTGTAACTGACTTTTTTTTACTGTAGCAGATTTGGTTTTTTAGGCATCATTAAATTTAAAAAAATGTAAAAATAGAAAAAATATGTTAACCCATCACGGACAATGCAAATGAACACGGGAAAAAAAGAAAAATAGAAAAAAGTCCAAAAATTCTAAAAAAATAGAAAAAGACGAATTACTGAATAATAAAAAAAAAGCTGAAACTGAAAAAAGCTAAAACGAGCAGGAAGCTGGACCAAACTAGCTGAAATTAGTTAGGAACATCACAAATTTAGGCTAAACGTTAGCCTCTTCCTGTTGGGATACGAGTAGACTACACTAACATAGATTAAAATTTTCTACTGCATAAACCAGAAAGTCATACGAGTAAAAGATCATGAATTGTTACCACTAGATACGTAGTGCAACAGAAGTAGAGTTGAAGAAGCCGGTTCAATGTAGCCCACGTTGGTATAGTGAAAATAGTTGATAGTCCTCTGACCAACCATCTCCTCACGATCGTCCCAATCAATCTGAAGTCACAGCAACACCTCTACCGAGATCCACACATCCAGAGATAGAACACTGTATATCAGTGTATTAGTACCAGCGTGCATGATAGGGGTTTTGAGATGTGGCAGTTAGGGCTTATATGGGTGTGTCTTGGGATCCCCTAAGCCCCGCATCTCTCTTCATATATATTCTCCAATTAGATCATTATCCGATATAATTAGATATCGTATCCAATTCAGAAAATCTTTGACTGGATCTTTATCCAATATTAGTAGAGATTGTATCCCACTCGGAGTATATCATGCAGACCCTTATCATTCTAACTTGTTAAATGTATGCCCATGTAGGTTCATATATATTTGGCTATGGGCTGAAAACTCCTCTTTGGTCCATTAGTCAGTAGCAGTCGCTAGCGGAATATAAAAGATCAAATCAAACAAACATATATAGTGATTATGTACTGATCCCCTTGCCTCACAATATCAGATCAAATTCAAGGCGAAAAGCATGTCATCCTGTGATAACTCGATTCTTTATCCAAACCTATAGTAGGTTACTCAGTTTGTGATTAACTCCTCAACCACATTCAATATAATCCTACACTTTGTTAATCCAACCACATCGAGGGGTTCAGAGATATCTCTCGTATTATATAGAAGGGATAAATTCCATCTTAATCGATCATATTTTTCTGCATGTTTCATAGTAAATCTGAAAACTACCTTTATGATCACCTACTTACGGAGTTGTGTTTGGCAACTCCTAAGTAAACTATTACATATGTAGACTATGACAATCTCATATCTAAGAATCCTACATGCACTATGTATGAGACCAACTGATAATAATTCCCGTAGTATCTTATGGTAGGTCAATCCAACATCATATTATCTAACATGTGTTCACATTATTGATTTGATATCCTAATATTTATGATCCGTGAAACATGATTATCAATCAATATATGTGTTAATCTATAAATTATAATTATTCTACATAATGATGTAAGATCATGAATAATTTAGAATAACATCAAAATATGAATAAAGAGTTTCATGAATAAGACACATGGTTGTTGATCAATATGAAAGACATTTATTCAAGGGACAAAATAATATATTGTTCAAAAGATCATAAATATAGAAGTAATATAATCATCTCTATGATCGCCTCTAGGATATATCACTAACAATCTCTCACTTGCACTAAAGTCGATTATGTAATTATCAAATACCATAGCTCTTGTATGTGCCTTATACTTTGGCTGCAGGAGGGGCTTTGTGAACAAATCTGCAATATTTAAATCCATATGCACTTTGCATATTTTCATATCACCTCTATCAACAATCTCACAAATGAGGTGAAAACGCTGAAGTATGTGCTTGGATTTTTATGTGATCTAGGTTTCTTGGCTTATGCAATAGCTTCACTATTATTACAACAGAGATCTATTGGACTAGAAGCACTAGAGACTACATCCAGCCCAAAAATGAACTTTTTTTTATCCAAACAGCCTCATTTGCAGTTTCAAAAGTCGCAATATACTCAGCCTTAGTTGTCGAATCAACAATAGTCTCTTGCTTAGAATTTTTCTAGCTCATTACTCCTCCATTAAGACAAAATACAAACTCAGACTGTGATAAAAAATCATCTTTATTAGTTTAGAAGTTAGCATCAATATAACAATTTACAACTAACTCTTTCTTACCTTCGTAAACAAGAAATGTATCCCTAGTTATTCTTAAGTATTTCAGAATATTCTTTACAACTATCCAGTGACCTTCAGCTGGATCTAACTAATATCTGCTCGTAACACTTAGAGCATATAACACATTTAAATGTGTAGAAAGCATGGCACACATGATTGACCCAATGGTAAAAGCATATGAAATCTTACTCATCCGATCTCGCTTATCAAAGGACATTGAGTCTTGCTAAGACTAATACCATGGTGGGAAGCAAGAGTAATTGCAATGCCATTTGCATAAGGGCAATTTAGTATTTGCTACTCTAAAGAATGGTGTTTTAGGATTTGCCATTATGTATATTTCAATTTAGAATTTGCCACTCTATACAAGATTCAATTTAAACTTTGTCACTTTGAACATTTGCTCTTACTTTTGATGATTTTACCACTTTCTTCTTTCTTCCCTCCTTCCTCCTCTCTTCTTCCCTACTCAATGTGTCACCTCTCCTCCTCCGACATCCTCCTCTACCTCCATCACGTAGCTCAAGCTCCGCCTCCACTCCTTCCACAAAACCGATCCCACCCTATCGCACTTTATAGAGTGGTAAATAATGAATTGCACTCACATAATTGCTGCGAGTGCTCTTGGGAAGACCTCACTGCTTCATTGCTTTTTTACTATAATGACGAACAGGTAATAAAAAATATGTGGAATTTTTTTTGTTGTATGCAATTGAATGTAGAGATCTAGGAGAGGAAAGAGGATCCAAAAAAGCACTTCCGGTAAATAATGAATTGCACTCACATAATTGCTGCGAGTGCTCTTGGGAAGACCTCACTGCTTCATTTAGTGCAAAAGCACTTTTTTTCTCTTTTTTCCTTTGTACGTACTATTCATGGAGATATAGCAGTATTTTTTCTATTTTTCTTTATTTTTTAATTAAATACCTAAAAAAACTAACATCCGCTACAATGTCATTCCAGCTAAAAGACAAAAAACATAGCTAAAAGTCAAAAGCCACAGTTAAAAGCCAAAAGTAACAACACTTTGGAATAATGCCATAATACTTTTAGATAATAATCACTTTAGTTTGCTATAAGGGATTTATAATATGGAATATGATGTTTTTAATCCTTAGCACAATGCACAGCCATTCAACTAACGAGACTTTAAAATGGCACAAGAGACACTAGCTGCAGAGTGTTCAGAACAAGCACAGGTATCAGAATCGGTTAACAATTGCAAATGGACATGTAATGCCAAATACCACGTACAGTTCGTTTTGGAATTGTCCGTCAAAATAGACGAAGATTGATGTGAACATGTGAATACCACGTACATGCCAAATGGAACGTACAGTTCGTTGCGATTCCATGACGGCAGCGTATATCGACATGCGCCTTAATTTAAGTGGTTGGCGCCACTTTTCTCGGCTTGGAGTTCAAGGTAAAATAGCGAGTTTTGGCGCGAAACGTCTCTTGGCGCCACCTTGCTTCGCTAGCAGCTGGGAGGGAATCTAACTACCGCGGTTGCAAGATCATTCTCTTCTTTCTTTAATTTCCACTTGTCAAATTTTCTAGATTTAACAGGCTGAGTGAGTTCACTGCATGTGTGCAATGCATTGACGAAATCTATACGCAAGCGAATATATGCAGCACATGCGATTACATTCATGTCGGATTGTTCCTTTTATTGTACAGGAAATTTTATTTCATTAAACTGTCGATTGTTGTTTTTTTGCTCCAGCTTTAAATAAAGTTAGCTTGTGCTCACTCTTTTTTTCCCCTGAGGGTATGAGAAATACATAAGAAACATAACTGGTATCATATTACCATGTGTGTACTATCGCAGAAACAGATATTCAGGTTGTGTACATAATGAAAACAGAATTAAATACTACTTTAGAAGGCTGTTCTCATATAATCCCTTCTTTATTCAAGAACAGTGTAGTACACTTCAGATCCCCTAAAATTTGCACCTACACGTACTGGGATTACAACAAGAATTGTGACATCATCATATGATTGACTAGGCAAAGAAGCAGAGCCCACTGCATAGAAGGGACTTTATGGATCAAATATATCACCTCCGAGAGAAGATGATAGAACATTGTATATCATGATAAGTTGATAACATACAGTTTTGAATCATTCAAGCATCCCCTGCTGAACTTTGCACATAACTTTTGATTCTTCATGGGAAAGCAGGTGCTTCGTGTTGCAAGGAACTGGTAAGATTATCATATCACTTCTTCGGCTTGCCGTGTCGCAAGCAGAAGGACTTGAGCCTATCAAGGCCATCTTCGAGAGAAGACGGTCCGATTGCGAAGGTGATTCGGAGCCAATTCTTGTATCCCACAGCACATCCTGGACAAACCAACTTGTTAATGTTTGAATAGAACGCTATTCCGATCATGTAGATGGGAGAACAGTACCTGGCAAAAGAACCACCAATTCTTCCTTTGCCAGCTGGCTACAGAAATCCATATCATCTTTGATGTCTTGCAGGCAGGACAGATCCAGTTTCACCTGTAGCAAGCCAATGAAAATTTCACACCCCGTTAGCAAGCCTCTCTCTCTCTCTCTCATGATATCTTGCAATATGGAACAGCTTACTGAGTTACAGACAGACCATTACAAACATGGCGCCCTCAGGTTTGCTTGGGCAAGTGATGCAACTGATGCCCTTCAGCTTCTCCCAGCATATATCAGCTGTATGTCTTATAATATCGACAGTTTTGTCGAAAAATTCTTCCTTTGTGTTCTCCAGGAGTTGTGGAATTGCTCCCTGACAAGCAAAACTTGTGTAAAAGTGCAGCGTAAACCATTATATATATTTATATGCACGTTTAAGTCTTGCTTATCTTTCTGCAGTGGTTTTTCTATGATCCCAAGTTATGTATGAATTATCTCTGGAAGAAAATGACAATGCAGTTTTAGTCACCTGGACAAATGTTGCAGGATCACAAGAGATGTCAAGGTAACTCTTGATGCTTTGCGCTACCTGCAAGAAGGAGCCAAGTTTAATTATTATTTGACTGCACTTTGTAAGGTTCAGGTTTCATAGAATACCAAAATTTGAAGCGTCGTTAGATGAACTACAAATATTTCTGGAATTTCATTGTTGTTTGCATTAGTACTTATATGGAAGAATTAGAGGCAAAGAACCTTGGTCCTATGAAATACACCATTAGGATCATTGGTCACAATCCATCCAAGTCGCCATCCAGGCACTACCCATCTCTTTGAAATCGATCCTAATGTGAGCACCGGAGCTATTGAACCGAACACGCCCATCGGCACAAATTTATTCTGTCCAAACGTCAAATGTGCATACACTTCATCTGTAATAACAAATATTCCAAGCTTCCTCGCAGTCTCAGCAACCTACAAAATCGTTGACCCAAAGTTCAAACATTTTGATCTTTCCCCAAAAGCTCATCAACAGAAATAACTGAATTAGCACTTGCCTTGGCCAAATGCTCATAGGTGTAGACATTGCCACAGGGGTTCCCTGGATTGACAATGACCATGGCAACCGTGTCCTTGTCAGCAAGAGCTTGAACACCATCAAGGTCAACCTCCCAGCCTTTCTCCGGGAGAAGATCGAAGTACCGGGCTTCCATGCCGTTGAAGACAGCGCGTGCCTCGTAGAACAGATAGCCTGGCCTTGGGAACAAGATGTTGGCACCAGGACGAGCTAGGACAGAGCAGACGATCTCGATTGCTTGAGAGCAGCCGCATGTAAGGTAGACATCGTCGGCTGATAACTCGTATGGAAGGTCTCGAGATAAGTACTGGGCGACAGATCTGGAATTCAACTTGAATTGTAAGAATTTAATCCATGATATAAGGTTGTTAAGAAGGTGCATAGAATGGAATTTGTGAAATATTTGTAGGGAGTAAAGCACATTGCGCAGCAGACATGATGAGCCTAAAATTTGTCGGAGACCATGACTGTCCAAACTCCGAATTATCAAGAGGGCTCAAAGCCACATGATTGCATCACTGAATTGAACAATCATACACTCATAGTAAAAGGTTAGGCTCCCATTGCTGGACTAAAATCGTGATCATCTCGTGGAATGATGAGGCCTCAATTTTTTTCATGGAAATGGAAAAGGAAACGAATGCTACTAGGCCATGATCTAAGCAAATGGATCATCAATTTGGAACTAGAAATTAAGATTTGTTGAAAACGTGGCAAAAGCAAAATTTCCCTTGTTTGGCTAATGTTAGTGGCCAGTGCAGCAAGTTAATCAAGACTAGATTGGCAAAATGAAGTTCTCAGCTTGCAAAGTGGCCAGTGACTTCACATAGAGTATAAGAATGCAAGGGAACAAGAAGGCCAACATGTCACCAACTCACCACTTGACTAAGAAGGCATTACTGTGGACTGTGGTAGCTAATACTAGCCATCGAAATTGCGTCTTTTCTGATTCGTCAACTTCAGAAATTTAAAATCACACCCTGTTTCGGGAATTCAGGGTGCACCACACGTCCACACCACTTGCCCCCAACTGTTTGTTTGCTATGCTTTCCCTGGCGAGTTTCAGTTGTCAAAACTCACAACTTGTGTGAGCCTGTGAGGCCATCAATTTACAAATGACAATCTCGTACTGCTAGTATTACTCTTCTTATACAAAACCAAACCAAGCAGCTTATCTTCCTCAATTGGATTAATGAAATTTTGATTCATGAAATAGCATTTAAAAAATCCACCAAAAATCCCATAAAAGAGCATTTTAAAAAAATGCGCATAGTAAGCTGTAACATAGATCAAGATTCAAATAATTAGCAACGTTGCCATCATCTTGATTTGGCATTTGGCAAGCAGCATGGATTTGCACATCCGAGTGTAATTAAGGAAGCAAGAAGAGCCACGTCAAGAAGCCAAGAAAGTCAGGACTCGGGACATTAATTTCTGACCTCCGTGCAGGCTCGAGACCGACGCCGGAGGAGTAGGAGTTGTACTCCCCCGACAGGAGCGCCCCGGCGACGGCGTCAACGGCCTCGGGCGCCGTCCGGAAGGACGGGAACACCGACGGATCGCCGTGCCCCATCGGGACCACCGGCCGGCCCGCGGCGACGGCACCTTCGTCCATCCCGGCCTTGACCACGCCCAGCACAGCGCGCACCGACAGCGCCATCAGGCCGAGGAGCGCGTCGTTAGGCGCGAAGTTCCACGCGGTGGCGGAGGCCGGCGGCCGCCCATTGCCGGCGTCGTTCTCCATTGAGGGTGTCTCGGTTTTGTGGCACGGTTAGCTTGCCAACGGCGAGGAGACTTGAGTCGAATAGGATGAATCTGCTGCGCCTGCGGTGGACTCGTGTGAAGAGGTCTTGCTGTTATTATAGTTGAGGGTTGCCAGTGGCTTAGGTTGTCCAACCAAACATTGATACTCCTTCCATTTCATAATACCCCCACCAGTTCACAAAACAAGTCAACTTAGAATACGACAGTTAAATTTTAAAACTTTAGCTATTGATTTTTTTTAAATATTTATATTAGATATATATATATATGTTTTAAAAAATACTTTCATAACATTATAATTTTGTTGGAATTTATAAAATATATTATAATAGTAATTAGTAGTCAAAGTTATATTTTAGAGACCGTGCTGATATACAAAACAACTTGTTTTTGTGAACTGAGGGGTACAGGAACTCATGACAAGAATTCGGGTCAAGTGTAACATTTAGTATATACATTCCACATTTTAATACTATGTCATTGCTATTGCTCTGCCTCACCTCCGCTCACAAAAATAATGCTTTGGACATTGATCTGGTCTTAAACACAATTTTTAACCACAAATTCCATCATAACACGTTTGTAGAACCTAAAAAATATAATATTGCGAAAAATTTTGTACACAAATTTGCTCATAAAACTGTCACAAGGGCGATCTGAATCTTTATAAAGATGTCCTTGATCAAAACTAAAATAGCGCGACTGTACGTGTTATATTCAGAGGTATCACTTTTTTTTTACCGGCCGAGCAGTATATTTGTGGGTAGGTACGCAAAATACGTGTGTCCTGCAGAATTTACGCAAAACGATGAAATGTATTTCTCTAACAGAGATTACAAGAAGAAGCGAAGACTACGACGACATGCGCCTTAATTCCAGTGGTCTCCTCCACATTTCTTGGCTTGGCGGCCAAGCTAAAATAGGGAGTTTTGGCGCGAAGCGTCACCTACTTGCTTGGCAGCTGCGATGGAAGCCGTTGAAAGATGAACGATACTTCTCTCTTCTTCATTTTATCTAGTTTTCTAAATTATATCTTTTTCAAACAACATTTTTTGGTTTCTGGCTTACAAAAGCCAAAAGACTATTTAGAACACGTCAGCTACTTGACACGACTTTTTTCTTTTCTTTTTTATTTTTATTTACATTATCTATAGAGATATAATAGTATTTTTTATTTTTATTCACTTTGTTTTAATTGAACACCTTAGAAAAGCTAATATATACTACAGTTCGATTTCGGTTAAAAAGATATAGCACTTTGAAACATGACCTTAACAGACTGACTGAGTTCACTGTACACTGGTGCATGCATACATGTGCAGTGCATTTGACGAAACTGCGACGTATTAAGCGAGCGAGAATTTACAGCACGTGCGATTTGATTTACGTACGTCGGATTGTTCGTTACGAGTTTGCTACGGTAAAAGCGAACAAATTACTGTTTTATCCGATAGTTAATTAAGGAGGTGATCGGAATAGCGATGGCTTTTAGTTTTTGCTGAAAAAACATTGTAGCTGAGTTGGTTTATTAAGTATAATTAAATGTAAAAAAATATTAAAAAAACCGAAAACAAAAAACGAAACAAAAAGTATAAGTAAATTTAAAAACAAAAATGAAAAAGTTTTTATCAGTAGCTACGATCGCCTCTGATGTTCCTACCGCTAACGCCTGAAGCCGCTCGAGCGGCCCTAAGATTGCTAGTTCTCGTTTGCGCGCATCGATCCTCGAATGTTCTCGTTTAGGCCCCGCTCGTTTCGGCTTTTTTTCGGTTTCTGTTTCTAGCTTCTGCTTTTTTCACTATTTAGTATTCGTTTTTTTCTGAATTTTTTTAGATATTTTAGGCTTTTTGTATTTTCTTTTTTTCCTGCATTCCTTTGTGTTGTCCTTAATGGGTTAACATGTTTTTTCTATTTTTACATTTTTAAAAATTAATTATGCCTAAAAAGTCAAATCAGTTACAATAAAAAAAGTCAGTTACAGTAAAATTTCAGCCAAAAACTAAAAGCCATAGCTAAAACGAGCGTCCCCTTAAGATCCAGTGTAATATTGAAAGATTTTTTCAGATATGACCACGCAGATAAGGACTTAAGCTTTAGAAATGCTGGTCAAGTGAGGTTTCTCTGACCTACTCAAATTCAGGGGCGGATCCGAGTAATACATCGGGGTGTACAGGACACTGTATTCGATTTTATTTTACCTTGACAAGTCCACATTTGTATAGGTGTGCAGCTTGTAGCCCAAGGCCAATAACTCTCACTCATATGATGACAAGTATTGTAACATTCGTTTACTTTTATTCTAGATCATCACTGTATATACTAATAGCGTAAGTATAACATCATACCGTATTAGTTACTATATGAATCGAAATAAAAGAGTTAAAGATTTGTAAAAGAGATTTCTCTGAAAAAATCATCGAAGACTCATATGTATTTTTTAAAAAAATAAAGATTTTTTATATAAATTAAAGATTTATATATAATTTTAAAAAAATCATAAGATACTATCCAGCAAAAAAGAATCTTCGTGAGAAAACCGAGGACCATATAGCGACGTGAGATTTGCGGGCAAGGAAAAACCACCAAAGGCGGTGATGAAAAGATGTCCACGTCCCTGGGAAAGCACGTCGAAACGGCCCCTCGATCAGTGAGCACATGTAGGGGTGATCGTTTTAACGATGATTTCTGATTTTTGATTGAAATTTTACTGTAATTGGTTTTTTTACTGTAGCTGATTTAGTTTTTTGGTCATAATTAAATTTTAAAAAAATATAAAAATAGAAAAAATATGTTAGCCCATCACGAACAATACAAAGGAACACGAGAAAAAAAGAAAAATGCAAAAAAGTTCAAAAAATCTAAAAAAATTTAGAAAAAGATAAATTACTGTATAGTGAAAAAAAGCTGAAGCTGAAACGAGCGGGGCCGTAATATTCATCAGCGCTGACGCATGGCGTGTGATTTCTTGGTGTACGGAACGAACAGGCCAAATGCTACTGCCAAAGCAACACCCAGGGATCGATATTGAGTGAATTATTTTGCACTTATATTTTGATTTTAGTTTTTATTATTATAATAACTAGCTTTTAAATAATATATTTTTTTAAGACGAGGTTTGTAGATAGATCTAGTAAACACTGTACTGAATTCAGTTATACCGACTAAAATTATATGTGATTATTTTTTTCGGTATATTATCTTTCATAAATAGTTAAAATTCAAAAACTATAAATTAAAAGTTAAAAACTACGGCCCAACTCAATATTGCCAAATAAGTTTCCTGGAAGCGTGGAGCATGGTTTTTTTTCCTTCTGACTTTGAATACTACCACTTGGAAGTTGCATGTAGGCAGACTACCACCACATGTGCGTTAATTCAAGTGGTCCGCGCCACATTTCTTGGCTTGGCGGCCAAGCTAAGATTCAAGTGTGAAGAGGTCTTGTCGTTATTATAGTTGAGGGTTGCCAGTTGTTTAGGTTGTCCGATCAAACATTGATACTCCTTCCATTTCATAATATAATATTAAGGATGGATCCTTTTAAGCTGTGCATTATGGTTTATGGCTTAATTTTTGAATTCCGGTTATTCGCAAGAAGCAGTACATTTAGGAAAATAGTCACATGTAATTTGGGTCGATATAGCTGAACTCAGTATACTTTTTACTACAATCTTTCTGTTGACCCCATCTTAAAAAACGCACCATTTAAAAATTAGTTACTATAACGTAAGTCATAAACCACAAGCCGTAAGTGAAAAATAACTCAGCCTAAGACTCATGACAAGAATTAACATTTAGTATTTGCATTCTACATTTTAATATCATATCCTTCTAAAACTATGTTTCTTTGACCTACGACACCTTCTATGAAATAATGAGATGACTTCTTGAAGCGGACTCTGGAAACGGTTTTTGAGTCTAAAACCATGTGTCATCCGCATCAGCGTGCCTGTGTCTGCTGTCACTCGAAAAACGTAATTAAAAATCAGCCATAGCATTAAAAAAACAGGACCTATTCGGGCTGTGACTCAGTCGAACTTGGATCACTCTTGCTGAATCAGATTAATCGTTGTTGTCTACTCAGTATAGCTTGCGATACCTCACTTGCCGAAGTTTTGTCACATTTAGCACTGTTAACTGTAATTATAAAATATCTGTATGCGAACTGTATTTGCAGAAATAACGTTTTTTCCATCCGGTGGTCGAGTGGTAACAGCAGGGTGCTGACGCGTGGCACCTGCCGTCCCGCGGGAGGACGGCAAGCTGCTGCCGCCCCATGGCCAGACAGCAGGGGGCCTGCCGTCCTATGGCTGGATGGTAGGTGATTAGGCTGGCTAATTAGCCGGTCTAATCACCTACCATTTTATTTTATTTTGCTTAATTGCTTTTGAATTTTTAATATAGCAAGTGAGCTCGAAAAATTACGAAGATTTGTGTGCAGCCTTCTGACACAATATAATTAACTGTGTAATGTTTTGGTAATTTTATCTATTGTGAATATTGCTAAAAATTTATACAATTTTGATAATCATATGAGTTGTTACAAATAGCAAATGAGCTCAAAAAATTACAAAATTTTACACGAAGCCTTCCGACATAGTTGTAGTAATTATGTAATTTTTTGATAATTTTATATACTCTAAATTTATCATGTTAATTTAATTGTTAAATTAGCGATACTCAGCACTCTCTTTTCTTTTGCGCTACGTCCTTCGCACAATTATCACTCTGTTCGTGTCATCCCCCCTCATACACTTCCTCATCCGCACTAATGTTATTATGTCCGTGCTGTTCACCCTCGCCCGCTCCCTCATTTACACATTTGTCGATGTTACTATGCTGTCCCCTTACGTGCACCGGGTTCTCTTTTCGCTCGGCCATAAATACGAACCTCTTATAGTTTATCATTGCACATCTCAGTCATTGTTTGCAGAAACTCATTCTCACGATCGCCGCTCAAAATTAAGAGTGTGTAGCTCATTATTTTGAAAAGCCAGCGTATAGCTCATTAAGGACGCGGCAGTGCTGATTGCTA
Organism: Melocanna baccifera; assembly: GCA_036346265.1. Classification (NCBI taxonomy): domain Eukaryota; kingdom Viridiplantae; phylum Streptophyta; class Magnoliopsida; order Poales; family Poaceae; genus Melocanna; species Melocanna baccifera. The sequence goes on from CM070706.1 coordinate 23,467,125, forward strand.
TAAAAATTCTCTAGCCATACTAGTATACTAAGTAGAGTTTTATTCTACGATGATAACGTATTCAGGAATCAATGTCAAAGGAGGTAATAATAAATAGGTATTAACTAAATTCTAAAATTGGAATTAAAATACATTTAAAAAACATAATTTATTTTACATTCTGGTATTGACATGATCCAAATGTGTGACTTGCCTTGCTCGGTGATGGGTGTGCATTATCATCAAAGAGTTCTTCTGAATCAAATGTCGTCGTCTTTTCGCATTCAATTCTTCAAAATAAAGTCTCTTTGTTACTATCTTACCATCAAATTCTAAGATTCTAAATCCATAAATTAAGTCTGAACTAAATTGAACCATTACCTCAATTTATAATTTACAAAACAACTGTAATCATGCATGTAGGCTAATTAAATGAGCATCGAGTTCCATCAAGTTTTGGTCTATTTTTAGAGCACATAAAATTCTAATAAAATTACACAATTACTATGACTATGTCAGGAGGCCTTGTGTTTTTAGAGCTTGTTTGCTATATGTAATAGCTACTATAAATATTAAAATCATATAAATTTTGAACAATGTTCACAGTGGATAAAATTATCAAAACATTTCATAGTCAACTATGTTATGTTAGGAGACTGCACACAAAATTTCATAATTTTTTGATCTAATTTTGTATATTAAAAAATTCAAATAAAAAAAATAAGTAAAACAAAAAAGCGGGTGATTAGGCTGACTAACCTGTCGTCCAGCCATGGAACGGCAGGCAGTCTGCCATCCAATGACGGGGTGGCAGGTGGCCTGCCGTCTGCCCATGGGATGGTAGGGGCCATACGTCAACCCCCTACCATTGCCGCCCGACTACTGGATGGCAAAAACGCTATTTCTGTAAAAACGATTTGTATACAGTTATTTTTGTAATTACGATTGCAAACGACGCTAAATGTGATAAAAACTCTCACTCGCCTGCTTGTATAAATCTTCTATATATACACTAACAATAGTACACTAGTAGTATGCTGATAAACCAAGAAACGGCGGCCGTCGGGAGGCCGGCGTTGGGTTTCGACAACAAGTTCCACTACCCCTCCCATGCAACTTCCTCACATGTGCTTAGGCCTATTTATGGGTAGCTTGGCCCAATTTTTCGAGCTCAGATTGGGCTAGGTCTAACGTTGGGCTATCCTCGAGCCCTTATTTTCAGCTCATAAGCTCGGTCCAAAGACCATAAAAACAGTGCAACAATAAATAATAATATTTTATCAAAAATAAATTGAATAACAAGGTTTATTTCAAAAAGGAATTACATAATAATACTTTATTTTAAAAATTTGGGGAAATGGGCTTTCCCAAGGTTCGGGTTAGGCTCCGAGCCTGCCTGTTCAAGGCCAAACATTTATAGGCCCAGCTCAAAACCTAGCCTGGCCCGAGACTTGAACAGATCTACATGTGCTTGGTCGCGTGGCGCCTAGTGCGTGTCTAAGTGGTTATTTAGAATGACGGTGGTTTATGGTTTTTTTTACTGTGGTTGGTTTATTTTTTTACTATAACTGAGTTGACTTATTTGGTATAATTAAATTTAAAAAATTTAAAAATAGAAAAAACATGTTAACTCATCACAGACAATGCAAAGAAATACAGGAAAAAAAAGAGAAAAAAACCAAAGAAATAAATTGTAACAGTAAAAAAAAAGCTTGAAGTTAACACCAAACGTGACGCCTGTAAATGCTGAGCGGAGGCTAAATTGCATCAAGCTCCATGGCTCAGCGATCATTAGCGTCTTCTGGATACATAAAAGGTAGCGAATGACCCTCGAAAGTTCATCCGGAATTATTCCTAATCCTAGATAATCTTACAGCCTACTGCCCAGGAGCACAAGTTACAGGAATGCCAAGTTAGACATCGACATGATTTCTGAAGATCTTATCTTAAGGTGGAAAGCTGCTGCTGCCTTCAATGCAGCTCAGCCAGGATGCTGCGAAACTGTCGTTCAGCGTCACCACAAGCTTCCTTAACGATGCTATCCTCCTCTTTAAGCCTCGAGAGCTCTGCATCGTCTTCTTCTTTGTTCCTTGCAATCTGCTCTGCTGTCCGGCGAAGGTGCTCAAGTTTCTGCTCAAGCTCAAATATAGCTTTGTTCTTTTCATCAAGCAGTGCATCAATTCGGGACACGGCAGATGCCTTCCCCTGCAACTGTTGTTTCAGCTTGTCCCTGTCTCCGAGGCACTTGGAGTAATCAGATTTGACCTGGAGCAATTTGTTCAGGCTAGGCTGCAAAAACTGAACATTGAATCCATTTTCCTCTAAATGGGCAAGCGTACTGATCTTCTCTTCAAATAATGCAGTGCTGTCTGCTATGCATGATTTCTTTATACTTTCGACTAAGCTGGCATATGACACCATTAAACCTAAAGCCATTCCTTCACGCAGTGCTGGCAAAAACTGCTGAAGTGGAAGGAAATGTGGTCGCTGTGGTACCTTCCGAAACACATCCATTGCTTCAATTAGAGACCAGACGGGCGAGGTCTTCGTGAACGTAACCTGCTGACCAGAGATTTCACACAAAGGCAAGTGTGAAGCCATAGAACTCCCAGCAACTGAGCGCCTCAACACAGTGTTGTCAATGGTGAACTGTGAGCTCCCAGCATTCTGGAAATGTAGTAGGATTGGTCTCTCATCAACATTCCCCCCATCCTGTCGAACTGGACGATCAAGAGATAAGATAGGCTTCTCCATAAGACCATTGATTTCAGCTACTTGGGTTACCACATTGTCTCTGAACACATCTGCATTTTGATTCGCTTGACAGATGCTATTGGTCGTAGCAGTCGGCTCTTCATCCAACAGACTAGAATGCATGTCAATTTCAGACACACCATCAGCACTCCACTCACAAGAACCTACAGAAAACCATTAGAAAACTGCTACATAGAAATACAACATACAATCAATGCCCATTTCCACCATGTGTAGAGTTTTTCACAGCACATACCTTTTTCATTACAATTTGATTCAAAGCCCGGAGGTCTTATTGGTAACAGTTCTTGATTTGTTGCCTCATTTACGTTCATGATTTTATCCTCCAAAGTTCTGTTGAGCAGCTGCCTAGTATGAGGTCCCCTCCTCTCCAACTCTCTCTGAACAAATTACCAAGGTGAGAAACCACTAACTAATAGAAATATCTGATCAAGACAAAAGGTTTCATACTTCGATGGAAGATTCTTTCGGTTGCCCTGCCACTTTCTTTCTACCTCTCTGCTGGACAGTACTAGACGCATCCAATGAGCCATGTTGTGGGCTAGGCGATTCTTTGAAGCCTTTCTTTTTAGCCACTGTAGATTGTACATATATTATTAGACTTTGATACACCATCTTGTCTATGAATCAGTGTTAAGAGGAATTACTTACATTTCTTAGAGCTAAGAACCTTCCTATTTGAACCACTAAAAGCCCATCTTGACACCTGCAAAAGATTGACAAACAGAACAGAAAATGCACATGAATATGGCTAATAGAAAGGAGAAGTTAGAAGTTAACAGTCACAGGACTTACCACATCAGAAGCCCTTATCTGTTTATCCAGCGCTGAAGGGGTATTGCATTTTGTAGATGCATTCAAAGCACAAATAATTTCCTTACTAGATAAATTGTTGTTTCCCTTCAACTGAATCTGCACCTGAAAAAACATTGATATGGACAGTAATTGTAAATGCTCTGCATGTAAACGTTACTTCAACTACAAGACACAATGGTGGGGACTCACATTATCAGAGGCATCACTCTTTCCCTGAAGTGCTAGAATAGGGTGCATTTTCCCCTGTTTACGCTTGGAAGTACATTTCTTTACCTGGAGTGCCTGGACAGAGAGTGGCCTTTTCTGTGTCTGCTGGACAGCACTATTTCTCCGAGATGAAGCCATTTTCTGTTTTCTGAGTTCTGCAATCGAAAGCATGTCATGGGCTTCATCAGCACTTGTTCCACAGACAGGCGTATCAATCTGACACTCGGAAAGCACCATGTTAGATAGGATTTCTTGATTAACCACTGTTTCCCCAATACCATTTGCTCTCGATTCGTTCTGAGGTGTTGGATGTCCTGAGGAAGCATCAAGAAGCCCCTTCATTGGTACTGCACAGCTACTCACTATCTTCTGTGAAAGCACTTGAAAATTATTCATTCCAGACAGCGGAGAATGAGATTGTGGAGAATGATTGCTTGCTGGTGACTTGCATAATGCAGATAAAGGAGTGTCCATCTCAGACTCCGGCACATGTTCAGAACCTTCAGTTAACACGACTTCTAGTTGCTGCAGTTCTTTCCTTGACCTTTTCGTGCCAGAAGATTCAGTATTATGTCTATGTTCATCATCACTGGATGCCACAACAACAGGTGAGCTTGGACGTTTTCCAGATAAAGACTGCCGCCTGCTACCTTGTCTCTGTATAAGCAAAGAAATATCTATAATGGATCAAGCAAGTTGAAATATATGTTATGTTGAAACCACATAACAAATGGGTTATCTAATATGATCAAAAGAATAGCCATAGAAATGTTTTGAAGTCACAGAGAAACCAATGCATGTGATCGCACAATGGCAAACATAATAACATGATTGAACAAAGCAATATGTGCAATTGGTCAGTAATCCATGCAGCTACAGAACTGTCAACATACTGAGAATAAGACTCGTAACTAAGCAAAAATAAGTTGGTCCAAATAGTGCAATTACCCCAAGCATTCACATGAGACATCATATCTCAATCAATTTTCAAAATGAATAAACAATCCATGGAGAAAAGCCATGAAAAGAGTATTAATATATCATTAGCGAAGAGATTTTTCATAGAGATTCTTGAATTAATAAAACATTGAAGCATAAAAGTCCATGTTTCATGCATTGCAAACTAAATGCCAGAACACATGCCTAGAAGCTAATGATGGACCAAAATAAAACAACATTGAGCAACCAATTGCTAAACCAACTATTGCCTAAATACAAACATGCTTAATCCTGTGTGTGTGTGAGAGAGAGAGAGAGTAAATGTCTTTAAACTATGTGGGAATTCTGCACAATTGTCTGGCACAATTAATTTTAAACTAAAAATCAGCGGTGTGATGACATTCCACCACAGCCTGACATCAGCCTCCAACTTGTCAGGGCTCCTGCCCACCAGGTAACTGCACAGCACACAAAGCGTCCCTGGTCTTAGCCATGTGCTGTGCTGGCGTGCAGCATCCCACCACTGTTAGGCGGTCGAATCTTGCTCTTGATGTTAGCAAGATCCTTACTCTCATCGAGAGGATGACACTCTTGGAGATGGGGCAATTTTCTTGTTGTTATTTCCCACACAATGCCATACCAACCTGAGGGGTTGGGGATACATATTTATAGGCCAAGATGGGCCGAGCATATGCTGTCCTAGAGATGCTAAAGCAAAGATGCTAGTCTAAGATGCTAAAGCAAAAACACTAAAGCAAAAGCAAAAAGCAAAGATGCTAGTCTAAGATGCTAAAGCAAAAGCTAGTCTAAGATGCTAAAGCAAAAGCAAAAGCTAGTCTAAGATGCTAAAGCAAAAGCAAAAGAGATGCTAAAGCAAAAGCAAAAAAAACAGCAGACACAGCACAGACTTATCCATCACTCTCCCCCTAAGTCTTGTGTGTCTCCTTGTGGGGAATCTGAGCCATCCCGATCCTGGCGCGAAGCTCCTGGAACTTGATCCGCCCAAGAGACTTGGTCAGGAAGTCGGCGAGTTGGTCTTGAGTGTTGATGTAGGTGGCCCGGACACTCCCTTCATCCAGGCAGCTTCTGATGAAGTGATACCTCACCCGGATGTGCTTGCTGCGCTCATGGAAGACAGGGTTCTTCGCCAAGGCCAAGGCGGACTTGCTGTCCACCCTGAGCTCCACTGCCTCCGCGTCTCTGCCAAGGAGATCGCCAAGCAGCCGAGCCAGCCACAGAGCCTGAGTAGAAGCGGTAGTGGCTGCAATGTACTCTGCCTCGCAGCTAGACAAAGCCACCACCGCCGCTTGATCGATCGCCACCGATCGGACATTTGCCGAGGAAGTACGTGATATCCGCCGGTGCTCTTGCTCGTGTCGATGTCGCCGGCGTGGTCGCTGTCATCGCATGTACCCGATGAAGTGCGCCGCGCCGGGGCACCTTGGGTAGTGCAAGCCGTAGTCGGAGGTGCCCGCGACGTAGCGGAGGATCCTTTTCACGGCCTGCTGGTGCTCCGTCGTCGGTCGCTGCATGAACCGGCTGACGTAGCCGACGGCGAACGCCAAGTCCGGTCGCGTGTGGACAAGGTAGCGAAGGCTGCCCACAATACGCAGATCGCGTCGCGCCCACCTCTCCGCCGTACTCTCACGACTCGGCCTTCACCTCTCCTCCATAGGAGTGTGGGTGGGGTTGCGTCGGTGAGGCCGCCACTCCACGATGCGCTTGGCGAGGCGATGCGCGAAGAGAGATGCCGGAGCTGTCCTGGTGGACCTCGATCCCGAGGTAGAAGGAGAGGGGCCCGAGGTCGCTCATCTGGAAGGTGGCCTTCATCTCCGCCTTAAAAGCCTCGATCTCCTCTTTCTTGGTACCGGTGATCACAAGGTCGTCGACGACGCCCTATCGCCAGGCATTGCCTCCTTGCCCCCGGTGAGACCGCGGCCTCGTGAGCGCTCTGCTGAAATCCCATTTGCTTGAGGTGGAGTCCACCATGCGTTCCAAGCTCGCGGTGCTCGCCGCAAGCCGTGAGGGCCTTGCGCAGCGAGGACCTGCTCTCCTTGCCGGGATGATGAATCCCGCGGTGGGGCGACGTGACCTCCTCCTTCAAGTCGCCGTTGAGGAAAGCACTTGACGCCCATGTGATGGACGCACCAGCCTCCCGGGCTGCGAGGGCAGGAGGAGACGCACGGACTCCATCCGCAACAACAGCGCCAAGGCATCGCCGGTCGACTCTCCCGCCGAACGGCCACGTGCCACGAGACGCGCCTTGTGCTTGATCACCTCTCCACCTCGTCTTTCTTGAGCTTGAAGACCCACTTGAGAGAGATGGCGTGGTGGCCGGCCGGAAGATCACCCGGCTCCATGTCTTGTTTCGCCGACGGCGCCCATCTCCTCTCGCATCGCGGCACGCCATGCCGCGTCTCTCTCGCCTCGGCGAATGAACGAGGCTCGCCGCCGTCCCGTGCGAGGTGCGCCCGCCGGTCGCTGCCGCGCCGATCCGTGGACCGGCCGCCGCGAGGAGGTCGCCCACGACGGTAGCGCAGGCTCGCCGCCGTGGTAGGCGCCGACGCGATCCTCATCGTTGGACGGAGGAGTGGCAACTCCACCGCGCGCCGCTCGTCGTGGGCCGGCCGCCGGTGCCGAGCCCGTGGGAGTAGGCGCCGGTGTAGGAGAGCGAGGCGTGGCCGACGGTCTTGGCGGTGGACTCGCCGAGCTCGTGGGCTTGCCGAGCCGGTGGTGGCGGTGGTGAAGGGCTCGCCGGAGGTGGTGGCGAACGAGGTGGTGGGGTAGGCGAGCTCGGTGAAGACGAGCCGCCGCTCCCGCCTCCTCGGCGGGCGTGGTCGACGACGAAATCGCTAGTTGTCGAGTCGAGCCGTCATCCACCATCTTGCCCCACGCCCACCGCCGCCGAACACGACGTCACGCGTGATGCGCGACGCCGCCGTGTCGCAGGTCGAGGACGCGTAGGCCTTGGTGCCCTCCGCGTAGCCGGCGAAGACCCGGCGTGCTCGGCCGCCGAGCTTGCCGACGTGGTTGAGCTCCTTGACGAAGGCCGATACCAAGACACGGAGGTGGCTCACCGCGGCTTGCGCCGTGCCAGGCCTCGTATGGCGTCTTGCCGTCGAGGGCCTTGGTGGGGGAGCGGTTGAGCAAGTGGACGGCAGTCATCACCGCCTCACCCCAGTAGAATGCCGGCATCCCTCTCTGCTTGAGGAGGGCGCGGCCGTGGCAACCACCGCCGGTTGCGGCGCCGACGACGCCGCTCACGCGGGTGTACGGCGCGAGAAGTGACGATGGATCCCCTCGTCGGCGCAGTACGCCGCGAACTCGGCCGCCGTGAACTCACCGCCGTTGTCCGTGCGTAGGACCCGAAGCTTGCGGCCGCACTCCGCCTCCGCAGCAGCCTTGAAGGCACTTGATGGCGCCCGCCGCGCCGCCTTGACGCCGAAAGCGTGACAGCCCACATGTAGCGGGACACGTCGTCGACGAGGAGGAAGTAGCGCCGGCCTCCAGGTGTAGCCGGTGTCACGGGGCCACAGAGGTCACCGTGTACGAGCTCCAGCTTCTCCTTGGCGCGGAAGCTCGCCTGGCGAGAAAGGGAGCCGCCGCAGCTTGGTGAGGACGCAGGTGTCGCAGAACTGCTCCACGTGGTCGACGTCTTTGCATGCCCCGCACCATCTCCTTGCCGCCGAGCCGCCTCGGGGCCTCAAAGTTGAGGTGCCCAAAGCGCTCGTGCCACCTCAAGCGTCGTCGTCGCGGCGGGCTGCAAGACACAGAGGTTGCGCCACCTGCGCGTGCAAGACGTAGAGGCGGTTGCTCCTGTTGACCTTGACGAGGAGCCGACGGCGATGATCCCAGATGCGCAGCACCCCGTGCTCGATCTCCACGCGCGATCCGTTCTCATCCACCGTCCCAAGCCGATGATGGAGTTCTCAACACGGGATGTAGTAGACACCGGTGAGCGGCCGGTGCTCGCCGATCTTGGCGATTTAAGACGACAGAGCCGACGCCTTGATCTCCACGGCCCAGGCGTCGCCGAACTTGACGGTGCCTCGAACGCTCGAGTCGAGCTCGAGAAGTACTCCGCCGCCCGGTCATGTGGTGGGTGGCGCGGTGTCGAGGCACCACCGCCGGTCTTGTCGTTGCCGGAATCGCCGCCCGAGGGCGTGTGCTTTGGCTCGTCAAGGTGGAGGAGAGTCGCCGCGCCGGTGCCGCCGGAGGTAGTTCCATGCTCGCATGAGCAATGAACAGAGCCGGCCGCTCCTCCTCCGCTGCGCGACGTGGGCTCGGCGCGTCGTGGTATCGACAATCCTTGGCCCAATGACCGAGCTTGCCGCAGCTTGTAGCAAGCGGTCTCGTGCGGCCTTTGCTTGCCGCCGCCGCCTCGGGCGCCTCACGGTCATTACCCTCGGACGCCCTCGCGCCGCTGGGCGTTTTGTGCGGCTTGCCGCGCTTGCCACGCATGCGTCGCTGTCGTGGAAGAAGGCTCCCCTTCTTCCTGTCACCTTGGCCGCAGCCCACCGCTCCCGAGTGAGGAGGAGCTTCCACCAATGGTGACGGTCCCGAGAGGCGCCGGGCTCATCGCCGCCAACGACCTTGAGGCGACCCAACGCCTCCTCGATCGTCATCGTGGAGAGGTCCAGCAGAGACTCGATCGAGCGAGCCATCCGCTTGTACTTCTCGGGACGCAGCGGAAGAGCTTTTCCACGCCTCTCTCTCGCCGTAGGTGTCGCCGCCGAATCGCACCAACTTCGCAACAGAGTGTTGAGACGAGAGCAAAGTCATCAATGTCCTCACCGCTTGAAGGCCGTGTTCTCCCACTCCTTGCGTAGTGCTTGTAATGTAGACTTGCGCGCGCGGTCGCCGCCGATGCGTCTTTGCAATGATGGCGTCCCAAGCCTCCTTGGCGATCCGCTTGTTGGTAGCGAATCGCATCTCGGGCGGGGCGCAGGCGATGAGAGCATCCAGCGTGCCGTCAATCCGGTCATAGTCGACGCCGCCGCACGGATCGCATCCCACATATGCCGCACTGAGCTTTACCTCATCACCGCAGCCCACTCGACGAGTTGGTCTTGGTGAGTGTGGGCCACCGCCGCCGGGCCGACGCCCCGACGATACCGGTACTCATGGTGCCCACGGCATCGAACCGGGAGAGAGCCGCGTCGCTGTGAGGCCGCGCTCCATCGACCCGCACGCCGCCGCCATGCATGCCTCCTCCAGAGCGCCGCCGCGCGCGCTGCGCGCTGTCGCGCCGCCGCCGCGCGCGTGGCGGCGCGACGCCCATCGCGCTTCCGCCCTCACGCCTCCTCTCTCCAGCTCAAGGTGCACGCCGGCGTTGTCATCGCGAGACGGAGCTGCTGTTGCCGCTGCGTAGAACTCGACCTCCGCTGCTGCGCACGCGCTGCGACCGCCGCCGCTTCGCCTCGCTCGCCGCTGCGCTCGCCTCCGCCGCCAGCGACGCTTCTTCGCGCGCTGCGGCGCTGCTCGTAACCGCCGCCGCTCGCGTTCCTCTGCGCTGCAGCTCTCGCTCTTCTTGCGCCGCCGCGTGCTCGAGGCGACTGCGCGCGAGATCGCCTCGCGGACATGGCGCGCCACTTGGGATCGCTGCGTGGAGAGAGCGCCTCGATGAGCCGCCGCCGTCAACAGGGGGAGGAGCGCGAGGCACCCGCCGCTGCTGCCGCTAGTTGGGGCTGCGCGAGGCCGAAGGGACACCGGAGAAGGGATTGAGCAGAGATGCTCAGCTACAGGATAACCTCGCTCTGATACCACTTGTTAGGCGGTCGAATCTTGCTCTTGGTGTTAGCAAGATCCTTACTCTCATCGAGAGGATGACACTCTTGGAGATGGGGCAATTTTCTTGTTGTTATTTCCCACACAATGCCATACCAACCTGAGGGGTTGGGGATACATATTTATAGGCCAAGATGGGCCGAGCATATGCTGTCCTAGAGATGCTAAAGCAAAGATGCTAGTCTAAGATGCTAAAGCAAAAACACTAAAGCAAAAGCAAAAAGCAAAGATGCTAGTCTAAGATGCTAAAGCAAAAGCAAAAGCTAGTCTAAGATGCTAAAGCAAAAGCAAAAGAGATGCTAAAGCAAAAGCAAAAAAAACAGCAGACACAGCACAGACTTATCCATCAACCACCAACTCACCCAACGATTCCACACACCTCCAAATTAGAACAGCTAAGTGCCAAAGCCGAGGAGACAGAGTATAACAAAACTTGGGCATGCTGTTTGATACTTTGGTTGAAGCTGGAGTGTTCTACGATTTATATGCACTGCAGTGTCACTTGTCAAACATATGCTTGCTTGTAACTCCTAGCTGGACATAAGTCAGACTTAAAACATGAAGCTGCCATTTTTTAAAATAGGTAATGAGCAATCCCAAGTGCAAGGAGACAATGAAGGAAGGCAGAGTACATCTCATAGGACCCATTGCAAAGAACCCAATACAAGCTTGGCATATTGTGGGAAGAATTATAGCTGAATGATGAAAGAGAGTATCGGATTAATAACAGCATGATAATAGCTCAACAGCAGCATTCGCATCTTCAGATTTTGCCAATGCCCACAAAAAGGATGAAAACACAGAGAAACGGTTCTTCCCACAAATTGTTCGTGCATGTATTTAGGAGAGAGTATATCAATATCTTTAGCAGTACACTTAAAAATTCAACATTGAGCAAGTCAGCAGGAAAAAATCCAATATTCAATTATCACCAAAATCAAAATCAAAGTTGATTACTCAAGCAAACCTTCATATAACCAGTTGAGAGTTCTTCAACAAAATAGTTCAAAAACCCCAAACAATGAAACTCATGTCCTCAGAAGTAGTCACATATTTTATCAGTACTTCTGAAGGTTTGATGGACTGTAGGAAAGGGTACAAATTATTATGATCATCTGGTTTCAAGTACTAAACTGGTGGGGCCGAGGGGATTGAGGGGACCAGTCCCCTCATCTCCCATCAAGAATAACATTTTTCACCCTCCCAAATAAGTTTGTAAGGTGTGTCACAACCTCATTTCCTTTCATTTACTCGAAGATCCAAACAATTCAAGACCAAATAAATTCACCCTGATCCATGCATGGCCGAAAGCAGTAAATCTTACAGTATCTACACCATCCGCGAGACTATAACAGCAAAAAAACTGAAATTACGGTATAAGGTATGTCACCCAACTTCATTTCCTTCCATTTACTTGCAGATCCAAACAATTCCAGACCAAACAAATTCACCCCCAATCCATGCATGGCCGAAAGCAGTAAAGCTTACATCATCTACATCATCCACAAGACTATAACAGCAAACAAATTGAAATTACGAGCTAGGCAAAACAGCTAAGAAGGTGATTCCGTCATTATTACCTTAGGACTCACAATGCACCAATGCTTGCCATTCCACTTGTACTGAGGCTTCAGCAACTCCGGCACCTTCGTCAGCAGCAGCTCTTTCTCCTTGCCGCCGATGCTAACCTCATACTCACACTCCCCGACAACCCTGCGCACCATCCCAGGCGACCACGCCCCATCACAATATGCCTCCACCGCCGCGCCGGGCCCGAGCCGGAACTCGCTCTTCCGCGGAAAGTGCTCCACGGCCGGCCTGATGAACCGCCAATGCAGGTACTCCATCGCCTTCCCCCCACCCTCCGCCTCCTCCAGATCGAAGTACTCCACGAGGTAGCTCAGCCTATCGATCACCTTCGCCACCGTCGCGGGGAACCAGGAGTAGCCGTACACCTCCCGGCCCCTCACCACCTCCACCTTGTCCCCGACCTCGTAAACCCTGACGGTGAGCTTCCGTTGGACGACCATCGCGGCCTGCGACGGGACCCACTGGCCGTCGACGTAGTCGCGGCGGGGGCGGACGAGGTGAGGCGGGAAGGTGATCACCTCGCGGGTTATGGGGAATGCGACGGTGAGGGGGTCGGTGGCGAGGACGATGCCGGACCACCAGCCGTCGTTGTGGAAGGCCTCGACGATGTCGTGCAGCTGGAGCGGCTCCTCCGGGGAGGACAAAGGCGGGGGGCGCGGGCGGAGGTGGGAGGGGTCGAAAGGCTCGACGAGGTTGGCGCCGTCGTCGGAGAGGAGGTGGGAGTAGGTGACGGTGTAGCGGGCCGGGGAGCGGCGGCCGCGGGAGGGGACGAAGCCATTGACGGTGGCCTCGAACCAGGAGCCGTGGAAGCCGTCGTCGTCGACGCGGACCTCTACCTCGGTACCGGGGGGCAGGGGGACGGCCTGCTGCTGGGGGGACGGTGGGGAGGAAGAGGAGGGGGGCCGCGGCGGTGGGGAGGAGGTCTTCGAGGTCCTGCTCCAGCCACGGTAGCGGCGGCGCCGCCGGCTCACCGGCGAGCGGCCGGTCATTGGGGGGGCAGTGGGGTTTTGGGGGTGGGGGTTTTGGGTGGTGAGCTTGACGGCGTGTTGTGACAATGGGAAATTGGGGGGCCCTGGCCTTTCGCCTTCAGGGCTTGTGATCGAGCTCTCGCATCAAAAGTGAGGTGGATGCCACGCCCTACAGATAGAATCCATATCACTGAGACATGGGGCCACATAGTAATGGAGGAGTACTCGGGGCCACATGTCAGTTCGTGTTACGCTGGGGAGGTGGATTTTGATATGGTGTGAGCTGTTTCTGGCGCGGGTGGTAGTGTTGCAGCAGGGCGGGGACGTGGCAGGTGGCGCAAAAAGGCAGCGTGGTGGGGGGTTTGTGAGGCCACATGTCAGTGGTACAAAGAGAACACAGGCAGGTGGGGACACGCGTACTCGGCGTCTTCTGGGTTTTTGTCGGGTGGGAAGTGGCGCCTCAGGTTGCGGGAGAGTGGGGCCCGAAGGTCAGTCGGTGGGTATTAAGTCGAGGTTTAAGTGTCCTTGCACAGAATCCTAACATCCTAGTCTTTGCGTGAGTACTAGAGTAGGGGACCGTTAATTGACGAGCGCGCTCTACGGCCGCTAGGGGTGGGTCACGGCTGGCAGTGACACTGAGGAGTGGCTGGTGTGGAAAAGTGGGGCCGGGTCCTTCGCTGGGTCGTCTGGGCCCGACCTGGCAGTGACAGAAGATCGATTCGCTGGGACTAGACACAAGACAAAAAGCCCGGCCCGAGCTACAAGCCGGTGCGACAGTCTTACGGGTCGGGCCGGGAATGATTCGAGGAAAAAAGTATGCTTTTTTTAATTGCCGATGATTTTTTTATTATGATTTATTATTTTTATCTATATTTTTAAATATAGCAGCAAAAGATAGAGATATCAATACAAATAGCATATATAGTTTTGTGCTTGAAAACCTATTTGAAAATTTTACTTAAAAAAGTTGTATCGATTTTTAGATAAACTAAAATCCAAAAAAGTGCAAGACCTAAAAGTGCCAAGCCATCCTTCACAGCCGTGGCAAATTTGGGCACAGAAATGACTATACGACAAGTGCGCTCGGTGGCCACAAAAAAGTGTAGCACCAGAGGCCGAGGTAGGGGAACGGGCAGAGGCAGGTTTGTCACTGTATGCTTTTATGATGTACGAAATTTTAACTATATTTCTATTATTTGTTCTCCTTCCCTAGAATGCAATTTCACTGTATAGCTAGTTTGGCTCTCTTATCTCTAATTCATGTCTCTGCCCCCGTGTAGCACCTCACGATTATAGCTAGGAACCAAATACTAGGCTCCTTCGGTCAAACTTACGTGAGGCAAGTGTGACCTAAACCTTTGACAAGCAAGATTGATTACTCTAAGAACAGTTTGATTGCTTGAAGGTCTTTCTTAACGAAAACAAGATGGATGCGACTTTCTGGCCTTGCTCATCTACATTAGGCATTCCGATTTTGGATCTCAAACTACTGAACTACTGGTATATATTCAGGTGCAGAGTTTGCTTCAAACTGGTTGATGTTAGTTTAGCTGTGTCTGTTTCTAAGTAGTTCTTTAGTTTCAGAGACCTGAGTCTAGTAAAGCTGCAGTGCCCAGCTCTGTTAGGAGGTGATCGGAATAGTGATGGCTTTTAGTTTTTGTTGAAAAAACACTATAGCTGGCTGAAAAAATACTATACCTGAGTTGGTTTATTGAGTATAATTAAATGTAAAAAAATTATTAAAAAAACTGAAAACAAAAAACGAAAAAAAGTATAAGTAAAATTAAAAAACAAAAAAATTACTGTAGCAGGTACTGTAGCTACAGTACCTGCTACAGTGTTTTTGTCGCCCATCGCCCACAACCGTTCTGAGCGGGGCCTTAAACCTTTTATACTTTCTATAAACGTAGGGTTAAAATTGGTGTTTGCCTAAAAACTAGTATCAGCTGGATGAGGACGGAGGTATTCTTTTGTGCTGCAGTTTATAATTTTTTTTACTATAATTTATTAATCTAATAAATAATAATTACTAAAAAATTGAATTAAAAGCTAGCTGAAAATATAAAAGAAAGGAACGAGCCCGATAGCTAATCTCGCGTGGATCGGCCACGTACACGCAATCATCAGGACTGTAGTTTAGTGAATTTTCACGTACGTGTGGATGTGCTGTAGGCCCAACAGCCGGCAGGCCTGTAAACAACAATCTCCAAATTACTCCAGCATGCAGCAACCACTGCCGAGTAGCTAGCTGGCTTGTTCCATCAGTTAGCACGCACCGCATAGATGAAGCAGCTCGAGCGACAAAATGAAATAAAAAGTCTTGCTTCAAACGACTTCTGATTTTTTTTTTACTTTAAAATTCATTAGCTTCTCAATTTCATCTTTATGTTATCTATTATAATATAATTTTTTGATTTTTAAAAATTTAATTACACAAAAAAATATTTATTGCAGTATTTTTTTCAGCCACTGTAATACCAAAATGGCCATAAAGCCATAGACCCACAGGTGTTTAAAGCACCACCGAACTGTAACGCGCCATGGCCGGCCGGAGAGGACACGAGCGGGACAAGACAAAACGAGGAAACAACTCGTCACTTTCTCCATGCACGCCCGCGTACGAATTAATCCACGCACGCGCGCGCCGTGCACACGCGCGAGTACGTGCCGATCGACCCTACGTACATGTGCCGCGCGCTTTTGCCCGACACTAGCAGCACTGTGCGCGGCATGCATGGACCGCCAAGAGCTTCACACACAGGTTGCTACACTTTTTTAGCCCCTTTGGACTACATATACAAAACAATAGGTCTGTTTTTTTTAGTTTTTTAAAATAACTTTTAATTTTTACTACAGTACCTAACTTTCAAACAGAATATTTTTTTAAGACGGAGTCTACAAGTTAATTATAGTACACGTTAAAAGCCCAATGTCTATACTATCCAAAATCGCAAGCGAATATCTCTCTCCGTAATCTCTGCCATAAATAGTTAAAATTCAAAAATTTCAACCAAAACTCAAAAACCGCAGCTAAAAAGAACAGACCCAATATTTGGTTTCTCCTTTCTAGTTTTTAGAAACTACATGCTATTTTGAACATATTAAAATTTTAAAATAGTTTTTTTATATATTATATATAGAGATATAATTTTTATTTTTATTTAATTATATATCTTAGCTAAAAATTAACAACCGCTATAATAATATTTTAACCAAAATCCAAAAGTCATCCGTGCGAATTGAACGGCCCTATAAGATACCAAGAGCCCAGAAACCCTACCACAGCGGGGACAGCCGGGACCGGCCCGGGGTGTCCTTGTGCACGCACGCCGCCCTGTCGATATATTGCTTTGCTGTGCATTCACCTCAAAACAGCAATAATGTTCCAGTTGTATATGTAGGCACCCAAACCATATGGATACGTATCCGCTGCCGTGGTTCACTGAAGGCACATGCAGTGGTGTGGACCGTCCGATAGGGTATCGATGCTCAAGATCAGATCCTAGGAGAAATTGAGGGCCTCGGAGCTTCTCATGAGAAACTAAAATCATCTCGCGCGCCGACCTCGGTCTTAACCATTCGATTCTCGATCCAATGGCCACACATCGTGGAATGGCAAAGAAATGCAGAGGAGAGAAAAGGCATAGGATGCGCATCCACACCTATATGATCCTGTAGTAAAAAAAATAGTTTTGTTTTAAAATACATGTAGTCAAACTCCTTAGAATTTAATTCGACCAGTAATATAATATGTATGATTTACAGAATTATACGAAAAAGCTACATGGAAGGAGACGGGATGGATGAGTATGATGGCCGCGCTCATTATAACTTCTGCGTTAGCGGAGGCTTTTTTTACTGTTGTTTTTTCTTTTCTTTTTTTCCTTTTTTTCTCGTATTCCTTTGCATTGTCCGTGATGAGTTAATATGTTTTTTCTATTTTTAATTTTTTTTAAATTTAATTATGCCAAATAAACTAACTCGGTTACAGCAAAAAAATAAACCAGCTATAGTTAGAAAAATCATAAACCACCATCATTCTGAACACCCCCGTAATATATGGATGGGCTCTTTTCGTCGGAGATAGGGGATGGATGAGCGTGATGTAATATATGGATGGGCTCTTTTCGTCTGTAGCTGATGGCTTATGGCTGCGACTGATGGATTTTAGCTATAACATGAGTATTTGTGCAAACGAATCGAATACCGATAAAACTATAAGCCGCTTTAAAAAGCTATTATGATAAGCTATCTTAAAAAGATGGCAAAAATATGTCATTCATTTATTCTATATAAGTGACAAGAGAAAGAGAAATGGTGTTTGTTTGTTTAACGCCAATATATATATATATATATATATATATATATATATATATATATATATATATATATATATATATATATATGAAAAATATCTTTTACATCCAGTGTAATTACACCTATATCTAATATACCACTTAAACAAATCTGAAATATTCATTTATCATTTTGGATATACTTTTATACTAATTATAAGATACTCCAATGTGAACCACATGAAAAAATTGCAAGAGAGTCTATAGTTTTTACCGTACTTTGTAAATACCTTTATATACGCACATAAAAAGGAGTATATCAAAAAAATATACTTTTTTTGATATACGCCTTTTTATGTGCGTATATAAAGGTATTTACAAAGTACGGTAGAAACTATGGACTTCCTTGCAATTTTTTCATGTGATTCACATTAGAGTATCTTATAATTAATACATGAGTATGGGTCTGTTTAATATGGCTGTGGTTTCTGGTTTTTGGCTGAAATTTTGGAATTTTAGCTGTTTGCGATAAAGATTACGGACAGAGAGATAATCGCTTGTGATTTTGGATTGTACAGATGTTGAGATTTTAATGTGTACTATAATTAACTTGTAGACCCCGTCTTGAAAAAATGCTACGTTTAAAACTTAGGTACTGTAGCAAAAGCCAAAAGCCGTTTTTAAAAGCCGAAAAGAACAGGCTCTATATCTAAGATGATAAAAGAGTATTTCAAATTTATTTAGATGGTATATTAGATGTGGGTGTAATTATACCCGAGTGTAAAAGATATTTTTCTATATATATAGGAAAAATATCTTTTACACCCGAGTGTAATTACACCTATCTCTAATATACCACCTAAACGAATTCGAAATACTCCTTTATCATCTTGAATATACTCATGTACTAATTATAAGATACTTTAATGTGAATTGGCCGGACAGTCATTTTTAGCAGCATGCAGTGCACTCAGTCGTGCACTAATTAACGTGTGGATGAATTGGTCGGACAGTCATTTTTAGCCGCATGCAGTGCACTCAGTCGCGCACTAATTAACGTGCGGATGAATTGGCCGGACAATCATTTTTAGCAGCATGCAGTGCACTCAGTCGCGCACTAATTAACGTGTGGATGAATTGGCCGGACAATCATTTTTAGCAGCATGCATTGCACTCAGTCGCGCACTAATTAACTGTACGGTAGATCTGAATTTGCCGGGCGAGCTACATAGCAAGATACTACTCTAGTAGTTGTCTGCTTTGTTTAATAGCATATCCGAACAGTACTAGCTTGACCGGCTGAGCCACTGTTGATACGATTGTCGGGGCTTTTGTTGCATATGAACCACGTGATGCAATGGACTTCGGTCTGGTAGGAGAACCCAGTGTAAAGCATTGCAGAAATATATATTTTATAATTTTTTATGCTGGGTTGATGATTTTTATTTATATTTTCTGAAATAGTAATAAATAATAAAGATAATGACGTAAATAATATATACAATTTTATATTCAAAAATTTATTTAAAAGATTTATTTTAATTATTTTGTTTATTTCGATGTTTAGAAAAGCCACCTGGTCAGCTCGCACGCACGACAAAAAGTACGCGTAAACACGCTTTATTAATGCATCAATCGGTCCCTAGAACGTGTGTTCAATCGATCGATTAGTTGTACAATCAATCGACTAGTTTCATATTCACCACGTCTCTGCATCTCTCGCCGTTCACAGCGCAGCAGCTGTTCCCCGGGCACACGTGCGGTTGTCCTGTAGGCCCACCAGCAGGCAGCGGCAGGGCATGTGGGCAACAGATCTCAACTTGTTCGATCAGTTGGCACTCGCCCCACGCACACCGCCGTGATGCGAACAATAAGAAGCTTCTGCGATGCTAGCTGCACGCAGCGCGTACTGTTACTACGGTGGCATGGACCGCAAGGCTCCAAGAGCTAGCTTCACATGGTGGCTTAGCTAGTTTAAGTTCTACGCGTTTCTGGCTACTTGGAGCGATTTGGATTTGGTTTATAAATAATAATAGTTTATAAAGAAATTTATAGAGAGATACTTGTATATAATTTTAATCGGTATAAATAAAGTCACTACAGCGTGTACTATAATCGATTAGTAAATCCTATCTTGAAAAGACACTTTAATTTTTTTAGATCATGAGTACAACAAGGATGCACTCACATATACAGCACCACACATACATGGTTACGTCCAATGCACACGTTTGAGACAAGAGACAGAGACTCAAGATCTCCAAGAGCGCGGACACGCGCTTTAACCACTAAACGCATCTACAAACACATGTATACTCAGAGGGTACTATTCACATAAACAGTACCGAAGGGGCACAGTTTACGTGAACAGTGCCCCCAAAACAAATGCAGCACCCGAACTCGATCGTGGGTGGGCAAGGTAACCACTACCACTCTCAGCCAACCGAGCAAGCGCTCGGCCGCAGACACTTTAATTAAAATATGATTAAAGCATCATTTCTGTATTTTTATTAATTTAAAAAAAATCAGCATTTAATAAAGTTTTTCCTATTTTTAGTAGCTAAAAATGAATTTTCAAAAAAACTTGATGAAAACCTAGAAATGTTTTATTTGAATTCCTAAATATTCTAAAGTGCCTCTCTAAAAATTTTCATATTTTTTTATCTTAGTTTGGTAATTTTCTTGGCTCAAATGCATTTTCTGATATTAAATCAATTCAAATGCATATATATATGAATATGGATACATGCGTCTAATGGAGTGAACGAAATTGTAACGATCAACACGGCGATTTGGGTTGAAACCAACGGCCCTCTTTTGAGAGATCCATACGTCCGTCTATAAACACAGAGGTATTTCGACATAATTGTTGGAAATTTTAGGTCTAAGTTTGCAAACCTAGTCTATAGTGGACATCTTACCACTTAATCTATAAATAGAAGATTCTAATTATTATAACTGGTACTTGAAAAAGGAAAAAAGCAAAAAAAGAAAGGAGTTCCCTTCGCATCTCTCTGTATTCAATCTACTTTATACTTTCATTATTATGTATTTGATCTATCTGTCTTGCCTAGGAAGAATTGCTTAGATTAGACTCACCAGCGACGGTTCCTCAATACATTATCAGCACGAATTGCTTTGGTGGATCGAAGAAAATCATCGAAGCACTCGTAGATTGAATTACCTATCTAAATCACTTTAAATTCTATAAATTTCGCTTTCTAGATATTTTCTACATTGCAAATCCACACTAATCTACCGCGAGTGGACTGGAAGTCGCTGGCACAATGCTGATGGGTATATTACATGAAAAAAGAGCAGATGTTGCCTGTATTATAGATTACTTAAAAAAGAATAAAAAATCATCGAGCCGCCGCCTGCACACATCGGCTGCGCCGCTCAAAGCCCCACGCTGCCGCTCGGCCGCCCCGGATGGCCGCTCCGCGCATCGAGCGTCGCTGGTCCGCACAACCACCATTGCGTCACGTTGAGCACAGCTGCTCCATAGTGCGGTGCCACTCCTCCTGCACGACCACCCCCGTTGCCCCGGGTGAAGCCGATGCCGTTGCTCCTGCACTAGCGCTGCCGCTGCCCCGGATGAAGCCAACGTACGTGCCACCATGAGGTAAAAAACGGTAGAGGTTTCCCCTACCCCTCCCTCTTTGAGTTGGTAGAATGAGTTGAAGTGGGCCGAAACAAAGGGCCTGGCCCGGGAAGGGGCAAAGAAAAAGGGGAAGGGAGCCAACACCTTTTTTTTTTTGCAAAAGAGCCATCGAAAAATTACGCGAAAAATTTTCTTAGAATTAAAAATTAGCAAATAGGCCCTCGGAAGTTAAAGAATTCGATGAAAATGTGTATCCGAGCATAAAAGGTCCTTGAAAATTTAAATTTTGAGTTGTTTTTCGCATTTGAAGCATGTTTAACACTATTGTTATTATTTTCTATACTTTTTTGTATTTATTTGCTATTTTGATTAATCGTAATTATTTAAGTTGCCTTTAATCACTGAAATTAACAGTAAAAATAATAGAAAATGCATAGAAAATTATGGAATATCCTGAGAACCTTTTGTATCATTATCTAATTTATTTTATGCATGTTTACCTGTAGTAAATTTATATATTCCTTTTATGCACATGTAGATGACATGCATCATAAATTGGGAGTTCGAGTAGTTAGCCCAACATAGCCAAAACTACAGGACTTGCACTTCCGATGTCGAGATCGTACTTGGAGCTAACAAGCTCAATACTGTCATTGGGATTGGTGCACCATAAAGTGCCAAACTCACCCCAGACGAAAATGATCAGGTGCTTCATTTTCTCAGTCACCATCTCTGCCTCACGCTCAAGAATGAGTACATGGCAAAAAAGAGCGCGCTAGCCTTATGGACTATATTGAAAAACAGGTTTGAAATGCTAAAGTACGACATTCTTCCTCAAGCGGAGCAGGAATGGATCCGACTGAGATTTGGTAATTTCAAGACAGTTGGGAACACAGAATTTGTATCAATCTTCAACTTTATGGCAGGCAGAATATAGATGATCAGAAGATTGAGAAGACTCTCTCCACCTTCCACCCTCGTGCAGTGCAGTCTGCGCACAACAATCGTCAAGACGACTACAAAAGTATGCTGAGTTGATTGATATTATGTAGGTTGCAGACGCTCAAGATGAAGTTTTTCGTAAAAACTTTGTCGCACAAACACTTGGAAGCTCCGCTGGTCGTGAGACCAACACTAAGAGCTATAAGTTGTGGAAGCCTATAATGAAAAAGGGGATGAAATGGCAGAGTCGCAACCCAGAAAGGCAAGTCAAATACTCCACAGAAGAATAAGGCCAGCAAACTAAAATAGGATGACAAGGCCTATGGTCAACATGACCAAACCTGCTATTGGTAAGTAGGAGTACTAGTCGTGGATCCGTAAAGAGCTGTAGCATGTCGTCAATGCCTTCTAAGCCAAAAAGAAGGGTGGTAAATGGTAGCATAAAACCCACTTTGCCTTCGTCGAGGAGGAAAATTCTGAGCAGCTGTCCACACCAATAGAGGTGGACTCCACTCTTGCAGCTGCACCCCCTCTTGACATTGCAGCTGCCGCCTGCATGATTTCTCAGGAAGAGCATCTCACCCCCGAGAAGATAGTAGCCAAAGTCTAATATTTGTTAGCGGATTCAGTCTAACACATAGAATGCATCTAGACTTTAATTGTTATTTATTTCATATGTTAAAGGAATAGGTTAGACTTACAATAATGATACTCAAATAATTTATTTTTTATGATGGTTGGATGATATTAATTAATATATATTAGAATACTGGTGGAGCCCTATGGAGGAAATGTGCTTAGCTGGCAATGGCACAACGAATATTATCTTAAGAGAGATAAAATTCTTTTAATTGATTAGCAAAAAAGTTGTTAGCCTTACAACAATCATTGATAGCGATGCTTGTATAATAGACTCACGAAGAACCACAATTATAGTTTCGATGGGTATAACTTTAGTCATTAAAGAAATCTTGTTGTATCCAGAATCGACTAGAACTCTCCTAAGTTTTAAAGATATTCACGCTAACGGTTTCCACGTTGAAACTGAAGAAAAGTATGGTAAGAAATACCTCCTTATTATAGAGAGCGAAGCAAGTGGAAAGAAGATATTAGAAATATTTCATTTGAATCTGAGCTATGCTACACTAATATTAAAGCACACACAGCCTATACTGCCCTAAAAACTATATTTAGAAACTCTAAACTTTTCTGTCTCTAGCATGATAGATTAGGCCACTCCGGTATTAAGATGATGAGAAATATAATTAGCAATTCACAGAGATATAATATTGATATAAAGAATTTTCTAAATCAAGAAGATTGTGTGTGCCCCACATGTGCTACCGAAAAATTAATTACAAGACCTTCTACTCTAGAAGCGAAGAATGAAGTCTCTACATTCTTGGAACACATCCAAGAAGATATTTGCGGTCCTATACAACCTATGTCAGGACCATTTAAATATTTTATGGTGCTCATAGTGCTTCCTTGAAATGGTGCACGTATGTTTATTATCTACGAGAAACTATGCTTTTTGTAAAACTGATCTCGCAGATAATTTAAATTACAAATTATTTTTTTGATCATCATATAAAATCCATCAGAATAGACAACGTTAGAGAATTTACTTCAAAGATATTTGATGATTATTACTTGATAATGGGAATTAAAGTTGAACGCTACGTCCCTCATGTCCACACCTAGAATAGACTAGCAAAGGTATTAATTAAGAGGATTAA
The DNA here is from genome assembly GCA_036346265.1 of Melocanna baccifera. Classification (NCBI taxonomy): domain Eukaryota; kingdom Viridiplantae; phylum Streptophyta; class Magnoliopsida; order Poales; family Poaceae; genus Melocanna; species Melocanna baccifera. The sequence continues at coordinate 23,490,766 of CM070706.1, forward strand.
ATTTATTGCTCAGCCACTTTAGACCATCGGTCTATAACATCCATTCATCTATGCAACTAGCGCAAGGGTCACCACCGAAAATTTCTTATCTCTGGAAGTTTGGTTGTAAAATATATGTAGCTATACCTCCACCACAGCGTACTGCAATAGGCCCTCTCTGAAAGTCTGGTATTGCATACCGTCCATGACAGGAGATTTGCATACCGTCCATTTCGCTGATAGTATATTTCATGTGAACAGTTTTCCGACATTATGGGAAGAAAATCAACCTCTTAATGAAAAAAATTAGAAAATTACGTGGCAAGCAATAGGAATTCACGCACATGACCCACGCAGTAGTAAAGCAAATAGAGAAGTCTAAAAGATCATTGATTTGCAGGTATTAGCAAATCAACTGCTTGACCACTTTAGTGATTTAAAGAGCGCGATCAAGTCACATGTGCCTGCACGCAATGCACCGGAGAGGGTTGAAATACCAAAGAAAGTTGAAGGTATCCTTAATCCCGTCCAAAGACATCAGAATAAAAGGATGAGAACTCTGACCCCCCAAATCCCAAATAACTGGGGACACCTGGTGAAAAAGGATAAGAATGACTGGACACAGCTAATCACTGAAGTTCCCTAGAACCAACAGGGGAGTCAATTGATACCTGGCACCAGTATGACACCTTCAGAAAAGGGCATACCAGATCTAAACATTCCTATGGAGGGAGAAACCAACACGAATGTGTGCGCATACATCGGAGCGAAAAACCTAAAGGGACTTACCCCTGCAACTGGAAAGAGCGGAGAGCAAGTAGAAGCATAGGAAGAATTAACCTATGATGAAATAGCAATAAACTATATGGACATGGAAGAATCCATAAATAGGACAACAGCCAATGTTAATATTTATTTTGCAAAAATATTGCCATAATCATCGATCTTGATTCAGAGCATGCATCACTTGCCGAATGCAAGAAAATATCATATTGGGAGGATTGGAAAAATACAATAGAAACTTAATTATTATCTTTGAATAAAATAGAGATATTTAGGCATGTAAGCCACATACCTCTCTATGTGCACCCTGTAGAGTATAAGTAGGTATTTGTTTGAAAGAGAAATGAGAAAAACAAAATTGTAATATAAATTAAGGCTTGTTGCATAAGGTTTCACTCGACGCTCAGAGTGGTATATTGGAAGAAGTTTAGGTATGTTAAGTTTGTTAGGTGGTATATTAGAAGTGAGAGTATGTACTCCCGAGAGTACGAAAAAGGCTTCCTATATATTGTCCATTGAATAAATATCTTCCGTATAGATCAACAAGTATGCGACTTGTTCATGTAACTATTTATTCATGTGTTCATGTTATTCTAAGTTATCCCTAATATTATGTCATTATATAGGACAATTATGATTTATATATTAGCACATGTATTAATTGATGACCATATTTCATATATCATGGATGTAGGAATATCAAATCAATAATGTAGACACATGCTAGATAACATAGTGTTAGATTATCCCACCTTGTGATATTATTGTGATTGTTATGTTTTTATATGCCATTAGTTGATCTCAAGAAATGATGATGTATAATCCTTGTACCTGAAATCAGTATATTTTTCTACATATGTAATAGTGCACTTAGATATTGTCAAATGCTACTCTATAACTAGGTAGTTATAATGGTAGCTCTCAGGTATACTATGAAATATGTGGAAGAATATGACTGGTCAGATATGAATATTTGCCCCTCCTATATAATAGGAGAGATATATCTGGGCCCTTCGATGTCATGTTCTCACCTAGAGTTCGATCAAATATTGTGAAACAAAAGGATAATATGTAAACAGGTCGTTTAGTCCGACCAAATACGAACTGATCTTATAGGTGTATTGACTTATCTGAATTGGTCGGACATATCACAAATTAGTCTGCTAATTGGTCGTAACTAGATACAAATTGATCATAAAGGGTTATGAATTAATTGTGAGTGACTAAGACCTAGTTATAGATTGTATTGTATAATGTTCATCCAATTTGATCTTTGTGTATATTTGGGGTTAATATATCCTGTTAGGGACTACTACTGACCAATGATAGAAAATATGTTTCCGGGTTACAACTAAGTATACATAAACCTACATAGTCACACACTTAATGAGTTGAAACAATAAGTGTCCAGATGATAGACTCCGAGTGGGATACGATCTCTGCTCATATTGGATAAGGATCAAGTCGAAGGCTCTATATGAAGAGGTGCGTTGTGTTATATAAAAAAAGAGACATGGCACCACCCACCAAAAACCCTAACCGCCTCCTTCCAAAGGCTCCACCCACCAAAAACCCTAACTGCCTCCTTCCAAAGGCTCTACTGTGAGCGCTGGTACTAGCACATCAGTTCATGGCGTTTCATCCTTGGACATGTGGACTTCAGTAGAGGCAATGATCGGGATGATCCGAGTAGAAGATAATTGGCTTGTGGAGATCGACTACCGCTAGAGGACGATCGGCTTTCAAGTATCGCTATTCATAGACGTTGGACGATCGACTACTTCGACTACACCGACACGAATTACGTTGAATCGGATTGGTTTAATTCTTCTTCCACTGCACTTGTTCATTTGACTTCTTGGTTTACGCAGTAGAAATTTTAATTTAAGCTAATATAGTATATATATAATCCCAACTATATATGTGCGTGCAAGAAAATGATCTAACTTGGAGGTCGCTCATTTGGGCTGAATTTACACTGTAACTGGTTTATCTTGCACTATACCTGATGGTGCGTTATTTGACATAATTAAATTTAAAAAATTTAAAAATAGAAAAAAATAGGTTAACCTGTTACGAATAATACAAACGAACATAAAAAAAAGCAAAAAGCTTTAAAAAAATAAGAAAATCAGAAAATAAAATAAAATTTAAAAAAAAATAAAAAATAAATTAGAAACTGACGGCACCACACCTTAGCCCGTGCATGCATGCACGAGTGCACTCGTACAGTCGTACGTCGCGTCGGCATGCTCGTCCGACGCTAGTGTAGATACGACTGTCGGAGGGCGTCAATTAATTGTTGCATGTGAGCCACGTGATGCAATGAACTTCGACGTGGTTAGCGCTAGCTAGCGTAGATACCGCTAATCACTTGGCGTCGTGTACAGCTAGCACTATAGCTCACACGTACGCACGTACATGTTTTTGTTCTGTAAGACCAACCGCAGGCAGCATCAGGACACTGTGGACGACTGATTTTAACCTGTTCGGTCAGTTGGCGGTTCGGTACCCACCCCTCCGTGAGGCCAGCGAAGACGAAGCTTCTGCGATGCCGCGTACCACTAGCAGGGGCGGAGCTCTCAATATGGTAAGGTATGACGCTCGTCATACTTTAAATTTTCAGGAATTTTTACCTCTAAATCATTCTGTACCATGAGCACATTAAAGAAAATGAAGTTTCGCTGGAAAAAACTCACCGTCGAAATCTTTGCTACCTATATTATCGATTTTACCATATCTTAAATTTTTTCCGTCCTCCGCCACTGACCACTAGAGCACGTTAGTTTGGATTGAATCCCACGCTAATCAGGGTACAATTCGGCTCCAGGCTATGTTTGGAGAAAACAAGGTCGATTACACTTTGGTTTTAAAAAGTGGCTTATCCGAGCCGCTTTTAAAAGTTACTGGCCAGCCTTCGTGGTCTTTTCGGTATGTGAGTCTTTAAAAAACTGTTTTTTAAAATTTATTCCACAATAACTACTTTTTTCAACTGATGTTATTTTATTTCAATCAAAAGGCAAAAACGCTAGCTAAAAGTCTTCAGCTCTTATCAATTAAAACATCCCCTTAGTTTTGTGTCTCTGAACACAGAGATCTATATACTTTATCATGGCATTGGACGTATTTTCATCAGAAAATGAACACACACACACATATATATATGAAACTAAAATTTCACCAAGCACGAGTGCACACGTACGTCGCGCCGGCACGTCGTATGTGCATGGCGCGGATGAATTTGGCGGTCGTTCTTTTGGCTGAACTCCCTCCTCACTAATCAACTGTACGGTGCATCTGATTGTGCACGCTGCTTCTATTTACTCCGGCCTCTTCTAACGTACTCCTACCTATACAATTTTGAAATCCGTATAGTACGTACGTACATACGTCCACATGGATCCCCTGCACTGTACGCATTTGAATCGCCACCGGCGTCTGCACAAACCTTTTGTTCCTTGCAGCTTTAATTCCCTGTTCCAAGTTCAACTGTGCACTTGCATGCACACGTACAGAGTACGTACATAAAGGCCTCTGCTGAACAAAAACCAGATTTAATACTGTTTGTAACCGAAATTATAAAAATAATCGTATAAAAATAGCCTAATCATCTGTCTTTTTTATTTTGCTTAAAATTTATGTGATTTTTTATATAAAAAATAAGCTCAAAAAATTACAAATATTTATGTGCAGTCTCTCAACACAATATGATTGACTGTGTAATTTTTTCATAATTTTATCTATTGTGAATGTTGCTCAAAAATTTGTACGATTTTGATATTTGTAGGAGCTGTTACATATAACAAACGAGCTCCAAAAATTACAAAATTTTATACAAAGCTTCCCAACACAACCATAGTAATTGTGTAATTTTTTTAGAAATTTTATGTGCTCTAAATTTACTACATTAATTCATGTTAATTTAATCATAAAATTAACGATATGCACTTGCATCTATTTTTTTTCTTTCCTGCAGCGTCCTTCGTAAATTTGTCACTCTATCCTTATCGTCCCTCATCGCATGCTCTCTCATCCGTACTAATGTCATTACGATCATACCATCCCCCTTGTCGGATAACTCGTCTGGATATTTGTTAGTGTTAACATGCCGTGAAGCAAGCGGTGGTTGTGTCGTCGGCCACCGCTACTTCGTCAGAGACGTAAGAAAAACACAGGCACGTACGTACGTACGCGCGTCGCCGTCGGGCGGGAAGCGATCGAGCGGCAGAGAGAAGGACGCGGCGCGCTCGACGGGCTCAGGCACATGAACGTCGCTGTTCCGCCGTATGCGCTCGATCGATCAGTTAATTGGTTGGTTAGCTCTCGCGTCGCGCCCATCAGGGCCCCTGATCGGATGCTTGGAAGCCGAGAATGTTAACGACTGCAGATGATGGTGACGGTCACGATGCATTGGTTGCCAACCCCGCCGGCCTACCTACAAATCTTGACAAACGACGCGTATGATCTTAGGCTCGAAAAGTTGGTTAGAGAGTCCGTTTCAAAAAACCGCCGTTTTGTTTATATCAAGTTTTAGAGAAATCAAAAGGTAAAAGAAAGAACAGTGTGGTTCAGATTTGATTTTGATGGCATGTTACAATATTTATTTGAATAGAGTTGAACTTTGATGCGCACAATCTTATGTCACTTGAACACCGGAAGGAATACTCTCTCCCCGTCCAAAAAAGATGATTGTTTATTACTGTATCCGTATGGTATTCGATGTGTAACTTTGACCAGTTATATTTATAGCATATATTAGCAAAAATATATAAATTTACAATGCTATGAATGTATTTTTGACGATAAATATGCCTAGCTTAAATCGTTTTCTAGTTCCGGCACAGAAATAAAAGCAACATTGTTTTCTAGACCACTGGGACTCTGGGAGCAGGTATACAAGGAAAACGAAACAACACAGAAAGGGGGAAATGTATAGCCTCACCTCACACTAAGGCCACGTTTGGTACAATTATATTTTTCTATATTTCCACGGGAATTTAACTATTTCTTACGAAATTTCTGTGTCCCTATGAGATATTTTTGGGAAAAGTCTATAGAACGGTATTCCGTTTGGACAATGGTACAATCCATCGCTGTTTGATCGACACACGTACGAATCTTAAAGCTTTGCCCTTATCTACTCCGCTCTACTCGCACCTCTGCCTCGCATTTCCTTCTTCTCGCTCCTTCTCGCTCTCCTTCTCATGTGAGCACCGTCACCGATCTCCTCGCCCTTGCTCACAGCCAGCCTCGCCGCGCGTCGTATCCAGCGGCCTGGAGGGGTGCCACTGCCGGATCTGGCATCAGAGGAGAGAAATCCCACTCCTTCGCTACGGGTTCTCTCTCCCCTCTGGGCATAGAAGGAGGGCAAGAGGAGGCGGCGGCGGGAGTGATGGGTGGGGTAGGAGGGCAGGAGGAGGCGGCGGCGGGAGTGATGGGTGGGGTAGGAGGGCAGGAGGAGGCGGCGGTGGGAGTGATGGGTGGGATAGGAGGGCGATCGGTGGAGCTGGAGGGCAGTGGCAGTGACGGTTGGAGCAATTAGGTTGGGCGAGGCGGCACGGTGCGGTGGGGAGGGGTCGAGGGGCTGTGCAGTGAGGCGGCGACGGTGCTGCCGGCCACGAATGGTGGTGGACGGGGCGAAGGACAACGGAGGAGGCGCACGGAGCTGCCCAGGGTGGCACGGTGACGGCAGATGGTGACGAGATACACTTCCTCTTCCTCCATGGATTGTCGGAGCAATGCTGGTTCGAGAGAAGAGAGAGTGAGGGGAGCAGCGCAAGGGAGGGATGCTGTCGGGATGCCTCCCAACAGCATACCATTATGTAGTAGCTCTCTATTTTTGTGGGTTGTTCCTGAGTTTTGAAGATTTGATCGATTTGATCTCAATAATGTATTACTCCTTGTGTTGTGTGTAGAGTTATGCTTGAGCTTGACTCAGTCACTCAAACTTCACATGTGGCCAAAAAAGGAAGACAAAACATGAAAAGCAACAAGGCTTGTTTCTAAGCTAAGCAGGTGAGGAGATGTTTCAACTCTCATCTTCTGGGTTTAAATGGCCTAAATTTTCATGAAAAAAACTAAGAAGTTTTCCCTTGCTGTGTTTAAGCTGAAACTCAACTCCCTCAATCAGAGCCTCAAAACTCTTTAGTATGCCAAATCTGTCTGCACATCACTAATCTGACAGCACAGCTCTTGCTGTTAAAGAAGGACTCGAGCTACACTAAGTAAATGAATGGATAAATAAATAATACCTTCTTTATTATTGCTCAATTACTGCATGGTTAACTAGTCTACAGCCTCCACTTGGCACAAGCCAATGCAAGATACAGAGCAGCAGGGCCGGCCTATCAGCAACTACCCGACAAAACTATATCATATCATACATGCACCTAGGACGAAACAGAGCAAAGCAGAGCGGCCCTGCTCTGTTTTTTTCTCCACCTCAAGAACATCGACATGCACCGCCGCCATTGCCCGCCGTCGGTCAGCAGTAGCTTCCGAGATCGGCGACCAGCTCTTGAAGCAACGCCTCGAGCACTGCGGCCTCGACCTCGGCGCTGACGTCCCGCCGCTCCGGCTCCACGTCGGCGGCGTCCAGCCTCGACCTCGGCACCTCCGACGCGACCAGCTCGGACACCCTGGCCAGCTCCGCTCTGTGCGTGTCCCAGTAGGCGGCGCTCGTGGTGGCGGCCGCGGCCTTGTCGTTTTCGTCGAGGCCGTTCTTGGGGCTCGTGCGGTTGTAGTAAAAGTCGTCGTCACCATCGTGGTCGAGGATGAGATCCTCGGACTTGGCGAGCAGCTGGGTGAGCAGCGCCGGCGAGTATGCCGCCTCCAGGAGCTCCCGGACGATGGCCATGGCGTTCTTGGGCGACCCTTGCGTGTTGGAGCACTTGCTCTGGTTGTGAACAGGGGAGCTCTCGAACGGGTGCTCCAGGACGGAGACGGGGCTTAGCTGCTTCTCGTCGTCATCGGAGTCGGAATATTCCATCTCCTCGTCGCCGTCGTCGACTACCACATCGGTCTTGACGGTGTCGAGGTTCTTGGAGCAAGGAGACGAGGCAGCCTTCTTGAATGAGTTGGAGAACTGCAGGGCGGCGGGCTTCCGGTCGGCCGCCTTGCCGTGGAGGATCTTGGAGAGCAGGAGCCGGTGGAGCCCGGTGCCCGCCCCCGGCTGCTGCTTCTTCCTCCGGGAACTCGCCGCCGTCGCCCTCTTCTTGCTGGTGAGCCGCTTGAGCACGGAGGCCGCGTCGTTGCCGGCGGCCGGCCAGCACAGCGCAGTGTCGTAGCTGTCGAGGAGCCGCGCCGAGCAGCCCTTCTCGAGGAGGTGGAGGTCGAGGAAGAAAGGCTCCTGCTTCTCCTCCAGCAGCTCCGACAGACGCCGGCCGGACGGCGAGGGCGACAGGCACGCCATGAGCGTTGCAGAAGCAGCACCAGCTGAGCTTATGAGCAGTAAGGAACAGAGAGACGCAGAGAGAGAAAGAGAAGTGTGTGTGAGCGATGAGAAACAGAGGTGGAGAGAGAACTAGCAATGGGAAGGAGAGGAGGGGTGGGGTGCTTATAATAGAGGTTAGAGAGAGAGAGAGAATTGAATTAGAGGGAGCAACCAACCTGACCACTGTAGAGATGAGACTACGGCCCGTTCCAAACAGCAAGCCCCAAAATCTTTTGGAATGCTTTCTTTTTATACCATAGTTTTTTTTACTTTTTACCTTTTTTTGTATTATTCGTAGAGATATAACGATGTTTTAAATTTTTTCTTTAATTAAATAACTTAGATAAAGGTAATAGTTACTATAATGATATTTTAGTCAAAATCTATAGTACTTTAGTATAAACCAAAGAGCGGAAGACAAGGGAGGTTGAGGAGAGATTATTGTAGTCGCTACTGTTGGTGAGAGATTATTGTAGTCCCTACTGTTGGTGTCTTGTCTTCCTTCTCTCTCGTTATGAGAAAAGGTTATGTCTGTTCTGTTTTATTAAAACATACGTGAGTAACTCAATTTCATTTTTATGTTGTTGTTGTTTGGGTGTAGCATGCTTGTGTAGGAAAGAGAGGGAGAACGTAAATGTTGGGTCAAATCACCAGGTGGAAAGCTAGAGAATCTGGGAATAACCTGCTCTTGGCGTTGAGCTGGCCGCTGGGGCTGGTGTCGAGCTGATTGTACCCTTGCGTCGAATGCAGAAGCTGGATATATTTCGGTCCGAATTCACGCCAAAGTACAGTTCTCTTCTGCGGCTCTCACTGGTCACTACCAGTATCAGACTAATGATCTACCAGTGCATCTTAGGGGTGATCAGAGTAGCGATGGTTTTTGACTTTTGCTGAAAAAACACTGTAGCTGACTGAAAAAACACTGTAGCTGAGTTGCATATTAGGCATAATTAAATTTTAAAAAATGTAAAAATAAAAACGGCTTGCTAGTCTAGTACGGATAATGCAAAGGAATATGAGAAAAAATCGGAACGCAAAAAAATCAAAAAACAAAAAAAAAATTCACTACGTGACAAAAAATGCTACAGTGTTTTAATCGCTCAATAGTATTTTCGCAGCCAAACTGATCGGTGCCTCCCTAAAAAAGTACAAATCTGCTCATATAGTTTGTATACAGCAAGCTTATATTCAAGGGATGTTGCTGCTCAAAGTTAAGATAGTTTTGACTGCACTTGTTACATGAAAGCACCCTTCAGCTCAGCTGCAAGAGGATCATCATATGTTCAGGCTCCCTGCCTAGTGAAAACAGGTCTCCGGACATCGAGTTAGCACGAAAAGCAAGATCACCGAAGAAACCAACCTCCCTCGGATACCCCATTGCCATCTCGCAAGCACTCCTTTGTCAGCTTCTGCAGCATCGCCATTAGTTTTCAATGCCCTGGTCTCCCAGGGAGGTTTCATGTCGCCTTCATCCTGGCACTTATTTTTTCACAAGATACACAGACCTGGAGAGGTGACACTTGTCCGTCCCAACAACATCACGCACGCATGTGCCCATCGTGGAAGGCACACATGTGCACACGCTTTGATCGTACGGCTAATTGGGCGATTAAGGTATCGTTCGGAATAGCGATGACTTCTATTTTTTGGTTAAAATTTTAATGTAGCTGACTGATTTTTTACTGTAACTGAGTTAGCTTATTGGACATAATTAAATTTAAAAAAATATAAAAATAAAAACGACATGCTAATCTAGAGCGGAAATACAAAGGAATATGAAAAAAAAGAGAAAAAAACAGAATATGTACAGTATCTATACCGTCGAACGTCACCGTTTAATGAGCAGCCATCGCGTCGTTGAGCGGGGCAGTTGGGTTGGATTAATTGGTGACTGAGAGTAGCCTGGAGGAACGGTATGAAAATCCCGATGAGCCGATGGAACTGACGCGGGGGTGCTGCCCTCGGACTCGCACCGTTGTTTGTTTCCTTCGTGTTGTCGCGGACAAGACGATACAGTTGGACGAAACTGTATGCCCGTGTATCTACAATAGCATACGTACAATTCGTTTAAATAAACTAGTTTTTAATTTATTAATATTACACAAGAAAATGTCCGTAAAAAAATCAGAAATAGCCTTCTATCGCAATTTGAAACACTCACACTGGCACTAGCTGTGTTTCTTGGACACTTCATGCTCAGAGAGTGTCGTATGTACATATTTTCCTTTTGTGCTTTTTACTAGGTGATTCTTTTTTATTTTATTCGAAAGGTTTTTATAGTGTGAAAATATTATTTAGTTGGATTAATTAGACAGAATGTATGTACGGGGAAAGTTGAATAATCATAGCTTGATGAAAAATGTATGTGTGCACCGAAATTATGTACATTTCCTATGCGTCGGTTTGAGCGAGAATACAGTAAAGAAGATAATACTTCAAACTTGATATAACATTTGGTAATGAAGGTACGAATTACATATCATGTGGAGTTTAGTTAGGTGCATAGGTCTACCTTGCTATTCCTACAATACAAATGACAACATCCATAAACTATCTGTTGAAGTATAAGTGAATTGTCTATCCTTCTTCATCAGCTTAAGCTTTTGGGTGAATTGGTTGGTGTATGCAACTCAATATGGTATCAGAGCCAAGAGGTCTTGAATTCGAGACCCAATTGACGCAATTAAAAAAATAATTACAGTCTACTTCCATTCCACGTCTTAGGTCTGAGAAAGCCTACACGTGAGGGAAGTGTTGAAGTATAAGTGAATTGTCCACTTTTCCTCATCAGCTTAAACGTTTGGGTGAATTGGTTGATGCATGCAACTCAATACTATCGACCAAACTATAACATGGTACAAATATGCCTTTTGAAAAGGAAAATACTTGATGAAGGAACATCAAGTTAGGTTTGCGAGCATTTGCCCTACTATTAGGATCTGCCACTTGTACTTCCCCATCAAGAAAATTCTATCAACGCACATCAGTGGTTGGCATTGCCAAAAGGCATCAATGTAAGTACCAAATGCAAGAAAAGCCCATCGCATTACCATGTAACCCCTTAGTCTAACTGATGGCTATTCTTTGATAGTGTTGCATGTCTTAGGGTTTTTCTCCTGCAACACATTTGGTACACGAGGTAGATTGTCGTAGGCGGACTCAAACATGCCAAACCTTTTTTCATTGCCTTCTGCTTTGCCCTTCACACCTTTTTGTAGCTATTCTTGCGTTTGTACTTCTTCTCTATGGCTAGCATGACATGTTTTGCTTCCATATCCTTCTTCTCCACAATCTCACCATACATGAGATTCGCAACGAAAGAGGAAGTAATGTTCCGGTGCTTTGCCAACATGTTGCTCAGACACACAAGTGAGCCTCCACGTTTGACACAATCTAGTGCATTGCATGCTTTGGATGGTACACATGAACAAGCCACGGACACCCAGGCTTCTTACACTTCATAGTGTATTGCTATTGCTTTTGAAAACCCTGAAGGTCCTTTGCGTTGACAACACCCATAGTTTGATGACATCTTGTAATGCTAGCTTGTCTACATATATGGCGTGGACATGCACCTCATTCTCTTAGTACTCCCACGGGAAATCATGGCCATCATTCACAACTAGACTCTCAGCATCATATCTATTCCAACCATCAGGCACTGGCACGTCAGGGACATCTTCATCTTCTAAACCATCGTCCCCATCCTTATCCTCTTCCAACGCTTGTTCGTCGGCCCTGGCCCTTCAGTCTTCTTGCTCAAAGTCATCCACTATGAATTAAAGTCCTCTCCTTCGTCTACATGTCTGGTAGGTTGAACATGGCTACCTTTGGCCTCAACTGCATCTCCACCATCGTTCTCTCTCCCAACATTCTCAACTTTCACATGCACACCTGTACTACTCTCCCCCACTTCACAGTCACCACCAACTGTACTTGAACTCTCTTTGAAATAGGCCTGAACCAACACGACATATTCCCAACCACAGCACTTGCACGCTTCCAAGTAGGACACCCATGACTTTGTTCACTCGAGGTGGCCTCAACTCCCAATAGATGACTTCCGAAGAATGGCTCCACAGGCATTTTGCAGCAACACCAAACAAAGTCGAGTCTAGTGAGAAGCTATAAGTCAGCCACAATAGCACCACCCCAATTTTAAGATTGTCCAGGTCTATGTGAAATAGTGTGGTATGCGAAAAACCGCTCAAATAAACCCCATAAGGCCCCTCCCGAACTTCCCCATGCCTATAATATACTCTGAAAGTATGTTAAGTTGACATACCTGTCACACGACCCAAAATATTCAAAACATAGCAAAATTACAAAAATTACATCTCCTACATCAAGCCACATAAAAATCAAATTAAACTACACCCTACACAAATAAACCATGTCATACATATCAAAATGCTCTATGTTCCATCTACATATCCTATAACACAACTAAAAGCATTCAATTATAATTGTGACTACAATATACAAATGGCCTAAAATCCGATGTCTAACTCATGCCCATCTAAACCTAACCGCCCTAAGTCTTGCACTAGTCGATCTACAAATGAGGCTAACCGACCACTTGTATGCTACAACACCCAAAAACCATGGATTCTAAGACACTACAGGTGACATTACCACTAAAACATGCGGATCTATAACTAGCAATTGGGCAGAATGTAATATTTCAAAAATGATTCCCTTTAGAACTTAATGGTTTTATATTGACGCTATTTGTCAATTCCCTTTGATTAAATTTATTATCGACTCATCTTAATGTCGATGGGTTCATCTTAATGTCAATTATTGATTCCCTTATTGCTGAATTTCTATATTTATGGTTATGTTGTAAAATTTTAATTGAGGGCAAGCTGATGATAATATTTGTGTATTGATTTAAATTGATAGTAATTGTATTTGTAGATGATATTCTGGACTTTTGTTAAGCCGATGTGTTACACAGAACCTCCTCCTCCCCTCTTTCTCTTTTTTTAAATTAAAGTGAGGGTTTTGGCCATTTTTGCCTTATATAGCCACCAGTCGTGCAACGAACGTGCGATTGAGGGCTTCAGTCATGTGCCTGCAGCGTGATTAGGCCCAGTCATGCATTGGGCGCACGACTAAGAGTTATTCCTATAAAAAAATATAAATGGTTTATTTGTGCAAATTGAATTAAAAAATGGTTTGTTTAAAAAAATCAGCATACATGTGTTGTAGGTGTACATGTCTGTGAAATAGATGATAGGAGTCAAACAAGAATTCATATTCCTGGTAGTTACAGCTATGACAAAAAACATGTGTGGTCCACTTCGTCCTCCCCTCTATTCCCCCACTTGAGATAAGTCTCTGAGATGAAATTATTTTAACAGCTAATTTCTGTCATGGCATGTTGATCCAAGGATATAATAGTATATTACCATGAAAGTGTTTTTGACCAATCTAATAATATTATTTTCATAAATCCAATCTAATCCCCCTAACCTAAAGTAACAAATGATTTAAATTAATAGTAATTATATTTGTGGGTGACATTCTGGGTTTTTATTAAGCCGAGGTGTTACACAAAACCTCCTCACCCTCCCCTCTTTCTATGTTTACAAATTAAAGTGAGAATTTTGGCCATTTTTTTGTCTTACATAGCCACCGGTCGTGCGACTAGAGCATCCACCCCTCATTCGAGTGACGGTCGCACGAATGGCCAATGTAGCTTCATATCGTCCACTCATTTCGTGACTGGGTGTTGGTGCCTCTAGTTGTGCGACAAACGCGCGACTGAGGGCTTTAGTCGTGTGCCCATAGCGTGATTAGGCCCAGTCATGTATTGGGCGTACAAGTAAGAGTTATTCCTATAAAAAATATATAAATGTCTTATTTGCGTAAATTGAATTAAAAATTGTTTATTTAAAAAAAATCAACATATGTGTGTTGTAGGTGTACTTGTCTGTGAGTCTGCCAAATATAAGTGCATAGATGATAGGAGTCAAATAAGAACTCATATGCAACTTATATTCCTGGTATTTACAGCTATCACAAAATTCATGTCTGGTCCATTTCGCCCTCGACCCTCTGTTCCCTCACTCGAGATAATTCTCTAAGATGAAGTTTTAATAGCTAATTTCTGTCATGGCATGTTGATACAAGGATATAATAGTATATTAGTATGAAAGTGTTTTTCGACCCTAACCCACAGTTAGAAATGATCTAATAGTGCATTAGTAACCAAAGTTGGCAAATTTTAACTACACTTTTGCCAAACGACATACAAGACGGAGTAATAATGTAATATCGTCCCCCAAAAAGGAAACATGAAGATACATTCATGGCAATCTGATTCTTGTTTGTGACATTAATTAACATAGCACGTTCGCAGGTCAAAAACATTTGACACTTCCAGAACGCTAATGACAAACAGAGCTGATGTTTTACTTTTCAGGTATAATACACTACTTCACACTTGACAGAGCTTGCACACACACTCTTCAATAGTACACTGAATTTAACACGAGAGAAATCCAGCACACGTATAACAGACGTACACACGTATTACAAACACACAAATCTGCAATCAAGGAGGGTTGCAGATGCGCGAAGACTTACACTTGTCACCAGTCGTGTGCCTCAAGGCAGTGAGACCTGGGAGGCCTTGCAGTTCTCCACTATGGCCTTCGATTTGGTGTACAGGGACGTGAGCTGCCCTTGCCTCTGCGAGAACGCCTGGCTGAAGAGCCTGATGTCCTGCTTGAGCTCCTCCATCTTGTTCTTCTCCGTCTCGAGGTCCTTGAGCAGCTCCTCCTTTTCGGCGACGAGACCACCAGCCTCCTGCTTGGACCTGGAGAGCTCTTCTAGCAAGGATGAGTTTTCCTCCCTGAGTAGGTCGCGTTCCTTCTCGAGCGTTGCGCATCTCGCCTTTGAATCCTCGAGCTGCTGTCTGTCGGAGCCGCAGTCCTTTTCCAACCTTTGGCATCTTGCGTCAATAGGCTCCTCCAACGGCGCAGCCTGTGGGGAGAGGACAAGAATTGGGAGCGAGAAAATAGAAGTCATTTCTCATTGGCGGCATGTTCTGTGACCAGAGGGATTTTAGCAGCTCAATGAATAGTTATCGTGAGCAAAGCCAGCTGGAAACAGAAGTTAGCCAGAGAGATTTTAGCAGCTCAACGAATAATTATCATGAATTTATTGGTAAAGCCAAATTTAACTGGAAACTGAGCAATAGAGTTCTCAGATTATCAGTTTTGGCACTAGGGGAGTCTGACAGTAAATTTGCTACTTCAGCATGGTCTTAACTCTGAAAAATATTGTTGAACTCAGAATACGCCACCCGTTAGATGAAAAACTCGTCTATTCCTACAAATCTGGCATCTATGTAAAGTACATTGAAATTTTGAAATGGTGCTACTAATGGAGGATGCCAATTGGCAAATGCTCACCAAGTAGCTTATTCTGAAGACAAACTTGTGCCTTGGAATTTGATTCAAAAGGCAGTCTCAGACTGTGAGTGGCTGAGTGCTACTCATGTTGATTGCTGAGTGAGAAATTTTAGGAGTACTCATTACAATTTTACTAACAAACAGTCACTGTCCTTGTAAGCAAACATGTGCTAATAATCTGTAGCAATTGTGAACAATGCATTAGTTAACTAGCTGCGATTTATCTATTTCTTTTGTTATTTCCATGTCAACTACTTTGCTGCAACAAAAATCCCCAAAACATGTTTTTATTCTATAAACATGCACCACCTAAAATATCTGTAGACAAACAAGTTTGCAGAATCACTCGAGAAAGAAAAAGGCTGGTAATTTGACTTACCAATATTGTATCTTCTGGCAAGGATGGCGCACATTTGAAACCAGGTGTCATCTCCAGCATCTCAAGATCAGTAGTGCACCCTTTGTTCAACTGCATCCAAAGGTCCTCGTCAGCTACAGTACCTAAATTTTCGGGTATTGGGCTGAACTCCACATCCTTTGAATAGTGTGAGCGACTGGCAACGAATCCATCTTGTGTCTGCTTAGAATCTGGAGTATTCAATGCATCCAGCTGCAACAGGCCAATGGATAGTTTCATTAACATCTGGGGTTCAAGTATTAACAAGCAAGTTGAAAGGAAGAGGGTATTGTGGTTCGTGGACTAGCACCAAAATGTAAAAAATGAAAAAGATTAAGCTTTCCATACTAGCACCGACATATGAAAAGACACCCTACACGATCGAACTGACAAAAGTTTTACCATGCTACTACTCCTTCAAACATACCTGGCTAGAATCAGTAAACTGGTCTGCTGATATGCTGGTATTGTTGAGGTCCTCTAACATCTTTTGTTGCTCCGCCAGACGGTGCTCTAGGGTCTCCCTTAACCTCCTTTCCTCCTCAAGTTCCATTGCTAGTCGATCACGCTCGAGTTCAGACTAAAAGAAAAGAATCCGCATAACTTTTAACTGTAAAAAAACAGGTGTATGTTGTTTCCAAAAAAAGGGTGTTTATGATTAAATGATAAACATAAGTTCTACTGGAACCATTAGTCTTTACACACCTTATGCATGTCATTACGTTGCTTTAGTATAACTTGCTCCAACACTTCAGAATGGGAACCCTGAAATTCAAGAAAAATACCTCAAGTAACATTATCACACATCACTTATGGGGAGCAACATCAAATAAACAGGAATAACCTGCAGCTTTTTACGAAGTTCTTCTATTTCCAGTTTTTGCCTCTTCAGCAGAGCAGCATCTGTTAGAACCTGTCAATCAACAACCATTATTAGGTTCTCACTACTTAAACCATGCCAACAAATTAAACTCAAATAAATGATCCTTATGCTATAATAAGATAGATGCAGGGGCAATATTTGGATGAGAACGCATTTGTCGTAAATTAATTCCAACAATTTATACCGAATACTTTTCAGATTTAAAGAAATAATAAAAAATTAAAAACAATACATATAAGACAACAAATAATAAAGAACAAATATCTTATATCTTATTATTGCAATCAAAATTGACGTGGAAAGTTACTTAAAATATTGTAGAAGAAATACCGGTATTAGAAATTACAACTCAATCTTTGCAATGAAGAAGTTCCAGCACCCACCTCATTTACTTGAGCACAGTTGCTGACACATTTTGCTCTACTTGCAAATTGAAGAGTTCCTCTAGTTTCCTCAATGTGAATCTGTAGGTTCATTTTTGAGAAGATGCAACAACGATGAAAATACAAGTGCACGAAGGTTTAACAGTATAAGATTTACCTGCATGCAGCAAATGTTAAAAAAAAAAACTGTAGCATACCTCTTCAGGTGCAGCAGTGCAAATGATTGATGTCTTTGCATTGCCTCCAAGTGCAGGTTGCAGAATGCGAGTCAACTTACTATCACGATAAGGAATGTGCCCTCTGCATCAAAATAATTAACCACCTAAGTGCCTCAAACAATGCAAATCCTGGATTTACAATGTTTCATATCATTGTATAACAAGAGCAGAAGAAGCAACATGAGATTTGTTTCCTTGCATATGGCCAAAAAACTCCCAGAACATCTGCGTCATATACTTGTATTGTTCGGATTTTCAACACAATAATTGGCTCATTGAAAAAAATACAAATAACGCAGTTTGGTTGCAGTACAGCAGTACACAGTATCACTAGATTTTTTTCCCTTGGACAAGTATTAACTCTTTCCCCATTCAGCACACTATCATGATTCAAAGCTCTCAAAAGGTACTTCTGGCTTCAGATTCTTTGGAAAATGGATTGACCATTACAAGGCAGTAATAGTCTAATACTCTAATAGGACCAACAAAAACAAAATATAAATAAAGCCTATGTTTGATTTGCCATCGAATTTGCGCTCGCCAGAATGCCTATTGTTATCCATGTTCTAACTTCTAAACTAAAATAGTAACCTTCCTAGAAGTTTATTGTTGTTGGGAACTTGGGATAACTATAAATCAGAGCTGCTGCACACACCTAGATGAGTTGTTGTTACTGTATAAGACTACGGGACTATTCTCATCTCACATGAACTATCAAAACTTGGTAGAGCTTAGTTACAGATTTGAGAGGCACATGAGAAAGAAATCCATGTAATACTCCATAGACATACCTTTGCTTTCCGTTCTCACTCAACTTATTGATGACATTCCCAAGAATCATCAAGCTTTTGTTAATATGCTTCCCCTCCTTGAGACGCATCCCTCCAGCTCCCGTCTTGGTGATTCTTTCTGACCCAGCTAAATCCACCAAGTTCTACACGTAAAGGAACAGTGTCAGTCACAGCATTCTTGACACATTTGCTTTTACTTCATACAGGGGTATTGAGTGAGCAGCACATACCAAGACAGACACCCGAATGGCATCTCCAGAGTTCATCTGGTCCTTAGCACTGCTTTCGATGACCTGAGACCAGTAGAACAACAAAATTCACAGTTTCGTCATCACTTTCACTCTATGTAAACGGTCTCGAAACAGCTGCAATCACTTGTGGATTCAGAATTATGTACCATCCTGAATATAGTATGGGACCGGCTACTCCGCACATTCATGTTTGTCTCCCCAAAATGCCTATTTGCTGAAAAACAAAAAGAAACAGACCATGTCTCAGGTAAACAAGCTTCTAGATTGGTGGAAACAGGTATTTAAACAAGTATATGCCTATACGGACAGAAATGGTACCTTCTCCAAGCTCGAGGAGCTCAAACACTTGCTCAGCGCTGTTCACAATCTCTTCCCGCAGGCCGGCCACATACACACCGCGCTGTAGCAGCAAAACAGAAATTGTTACACAACCTGTCTTGTAATCTGAAGAAAATCCGGATCATTTCTTGCACAGTTGCACTTACATCCAAGCTTTCGTGAATTGGCAGCTTCTGGCTCCCGAGCGTCAGGAGATCATTGATCTCCTCGTTGTAGATTTCCATGTACGACACCCTGATCAGGAACTCGCGGTCCGCAGCCTACCCCGAGACCAAAATCCAACCGAAGGTACGGAATAAAGCAACCTCAGTATCTAATTAACGAAAGCGCCGTCGTGTTGGCACTGGAGACCAATTAATCACCTCACGCGCGGTGGCGAAGACGTCGCGGACGGCGAGCGGGATGATGCCGGGGTCGTCGCCGGAGCCGTTCATGGTGAAGGTCTTGCCACTGCTGGTCTGGCCATAGGCGAAGGCGGTGCCGTTGAATCCATCGACGGCCGCGCGGATGAGGGAGCGCACGAGCACGCCGTAGATCCGCGCGTTGGTCGCCGTCTCGTCGAACACGTGGTCTTCAGTTCAGCGCGAGAGGGGGTTAGGGAGGGAGGGAGAGGGAGAGGGTTCGATACGGGAGGATTGGTGGCGTACCGAAGGCGAAGGAGGCGCCGGGGACGGGCGCGGCGCGGTGGAGGAGGCAGATGCGGGTGTCGTCGATGCGCCACTCGCGGTGGCCTCCGGTGCCGCCGCCGGACGTGGAGGAGGGGTCGGCGGAGGTGGGGGTGGGAGGGCGGACGCGGACGGCGACGGAGATCTTCTCCATGGGCGGCGGCGGGGGTGTGGGGTGCGGGCGGCGAATGCCTCGCTGCTTCGGGGGAAGAAGGATTTGAAATTTCGGTGCGAGGGGCCGAGCGGACAAGCGTGTAAGAACCTGAACCGGTACGAGGGTGTCTTGTGAGGTGGCGTGGGCTGTGGGCTTGTTGGTCCTATTGGGCCTCATGCGTTAATACGCTAAGCTTATTGCCCTTCCATCATGTCTGTTTTTTTGAGATACTAACAAACGGATTACCGTTCCGATGGAATAGGTGGTGACCGTTAGATCTAAAGTTGTGGATGAATCTCAAAGTAGCTTTAATATTACGTTTCACTTTGCTTGCTCCTCTCCTCCCCCGTAGCCGCTCGCTCCCTCTCATTCTCCCTCCCTCCTCACCGCCGCATCTCCTTACTTTCCTCCACCGCCAACCTCACCGCACACCAGATCTAGAGGCCTAGAGGGGCGTCGCCATTGGATATGGCATTAGAGGTGGAAAATCCGGCTCCCTACTACAGGTTGACCCTTCCCCTCGACATAGAAGGAGGTTGGGGGGAGGCCAAGGTCCAGCGGTGGGCAGCGGCGAGGGTGATGGGCATGGTAGGAGGGCGGTGGGCGGAGTCGGAGGGCGGTGGTAGGAGCAACTGTGGCAATTAGGTTGGGTGAAGCGGTGCAGTAGGGAGGGGTCAGGGGGCGGCGCGGCGAGGCGGCGACGACGCTGGCGGCTGCAGGTGGTGGTGGAGGGAACGGGCGGCGGAGGAGACGTGCAGAGCTGCTTGGGGAGGCGCAGCGACGACAGCTGGCGACAAGGTACTCCTCTTCCTCCAACCACCCTATACCATTGAAAGTGGTTCTGATGATATACCATTAGCTAGTTGCTCTTTTTTTTAAGGGGCTACCATAGCTGTGTCCATTTGACCTTACCCTGCTCGTTGAAGTGGGACAGAAGCACTCTGAATTTTTGAAACAAGGGTAGAAATTGTGCCACATTTTTTTGACGGAGGACAATACCAGCACCAGCTCAACATAGATAAAGGCCTTATTTATATTGGTTTCTATAAGCCGCTTCTTTACTGTAAATGGCTCTTTTATAGTACCTAGCTTTCAAATGGAGTATCTTTTTAATGTGAGATTTACTAGTTGATTGTAGTAGATACTATACTAATTTCATTTATATCCGCCAAAATCACACGCTAGTGTCCCTCTCTCTATAAGCTTCACTACAAATTGTTACTATTCATAAGCCAAAAATATAAGCAAAAGTCAATATAAACACCCCAAAGACATCTCCAGTAGACCACGGAACAAGGAGAAGTCACTTTTGGACACCGAACCAACTAAAGGGCCTCTCCTTTTTTGTTTCTAAAAACTACTTTTCAGCTTTTGTACAACAACTAGCTTTCAAACGGAGTATACTTTTAAGACGGTATCTACAAATTAATTACAGTACACATTGTATCGACTTTATTTATATCGGCCAAAACCACAAGCAAGTTTTTCTTACCTCATACTTTCTCTTAGAACAACTTAAAAAACAAAAATCATAGCCCAAATAAATATGCCCAAAACATTAATACTCCATAACACCTATCTCTAAAAGATCACTGGACTATAGTACTACCTCTATTTTATTATTTGTCATTTTAGACATCGATATAGCCTACGGTACACATTGTTTATCACTGTTTTATCTGATAATAGGTTAGTAAAAAAATTATAAATATATAAATATATTTTTTTATAAATCTAGTAATAATATTTCCATAAATTCTTTTAAAAAATTTCCACAATATAAAGCCAAATATTTCTATGTATATTAGCAGTCAAATGTCAGTTCAATTCTAAAACGATGTCTAAAACAGAACGGAGGACGTACTAAACTAAAGAAGATTAAAGGCATGTTTATATTGATTTTTGTTTCCGGTTTTTATTTGAAAAAGTCAGAAATTAATATAAACACCCGACTTTTCGAAACAATTTCCCCACTTCTCTCGCTCTAGGGATAAACCAAGAGGTCACGAGCATATTATACACCCTACTCCTCTCGCTGTTGTCTTACACACGCATTTCTCTCACTTTCTCCACCTCTTACATCATTTTTCTTTCAACCACTACCATTTATTTTCATCTAAAAACTATTAGGCAATATATACAGACCCTATCGCAGCTAAGAAAGCTGAAAGCAAGCACCAAACTCCCTTCAAACTGATTGTCGGAAGCTTCTCCCTTTCTTGTAAACAGGACCAATAACTAGAGAAAACCATCGTTGGAGGCTTGGAACTCAACAGAACAATTTGTCCAAACCGAAACAAAAGTACGCTGAACGCTGATATCGCTAATTTACATACATACGTATGTACGTACGTGGCCATGTAAGTACAAACTTAATTGGCCAACGCTGTTGCACAAACTTGATGTCGATACCTTGCCAAGTTGCCATATTTCTTCACGCCGTACCGTACGACATCAGAACGTCTCAGACGACATCCACAGCAAACATGCATACGATTACATACCTGGTATCTGACACACGCCTGACGTTTGAAGCCAAATTGCATAGTTTCATACAAGTACACTATGGACTAAACACCATATGAAAATAAATCATCAGGACAATATACATAACCTCGGGTAACATTAGACACGAAATGAAATTTAACAAGGGTGTTCAGACAGGGCATTCTCAGGTCCAGAGAAACCTCCCGTCTCTGAATCAGACGGCCATCAGGGCGTCAGGCTCATTGCCAGAGCATCCAGCTCCATTGATATTCAGGAGCTCTAGTCTGAATCTGAGCAGCTCGTGGAGCTCCGTTGGCCGTGTCCCCGTGATGATGATCCCCTAGCCATCTCAAGGCGTCCAGCTGCCACTTCCTTCCGAGCTCTTCTCAGCGTCTCAAGGCGTTGCCACACTTGCTCCATCGTCGGTCGCCCATCTTCTTCCAGTTTGAGGCACTCCACTGTCAGCCTCCCAATCTCTTCAAGGATGGTGATGCCGCCTTCTTCGTCTGTGATGTCCTTATCAAACATTGCCTTCCCACTATTGTCCACCTCATAAACGTTGATGAATTCATCGGCGACAGGGGCCCTCTTCCCAAAACCCCCATCGCATGCAACCTCGTTCCTGGTAATGAGCTGCAAGAGAATAACCCCGAAGTTGTACACGTCAGCTTTCTGCTTGGACCGCGCAATAGAGTAGGCATTTGGGTCAGCGTAACGCTGGTCAGCTGAATAATGTGACACGGCGCTCAACAACACTGCAAACCCAAAACCCGTGAGTTTTGGTGTGAAATTCTTATCTATGAGTATGTTGTGAGGCGAGACATCGCCATGTCGGATGGGCACACGAGTTGCAGGAGAATGCAAGTACGCTAATGCTTGCGCAGTCCACGTTGCAATCTTCAAGCGTGATTCTAGTGAGAGATCTCCACCGCCGTGAAGAATGTCATGTAAGTTCCTTTTCGAAGCATACTCGAGCACTAAAACCGAAGCATTGGCCTCCAAGCAACAGCCCAATAGATTGATGATGTTCTTGTGGACGAATACAGAATGGATAATCGCCTCCCCGGCAAGAGCATACTTGGCCTCTTCATCCGGTTCTTGATCCCGCCAGCTCCAGCATTTCTTCACTACCACCACTGTGTTGTCCTCAAGAATCCCTTTGTACAATTCGCCTCAAGAACTTCTGCCAAGTAGATAAGAATAATTACTTGTAATTTCCTCTATCTCCCCCTTTGTGAAAACTCTCCTGTCGCCAAGATAGTTCAGTATGCTCTGACTAGGAACATTGAGTTTTGCATTTTTCTTTACCCAAGAAAAAGAGAAGCTCCAACCTGGCTTCAGTTGTCCTCGCTGCTGCGCGTATCTACTTCTAAGCATCCGAAGGTGTTCGACCACAACATTCATTCTAGGACGTTTGCTTACTTCCAATGCCAGGCATTTGCTCGCTAGTTTTCTAATATCCTCAAGTATCTTCACATTGCTCCCCTCCGCTATTTCTGCATCAAATAGTGCTTCCTTATGCATTTTCCTTTCATGTTGTCTTGAGGAGAAACATCCAATGAGGCTAAGTTTCACCTGCTCTTTCACTCTTCTCCAGGTTCTCCTAGTGATTAGTTCCACGAGAACCGTTCCAAAACTATAAACATCACACTTGGGAGTAAGACGCCCCTCTTGAAGATAACTAGGATCCATGTAATCTAAACTTCCTTTTACATTACTAG
The DNA here is from genome assembly GCA_036346265.1 of Melocanna baccifera. Taxonomy (NCBI): domain Eukaryota; kingdom Viridiplantae; phylum Streptophyta; class Magnoliopsida; order Poales; family Poaceae; genus Melocanna; species Melocanna baccifera. The sequence goes on from CM070706.1 coordinate 23,514,673, forward strand.
TGTATCGAGTGATGCCACCAGAAAGAAGCCTTGACAGTCCGAAATCTGATATTCTTGCAGTAAGATTTTCATCTAGAAGTATGTTGGCAGGCTTAATATCACCATGACATACTAGGCTGTCAGTTGCTAAATGCATCGAATGCATGTAGCTCAATGCTTCTGCACACCCTATAGCAATACCCAATCTTGTATCCAAAGGGATAGCAATGTTAGTGTTGTGAAGTGTGTCATCGAGGTTTCCTTTGGAGATATACTCAGTTACCATCATTAGAGTATTTTCCCCTATACAATAGCCTATGAGCTTCACTACATTTTTATGGTAGATTTGACTATGGATGTTTACTTCTTCCATAAACTATTCTCTCAAATCTCCGCGGATATATCTCTTCACTGCAACTAGATCATGGGCATCATCAAGGACTCCTCTATAGACTTCTCCAAAGCCACCTTTTCCGATAGGAGTGGTATAGTTTCTAGTAATTCTTTCAATCTCATCTTCTGTGAACTTCCTAATATTATGATTGGTGTAACCTTTCCACTTTTCCTTGTCATCGCCTTGGATGCTATCTCCAATTACAGGCTTATTTTCTGAAAGGTCCATCCTATGACAACAATAAAGATCTCAGTCCGAATAAATCGTTGAGAACCTGTCACTGCCAAAACAAAATATGTTAAATGTGTTTTGCAAGGCACCACACAGTCGAATTTACTCCAATCTTTGATATAAAGCAAGGGACTGAATTTGTTTCACTATTGTGTTTGAACACCATTTTTCTATGGAAACAAGGATTCCACCTTTTATGTAAAATAATACGATTACATGTCCTCCACAGCATCAGATTTATATGTGCTCACTTAATCTAAACTAGAATTAAACCATGAGAACCCTGATCGATTCATGTTAAAGCGAACCATGGGAACCTTCCTGCTATTTTAGAGCAAATTAAGACCCCTTCCCATTGACATTAAAATTAGGGGCCAGGGGAAAGGGTAGCTAGGGTTTGGGGGAGGGATGCCTTCCCCCTTTGGGCCACAGCCCAGGCCCAAGTTGCCGAAATTTTCAGAAGAACCTCCTCAGAACAATATTTAATTTTCTCCTTTAAGGTCCTCCCCTCTCCCACTAAACTATCCTCTCACGAAAGACTTTTGGAATATTACAGATAAATCACCTAAGCTGGATAGCAAATTACTTTCTGACCAAAGCAAGCTCAAATCGCGAGTTTTCCATATTGCCCAGCAAATGGCAACCAAACCAACGGCATAAATTCACATGTTGCCAAGTTTGATTAGTATCTCAGAATTGCCGGCAGTCCTCTTGGAAATGCCCAAAAGACGCAGCATCGAGCTAGTAGCGCTGACACTGCTTGTGCCTTGCCCATTCCCTCTCTCCCATTCACTTTGTTTTTTTTCCAAAAGAATCACCACCCTATGTTTCCCTCTCCTCCACGCAGAGCTCTCCAAAGCATCACAAGGCGTTTCGCCACTTCATTCATTGCAGGACGTCTATCAATGTCCAATGTCAGGCAATCGGTTGCCAGTGTTAGATAGAAAGAATTGTATAGAGATAAGTTTCTATATATTCTTGTATCCATAGATAGAATCATATCTGTAATTTAGAGTTCATATGGCAAGGAAGATTACCTTGCTTTGTACCTTGCGTGTAAGCCACGGTGCAGGCAGTTTGCATCACTATATCAACAAAGGTACGCGGCCCTCTGGGTTCAACGCTTCCATACGCCTCTGATATTTTCACATGGTATCAGAGCCCTGAACCAAATAGATCCAATCTACCAAGCTACTTCACCTCCATGGCCTCCAGTTCATCCACCAATACCAATCCATTGGTTGGTCTTGTTGTCTCCGAAAAACTCAACAAATCGAACCATGCGTTGTGGAAGGCGCAGGTTCTTGCCGCCATCCGCGGTGCACGACTGGAAGGCCACATCACCGGCAGTTCTCAAGTCCCAGCGGCTGAGATAGATGCCAAGGAAGATGGGAAGGACGTCAAGGTACCGAACCCGGCACATGAAGAATGGGTAGCGACGGATCAACAGATCCTAAGCTACTTACTGTCATCCATGACCAGGGATGTCCTGGCGCAAGTTGCAGTCCTGCGGACGTCAGCCGCGGTATGGTCTGCAATAGAAGCCTTGTTCGCCTCTGTGACACGAGCACGCTCGGTCAACACGAGGATCGCCCTTGCTACTACAAAGAAAGGTAGTATGAACATCTCAGAGTACATGAACAAGATGCGTGCTCTGGGAGATGAGATGGCGTTTTCTGGAAAACCCATCGATGATGAAGAATTGATCTCATATGTACTCACCGGTCTCGATTACGACTACAATCCGATTGTCTCTGCTCTTGTTGCAAGAGTGGAGCCGATCTCCTTCTCTGAACTCTACTCTCAGCTTCTTAGCTTTGAGTCGAGGATGGAGCTGATGCATGAAGGACCATTCCCCTCGGCCAATCTAGCGCGTCGAGGCGGGCGTGGTGGTTTTCAACGCGGTAGAGGAGGCAACCGTGGTGGGCGCGCACCGCAGCGACAAGGCGGCTTTAATAGTCGCGCCTCTCCTGTCAACGCCAACAGCGGCACGGACGCTAGGAAGTGCCAACTATGCTTTAAAAAAGGTCACACGGTAATAGATTGTTGGTATAGATTTGATGAAAATTTTGTTCCAGATGAGAGATTTGCTGGTAATGCCTACAACTCCTATCAAGTGGACACCAATTGGTACACCGATACTGGTGCCATGGATCACATAACTGGAGAATTGGAGAAGCTTGATGTACGTGACAAGTATGGCGGGAATGATCAAATTCACACCGCAAGTGGTGCAGGTATGGAGATTAGTCATATTGGTCATACAGTTGTTCATACCCTTAACCGTGATCTTCATCTAAATAATGTTCTGCATGTTCCAAAGGCCACAAAAAATTTGGTTTCTGTTCATCGTCTTGCTGCTGACAATAATGCCTTTCTAGAATTTCACCCAAATTATTTTTTGATCAAGGATCAGGCAACCAAGAACACTCTGCTTAGAGGAAAATGTCATAAGGGGCTGTACCCTCTTCCTGCTGCACTGCCCAAACAAGTTTTTGGAGTTATCAAGCCGTCCTTTGGTCGATGGCATAATCGCCTTGGTCATCCATCTGTTCCCATTGTTCAACGAGTTGTCAGCAGTAATAGTCTTCCTTGTCTAGATGAGTCGAATAAAGAATCTATGTGTGATGCTTGTCAACAAGCAAAAGGTCATCAATTACCTTATTCCAGATCGATTAGTATGTCCAAAAATCCTTTGGAACTTGTTTTCTCTGATGTTTGGGGTCCTGCGCCTGACTCAGTTGGGGGCAGAAAATATTATGTCAGCTTTATTGATGATTATAGTAAATTTACTTGGATTTATCTTTTAAAATTCAAGTCTGAAGTTTTCCAGAAATTTCATGAATTCCAAAGCCTTGTTGAGCGTCTTTTTAATCGAAAAATCATCACCATGCAAACTGACTGGGGAGGAGAATATGAAAAACTCCACAATTTCTTTACCAAAGTTGGTATTTCCCATCATGTCTCATGTCCTCATACCCATCAACAGAATGGATCTGCTGAAAGAAAACATCGTCATATCGTGGAAGTTGGTTTAGCACTCCTTGCTCATGCATCTATGCCTCTCAAATTTTGGGATGAGGCCTTTCTAGCAGCCACTTATTTGATCAATCGCATTCCAAGCAAAGTCATTCATTATTCTAGTCCCTTAGAACGCCTGTTTAATGACAAGCCTGACTACTCTACCTTACAAGTTTTTGGGTGTGCTTGTTGGCCTAATCTTCATCCTTACAATAATCGGAAACTTCAGTTTCGTTCCAAACAGTGTGTTTTTCTAGGCTATAGCAATCTTCATAAAGGATTTAAATGCCTTGATGTTTCCTCCGGACGAATTTGTATTTCTAGAGATGTAATATTTGATGAGAATATTTTTCCTTTCTCTCAATTACATCCTAACGCTGGTGCAAACTTACGATCAGAAATTTCCCTTCTTTCGTCCGATCTCTTAAGTTTGCATGGGGGTGAACAATTGCATGCACCTATGACTAACTTTCCTACTAATAGTCTTGTTGGAGACTTGGATCAGGATGCAGGCACAAGAGACACTCAAGAAGAAGCAGTATCGGGCACAGAACCTACGGACACATTGGTCTCATCGCTGGACCAACGCGGACATCACACGTCACCTACGTCTGTGCATATGCTGGACCAACTCGGGCGTGACACACGGCCTGCATTGCTCTCCTCTGCGCATGCTGCGCCTGCGCACGCGCTGGACCATCCCGGGCGTGACGTGCGGCTGCGCAGCGCGACGCTCCGAGACCTCTTCGCGCATGCTCCCGAGACGATCGAGACGATCGCTGGCGATGCCAGGCGCCAGGCGGCCGACTCGTCTGGCACTACACTGATTCCCGCACCGACTGCAGCGTCGGGTGCGCACGGGGGATCTTCTGCAGCGGCAGCTCAGGAGCAGCCAAGTCGCCCTACAACTCGTCTCCAAAGCGGAATTCGCACAGAAAAGGTATACACTGATGGCACTATAAAATATGGTAAATATGGTTTTCTTGTTTCTGCCGGAGAACCTTACAATTTAGAAGAAGCTTTACATGATCATAATTGGAAGACTGCTATGGATGTTGAGTATATGGCCTTACTAAAAAATAAAACTTGGCATCTAGTTCCACCTCAGAAGGGCATAAATATCATTGATTGTAAATGGGTGTACAAGATCAAGAGAAAATCTGATGGCAGTTTAGATAGATACAAGGCCCGCCTAGTTGCAAAAGGGTTCAAACAACGATATGGTATAGACTATGAGGATACTTTTAGTCCTGTTGTTAAGCCTGCAACTATTTGCATTGATTTATCTATTGCTGTTTCGAAAGGCTGGAGTCTTAGACAATTAGATGTTCAGAATGCTTTTCTTCATGGTATTTTAGAAGAAGAAGTATATATGAGACAACCACCAGGTTATGAAAATCCAGCAACTCCAAATTATGTGTGCAAATTAGACAAGGCTTTATATGGGCTAAAACAGGCGCCTAGAGCATGGTTTTCTCGCTTAAGTGCAAAGTTACATGATCTTGGGTTCAGTCCCTCAAAGGCAGATACCTCACTCTTTTTCTATAATAAAGAAAAGATTACTGTTTTTGTGTTGATCTATGTTGATGATATAATTGTGGCAAGCTCAACTCAAGAAGCAACATCAGCACTATTATAGAATTGAATGAAGAGTTTGCATTAAAAGATTTGGGTGAACTGCATTATTTTTTGGGCATTGAAGTTAATAAGGTTCGTGATGGCATAACCTTGACACAAGGAAAATATGCCTCGGATTTATTAAGAAGAGTTGGGATGAGTGACTGCAAACCAGTTAGTACACCTTTGTCTACAAGTGAAAAGCTATCAGTTAATGAGGGTTCGCCCCTGGGTGCTAATGATGCTACAGAATATAGAAGTATTGTTGGTGCTTTGCAATATTTGACATTAACAAGACCTGATATTGCTTTTCCTGTAAATAAGGTTTGTCAGTTTCTGCATGCTCCTACTACTGAACATTGGTCAGCTGTGAAAAGGATACTAAGATACTTGAAGCATACACTTAAACTCGGATTAAAATTTTGCAAGTCATTAACAATGCTTGTGAGTGCATATTCAGATGCAGACTGGACAGGTTGTATTGATGACAGAAAATCCACTGGAGGTTTTGCAGTTTTTCTGGGCTCCAATCTTATATCATGGAGTGCGAGAAAGCAAGCAACTGTTTCTAGGTCAAGCACAGAAGCTGAATATAAGGCTATTGCTAATGCCACAGCAGAAATCATGTGGGTACAGACTTTGTTGAAAGAACTCGGTATTAAAAGTCCTCCAACTGCAAAACTGTGGTGTGACAATATTGGAGCTAAGTATCTCTCAGCTAACCCAGCTTTTCATGCACGAACTAAACATATAGAAGTTGACTATCATTTTGTCAGAGAAAGAGTAGCACAAAAATTGTTGTAGATTGATTTTGTTCCCTCTGGAGATCAAGTAGCTGATGGGTTCACAAAGCCACTAACAGTTCGGAAGTTGGAAAATTTCAAAAGCAATCTTAACCTACAACAGGTTATGATTGAGGGGGAATGTTAGATAGAAAGAATTGTATAGGGATAAGTTTCTATATATTCTTGTATCCATAGATAGAATCATATCTGTAATTTAGAGTTCATATGGCAAGGAAGATTACCTTGCTTTGTACCTTGCGTGTAAGCCACGGTGCAGGCAGTTTGCATCACTATATCAACAAAGGTACGCGGCCCTCTGGGTTCACCGCTTCCATACGCCTCTGATATTTTCACAGCCAGTTTTCCTGTTTCTTCAAGAATCTTCAGATTACCGTCATTTGTTATTTCTGCATCAAATAGCCCCCTCAACTCTTTCCCTTTAGCACAGGCTTTACTGAAAGTCCCAATGAGGGAAGTGTTCCCCTGTTTTACCCTTTTTCTAGCGATTAGTTCCAAGAGAACAGCTCCAAAACTATAGACATCACTCTTCCAGGTAAGACGCCCCTCTCGAAGATATATAGGATCCATATAATCTATACTTCCTTTTACATTACTAGTGTAGCGAGTGATGCCTCCCCAAAGAAGCCTTGACAGTCCGAAATCAGATACTTTTGCTGTAAGATTCCCATCAAGAAGTATGTTGGCAGGCTTAATATCACCATGACATACTAGGCTGCCAATTGACAAATGCATTGAATGCATGTAGCTCAGTGCTTCTGCACACCCAATAGCAAGGCCCAATCTTATATCCGAAGGGGTGGAAATATCACTGTTGTGAAGTGTGTCATCAAGGTTTCCTTTGGAGATATACTCTGTTACCATCGTTAGAGTATTGTCCCCTATACAACAGCCCACGAGCTTCACTGCATTCTTATGGTTGATTTGACTATGGATGTTTACTTCTTCCATAAACTCCTCTATCAAATCTCCGCGGATATATCTCTTCACTGCAACTAGATCATGGTGGTTATCATCAAGCACTCCTCTGTAGACTTCTCCAAAGCCACCTTTTCCTATAAGAGTGCTATAGTTGCTAGTAATTCTTTCAATCTCGTCTTCTGTGAACTCCTTAATATTATGATTTCCGTCTACTTTCCACTTTGCCTTGTCATGGCCTTGGATGAGATCTCTAGTTCTAAGCTTATTTTCTGGAAGTTCCATTGAGTGCCAACAATATAGTTCCCACAATCCGAATCAAATGTTGAGGACCTGCCACTGCAGAAAATAACTTTGTTAAATGTCTTTTACAAGTCAACCTACAGTTTAATTTACTCCTATCTTTGATGTATAGGGCACACTTAATTTGTTTTACAGTTGTATCTTTCATGATTTCTCTTTTCCTATGGAATCAGGGGCTCTAAGCCTTTTTCAGCAAAAACAAAGGAATAGTACACACATTACCCTCCCCTACTCCACTTTCCAAAAAATTAGATGGATGTGAGATGGACTTCCTTTCTAATCGATGTACATAATTACAAATTCTCCATAACATCATACCGTGTATATGCTCAATAAATTAGGCAAAATAAACGTAGAGTACAATCTCAAACATGGTTCTGCAACTCGAGAACGAGAGCGAGATCGCAAGAGATGCATGTGTAATGGAAACCGGAAAAAACAGGACAGCGTTCTACATACCTACAAGTACGACCTTGTACTGAAGGCGAGGTGGCCGCGGCGTACGTCCACTGATTTCAGGACAAAACTTGCCGTCGACGTCCGCGATGGCCGAGATCTGACTGGCCGACGGCCGTGTTCTAAGCTCTAGCTTCGTTCCCCCCTGGCTCCTGGAAAGAGTCTAAGAAAAACTTCACATGTATATGCATAATATATTTTACTTGCAAGCCACACGGCGGGATACATTATACATTGTTTTTCTATATATCCCCAGTGTATGCTCGAGCAGATCAGAAACGCGAATCTATTCACGTCAAGAAATGCAAGGGTTGACTTTACAAATCCATTGTACTGTAGGGAATCGCTATGAAGTATGAACTAGCAGCCCATGGGACTGAAGAATCATGCTAGTGGTCTCAAAGTTAAGGAGCTAATACTGTAGAGGAGTTCTTGAACTGTGCAACCTTGGTTCGAGATTGGAGGAGAGGGGGGCTGCAGGAAGGGGAGCATGCCGACGGCGAAGGAGGCGACGGGGACGGGAGAGAAATATGCATGCGGCCATGTGGGTCTCGTCGATGAGTGGGAGCGCCGGCGGAAGCGGACGGCGGCGGGCCTTCTCCATCCAGGCTGCTGTTAGAAATGGCAAAATTTAATATATACCACTCAAAAAGTTAACACTTTAAAATATGCTAATCAGTTTTCTGAAACTCAAAATTTACCATTTCTGTTTTTTCCTCTTTTAACATATACCATAATAACTTATCTTCTCCAATTTTTTTCTATTTTCTAATTTTCCATATATTTCGAAGGTAAACTATCGATTTTGTCCCTTATCTATTCCTCTCATCCTCTCTTCCGAACAGCTTCTTCCATTGCCATCGTTGTAAGACTTTGTCCATGTCAGAACCGGATCTAGAAATCCGAATTCCTCTGTGATTCCTGCCTTTGTTCTGGATCGAGCTGCTCTCACGATTACATCATCAGATATCAAGAACATATTAAGCGGAAGCATAATTTATACTGATAATAACTTACATGGGCGATTAGGCGAGAAAGCGAGAATGCAGCGAATGAAAAATCTTCACACAAGTGGGACCCTCGAACTTGCCCACAGGCAGCCAACTGGGGTTTCGCGACCTAGTTCTTGACCTTCCGGAATAGCAGCTCTGTCGACCCTTTATGAAGTATTGCGGGCCTTCTTACGTTCTTGACCGATTGGAGGGTAATTAGCAATAGTGAGTACAAATTGTACTCAAGAAGCCACCACACGAATGCAACACTAATATCTATTATATGCAAGGCTGTGAAAGGAGGCTCGAGGTTATTTTATTTGCTAAAGCAACATTTCCAAATATCATAATAAAATCCTGTGACTTAGCAATTTTAACAAAAGTGCAAGTTGTAAAGAGAGAGTGCAATATTTCTAGTTGCGCAGGTTACATACACCTTTTACAGTGTATGGTTACCTCCACCGATGCTAATTTTGATTACTGGGCTATATCCACCCTAATTATCATTGAGTGCATCCTCCGAAAAATTCAACAAAGTAGAGTACTTCCCTCTACTTAGTTTTCATCCCACCCGGAAAGATTTTTGAAACAGAACTAACTCGAGAAAGTTCCCATGTCCGCTCTTGACCGTGAGCACGGCTATTCGAATAGTTTTAAACTCTGCAGAGCGGTACATCTTTACCCACAAGAGATAACCCAATCGTTATATTCCGCATGTTTCCTTAGACATGCAGGTCAACCGGGTGATCACATGACCTTTACAATGCATCTAGTAAAGACTAGCACTCGCTAAGGTTTCGTCTACAGGAAAGCCCCTTTGGGCCCCAGCTAGACCCCCTCTTGCGCCCGCCTCTATCCGGCGACATGATCCATCCAAGACGGTTTTGCGTCCAGCGATGAAACTCATGGGTTCCCCCGAAGTGCTCCTCTTTACTGGCGAATGCAAATTATTTAGTCATACCTACAGTTTACCGGCTTGTGGTTTGTACTGTTTTACATGGAGAGACCGACACAGGATTAAGTCCTTAAATTGTCCAGACGGGCTTCCGCAACCCGATTGTTACCTCCACCATCCACCCTTACCATTCGCCCAGACAGGTAAGCAAGTTTTAGGGTTTTGAGAAGCATAAGATAATCTGTACCAAAGCTATCAGTCATCTACATCCCATGACTGCCCAAAAATCAATCTGATTGTTTGAAGAATAATGATGAGCCGGACAATTTAATACCCTAGCTCTGGACTCCTTTAGCAGTACATATGACTTAGCTAATGTTAATAGCATTATTATCTAGGGCGACAAGGATTAGCTAAATCAACTAGTAAGGGATGTCGTATTAATAATATTGGTAGCATAAAAGTGCAATATCTACCTTACATTTGATATAATTTGCATAACAACGTAAGCATGCATTTTGATAATTTGAAAGAACATAACTTTTACAAAATGTGGGATCAATATGATCAAAGTGATGACTTGCCTTCATTATTTACCGCGGTCTTGATTTAAATCAAGGCCAGCTTAACCAGTCAGTCGCAATAAATATTGAATCTTCACTGTAGCCCGAATCCGCTTGGTCTTGTCGTCTTCATACTGCAGCTTCTAATTACGCGGCAACAAAATGGAAAACTAAATAAATTCAAACATCGGCAAAAGCTTAATTTACTTTAATCGAACTCATTTTATGTGGATTTACGAATTGAGAGTAGAGAGGGAGCGATTGGAATGGATTTACTGATTGAATAGCTTTACCGAGAGGGAAAATTTTAAAAACAAGAGGTTGATCCTAGGATTACCTGCAGGATTCAAGATACGGGTTTGAGGGGAAGACTATGGCTCTTTTCTTTATAACTTCTTTTGTATAATTTACATTTATCAAGGAAGTTCCATGAGTTAAACATGACTTATACATTAGAAAGATTGCCTGGGAGGATGATTTGCCAGATATTTGTATTTAGGTATTCTTCCAAAATTTAATTATAGTTTGGAATTGGCCACTTGTCCGATTATGGTTAGGAGCAAGTTAGAAATCCTCAAACTTATTAAAGAGGATTGATGGCGGCAATTTACCGGAAACATAGGTTATGATTTACTAAGATAGGATTGTATAGTGTTAATTATTCTAATTGCTAGAAAATGATTATATTATTTTGGATGCAAAGCTATGTTTTGGCAAGCTTTTTAGTCATGGGTGATAATTACTTAGTGAATGACATTTTATTCTTTAACCTAGCAATAATTAGACTTAAGCTGATAAATGGAATTATTCCAAAATAATGCAGTAGAGGTAGAGAGCAAGGATTCCTTTATTTAGGTGTAATAGTTTCTTATGCCCAAAAGATGTTTGGATCTTGGTATCATATAGAGGATATTGAAGATGGAGTTTACAATCACACAAAAGGAAGTTCACTAGTTTGACAAATGAGCAATTTGTGTATTAATATTTTATATAATAAGATGCAAGTTAAGTAAATGAGCTTACCTTGCATTAGTCTATTTTTAAAATGAAATAATAATTCAAAGTTCTGGTGGTTTGATTTGTACCAAATATTATGACTTTATAACTAACAAGAGTGTGCTAAACACTAACCATTTGGAAATTAACCAGGAGAGTTTAATAGATTCTTCCACAAAGTTTTATTTGATTCTTGAGCATAATTTTGTTCACTCTTGCAACTGCATTTTAATTATAATACCATTTTCAAACTTGACCACTGAGATTTGTAATACAAATTGTCACAAGATAGCAATGTTAGGCAAATATACAAGTGACAACCATAGCTGCACACACATAACAGTGGGGCCCACCTGTCATAGAAACAAAAGAGGAGGCTGAGGACTTAGGCGCAATCGGCTGGAACGGAGGAGAGGGCTCGGCCGCGACGAACAGGGGGTGCGGCACACTTCAGGCGATGGCGCAGTTGACGGGGAACCGGCTGGAGGGCGATGTTGTTCAAAACAATCAAATTCCAGGTGATTGCGGACACTAGGCGCCGTGATGATGACTTCCTTCGGAGCAGGGCCGGGATGGCTTGTGGTAGCCGGATTCAAGGGGTTCCCAGGGCTGCGGCGACCGGAGAGGAGGAAGGGAGATTAGCGGGGTACTAGCAGAAAGAGACAGCAGGAAACTCACCCGTAGCGGTGGCTTGGCTGGAGAGACGCTGGAGCAGGCTGTCGGCAGAGGCCACGGGCGGCGCAGAGGGGCTGCCGTGGACGACGAGCTGCAGCCGATGAGGGGATCAATTGGTGGATGGAGCCGCTTCGGGATGCTATGGCCGAGCTCCAGGCGCCGACAATTGACGGGAGGCGCAGCAGCACGGGAGAAGTCCGGCGGCGGAGCTCAATCGGAAAGGGGAGAAAATAGTGCTTTGATTTGGGGAGAAAAGAAGTGAAGGCTCGGGGAAGGTGCTTGGAGCCTCAAGCCCTTGTATAGGCGACGGAGGGGTGAGGCCGTTGAAGCTCATAACTCGGGCTCTCAATGGTGGCATTGTGGGAAGGCGGGTGGCTCAAGGGCTTCGGTCAGCAGGGGGTTGGCGCTAGGCTGTGCGCCTGAGGGAGCACCGCTGAGCAATGGTGACGCGGCGGCATTGAAGGTGATTTGGCCGGTGGAGGGGACAGCATGAGGTGACAGGGAAACTGGGGGCGACGCGCAAACCTGGGGCGGAGCGGAGGAACGCCAGGCGCGGCTGGGCCGGAGCGGCGAGCTCGGCATGCGGCACTCGGGCGTGCGGGCCTGAGGGATGAGGGGAGCAGAGAAGGGCGCTGGGGTAGGGACCGAAGCGAGGTGGTCGTGGGCACTGCAAGTAGCCGTGCTGGGCCGGAGGGGAGGACCGAGCGGGCCAGAGGGAAGACGAAGGGCGGGCGCGCGCGTTTTGGCGACGAGGAGGGTCGAGCCGCGGAGCCGATCAAGGGGGGAAAGAGAACACAGGGCGGCGGAGGAGCAGGGAGCACCGGGCTGGGGAGGAAGGTCGAGCGGGCCGGAGCTGTGAGCTCGAGGGCGCGGGGCGGGGGAAGAGGCCGAGCTGGCGCTGCTGCTGGGTCCCGAGCTAGGGAAGGAGGAGGAGAAGAGTGGGGTGCCATGGTAGCAAACAGGAAGGGGGCGACCGGTAGGTGCTCCTGGGCTGGAGGGGGGCCGAGCGAGCAGGGGCTGAGGTCGACCAGGATCCGCAGAGGGAGGAGAGGCCCGGGCGAAATCGGCCGAGCGGGTTGGCGTTTGGCCGTAAGCGGCGCCGAAAGGGAGAGGTGCGGAAAGGGGCAGAGAGTAGGAGCTGGGTGGCGGCGGCTCTGCACAGGAAGGAGGAAGGAATGAGGCAAGGGGCAGTGGGATAAGGAGGGTTTCGGGTGGGCCAAGGTGGGCCGGAAGAAAGAAAGGGGCCGGGCCCAGAAGAGAGTTTTCCAAATTTTAAGAATTTTGCAATTAGGTTTTCTTGCTGAAAAGATTAAGTGCTAAGAAATTGGAATGATGATATTAATTTTTTTTGAAGCTTAGTGTTTTAAATTTTTAAAGATTGTTAGATTGAGAATTAACAAGGGTTTGAGAATTCAAACTTTGATTTGAAATTTTGGGAACTTGGTTTCGGATTTTCGAGATCCTGCTTTTCTTAATTGAATTTTTGTCGCCAGAAATTCCAAATCAATAAGTCCGATAAACGAAATTTTGAAACTCACCGCAAATAAGAGAAGATTTTTATTGATTTTGGAAATCGCAAATTTAGGATGTTACAGTCCACCTCCATGAGCACCCCAACAATAGCCTCCTTCTCCTCGCCGCCGCCGCCCATCTCAGCATCCGCCCACAAACCCTTCCCTTTCCTATTCCCTCTGAATCAACACAGACCCCATCGACTGCGCCTCTGCCTCGCCGCCATGGCCACCTCTAGCTCCAGGTGGGTGAACCGCAGTAGGGCTCCACTAGGGTATATGGTTTGAGCATAAGTCAAGTTAAGAACCAGTCTGTGAGCTACTGCTACAAAGCTCTTATCGTACTATCATAAGGCTGGTATAGTATAGTCCTGACTGACTAATTTGCAGGTCCCAATCTAACTCTCGCTGTAGGTTGAAAGTGAGCGTAGCGTAGGTCATATGAAGTCTCACTCAGCTCAAGAGGGAGTTTCAGTCTGGTGGATTCTTTATTGGGGTGAAATCTTAGTGTTGGCTTGACTAGGTTGAAGGTTTTGCTTTGTAAATACCTTGTCATGATCTCCTCGCCATACACCAAAGAGAGTGTGCTTATCCGGTGGCAATATGGGATGATCATATCATATGGTTAAAGTTGTATAACCTCTGCAGAGTGTATAAACTATTCTGGATAGCCGCTCCCACGGTTATGAGCAAGCTGAGTACGATTTTTCACATATTAGACTTTGGTTTTTTAAAATGATTTCTAAAAAGTCTTATGGATAGATGGAATCTATTGGAGTTTAAAAAGCATATAGATAGATGGAATCCATATAAGATCTTTTGGAAAAAAAATGTTCCGAATAAGATGCCCGTGGTTACGTTAGTGTGGGGGTGAATCTGCACTAATGATATTAATTTTAGTTTCAAATATTGTCTTTACTTATGGTATTAAATTTAGAAATTTTAATCTATTTACTATATTTCTTTAAATACTACTTTATGCTCAAACTAACCATATATACTTTCCTTTGTTGTCTTTTTCGTTATATTGCATTCTCGTGTGACTTGCGAAGTAGAAGTTTGTACTTACCGTTACTTTATCATCTTAGAGGAGGATGACTTCAATTACGGTGAGCACCAGGACGAGTAGGCCACGTCTTACTGTCGTTTACCTGTGGGCAGGCTAAGTGGGCTTCTTCTGCTTCGGTGTTTTCTTCTGCTGTTATTATTTAAATTTGGTCTATGGGTCGTAGATATAAATTTTGGCTTTCAGGCCTATATTTAGTTAATGAATAAATATCATTATGGTTAATATTTATCTTTGGTGTCTATTGTGTGCACTAACTGATCCTAGACTAGTGTGATTTACACAAAGGATCTTGGAGTTGTTACTCCGAGGTCTGACAACCTCCCGCATTAGCTTCTCCATCTCCCTCATCTCCTGATCTAGATGTTTTCACATCCTTCTCCTCCTCGGTCTCCACTTCTTCCACCTAGTTGGCCATGTACTCGTGGCAGTCAATATGGGCTACCCACCATCCTTGTATGCTTTCGTTGGGCTCAAAATTTTCGACATGTCTTCTTAGGTTTCCATCACCCACAACCTCACCTGCATCTTCACCAGCAGCCCTATCTACATCAGCGTTGGAGACGAACCTTGGCTATCAGTAGTGCCTACACTGGAATCAGCATGCCAGATGACTTTGTCTGCTCCATGAACTGAACATACACCATCGGTCTGCCATATATTGCAACAGCAGGATTGCACATAAACTTCATGCAATTGGCCCATGACTCATCGGCTATCATCTTCAAAAGTTGCCATAATATCCCCCCTTCACCACCCACCATGAAGATGTACAACACTTCAATGTGTAACTTGTTCCTTGCAATGGCGTGAGCGAACACGGAACGGACGCACCTCTGGAATTCTGAGAGGCCCATGTCCTTTAGATCAGGTTCCCGGATAACGGTCCGATCATAATTTGATAGGTCCACCCTATACAGTCTATCACGTACGAGACCATTCCCATGTAACATGAACAGATCTTGAATGCCCGACATGGTGTACCTATAAAATTTTTCAGAGTGTGTAATGTTAATTACATTTTTTCTTAATATTTTTACCACTGCTAAACTAAGCATATCACACATGTACCACTCTACAATTCATAAATTATTGCGATGGTAGTGCATTGTATTTATAAATAAAAAACTACAATGATATTCGATTTTTAACATAACGGTAATGTACAAAAATCTGCATAAAGCACAACAATGTAACAAAAAAAATGCATGTCTAACAATTCATGCAAAACATTATACAAAATGCATACTAACTTTTCCAAATACAGAAAATACAATGTTGTTCCCCATACAAACAAAATAACCTACGCATAAACTACGACATTCATATAATTAGTGTGGCTAATAAGCATTTAACTACACTAACAATGTTGCTTCTTTGACGTCAACTAAGGCCATTGCTCAATTACAAAATGCTAACTACCACCTTTTCATACTAACAAACTACCATTTTTCTAATTACATACTAATCACATTGTTAAAAAAAACTTGTAGCATGTCGATGAAAATTACCTCTTTCAGATACTCCAAAGCCAATCTACAACTTTTCCAAATGCGTAAACTTGAAATTCAAATTCAAAACCACTTAAAAAATTCGAATGTTTTCACGGCCTTACTTCCTCTATCAGTTTCTTACTCTTGGCTAGAGTAAAATGAAATGGTATTACTGTGTCTTCCAAAGAACGAATCCAACTTTTTTATCATGCAACCAGCAAAGGGGGAGGGGGGCTGGCCAGGCAGGAGGTGGTGTGTGTCGTCTCACGCGGGAAGGGGCCGCGCCAGGCCTAGCGCGATGGGATGGTGGGCTAGGTAGCCAAGTGTAGTGGGCAGGCGCGCCAGGCGGCCTCACGGGGTGGCCACTTGCGCCACCTCGCTTGTGTGATACGGCGCTTTGCCAGGGGCCACTTTTGGAATTCCGCAGGAGGGAGGGCCAGTTCGAGGCTTTCTCAGGCACAGGGGGCCATTTATGCCCAAAATTCACTGAATGACTGCATCCTTCAATTCTTTTCCTTTCTCTTGTAAACCTGTGTTGTTGTGTTGCACCTTTTAGACCTTGTCAACTCTTGTTTTTGGCATACACCGTGAAGAAAGAAAATGATATCTCTAAAATTTGCCTGTACATTTGCAACAGTGGGCCTTCTCTAATCATAGGAGGCGACAGTGCTTGACTGCTTGCCTTGTTGCCTCGGCGTTCTAATTCCTTTTTTTTGGGTGTGTGAGGCGGCGGATCACCGAAGGCCGGAGCGGCGACGGGACGAGATATGTGTAGGAGAGGAAGGGCTTGTGAGGTGGCTTGGGCTTGTGGGGCCAGCCCAGGCTAGGTTTACGTAACAACGATATACATCTTCATAACATTTAATTAATTTTTTATCTTTGAAAAACTAATTTTCCGTACTATATGAAAACTTTGTATTATCGGATTGCCTTATACGTAACATTTAACCAATTTCCTTTCGAAATTATAGCCAAATATTCTTACTTCTTAATTTGCTTTGAGATTTGTTTACTGGTGACATTTGTGCTCCACCTTAACCCGGGCATAAAGCCCTGCTCACACCATAAATTAAGTTTTTTGAGCTTACTCCAACATCGAAGGCAATGAGGTGTCCACAACGGCAGCGCAAGATACGTGGGATATCTGATGAAAACTTGGTGAGATTCAAATCACCATTCTACTCCAACGAAGCTCCTCCTAGGTATCCTCATTCAGAAAAAAAAAAGTACATTACATTGATCCCTTATGCACATTCATAGTTTCGTACTGTACATATGTCATCAGAATGTCACACATCCACAATAGTTATCAGGTGACACCATTTCTCGGTCAATTTATGTTTTTTCTCCCATCAAGTGAAGAAGATAAAGGGGGCGTTTAGGATAGCGATTGTTTTTGGTTGAAATTTTACTATAGCTGGCTGATTTTTTTTACTGTAACTGAGTTAACTTATTGAGCATAACTAAATGTAAAAAATATAAAAATAAAAATAGCATGTTAACCTATCACAAATAATACTAAAGAATACGGAAAAATAACAAAAACACAAAGAAAAAAAATAAATTTGCTACAGTACCCAAATCGCATCTCCAAACGTAGTCGCCGATGTAGTCGCTGAGTTGAGCGAGGCCAAATTAAATAGGAAGCCAAGGAGGCAAATGAATTTCTTTTGCGATCTGTAAGCCCTGCTCAGTTAGCCAACCATCGCCATGCGTAGAAACTATAATCCCTGTCAAAATACAGGTGCCTCGCCATTGCAGCGGTTGGAAGGAATCGTCATTGAATAAGCCCACAGGAACAGCAACCTAGCTACATAAATCCCCCCTGCCGCCTGCTCTCCTCTTCGCCTCCCTTACTTCCAGCCCCCTCAACTCCAAACCAACACCCCATAAATCCAACCCAACACATAACCACTCTCTCTCTCTCTCTCTCAAACCAAGAAGCAGAAGCAAGAAAGCAAGCAAGCAAGCTAGCTAGCCATGGCGCCATCACCACGGTGCACCACTCTACTGCTGGTCACTCTCCTCCTCGTCCTCTCCTTCTCCCATGCAGCTAAAGAGGCAGCGAGCCTGAGAAACCAAGCACTCCAAGGCCACCATGGAGAGGTACCTGTGCGACAACGTGCCGCAGCTATCTGGCGCGCGGACCACGCCGTTCATTAGTTGAGCTTTTCGTGCATGCGAGAGAGAAATGGCCACGCCGTTCGTTGCAAATCGTTTTAGCTTTTCGTGCGTGCGTTTGTTCATGTAATTAGCAAGCGCGTACATATATAGCAGCTTGATGGTTGCCCTACGCAGGTGGACGTCGACGAGGAGGAGGGCACGAGCTTCACGGCGGAGGATGAGCGGTGCGGCGGCGGCGCCGGAGGGGGAGGAGAAGAGGAGGAGTGCTTGATGAGGAGGACGTTGGTGGCGCACACCGACTACATCTACACCCAGGGAAAACACAACTAGAGTAGCAGCAGCAACGTACACGTCTCAAGGAGTCGGATTTAATTAGATGGCTTCAATATATTCCGTGTGCTCCAATCGGTTCATCAAGATTGATACCATCATCACATCCAACCAGTGTTCCTGACTGATGTATGATCAATGGAAAAGTTGTTTCAGTGAGTGTTTCCATCGGCTATATGTGTTAGTTTTTTTTTCTCTTTTGGCAATTGGGTACTCAATTATATAGTATAAGTTGGTGAGCTAGCAAACTTGATGCTTTGTTGTTTGTCTGGTGACTCTGGTCCAAGAGACTGTGTTGGCCTTGAGTGAGAACACGGCAAAGGATCTTTTAGGTGATCTAGAACACATGGGAATGTTGTCTCGGTATGATTGCTCAACTTTCGAGAACACGCTCGGCCTGTTTGGTATGACTGCGATTTATAATTTTTGGTTAAAATTTTTGAATTTTAACTATTTGTGTTAGAGATTATGGAGAGAAAGATACTTGTTTGCGATTTTAGATGGTACAGATGTTAGATTTTTAACGTGTACTACAATTAATTTGTAAACCCTGTCTTAAAAAAATACTTCTTTTGAAAGTTACGTACTATAGTAAAAATCAAAAATCACTTTTAGAAGTCAAAAAAACAGACCCTAAGTTTGATGTATCGACTATTTCACCTAAAAAAATTTAAAGCTGCCTACATTCATTTCAACGCTTCCTTCCCCTCTTGTCTAAACTCGATGCCAAACATGGTGTAGTAATGGAAACGTGCGACGTAGTCTGGCCACAAGAGTTTGGCGCAATGGTGTATGTAGAGAAGTCGCACAGGACGCCACCAATTTCAAGATTGGTACTAAATGGGCGCAACAGTTATCTACGCCAACCATCTCACCGAAAAACTTAATTAGGCTAGTATTATCGATCGGTCAACGACTCTCTTAAATTACTCCTGCATGTATGTGTACGAAATTGCACACTTGGCCATGCGGTACTAGTGTGTACATGAGACGTGTGACCAGTGGGTGTCAACCAAACAGTCAATGCGCAAGATTGACTTACAAATACTTAATGGCAATAAGGTTCCCCTCCCTAATAATAATGCAGCAATTACCAAACCATGCACTTCCCTTAAGGCATCTCCAATGGTCCTAACTAGCAACTAACTAAGAGACTTCCACATCATCAACCAAATAGCTAGTATACAAAGGACTGTCTATAAGGATAGCTATTTGATACTTAGGGCATCTCCAATGGTCCTAGCTAGCAACTAACTAGGAGACTTCCACATCATCAACCAAATAGCTAACATACAAAGGACTGTCTATAAGGATAGCTATTTGATACTTACATGCACACACAGTCATTTATAGAGATTGCCTCGTTTTCTGTTATAGCCTAATGCTTAAGGAAGAGCCGGCTCGATTTTTTTGCATACTCTCTTTTCTCCACATAGGATTTATGCTGATGTGTACATGCAAATAGCCAGCTGACTCAGACCATTGGAGATGCCCTTACATGCACACACAGTCATTTATAGAGACTGACTCGTTTTCTGTTATAGCCTAGTGCTTAAGGAAGAGCCGGCTCGATTTTTTTTGTATACTCTCTTTCCTCCACATAGGATTTATGCTGATGTGTACATGCAAATAGCCAGCTGACTCAGACCATTGGAGATGCCCTTAGGGTGTTATCCGGTTGAGCTTTCAGCCGGCTAATATTTGAACGGACTACATTAACTAGCTTTTAAATAGTATATTTTTTTAAAGTGAAGTTAATAAAAAGATTGTTGTAAAAAAATATACTGAGCTCAGCTGTACTATCCAAAATCACATGTAGTTATTTCTCTTTGTATACTATCTCTTGCAAACAGATAGAACTTGAAAGGTTATGACATAAATCACAACATAAAGGAATCCATCCTTAATGTCATGATCTAGCTTGCCTCCAATCTAATGCTACCAAGAAAGAGATGACTTAACAATGGAGGGGAGCTGCAGAACAAGCTTGTGACCCGCCCATGTGTCATGTTCATAGTACAAGTTGACTTGTTGCCACATGAATGGACAAGGACGTAGAGCCCAGCTGAAGTGTGAGGCTCACCTAATTCGTTTTCTTTCCAATATCAATTCAGCTTGATCATTGGATCAAGCATCTAATGGCCATCTATTAATCAAGTCGATCTACACTGACCAAATGTTTGTCATACAGATTTTTAATAAGTTGCAAACTAGGAATCAAAAGATGCTCCATTCTGCCGAGAAATCTGGTTTTTCTTGCCAGATTTTACCAAACTCAGGTCGTTCTCGTTTACTTGGTCAATCTTGGATTTTGCATGCGTGTTTATGGGTAGGGGTTTTGGCCATGCATGCAAATATGTGACATAAAGCTTTGTAGGATTGTGATTTTGAGGATATAACACGAATTGTATTTCTTTTCACTGAAAATACCAGACAAATTGTGTTTCATAACCGTTGTTGAAGCCTTGAAGCATACATGTTGGAAATTCCTAAAATGTGCTAGTCGCTACACACTGTACACAACTGTCTATGACACCACAATCTCAATTCATTAACTTCAACGAAAGTGAGAAGGGGAGCTTGGATCGCGAAGCTGATGTTCGCATTCACTGGATACAGAGATGAGAGAACAGGAGCAAATTCTGCAGAAGTAGCAGTTGAACACGTCAGTCTCAGAGACCATACATGGACATCAGCCAAGCTCATTGCAGTTAACTGTGGTACGGAACCGGATGATCAAGCCCGCTGGAGCTGTCACGCTGCCCCATCATCTTCCTCCAGATCACTGAAAGATATATCTTCATCATCTGCTATTGGAATGGACGTGCTTCTTGGACCACCCGTCTCCTCTTCCAACCATTCATCCCCATCATCATTACCGTCATTATTATCAGTCTTCTGAATGAAAACTCTTGATTGTTCACTGAGGTCAATCGATGGCAGTTTCCCTTGATCTTCTTTAGGAGGGGAATTGTCCAATAATATTACCTCAGACATTTGTACAGGCTGTTCATTTGCTACTGCATCTTCTGTAGAGAAATCACGTGTGTTTTCTTCAATCCTAGATTGTGAGACCTCATTGGCTTCTTTTAACACGGGCACAAGCTGTACAGGCACACTGCTGCTGATATTATCTGAAGAAACAGCTCCAGCATCACTGACTGTATCTTTTGACAGTGCTTCCAGCTTGATTGGTTGAGGTATACCATAATCTACGTTGCTAAAAGATGTGGCATTCGTGGAGTCACCTCGATCTTTTAATATGCCCACTATCTCTACAGGAGAAGGTACAGAACCATCTACATTACTGAACGACATAGCTACTGTGTCTTCATTGCTCTCAAGCTTTGTCTGATATTGCAAATTGTGTGACAACTTCGCCCTAGCTTCCAAAATCTGTGCCAACTCAATAAGCAACTGATAAGAAGTTTGCTAGAAAACAATGTAATGAAATGGCAGATACGTACTTCTCTTTTGTGCAATCAATATTTGCAAGAAAGTAAAACCAAGAGCAAAGATCACTAAAACATGCAAGGCCCATTAACAATGATTTTATGTCAATATAACCATCTCTCAAGCATGCATATGAGGGCTGACAAGTGTTATGCGTTAATTTGAACATAGGGACAAATCAGTCTCAACATACAAAAACTATATGTTCCAATACTTTTAGCTTTAGGGGCTATTTGGAATGCAGGAATTTTGCAAGAATTTAACAGGAAACAGTTTAATTCCTGCAATAATGTGGGAAAATTCCCGCATTCCAAACGGGGCTTTAATGAGTCAATATTCACTTGATGGCTAATCCTCTAATTTTTCCTGTTTGGTATGTTCCCTTGATTCACTTTCTATTCAATTCCTTTGAAACGTCAAGTTCACGTAAAACATCATTAAGGAAAGAAAACTGAAAGACTAAAATAACAATTGATTTGTACCATTTAATAAAAACAAATCAATTGTAGAATAGATAAAAATCATAATCTGTATTTCCACTATAGAGATGCAAGATTGTAAGTATGCAACGGAGAAATGTATCATTGTTGAAAAAGGATATGGAGAAAGGAAATGAGTCCAGGGAAATGCAGTAATAACTATAACTGAGCTAGCCACTCAATCATCACAGGAAAATTTAGTGGCAAATAACAATTAGTTAATTGCAATGAATCACTTCAATATGCTAGGCCAGTTTCAAACTAGGGGGCTATCTGGATGCGATGTGTTTAACTCAATTCCCTTGAAAATTGATGCCTAAGAATTGTAATCCAAATCTACCATACTGAAGCATTTAGAAAGAGAGTATTGTTAGGTTACAAACTAATGTTTTAAGCTAAACCAAAGGGAGTGAAAAAAAGGGATTGCAAATTTGATTCACTATTTATAACAGAATTCAAAGGAATCAGTTGGAGGGAGGGAATGTGGGAAGATGCATTTGTTGACACATTTACTTGCTAAGTGTAGGTTGATTAGCTTAGTCAACACAAAAGATAAGTTGTATGATAGGGACAGAAGCACAAAGTTTGAAATATCCATACATGTGCATTGTGAGACTAAATTAGACAACCATATTGCGTAATTGCAGAAAACTGGCAAGCACAATAATTTGGCATGACATTCCAGAGTGAGGTCATCAAATTGATGATCAAGTTGTAAATAAAACATTGGGTAATGTAAAGAGTTCTAATTGCCAACAGAAGAGTGACAGCAATCTAATGAATATTTTCCAAACTACTGCAGATTTTCAGTTCAAGGAAGCAGGTACCTTGCGTGGATCTCTCGCTCACTTGTAAGACATAACTACGGTGCACAGTTCTGAATCAAACAAATCTATAAAGGGAAAAAAAATCCATACAAACAGGCACTACTTCTACATTTGTGACCGCATTTTTCATGTGGTACCGTTGCAGTTGTCATCCAAGCATGACTGCCCTTCTCAGACACTAGACCTGATGTGAAAGAGGAATCAAATACGAACGCAACAAGAACTACGTAGACTAATTCTCTTATCACCAACTTCTTCCATGATTCCCAAATACAGCAGATACTAAAATATGCCACACAACAGTCTCCGCTCTACAACTAATCTGACCTCGCATCCGATTCCCATCCCACTACTCCCCTCACCTACAAAATCCTATGCCATTATCACTCCAAGTGAAGCATTATAGCAAGGACAAATCACCTCCAGCGTCGACAGAAGCTCGGCATCCTCCTTCTTGAGCTTAGGGTGCAGCAGCACAAAGTATATCTTCCAGAAGCAGCCCTCGCTCATGTGGCTCGGGCAGAGCTCGATCCTCAGATCAGCCAGCTCCGGCACCAAGCTCTCCACCGCCAGCGCGTGGTCTTGCTGCGCATCAGTCATGTCAAAATCTGCACTCGACCAAGAAAGCAATACGCAATCACAAATCAAGCAAGACTGATGAAAGGAGAGGGGTTGTTCGGACTTCGGAGCCAAGAAACGCACGAACCGTCGGAGTCCGCGTCGTCGGGGAGAAGGGGGAAGTCGAGCCAGAGCTCGGGCCGCATGGCGGCGTCCCTCGAGAAGGCGACCACCTCCTCGGTGACCCCGGCGGCCGCCGCCCCGTCCGCCTCCTCATCCGGGGGCAGCAGCGAGGAGGCGATCTTGGCGAGATCCGCAACGGCCTGGCGTCCCGGGAGCCGCGCGAGGCCTGCGCGGAACCTGCCGGCGATCTCGGCGGGGTCCGGCGCGCGTGGGACTCCGCCTCCGGCGGCGGGCGCGAGGAAGGACGCGAGGCCGTGGAAGCGGTGCGTGAGCGCGTCGGTGAGCTCCGAGAGGTCCTCGCGGACGCCGCGAGGGGGTGAGCCAGGGGAGGGGGAGGCGGAGGGGCGGGGGTCGGCGTCGGGGTCTTCGGGGGACAGGAGGGAGTTGGCGATGGAGCGCGCGAGCCACGCCATTGCCGGCGGCTGCGACGTCGGCGGCGGGAGTTGGGGGGGAGACGGTGACTAGGGGAGTTGGAGGAGAGGTAGCGGATGATGGTGTGGTGTCCTGCCGTGCACTGTCTTGTTGCTGTCGGGTTAGAGTAAAGCTGGCCATCTGGGCCGGGCCGAAACGGGCCGCACCGCGGTCCGACACTGTAGACCCAGCCTGCGACGGTACAGGCACGATCCGTGAATGGGCTAGGCCGGCACGGTACGACGGATCGGGCTGTGCCTGGGCCGAGGGTGCGGCACGGCGGGCCGGCACGGCGGGCCGGCACGGCATGGCACGGCCAACGGCACTAAATGGGCCGTGCCGGCCCGGCATGGCACGCCGGCCCGTAAAATTTGAAAAAATAATCGTTTTTATGACCGTTGGGAGTAAAAAATTCGAGAAAAATAGTAAAAAAATCTGAAAAAATCTGAAATTTTTTCTATAAATAGGGGGGCATCCGGCCTCCATTCTCCACACCTCAAATCTCACTCTTCTCTCTTAGTTTAGCTTTGAAAATTCCGAAAATATTTACACAAATTTGATGAAAATTCAAGGAAAATTCCAAAAATTCAAAAATCTTCGGATTTTTTTGTGAGAGCTGCAAAGGAGGTAATAATACTGTCTTATTTTAATTTTTGGGTATTATTTGTTAGTTTAATTTTTTGCTATTATTTGTTGGTTTAATAGTAAGTTAATCGCTCTTTACTATTTCAATTTACAGTTGATTTAGTGCAGAACTACGATTTTCAACTCTCCGAATTCGGCCTCTCGGCGGAGGATATGCAACCGTTTCAACATGCATATCCATCCGAAGATGCCGAAGAAACGATGGCCCCGGGAGCGCAGGGTCCAATCGATCCATCTTCTGCTGGCTCAACAAGTGCATCCACGACTCAAAGCACGGGTGCAAAAAGATCAAGAGCTAGTACATCAACAGTTTGGAATGATTTTGACAAGAAATTCAAGATTTACCGTTAAATTGCTTCTCAATAAAGATATTAATTGCTTCTTAAGATTTACCGTTAAATTTTGGTGAGTCTGATGCTTTTTAAAAATATATTAGGACTGCTCATAACCCTCGATTTAATTCTGTATCTAGACAAACAACAACTAGAGATTTAATTAAATATTATAACAATTATCGTGATAAAATGAAAGAAATGTTTCATACCTGTACATTCTCTATTGCTTTGACTTCTGACATATGGAGTGGTAGGGCTAGAGAGGATTATATTAGTGTTGTTGCTCATTATTTTATTGATGACTGGGTCATAGAAAAAAGAATTATAGGATTTAAATTAATTAATGTTTCACATAGTGCTGAAAATATTGTAGAAAGTATTATTAGAGTTGTAGAAGATTTTGGCCTCACAGATAAAATTTTTTCTATAACTTTAGATAATGCAGCTGCAAACACTAAAACTATAAAAAAATCTTACTCCTATGTTTAATACTTATGCACACTCTTTCTTATTACATCAACGTTGTGCTTGTCATATTATTAATCTTATTGTTAAATCCGGTTTAAAAAGATTAAATGCTTGTATTGATTCTTTTAAAGATGTTATTTCATTTATTAATTGTTCTAACCAACGAATAGCCGCATATAAGAGTTTTGCATAGCAATGAATGTTCGTCCTAGAAAATTTGCTTTAGACATGCCTGTTAGATGGAACTCTACTTACCTTATGCTTAAACATATATTGCCATATAGAAACACCTTATCTGTTTTCCTTCATACCTAAAGCCATCAATCTCGTAGCTCCTCCAGTAGAACTCAAGTTAGAGACCTTGAACTTACTGAAGACGATTGGGTTGTTGCTGAAAAAATATTTTCCTTTTTAGAAATTTTTCATAAAGCTACACTTTGTTTTTCTGGAGTATATTACCCTACATCTCCTATAATTGTTCATAATATTGTTGAAATTGCAACTCACCTAAAGGCTTTTGAGCATGATCATATACTACGGGATGTTGTAGGTGCCATGAAAATTAAGTTTTTAAAATATTGGAGAGAAATTCCTATTTTATATGCATTCGCTTTTATTTTGGATCCTAGGGCCAAACTCTAAGGATTTATGAATGTTTTACAAATTTTAAGTGAGGCTACCGATTTAGACTACTCTTCATACTTTACATTAGTTAAGAATAAATTATATGAGGTATATGATAAATATAAAAATAAGTTTGGGTCTGTGCGTTTGGAAAGACCCCCGGTAGTCCTTAGCACCTCTAGGGGGGCTATGCAATGGGGCAAGATTTTTGGTTCTTCGCCTAGTTCTCGTGCAGGTGCAGGTACACATCAGTTAGGAGGAGGAAGGCGACAAAGCACTGGAGACCTATCAAGCTATCTCAACAGTGATAGCGTCAGCTTCGAGCAGGAGTTGAACGTTCTCTCATGGTGGCAAACCTAGAAGGTATCATATCCAGTGCTATCCATATTAGCACGGGATGTGTTGACTGTTCTTGTCTCTACAGTCTCGTCGGAGTCAGTATTCAGTCTTTCCGGAAGAATAATCGAGGAGCGACGAACAAGTCTCTCCAACGAGATGGTCGAAGTACTTATGACTGTCAAAGACTAGGAACAAGTTGAATCAAGACTCCAACATACTGTAGAAAATAAAGATTTAGAAGAATCTTTTGAGAATTTGTATTTAGATAGCACTGAATAGGATTTTCAATATTTTTCTTCACATGTAGTCACTAATGAGCTTTATAGGCTGTACTCTTTTTTCTTTACCAAGGTTTTCTCAAATTGAGTTTTTACTTGGTAAAATTTTTAATGAGGCAGCCATCCCATGTAATTTAATAAGTTAATAAAGCTCATTATATCATTGAAAATATTTATTTTTATGATTAGCAATGTCTATAAATTTCTATATTTTTTTGAATTTTTTCTGACTTTTTTACAATTTATCTTATTTTTCTACAATTTTCTTATTTTTTCTGTTTTTTTGGCTAAACGGGCTAGCGGGCCGCAAGCGCCCGCTTAGCCTTAACTGCGTTCGCCGCACGCACGACGGCGCCGCCGTGCTCGGCTTGCATCACGCGACGCGGCCGCACGCATGGCCCGCGATTACACGGCCGTGCGAGCACGCTCGCTCGCCGCGTCGCCGCAAGATGGCCCAAAGGCCGCTTTAGGTTAGAGTCGCCCAACGGCCGCATGGCACGACGGAGGGCTGGATCCAGATATCAGATATGACCTATGACCGTGCCGGTTAGAGCTAAATAGCTCGTGCCAGCACAGCACTGTCTGTTTAGTTTGAAAAAATTCTTTAAAAAAGATAATTATAGAAAAGGTAAAAAATTATAAAAAGTTATAAAAAAATTATAGACATGTTAATCATCAAGATAATTATTATCAATGATATAATGAGCTTTATTAACTTGTTAAATTACATTACATGACCATCTCATTAAAACTTTACCAAGTAAAAACTCAAATTGAGAAAACTTTGGTAAGGAAAAAAAGAGTAAAACCTATAAAGCTCATTAGTGAGTACATCTGAAGAAAAATATTGAAAATCCTATTCATTGTTATCTAAATACAAATTATCAAAAGATTATTCTAATTCTGTATTCTATGTAGTATGTTGGAGTCTTAATTCAGTTTGTTCCCAGTCTTTAACGGTCAGAAGTATTTCGACCATCTCATTGGAGAGGCTTGTTCATCGCTCCTTAATTATTCTTCCAGATAGATTGAAGGCTAACTCCGAGGAGACTGTAGAGACAGAACAATCAACACATCTCGTGCTAATATGGATAGCACTGGATATGTTACTTTCTGGTTTTGCCACTATGAGAGGATGTTCAATTTCTTGTTCAAAGCTGACAGTATCACTGTTAATTCATTACCATAAATTTTACAAACAGCATACCTTCCGCAGATGGATATTCTTCTTAAAAGGATTGCATATCCTCCACTGTGAGGCCGAATTCAGAGAGTTAAAAATCATAGTTCTCCATTGAATTAACTATAAATTGAAATAGTAATTAAGTCATTAACTTACTACTCAATCAAAAAATAATATGAAAAATAGAAATAAGACAACACTATTACCTTTTCTGCTACTCTCCGAAAATTCTTTGAAGTTTTTTTTATTTTTCTGAATTTTTCACAAATTTTCTCACTAATTTTACCAAAATTTCACAAACACTTCTGAATTTTTCATAGCTAAATAGAGAGATAAGAGTGAGGTTTAAAGTGTGGGAAATAAAGATTGGATGCCCCCTATTTATAGAAAAAATAGCTATTTTGGCTGGACCGGGCCGTGCCGTGCCAGCCCGTTGCGGGTCTTAGCTGTGCCATGTCGTGCCGGCATGGCCCATGAGCTAAACGGGTCATGCCGTGCCGGCCCGTTGTGCTAGGTTCTCGGCCTAGGCACATCCCGGTCCGTTGGGGCGTGCCGCCCGACCTGACACCTAAACAGGCTGTGTTTGGGCCGAGCCTACAGTACCGGGCCACGGACTGGCCCGCGATGGTATGACCCATCTGGCCACCTCTATGTCGGGTCATGCTGGCTGTTGGGGAGGTTATCTAATGCAGAGGTGGACGCAAATTCTACGGTTCCGTATTCAACGCAAGGAATGTGTAACAGAAGAAACCTCTTAGGTCTTTCCTTCCCTACGTAGGGCTGGCATTTCTGATTTTTTTTTCCTTCTTCGTAATCCTGTGGAAAATTTGGAATCTTACAAGAACACTATCTTTTGAAAACCTCATTGACACACTAGCAATTAGTGCTGCCATTGTGGTGACCTGAGAAGATCTCATCTTTTAGTACTACTGTCAAAAAGAACTAATCCAATATAATATGATGTCGGTATGACAAGACTCATGCGCCCAACTACTTAGGGGGCGTTCGGAATAGTGATGGTTTTTGGCTTTTGTTGAAATTTTACTGTAGCTGGCTGAATTTTTTTACTGTAGTTGAGTTGACTTTTTGGGTATAATTAAATTTAAAAAAAATATGAAAATAAAAACGGCACGTTAATTTAGAGCGGACGATACAAAGGAATATAGGAAAAAAACAAAACGCAAAAATTCAAAAAAAAACAAAAAAAGCAAAAGGATAAAATTGCTACAGTGCGCTACAGTGAAAAATCGCTATAGCCATCACCGAAAGCTCAAAAAAAGCTATACTGAGCGAGGCCTTAGAACCTTCCTCCTTTGTGTTTTCCCTTTCTGTTTTGATCATTGCCCTTCATATATATTAAGAGTTTATAGTTTACACAATGTATTTAACCCCCTGTGTCCTCCTGTTTAAGTAACGCACTGCAACCTCTCCCCTTAATGTGACTTGTGAAGTGAGTGTGCGATGACTAAAAAAAAATTTTAGGCTTTCTCACGTTCCAAACAGGACCGTAAGAAGAGATGCATTGCTGTCTTAAGTTTGACTAGCGTCTTAGACCAAGAGCCTAAGCATTTTGTACCAATTGAAAAGCACAGCCGAGCCGACATATACATGGCCCTGTCTTATATTCCTTCTTGAGCTTTCTATCTACATGTACAATTAAATTTGAACATATTTAATAGGGAATTGTTAGGAATCAGATGTCTGATACGAGAAATCATCTAACGCTTCTCGTACTCTCTACTATAATCTCTGCTCTATCCTAGTGCTCCCTCACCCATCTAATTTTTCACTTTCTCCACTATACACCATATCACCACATCTACTCGAGAACTACTCCCTACTCTCTGTCGCTCTCTTCCTCTCTGAATCCTTCAATCACCCATGAAATGCTCCGCTCCTCGCTAGTTGTTGTGTGATCGCTCCTCTCTCTCTCTCTCTGTGGGTGTCGAGGTAGTGTCCCCGCACCGAATCCGTGCACATCGGAGGTAGTCAAGGTGCTAGATGCATGCAGAGGAGAGTAGCGGATGATGAATGGAGGCACATCCAGATGACTATACGACCTATGCCCATATTAACCAAACTGAAAGTCTGAACCCAAGAAACAATAGCGGCAACAACGAGAAGAGCAAGAACACCAAACCAAATGCTGCAATGGCTCCATCAGATGCCGTG
Source organism: Melocanna baccifera (assembly GCA_036346265.1). Classification (NCBI taxonomy): domain Eukaryota; kingdom Viridiplantae; phylum Streptophyta; class Magnoliopsida; order Poales; family Poaceae; genus Melocanna; species Melocanna baccifera. The sequence goes on from CM070706.1 coordinate 23,544,995, forward strand.
ATTGCCATCTTCTTCTTCATTGTCACACTCTCCAGCATGCCACAGCAAGCCCGGTTGTAGCAGCCCTACGACTCGAAGATCGTCGATAGCAACAACCAAATGACACCAGCCTGCTGGGCTACTTCTGCAGCAGCAACAGCGCGTCGTCGTGTCAGTCCTACCTCACCTTCCACGTCCACCCGCCCTACTTTGACCTCACCTCCGTCACGACACTCCTCGGCGACGTTGACGCCGAGGGGCTCCAGTGTTAGGAGAAAATAGTCCTACATAGATTGTAGAAAAAAAAACATAATTTATAAGTGTGATAGAGCTCCCACCCGGCAGACTAGTCTTTTGGGGGAGACGGCCCAATACTACTTATAAGGTTGTTGCTTGAGGGGGTTGCTTGTGGGCAACTCGTGGGCTAAGATGCGCAGGAGCACAGCCTATTTAAGACATGGTGACTGGGAATCAACCCAGTGGGACCTAAGCTAGGGGTCCAAAATTCAACAGCGGTATTAGAGTTCAGGCACCCAACATCTCCCAAAAGTGCAGTGTGCACAATCCATGTGTGAGGGGGAGATTGTTGAGAGAAAATAGTCACATATGGATTGTTGAAAAAGAAAAAGAATAACTTATAAGTGTAAGAGAGCTCCCACCCGGCAAACTAGTCTTTTGGGGGAAGAAAACCCAATATCACTTATAAGGTTGTTGCTTGAGGGGTTTGCTTATGGACAACCCGTGGGCTAAGATGTGCAGGAGCACAACCTATTTAAGACCTGAGGATCGGAAATAAACCCGGTAAGACCTAGGCTGAGGGTCCAAAATCCAACATCTAGTACCTGCACTGGTACGCGCGACCGTACGTGCACATAGACGTGAGCAGCGGCAACATCCTCCTTGGCGACGACCTTCGCGCCAAGATCCAAAACTTTAGGGGCACGAGGGTCATTGTAACATCCCAAAATTGTGATTTGCAAAATTAATAAAAATCTTCTCTTATTTGTGGTGAATTCCAAATTTTTGTTTATTTAAATTCTTGATTTGAAGTTTCAGGCGGCAAAAAGAAAATTTAATTATAAGAAACAAAACTTACCTTGGAAAATCCAAAATAAAAATAATTCTGAGAATTAAAAATACCAAGGTTCCTGTTAAAAATTTAAAATTGAGTATTAAAGATTTCTCTCCTAATTAAATTAATTTGGCAAGAGGAACATCAATTAGCAAAATCTCAAAATTCGGAAAATCCCCTTTGGGGCCTCGGCTCCTTTTCCGGCCCACTCGGCCCGCCCGGGTGGCTTCTTTTCTCCTGCCATCTCCCCCACTCGGCTCCCTTCCAGCGCCGCCGCCTCTCTTCTTTTCTCCGCCCGCACGGATGGCGGCCCCAACTCCTCTCTTCCTCCTCCCCTCTACTCAGCCCGGCTCCATCCTACCCCTCTCCTTCCCCCTAGCCCCGGGTCCAGCAGCGCCCGGCCCGATCCCCAGCCATCTCGCCTCCAATGAGCCCTTCCTTGCCGGAGCTCGCCTGCGATCGCGCGCTAAGCCCGCCGCCCGCCCAGCTCCTCGCCGCCCGCATCCACACCGCTCGGTTTTCTTGCCGCTCATGCCGCAGTGCCTACTCGCCCTATGTTTGTCGCCTCACCACCGGCGCTGCGCCTCGCCTAGCTCCTCCTGTCGCGTCGCCGAGCTAGCGTTTCTCTCCTCGCTAGCCTGCGTCGGCCTCACCTGCCTACTGCCCTTGCCGCCTGCGCTGGTCTACCTCAACGTTTCTCTGCGCGTCACTTCGCCGCGTCCACCCCTGACCTCCTCCCCAGTCGATACCGTGCCGCCTTCAAAGCCGCATGTCACGTCGTGTTGCGTCGTCTCGCCGAGCTAGCTCGCCCCTGCACTAGCCATGCATCGGCCTCGCCCTGCGCACACGCCACCTTCTACTCCCACCGTGCCCAAGCCACCCCGGTGTACCCAGGCCGTCACTCGACAACACCCCGCGTCACATCACCCGGGTTCCCCTTGGGCAGCTACTCTCCTGAACGACAATTGCTCCGCCTTCAATAAAGCCGGCAACCCGCTGCTCCTCCAGCCTATGAATGAAGGTTTGGCCGATTCCTCACACTCAACCCAAACCGAGCATCTCTTCTAAATTATTCACTCTTCCCCTATTTGTTTTGGTTGAATCGCTGTCGCTGGGCCTTCTCCTATGTTGCCGCACCTCCATCCAATTGCCGGCATCTGGAGTTCCGCCATGGCCTCTTGAGGTCGTCCCCACCGCCAATTGAGCCCCTCGTTGACTTCAGATCGCCACCCACGGAAGCCTCCCGTGTCGCCGGTGGACATCATCGCCGGCCCATCTTGGAGCTGACCCGGCCAGCTCCACTGAGGTCGCCGTCCGGCACTGCCGTCGGCTCCTTCGGCTCCATTGCACGCTGCGTGACTTCACCATCTCGGGAAGTCCCTTTAGCCGCCGACGTCGATGCTCCTTCCGCCACTCCTCACCGATGCCGCCAATCCAAAGCTAGGTGCCCCTTTCCCCTCTCGGTTTCGCTTGGCCGAACACACTCCCTCCTCTGCCTCACTCTTTCTCTGTTGGTATGACAGGTGGACCCCTTGAGGCATTTTCTGGCTAAAGGAGGATTGTTTGTGACCTTCTTGCGTGGTGAGCTTCTGGAATCTACCTCTAAAATTTTTGCTATAAAACCAATAAGTGGATTGTGCTTGTTAAAGAACCCCTTTTTGTAATAAAACTGTGGTTGTAAAAATAATTGTGCTCATATCTGCCGAATATCAATTTATCCTTGTATGAGCATCTATTTAAAAGCAAAGACCTCATTTTCCAGTTAACGACATATTTCTATGATCTGGACATTAAAAGAACAATGATAACAGTAGACATTCCAAGTAAGACATAAATCATGTTTTGTGAATCATCTGGGAAGTAAGAATACACTTGTAAAACCAAATTAAAAGCTTATGCGATTACTAGGGGTTTCATTCTGAGTATTTCCTTGGCCAGTAGGGGTTGTTAGAGTAATCTTCATGCAAAAACAGTTAACCTTGATTAAGTCAAGGCAAAAATATTTAAGGAATCCATGCCAAACTCTAAAAATCTTGCACTAGAATCTTAAGTGCTATTGATGCCTGCTATTCTCATATCTCTGTTTCTTGGACTCATTAATTTGGGAATTTCCATCATAGCAAACACTAATCCAAATATTAATTATCCCATCCTTGCCTTTATGTTTAATATGTTATAAGTTGGATAATCAAGTAAGTTTTACTTCATAAAATATCAATAGCCTTCATCAATTAAATTAAGAAGACTCTATTTCATTCAAGCACTTAAAATAATGACTGATGAGCAATCACACCCTTATATAAGAAATTTTGCTAAAAACGCAACTTTGCATCTCAATTAATTTACTCATTCTCCAGTACTTAAATAAATTAAAATTGTGCAAACTTGTCAACATAAACTTTGTCAAGTCTTAGCTCTCACCTTAGTTAAATAAAACCTTCAATCGTCTCGAATGGGGTTAATAATCATTTTTGTAAACAACCCAATTCCAAAATCTTAATTGGATAAATACTCATTTCATCCTATATCTACAACCATAAAATACATGTATTCAAGTATCTGGCAATCTTTCTAAATAGCACATAAGCCCAACTTAACTTTTAGAACTTCCTTGATAAATATAAATCAATAAAAGGAGTATAAAGAAAAAGATCAAGCCCTTATCTTGAACCTAGCAGAAAGATCCTGCGGGTAATTGTTTATTCAACTCCGTGTTTAATAAAATTTTCCTTCACGGTAAAGTTATTCAATCAATTCCTTCCTATCGAATAAATCTATTCCAATCGCTCCCTCTCTACTCTCAATCTATAAGCAACACTAAAATAAACTCAATTAAATTAAATTAAGCTTTTGCCGCTGTTTGGATTTATTTGGTTTTCCCTTTGTTGCCGCGTAATTAGAAGCTGCAGCTTGAAGACGACGAGGTCAAGCGGATTCGGACTACAGTGAAGGTTCATGATTTATTACGACGGACTAGTTAAGCAGACTTTGAGTTAAGTCAAGATTGCGGTAAATAAGCAAGGTAAGTCATCACTTTGATCATATTGATCCTACATTTTGCAAAAGTATGTTCTTTCAAATTATCAAAATGCATACTTACTTGTTATGCAAATTTATGTCAAATGTAAGGTAGATATTGCCCTTTATACTACCAGTATTATTAATGTGACACCCTTTACCATTGGGATTCATTTAATCCTTGTCGCCCTAGATAATAATGCTATTAACATTAGCTAAGTCATATGTACTGCTAACGGAGTCCAGAGCTAGGGCATTAAATTGTTCGGCTCATCATTATTCATCAAACAGTCAAATTGATCTTGGACAGTCATGGGATGTAGGTGACTGATAAGTTGGTACAGTTTATCTTATGCTTCTCAAAACCCTGAAAAATTGCTTACCTGTCTGGGCGGATGATAAGAGTGGTTGGTGTGGATGTAGCACGAGAATTTGTGGTTGTGGTAAGCACCGCCCGGACGACTTAAGGACTTAATCTTGTATGACCTCTCCATGTAAAACAGTACAACCACAAGCTGGCAAAGTGTAGGCATGACTAAATAATTTGTACTCGCCAGTAACTGAATGCATTTCGGGGGAAAGCGCGATTTTTCTCGCTGGACGCAAAGCGTCCTGGAGATGGTCGTGTCACCGGATAGAGGTGGGCGCAAGAGGGGGTCTAGCTGGCGCCTAAATGGCCTTCCTGTAGACGGAAACCTTAGCAAGTGCATTCTTTTACTAGATACATTGTAAAGGTCATGTGATAATCCGGTTGATCTGCATGTCTACGGAAATGTGCGGAATATAACAATTGGGTTATCTCTTGTAGGTAAAGTTGTACAAACTCTGCAGAGTCTAATAACTATTCGAATAGCCGTGCTCACGGTCAAGAGCGGACATGGGAACATCCTCGAGTTAGTTCTATTTCAAAAACCTTTTTCGGGCGGGATGAAAACTAAGTGGAGAGATGTACTCTACTTTGTTGGATTTTTCCTGGAGAGATGTACTCCAGTGGTAATTAGGGTAGATGTAGCCCAGTAATCAAAACTAGTATTGGTGGAGGTAATCATACCCCGTAAAAGGTGGAAGTAACTTGCGCTTCTATAAATATTGCACTCTCTCTTTACAACTGCATTTTGGTTAAAATTGTTAAGTCTCAGGAATTTTACCTATTGTATTGGAAATGTTGCTTTAGCAAATAAAATAACCTCAAGCCTCCTTTCACAGCCTTGCATATAATAGTTATTAGTGATGCATTCTGTGTGATGGCTTGTTGAGTACAATTTGTACTCACTGTTGTTTATTACCCTCCAGTTAGTCAAGAACAGAAGAGGAGGTCCTGCAATGTTTAAAAAGGGTCGGCAGAGCTGGTATTCAAGAAGGCTATGGACATAGGTCGCGAAACCCCAGTTGGCTGCCTGTGGGCAAGTCCTGAGGGTCCCACTTGTGTGAAGATTTTCCGCTGCTGCATTCTCTGCTTTCTCGGCCTAATCGGCCCATATAAGTTATTACTGTATTAATTATGCTTTCGCTTAATATGTTTATGATATACAGTGATGTAACTGTGAGCACTAGCTACTGATCCAGGGAACAGTGCAGAAGTCACAGAGGAATTAGGATTTCTAAATCCGGTTTCGACAGTCATCAGGGTGGAGACGTCGAAGGGGGCGGTAAGGTGTTCTCGATGACGAGTAGCATCGCAGGCACGCACAGGTACATGTCACCGAAGTACCTGGAGCACGGCATGGTGTCACCAAGGCAGACGTGTACTCCCTCGGCATCGTGCTTCTGGAGCTCGTCACTGGGAAGGACGTCAATGAGCTGGAGGAAGACGACGGGGGTGACCTGTTCGCTAGCTTGAACGCAATGATCGTTGCAGATCATGATGACGACAAAGAAGATGATGATGCAGCGTTGAGGAGGCTAGGGTAGTTCGTGCACTTGGCGATGGCGGTGGCGTCGGGAAGCTTCCCCTATAATGCCATGGCGATGATGGTCAGGTTGATCGATAGGTGCTTTCGGCATGACTCAAAGAAGGCGCCGACATAGGGGAGGTGGCGCAGACTGCCGGCCGTCCAAATCTCGGGCGATGGCGGCGAAACGAAAATTAACGGCGGGCTCAACTAATACGAGATAGACATACCAAATACACTTTATAATTGCCTTGTGCAATCTAAATTCATAGATAAATACAAGAGAAACGAAGTGAAATACCACGTGGTAACATCAAGTAGTGAAAATTGCTAGGATTTAGCTGCATATGGAAATGGGGAACCCAAATGAGGTGGGTAGTGAACATCCTCAGATAACTTGCTTAATTAATATCAAATATATCGCACGTATCTGATCGTTAAAGGGTTATGTGATAGTAAGAGCCTATCATGCAAACCAACATAGTTGTTATCCTGTGGTGAAATCAGGGATGAGACTACTGATAGCAATCTGAAAATTTGTTATCCTTTGCGGCTTTGCCAATTATTCCACCACAAGAGCTGTTATTAACTGCGAGTCTAACTTTAGGAGGCAGATCAGAGGCAGTTTTCCAACAAAAAAGAATGCAATTAGGAGGTAAATGGATCTAGTACAAAATGACCTTCTCGTGCAGGTGGGCAAGGAGAGCAAATTGCTTGACCTGGAACCTGCTAATGCCTAGTAGGTGCTAGCGGACTTGATGTTGGTGGTGACTTCTTGCGCTCGAAGTCCATGGCTGATGGCTCCATGCCAGCGCGGTAGCACGACGACTTCTTGATGCCATCGTCTGGCGTCGCCTGGGAGCTCGGCCTCCATCATGGAGGGGATCAACGAGAGGAGAGCGAAGGAAAATGGATTCAGGGGATGAGAGTGGTGATTGGTAAGGGAACGGAACTGATGAAACCTTGCACATTGTAATCAAGTAAGAGATTGAAGACGTCAGCGCCAATTAGATGGATGCATTTGCTACAGTTTGTTGTCACATGGAAGCAACGCAAACGATTGCGATCGAATTACCTCATCGACATTAGTATTGGCGTTGGCGTTTTTTTGTAGAACAATTCTGACTTCTGAGGATTGAAATGCAGTGTCATGGCGCTGCGCAAATCTATCAAGCCCTAATTCTTGGACGTAGTAATGCTAACAGGAGTACACTTCACTTACTTCACCCCAGGGAAACCCCTCCAGCCATTGCCAAACGATGTCAACCGTGTGAGAAAACATAACAGCACAAATCCATTGTCGTCTAGTCCGGTTAGGATACCTGGCTTTCACCCAGGCGACCCGGGTTCAAATCCCGGCAATGGAAAAGTTATTTTTTCCTTTTCCTTTTTTGTGTTCGATTTTGTCCCTGGACTTGCAAGTGGTGCAGCACAGCTGCACAGGCTCATGTGTTTCAGCAGGAAATATTTTTCTCTCTCGATTTGTTTTTCATATTTTTGTAATCGATAAAAAAAACTATCAAGGGCACCCCTCCAGCCATTGCCAAACGATGTGAATTATGTGAGAAAACGTAACAGCACAAATCCATTGTCGTCTAGTCCGGTTAGGATACCTGGCTTTCACCCAGGCGACCCGGGTTCAAATCCCGGCAATGGAAAAGGTCTTTTTTCCTTTCCTTCTTTGTGTTCTATTTTGTCCCTGTTTGTCCCTGGACTTGCAAGTGGTGCAGCACAGGCTCATGTGTTTCAGCAGGAAATATTTTTCTCTCTCGATTTTTTTTCATATTTTTGTAATCGATAAAAAGCTATCAAGACGATAAATTCCCTTTTGGTTACACTTTGTTTAATGGTGAAAATTAGCTGCCTGCTTTTTTCTCAAACTGATGCAAAGTCCAATTAAAATTTGTTGTAGTTTTTTAAAAGAATTAATGGAAAGACTTAAAAAGTTGCATACCGCAACAGCAAAAGGTGTGCAATTTGCGACTTTAGTACTATCTAGTTCGGGCCATGCCACTGAAAATAGCATACGCAGGACCATATGCTATTTTCCCTTATAATAAAAAACATTACAACACAAAATAAAAGTTCCAAAATTCTCGTTTTGTGGCATCAGCCTGAAATTGCTGTATTAATCTACCGTTCAATCTCTGATCGCACGGTCATCCCGCACCGTCGCAGGGTTCAGCTAACCCACCATGTCTACCGCAGCGTCAGGGCTGCGCGAGCGACCCCGCGGTTCCATTCCACCGGTCGGCGGCCGCCAACCACGCGCATCTTGGCAGCGGCGCCACCACCCACCCTCCCACGCCGGCGGAGATGGCTGACGACGTCGCTCCTAGCACCGCCTCTGCCTACCGCGACCCCTCCTACTGGTTAGTCCACTAGTCCTCCCCCTTCTCTGCTCTCCGGTGCAAGCGGAGAGCAGCGACCTTACACGGCAGCTCGTGGCTTCGCAGGGACGAGCGGTTTGGGAAGGAGGAGCACTACGAGTGGTTCAAGGACTTCTCCCACTTCCGCCACCTCCTGGCCCCGCTGCTCGCCCCCTCCCTCTCGGTTCGTGCTCCCCCACACCTCTTCGTCCCCTCTCCCCTCCCATACCCCAATTCTTGAAATCGTCTGCGGGGTCTCTTGATTTGTGAATTCTTGAATCTGAACCGTGCCGCCATTTGTGAGGAACTCTGCTTCTTTTTGCGTGCTGTGCTGCGCTGTGCAGGTTCTTGAGGTCGGGTGCGGCAACTCGCAACTCGGGGAGGAGCTCCTGCGGGAGGGCGTCGCCGGCGGCATCACCTGCGTCGACCTCTCGCCCGTCGCCGTCCAGCGGATGCGCGACCGCCTGGCGGAGCAGGGCACCAATGGTAAGTTTACCGATTTGGTCGACATGCCGTTCCTTTACCAATGGCACCACCAGTTGAGTGCGATATTGCCTTCTGCTTCTTGAAGGTGTGAAGGTGGTGGTGGCGGACATGCTCGACCTGCCGTTCGAGCGCGAGAGCTTCGACTTCGTGATCGAGAAAGGCACCATGGTATGTGTGTTGCTGAGTTCGTTTTTTTTCCGCACTAGTGGAGATTAAGCAACCATGAACGCCAATTCAAGAAATCTGAACATTGAGCTTGTGAGCGCGAAGGATTTGTACGTTATTAGGCATCCAATGTATGACCCAGTACGATCAAATTACTCATTAACGAACAAAATTTACTACATAGAAGTGTGTATTGAAACACCACTTGTTTTCTGGTTACAGCATGACAACTTCAATTTCGCAAGCTGACGAAGAATATAACCCTCAACATGAAGTGTGCATTGGTTATTTGGCCTAGGTGATAGTGTACTACGCAGATTCACAACTCTAGGAACATGATTCTAGACTGTCCAAATATCACCAAGATTCCCAAGATATCTATAAAGAACAGTGTGCTCAAGTATAACTCTGTGCTTTGAAAGATGAACCACAGAGCTATTTATAGCACCGTGTTACTGACACCTTGATGACCATTCAGTCATTCACACATAAGCAAGCAGTGGAAGACAGGTCAAGTGTGTGCAAAAGTCCAGCACATATTACCTGGTTAAAAGAAGCTTACATCTAGCAACTATGTTAACAAATTCATCTGTGTGATTTTCAATAAGTCCCCTTTAGACGTTTTTCAACTGAACAAAATGAAGGACCGGTGAAGTGGTTTCATTTGAATGTTATCTGGACAATTACCTAATGAAAATTGCTGCTAGACTAACTACACAAACAGGGAAAAGGACTCAGTCCAACAAAAACAATTCAGTATGATGCATTCTGTCCATTGGCTTCATTCTAACACCCATGTGCTGTCACTCCATCCAATGTTGTGATTTGATGTTGTCTATTAGACTTACTGCAGAAACATCCTTTTGACAGGATGTGTTGTTTGTGGATAGTGGTGATCCATGGAATCCCAATCCTACAACAGTGCATAATGTGATGAAAATGCTTGAAGGTATCCACAAAGTTTTGAAGCCAGATGGCATATTTGTATCAATTACCTTTGGACAGGTTTGCGAGATTCTGATTGTCCCTCTTTCATGCTTTTCCTTTGTCAACACTCTTGTAGTCTTGTATGCCAGACCTTTCTTTGTATGGTCCGAGAATATTATTCCCTTTCTGGGTTTGTAAGTATGATATTTGTGCATGTTACAGGAGTTTTTTTAAAAAGAAAGTACCTGTTTGTTTAGAAATATCGCACCATGACTATGAAATGTCTTCAGAGGATTAATTAAGTAATAATGAGAGGGAGAGCAAGTGGAACTGACCTTAAGATATAACTAAATGTTTTGTTATCTTATCTTCTCTTTGTAAAAGCTCTACTTTCTATTTGGCAGCCACACTTCCGTCGTCGATTTTTTGAAGCACCTGGGTTTACATGGTCTGTTGAATGGAGCACCTTTGGCGATGGATTCCATTATTTCTTCTACACCCTTAAGAAGGTTTGATCGGCAGCCATTCAATTGATTTCACTTGAGCTCATCAGCTGGGTTAAAACTTGCCCTATAGACATTATCATTCCATTAAAGAAGTTTTCTGCATTTCCATTAAAGTAGTTTTCTGCATTACTCAATTATATCTCAACTCTACCTAATCCGTGCTTCCCTTGCAAAAAAACTATGTTCTTAATTTTCCTTTTCATTTATCTCTAGGGAAAGAGGTCACCGGAGTCCAATGGTCACCAAGATATATTACCTGCTGCTCCAAGCATTAATATGTTCCATGAAGAGCTTGAGAGCGAGGATTATATATTCCGCACGAATGTTGATGAGTTGTAAGCAGTAGGTTGACAAGCGTGTGCGCCTCCTTGGGAGGCTTTCATGCTAACACATCAATAGACTGGCCAGTTAGCAATCCAGTCATCCTGCAGTGATGCTTGTAGTATGTGTGATTTAGGACAGATGCATTCTCAGGCCTTGTTATGCAGTGCTGTACCATTGTCCAGGGCTCCAGGCTAGGGATCTCTGTACCACCAGAATTGCAAAAGCAGATATCTTTGTTGTTCCCGTTGTTAACCTTAAAGCCTTTTCTTTTTCCAAATATACATTGTTTCACATTTATGAAAAGAAAAATATTTAGGTTTTAGACAAATCTTATGCATTATTTCTTTTGTTAGCATAATACTTGTATCACTTTCACCGTGGAAACTGTCTATAATACTTGTATTACTTTCACCATGGAAACTATCTAATATAAATTGAAACCATAGAATCCCGAAATAAGAATATCAGTTGAAAACTTGTGCTAAAGTTTTCTTTCGATAACAGTTAATTAGTAATAGATGTTTTAGATAGTACTCAGAGAGGGAGATAAACTTTTCTTTACCCAAAACGAGTGGGAAGAGATGAGCTCGAAGACAAAGAAGCATGAGGGCTTAAGCAGCGTCAAGAGAGGAGGATGTAACAGGAGAGGTCAAGGATGCGGCTGCAGACAAGGCGGAGGCCAAGGCGATGGCGATGATGTCATCGATGAATAAATGTCATGTAACTCCAATAAGTCCAAGGTCAAGTGTTTCAATTGCAATGAATATGAACACTTCGCAAAAGAGTGTCTAAAGCTAAACCAAAGAGAAAGGGCCAATCTCATAGCGAAGCAGAATGATGAAGATCCCCAACTGTTGATGGTTAAAGTGTGTGAACTCATTCATACAGTTCCAACACCAAAAGAGGAGGTATTCCTTCACGAAGACAAGGTGGTACCGAAGCTTAGCTGTACCCAAAACAAGGCTTGGTACCTTGATATCAGTGCAAGTAACCACATGACTGGTTGCATGGAGAAGTTTGCTGAGATTGACACGACTGTAAAAAGTTCGGTCAAATTTGGAGATGGTTTAGTTGTGGAGATAAAACGAAGGGGCTCGGTGCTATTGAAGTGTTCTACAGGTGAACATCGTATCCTCATGAATGTTTACTACATCTCAAAGCTGAAAAGTAATATAGTCAACCTCAGTCAGCTGGATGAGAACGGTTGCAAAATTATGGTCAAAGCATGAGTGATATCGATCTTGGACAAAACTCGCAGACTATTGACCAAAGTGAGTAGATCAAGAAATCAAATGTATGTATTACACATCAATCCAGCTCTCCTAGAATGTCTTCTGGCAAGAAACACTAAAGAGGCGTGACAATGGCAAGCCAGATATGGGCATGTAAACTTTCATACCTTAAAGGATCTGGCTCACAAGAAGATGGTGCATGGTATGCCCATGATCGAGCATGTGGACCGTATCTGCGATGGTTGTCTGATCAGCAAGCAACACTGGAACCCGTTTTCGACCACGTCTCTATACCGAGCATATGTTCCCCCGAGCTGTGGCACGGTGACTTATGCTGGCCAATCACTCTGACCACAAATGGAGGAAATCGATACTTCCTGCTGTTGGTGGATCACTGCACAAGGTTTATGTAGCTAGCTTTACTCCGAAGCAAAGATCAAGCATTCCCAGCGTTTAAGAGGATCAAGATTGTAGCCGAGATGGAGAAATATGTAAGGCTAAAATCCCTACACATCGATCGCGGTGGCAAGTTTACTATGAACGAGTTCACAAACTACTATGAGTTGTTGGAAATTAGGCATTATCTGACAGCATCTTATTCTCACCAATAGAACGGTGTGGTTGGAAAGAGGAACTAGACGATGGTCGGCATGGTGAGGAGTCTGTTGAAGAGCATAGGAGTCCCAAGCAAATTTTGCGGAGAAACGATATCGATTGCCGTTTATCTCCTAAATCGGGCACTAACGAAGAGCGTCGTCGACAAAACTCTTTACGAAGCCTACTACGACTGCAAGCCAAGTGTTGATCACCTCTGTACTTTCGGGTGCATTGCACATGTAAAGATGACCACACCACATCTCTCCAAGCTAGCCGATCGAAACAAGTCAATGGTGCTCATTGGGTATGTTTCAAAGACAAAAAGTTATCAGATGTTTGATCTAGTGACCGATGAGTTGTGGTGATTCGTGGTGCAGTGTTTGAGGAGGAGAAGAAGTGGGAGTGGAGTAGAGATCCCTCGACAGAGGTACGACGGATGGGAAACATCTTCACGGTACATTACTCTCATAACACCGATAAAAATCCTGACGATCATATGGAGGCATCCGACATGCCGACCATGGAGGGCGTACCCAACCACGACGCGGTCGTAGGTTCTGACGATCATGTGAAGGAATTCGACACTCTGATCATGGAGGGCATTGTCAGAGGACCTAACAATGAAGCGGCAATTGCAGGCACGACCATGACCAGTATGAGCACGGGATCTGGGATATCTAGCTCATCTACACCATGCACTCCTGCAACAACGCTGGGAACACCAGTCTCACTTAGAGCTCCACTACGGACATAGCTCGACGAGAGCTCATCTAAAGGACTATGATGGGAGCGTGACATCTGAAGTCTCTACGATGCCACATCCTCGGTAGATTTGGAAGATTTGGGGTTCTACTTTCTCGAGGAGGAGGAGCCCTCAAACTTTGAAGAAGCCAAGGCAAAGCTGGAGTGTACAAGAGCTATGGAGGAGGAGATGTCCTCTAACCAAGAGAATAGAACATGGTAGCTTGTTCCATTGCTAGAAAACTACACGTCGATTAGTTTGAAGTGGGTGTATAAGTTAAAGGACACAAGACGTGATCGTGAAGCACAAGACAAGGCTAATTACAAAGGGGTACGTTCAACGATAAGGCATTAATTTCGACGAAGTCTTTGCCCCTGTCGCGAGGCTAGAGACAATGCGTTTGCTCATTGCGACTGTGGTGCATGAAGGATGGGAGGTTCATCATATGGATGTCAAATCAGTCTTCCTCAATGACGACTTAGAAGAAGTCTATGTTGTGCAATCTCTAGGATTGGAAAAGAAAGGAGAAGAATATAATATGTTAAGATTGCACAAAGCTCTATATGGTCTGCGTCAAGCCCCAAGAGCTTAGAATTTGAAGCTAGATAAGTCCTTAGTCACATTCAGCTTTGAAAGATGCCTATCAGAGCATGCAGTGTACAAACAAAAGCCAAGGAAAAGGGAAGTTGTTGGTTGAAGTTTATGTGGATGATTTGATCATTACTGGAGAGAGTACCGAGTAGATTAATGGCTTCAAAAAGCTATATAAATAAATTATTTAGCATGAGCGACCTCGGATTACTCAGCTATTATTGGGTATTGAAATTTGTCAGAGCTTTGGATAGATTACTCTCAGCCAGTCTGCATATGCAACAAAGGTGTTGGACAAATGCGGTGTGAAGGATTATAATCCAATACAAATTTTGATGGAACCCCACCTGAAGTTGAGCAAGGGCAGCATAAACCCTCTTGCGGACAAGACCTTGTACCGAAGCATGGTCGAAAGCTTGAGATACCTGCTACACACACGCCCAGGCTTAGCATTCTCGTTGGCATGGTGAGCAGGTACATAGAGAAGCCTGCTACGGAGTATATGGCCGCTGAAGTACATACTGAGGTATGTGAGAGGAACTTTGAGTTACAAGTGTGTCTACGAGAAGAAGAAAGAAGGTTTGGGGTTGGTCGATTACTCTGATAGTGACCTTGCCAGTGATATTAATGACCAGAAAAGCACTTTGGGCATGGCATTTTTCCTTAGATTGAATCCGATTAGTTGGTGTTCACAAAAGTAGAAGGTGGTCGCTTTAATCTCATGTGAAGTGGAGTACATCGCAGCTTATACGATAGCATGTCAAGGGTGTGGCTAAGACGATTGTTGGCTGATATGTTAGAGACAAAGGTTGGAAAGGTATCTTTGAAGATCGACAATCAGTCTGTAATTACGTTGAGCAAGAATCCAGTCTACCTTGAGAAAAGCAAACACATCAATACCCATTTTCATTACATTTGAGAATGTGTAGAATCAGGATTGATAGAGGTGCAACATATTTGTACAAAGAACACCTTGCTAATATATGACCAAGCGCTTGGAAGATTGAAGTTCATGAAAATGAGAGAGAAAATCGGTGTGTGGAACATCGACGGAAGACAACAAGCTTAAGGAGGAGATTGACGAGTTAATTTAGTTATCTTCAGGTCTGGTCAAAACCATGACCATGAGTATGTCAAGTCTAGTCGAGTTCACGACCAGGGTGTATCCTACAAGTACATCGCGTAATCGGTTGAACCAAGTCTTAAAGCCAGTACTGTAGCTCCGAGTACTGGAGCAGTCATAGTAAAAAAGGAAAGTAATGTAGCAGTCGTAAAAGGTCAGGATTTCAAGTTCGCATGTAACTAGGATTTAGAGTTCATTTAGGACTCAACGTGAGATGGCACATTGGTTCTTGTGTGTTGCTTCTCTACATAAGAAAAATGAAAAGGACACAGGCATATCGCATCGCTAAAATATCAATCTGTGTTTTACTCTTTTGTTGGCGTGTATGATCTCAAGTTCAAGTTTGCCCGTCGCTAAGGGCTTAGGCTAATTCTCCAACACATTGTACCATAATAGATGGTGAAGTACTGTAGCAGTATGTTGTTTTCATCTCTATCTGTCGGACTGAATTATGATCTTCGAAATGTGGTTTGTTGTTACTCAAGTTAAAATTTAAGCGGAATTCTGTCCCGTCAGAATTGGCTGGAAGTCTGGAACAGATGTCTTTGTTGTTCCCAATTGTTAACATTCGAACTTAGGTATTTGTTTTCCATCAAAAATTTGTAATTTTTCTCCAAGAGCTCTACAACTAATATTGCTAAATGTGCCCTCCCCAATGCCTGATTTGCTGTACTTTTTCTTAATGTAGTTCTTAGAATGTCAAGTACTTGTTATGGAAAATATTAGTCATCCATCTATCTTCCAAATGTTTACGTACGTCCTATTTACGAAAAGAAAAAGCTTATGGTTCTAGACAATCTTATATCTGGTGAATGGTGGGAGCAACATTTTTCTCCTCTGCTGTAGAGTAAAATAACTCGTAACATCACATGGTTTAACATAATCTAACACAAAATAATACCTTGAGTATCCTCAAATGAGAATACCAGTTAAAATTTGAAAAAAGTTTCTTTTCAGTAAGAAATTGTAATAGAGAATAAAATGACATGTGTATATCTAAATTATACTCCACATTTTCATGACTTCCAATGACCAAACAATATAAAAACTTCTGTACATTTATCTGACAAGAAGTTCATTTCACATTCAGCAATCGTGCAGTGATCATATGAACGAAGTTTCGGTCAGAATATATGTTCTGCATTAGAGGACATGTATCAATTAAAAAAATTCTCGAAAATTGTAGGCCAATATCATATACATCAACCATTCATATATAAATTCCACAGCAAAAAACCTTACAAGGTTTCCAACTAAACACTGAATAATAAAAGTAGAACACTGTATCAACCAACCAAACTAACAACTCAGCACTGATATATATAATTTCTCCAAACTAACTGGATTTATTGTTTCCAGGATATTTTTTCCCAAGGAAACCAACGGCTTATTACCGGAAGCACAAGATCGATCGAGCAACAGTACAAGTGCATGCATGCATACTCAGTGAAAGAAACCTAAGATAAACAAGATAGATGATTAGAACATGATAGGGTCCGCACAGCAACCAGCAGAGATCTCCATGAGCCCATCCATGGCCTGCCCCGGCATGTCGTCGAGCAGCCAGTTCTCGAGCAGCGAGAAGGCGGTGCTGGTGCTCGAGTAATCCGCCTCGCCGCGGCCCGCCACCGGCGCCACCATCTCCGACGACGACGACTTGTCGTCACTGATCACAATGTGATCCTTGCAATTGGTGATAGAAACTGCAACACCCTCTTGATCTTCTTGGAACTCTTGCATGGCCGTCATAGCCTTGTAATTAGTCGCTGTTGGTGATGGCTTCATCATCCATGTCTGGAAGAGCTTGGAGATGGTGGTAGCCTCACTGCTTGCTGCAGTGCTGCAGGTGGTGGTGCTGGGGTAGGTCGTGGCTTGCATGGCTTCAAGGCTCTGGTGAGTGCTGCTAGGGTTGTAATAGTTTGGGCTGGCTACCACATTGGGGGCAGTACTGGTCTGGAAGGAGTGATCAGGCTGTGTTAGCAGCCTCTTCATCACCTTCTTCTTGAGGTGTGTGTTCCAGTAGTTCTTAATGTCATTGTCTGTTCTTTGAGGGAGGTAGGAGGCTATTGCTGCCCACCTGCATGCGCAAGATAAAACATATACACCAAGTTAAAAACACACTATATGTATATATATGAATGGTTTCATACAGTCCGTACTTGAAGGTCTATATGACTCTGTTACAAAGTTAGGGTTTGCTTGACCTAGCTCTCAGGCTTGGACTAATCATCAGAACAAGTTTAAACTATAGGCCGGAGAGTCTACACAAAGAAGTTGAAATAATTAAGCTAATCAAGGTAGTCAATGAAGTTAACAAGTCTAAGACAATTTCTGGGGTTTATGTACTAAGCTTGATTTGCTTGTAAAGCAAATCTAAGCAAGCTCAAATAGACCTTTCATTACATATTTTGGCGCTTATGATGAAGACAATAAATTTAAGATGAGATATGTGGTGACTAATTACTTGTTGCCAAGCAATGCCTGGAGGTGGATGATGATCCCTTCCTCATGAGGGGTGAAGTTCCCTCGCTTGATCCCGGGCCTGAGGTAGTTCGTCCACCGCAGCCTGCAGCTCTTGCTGCACCTCATCAACCCTAAACATGCAAAACCAAAACAAACCAAACGAAATCCCCATCAATCAAACACAACCAACAAGCTAGCATCAACCAAATCGATGGAAGCGCGTGCGAGACGAAACTGACCGGTGTTCTCGGGCACCGACCGCCAGTTCCCCGGCCCGTGCTGCTGGATGTAGGAGACGAGGATGATGTCCTCCTCCGGCGTCCACGGCCCCTTCTTGACGCCGACGCCATTGTCGCAGCAAGGAGGTCTCCCCATGTCCGGCTAGCTCTCACCTCAGATATAGCTACGGCTAGCTAGGCCTATAGCTCCTCAGCTAGTTGGCAAGTTGAACGATGTCTCTCTATCTAGCTAGGTAGCTACCGGTCATGGCGCTATACACTGACCTCTGAAAGCTTCTCTTCTCCCTCTGCTGCCCCCCTTTTATTCCAAGACACCAACCCTGCTTTCCTACCTGTCCCCTTACAGGTGCTCTGGCTGCATGTGAGTGCTTATATACTACATGACCTCATAAGCTAGCCCTTGGTCATATGCACCTCCTCCTGTGTGCTACTGCTGAAGTGGTGCTTTCCACTGCAAAAGTCAGCCAGGTGCATGCAGCCTCCTCTCTCTCTCTTCTTTTTCTCTCTCCTCTAGACTCTTTGGTGAAGGATCACATGAATGATCATCGATCTGTCCGGTGATCTTCGCTTTGCTTTTCGACACGAAAGGTTGACGTATTGCTCGAGGACTTTTGATCGATCAATGGATGACGATCTAGGGTTTCTTTTTGGCTGTGGCGCTCATGAAGGGAGTAATTGCGTGCGTTCGTCTGATGCTCTCTCCTGATTTCTTGGGCATTGATGATGGGGAGTGCGTGCATCTGGCGTGCACGGGTTGGCTCGGCTCTGATGCACGACAGTGATCTCTCTTTCTTCTCTCTTTCTCTCTCTACGGGCGCGCAGCTTTCAAGTGGTACGTACGATCGAGCGTGGACGGACGGATGGAGGGGTCGAGCCGTCGCATCGCGTCACGTACGTCAATGTGGACCAGCTGCATATATGCACGTGTGTGTGACAGCGAAAAAGCTAGCCAGTGCATATGTGAATGCGCGCACGGGCATGCAGGTCCACGGCTGCGTGAAATGGCGCCGCTTTTGCTTGCTAACGCTAGCTGAACGTGATCGACCTCGGGTTAATTACATGATTAGCGAAGTCAACATTGTTTATCTTCCGTACGCGCGTGCGTGCAGCCAAAAGCGTTTTGGTACCTATTCCTACGCTACCGAATATGCCATTCTGGCTTTCTTCTGTGTTACTTGGGCTGTGTTTGGCTAGCAACCAAAGAGGAGAGCTCATGTTCATTTCGGAGCCAGAGAATGCATACATGAGGATCGCTATACAATATTTGAGTATTTTTTGAGCTCAGATCATTCAAATTTTTAGACTTTAGATCTCCATCTAACGGATCCCCATACCTCCTTCTCAAAAAAAAAATCTGGGACGTTGGATCTCTATCCAACGAATCCTCCTATACTCCCTTCAAAAAAAATGTGAGTGCTCTGAATCTATTGCGTTCGATGGAGATCCAACGTTCAAAAATCTGAGTGGTTTGAGCCTGAAAAACACTCAAATATTGTATAGATAGTCCCTACATACATTGCTATATCATTTTTTTTCCATATACACTAATTGAAATTTACCCTTTTTAAGAGGAAACTATTGGCTCAAAGCATGGAAAAGCAATAATATATATGGTGTTAAATAAGCTATCATATCATGGCCATTCTCCCTTTTACGGTCTTACATGCCTTCCTATGCATATATACTAGATGCCTTAGTTCCTACTATAGTAACCAAGGCAGTAACTTTTACCATCTGTTTGCAATTTGTATATTAAGGGTCTGTTCTTTTTTGGTTTATGATTATAGCTTATAGTTTTTTTTTTGTTAAAATTGTTGAATTTTTTGCTATTTACGACAGAGATTATAGAGAAAGATATTCGCTTGCGATTTTGGCTAGTATAGATGTTGAGTTTTTAACGTGTACTACAATTAACTTATAGACCTATCTTGAAAAAATACTCTGTTTAAAAGTTGATACTGTAGCAAAAACTGAAAGCCGTTTTTAAAAGCCGCATCAAACAGGCCGTAAACTGGTACCGGCCGGGTGTACAGGTTTATGAAATGCTATCAACTAGTACATGTTGTAGCTTGATAGTTGATACTGACAATTGTGCCCTGCTCAGTTCGGATTATATAAGCTAGCTTATGGTCTTTTTTGCACTATGGTTACCTTATTTTGTACTGTAGCTGCTGCTGATTTTTTTAGCATAATTAAATTTAAAAATTAAAAAAAGAAAAAATAAGTTAACCTATCATAAATAATACAAATAAATATGAGAAAAAAACAAAAAATTCTAAAAAACAAAAAGACAGAGAAAATAAAATTAAGGATAGTGAACAAGAAGTTAAAAGCCGCCAAAACGGGCGGAGCATGCAGTACGTACGTAGACAGTGGTAGATAGGTAATTAAGCTGGTTGCCATCCATGCTTTCGACCTTCTTAATCCGGGATCCCTCGCTGCAAGACTGTGACGAGCTAGAGCGACGAAACCGCCCGAAAATAACCCAAAATAAGCTTTCACTCTCTTTCCATGATTCCGGTAAAACGGTACCGATCGTCGCCGCTTAGAACGCTATACAATTTCCAGATTCCAACGGGAAATAAACTGTGGGTCTATTCTTTTTTTATTTTGGATTATGTTTTTTAGGTTGTTCGTGAAAAAAAATACGGAGTAACAAAAACTTATGTACGATTTTGACTGACAGAAATAAAGTGACTACAGTGTGTATTACAATTAACTTATAAATCATATCTTGAAAAGACACTCTATTTAAAACTTAGTTACCGTAAACAAAACTAAAAAAATGGTTTTTAGAAGCTAAAAAAAAGGAAAGATCATATTTTCTATAAAATTCTTACAAAATTCCTATAGAACCACCGTGTTCTGAACAGCGCAGGTTTCACTATCCTACTGTCTGGGGAGGCGTGGAGTTCTTACTGGATAAGCTCACTTATTTTTTAGTCTCCAGCCTCCTGATCGGTCGATCGACCATGATCATCCTCCAGCCTCGAACTCTTTTTTATTTTTTTTCATGAGGAAAAGTCACGTCATGCATGGTCGTCCTCCAGCTCAGATCAAGGCCGGCCTTGGCGCTGTCAGCTGCTCAATTTAATTGCCCGGAACACGTCAGCACGGTATTGCCTAATTCTCGCTCGGAGGTCGAACGTCCAAATGGCTATAACGCGCAACTAAAGAAGCGGAAACGTAGAGATCGTTCGATTATGTTAAAATTTAGTAATTTATAATTAATATTATATTATAGTTGATTGAAATTATACTGTATCTGATATGACTTATTTAGTTTAAGTTTTTTAAAATTTAAAAATAAAAAAAAATTAACCTATTACGTATAATACAAATGAATACAAAAAATCGATAAAAAACTAAAAATACTAAAAATAGAAAAAAAATACTATATAAATAATAAAAATAAATTAAAAACTAGAAGATCAAAATAAAATGAGCGGAACCCTAAGCTTCCGGTTACGTATCCCCTAATACGACCAGCAGCCATCTGATTAATCTCGATCGATCGTACGTGCGGGGGGACACGTAATTTAATCCTCTCACGTGCGGTGCAGTGCGGTGCCGGCCAGTCAATGGCCACGCACGTACGCACGTCATAGAGGAGGGGTAAGGATAACGGGTCATAATAATAGCTTGCATTATTGGGTGGGCACGACCTAGTACCGCGCTACTATTGATGCCTGCCTCCTCACCCACGGTTCACGAGAAACGAGCAGGGTTTTCTCGTCTTGACGTCTAATCGCCGCCATGGTACGAAAGACGAGATAAGTTTGAACTAGTTTTCGGTGCAGATTAACATGCACCGTATGGAGCTGCACGGGTTCGATCCAGGCGTAGGGTTCGGTTTACAGTACGTGACAGATTTCTGCGGGGATCAACTGCTTCATGTGAAGTTCCTCGATCGTACGTTTCAAATAACGCATAGGATTGAATTCTCATTTGAGCTTAAGCTTAGTTTTATTTTTTCTGATTTTTACTTATTCTTAAGTTTTTTGTCTCTTTTTTTATTTCTTTGTATTATTTTTGATGATATAACTATTTTTTCCTGACAGTATGTAGTATCATTTTTTGTGTTGGATCAAAATCACATACGAGGAAAGTCATTGGGAAACTAGGAGGAGGAAGAAGGTGGCATTGGATTCACCGTTGCTACCTTGAGTTCAGCGGTGACTAGGCAAAAAATATTTCGGTTTGAAAATTTTATCAGTGGACAACGATAGAACCAGTAAACGATGGTTACTGGATTTTTTGAATTCTTCTGGGACAAAAATTTTGAACCTTCTAGATAAATTTTAGGTGAACGTGAAATTTGTTAACGGTTTAAGGCCAATAACCGCCAGTTACTCATAAAATTTCGGCCATAGAATTTTTCTTGGCGGTGACTCGTCCAAACATGAACTCAACAAGCATGCATTCATGCAGTACTAGGTTGCCCTGCAGCCTCTATGCACACCTCTGCTTAATCCGATCCCTCACACGCTCGCAGAATGATTGTGACGAGCTAGCGACGAACCGCACGAAATTAATCCAAAATAAGCTCTCACTGTCTTTCCATGATTCCAGTTAACACGGCACCGATCGATCGTCAGCAACGTTGTCCATTTATAGT
Source organism: Melocanna baccifera (assembly GCA_036346265.1). Taxonomy (NCBI): domain Eukaryota; kingdom Viridiplantae; phylum Streptophyta; class Magnoliopsida; order Poales; family Poaceae; genus Melocanna; species Melocanna baccifera. The sequence continues at coordinate 23,567,338 of CM070706.1, forward strand.
TTGATCTGGGGCTTGGAGTTTTCGTTAGGCGGAGTTCTTACGAGATAATTTAGACAGGGTCAGTCGACTCGATCGTCTTCCAGCTCTGACCAGTGCTAATAACTAATAATCAAGGTCGTCTTGGCCCTGTCAGCTTATGAATGACGATCGATCGATGCGGCTCCATGATCCTATCGCGAAACATGCATGCCAACACGGAACTGCCTAATTCCCTCTCAGGTCGTACCCAGGGAAAACTTTTCAGATATTTTTTTTGCCCACCGCTAAATCTGAAATTCAAAAATTTAAAAAAAATTCATCCAAAATTTTTTAATTTGATTTTTAAGTAGAAATGGAAAAACAAAAAAATAGTGTTGGTTTTAGAGTATGAACTGGGGGGTGATCGTTTCGACTTTTTTCGGTTTTAACTTCTAACTTCAGCTTTTTTTCACTATTCACTACACTATCCACTAACTCTGCTACAGTGTTTTTTCAACCTGTTACAGTGTTTTTTCAGCCAAAAGCCATCGCTATTCCGAGGTCTAGTGCTCATCAACCATTATCCTTACCACTAGGCTAGATAAGGACTTTTTACCTTATATTAGTTAAAGAATTTAGTTAAATTCTAAATTCGAACTAAAATTCATCGGTTTTATAATTTTTCGGATCCCACGAGAGAATCGAAATTCGATAGAAATTGTTTTCCTGGTCGTACCTCGTAGGCTCGTACGTCCAAATGGCTAACGCGCAGCGCTGCACGATGCAACTAAACAGGCGAAAACGTAAACCTCTGCGTGCGTAAAACAAACCCGAACACGACTGGCTGTCAGCTGACTAACCATGATCGATTGTACGTCCGGGGGACACGTAATTTAATCCTTTTACGTGCGGTGCAGTGCCGGCCAGCCAATGGGCACGTCTTACGTAAGTAAAGGCTAACGATGGACTTGTTGTATTAGTCCCTAAAATCTGTTTTTACAGTAAATAATTTTTTATAATATATAATTTTTAAATAAAATATCTTTTTAAAATAAAGTCTATTAGTCGATTATAGTAAACAATGTAATAATTTTATTTATATCAGATAAAATCGTATGCGAGTTTCTTCATCTACGACGGTTTTTCTACAAGCTCTTACTATTTCTAGGGTGGGTTTTTTTTTGTTATGGTTTATGGTTTATAGCTTAAAATTTTAAATTCTAGCTGTTCGCGAGAGTCAATACGCAGAGAAAAATAATAGTATGTGATTTTAACCGGTATAGCTGAAACATTTTTTAATACAATTTTTTTGTTAATCTCATCTTTAAAAATATCGTTTAAAATCTAGTTACTGTAGTCTATACAAACAAAAATTGGCTCAAAGTGGAAGTGAATCCGTCCATAAGCTAAACCCAAATCCCATCAGAAAAACCTATATAAATAGGCCCGATAACAGTAGCTTGCATTATTGGGTGGGCACCTTGCGCCCTACTACTGTTACTACCAATGCATGCCTCGCTCATGGTACACGAGAACGAACAAAGATCTTTTCTTATCTTGAGGTCTAACTGCCGCCCTGATACAAAAGACAAGTTAATTTTAACTAGTTTTCGGTGCAGATTAACATGCACCAACGGGCCCGATCCTATGGAGACGTCTAGTTCAGAACACATGATATATTTCTACGGGATTGAACCGCTTCACAAGTGAAACCTACTATAGAAACACTCTTAGTAGACGTTAAATCACAGATGATTTAATAAAATCGTTTGTGGGGAATACTATCACAGACAATTTTTATTTCGAGATCATCTGTGTTGTTGCTATCGGCAAAAACCGTCTGTGAAAGATTAATATCACATATGGTTCTTGCCACAAACCGTCAGTGATACTAGCATTATCACAGACGTTTTTTATTAAAAAACCGTTTGTGATAATCTGACTATATATTTATTGCGCCGCTCAGAACCATATTTGTCTTCATTTCGATCCAGATATAGCCGATGCTGCGCTTGGAGGAGGCAAGACTTTCAGACCAGTTATTTTGGTGGAAGGAGACTAGCTATTTGGCAGGAGATCAGCTTTGAAGATTTATCAAGTTCTTGACTGCCCTAGATATAGTTAGTAACAAAAATTATTTTTCGTTACATTAAAATTTAGATCTAGCTAATTTTCGGTGATTGTTATACACACACACACACACACATATATATATATACTAGTCATGTACCCGTGCGTTGCAACGGAATTTATTACATATATGGAGAATCATATTATGGAAGAAGGTTGCTCTGAACAAGAAATTAAAAAGATATGTGACACCATAGCAACACAAGTGGCAAGCCTTATATAGAACTTCCTAGAGATATGTCATCTTTGCATGGATCAGGTGAAAGATAAATAATTAACTGACAGACAAAAAAGAAGATGTATACCATTGTATGAACCTCTAGAAGGTTCAAGTGGCACCTCAAGTGTATCCAGAACTAACCATAGTATCAGTGTTACATCTAAGCGTATAAGCGGATTTGATACGAGATGGCTCAAAAGGTCATATAAAATTAGTGCCGCACTATACGTTCTAGCAGAGAGTTGGACAGATCTTGTGCTCACACATCAACAGTGCAAATAAAACTCCTGAATCAGCAATGTCCTGCAAAACAACGCTTGCCACCTGCCTTGTCGATTGGGCAAGGGGAAGGCATGTGTATGCATGAAGATATGTAGCAGGATTCCTATAGAACAGTTCAATTGACATTTCAATTTAGCATTAAAAGTAAAAAAATGTATATGGCATAAGATGAATCACAAGCAAAGAAAAAAACACAACTGACCAGCTGAATGCATGCATAAGAGATTGGAAAATTGCATCCGTGCCACCAAGCAGCGGTGCCATATCAAATTTTGGATTCTTCTCAAAGCACCTGTTGACCGACTTTGTCAGAATAAGCAACATATGCAAATCCATATTTTCAAAGAGATAAATCAGGATACGAATGGAGGAATAAGTTTGTAGAAAACCTATCAAATTTAATTGTGTTAAGATTAATGCAAGAAGGTGCACTCGCCATACATGAGCTCTAGTTGTCCCCTCAATCCTTCGTACAACTCTTCAGTGTAGCTTATACAAACTAAATATATTAGACCCTTGACGAGGAAAACTATGTGAAAGACAGTGTTAAATCAACTTAGTAGACTATATTTCATAGTTAGAAAGGTTTGCACATAAGATTTCCAGGTTAGCTGTACCAAGTTATTCAAGCCTCAATGGAAAAAGCATGCATCTTTCCTTCTGAAATGAGATAAAGAACAGAGTAAATTTTTGGCAAGGAAGGCCACCTCACCTGATGTTTTCCTGCCCTCAGAAATTTGATATGGTCGCCACTGGATGAAAGCAATAAAAGGTCACTAAAAGAAAAAAATTAGACAGCCCGCAGAAAAAGAAAGTCGAGCCACAAAATCTAATCATTGTTATTGTAACATCCTGTTTTTCTGAGATTTTTAAAGCCTTGAATTTAAAAATAAATTTCTGGAATTTTCCTGAATTTAAAATCAAGCTTAAATGAATTTTCAAAAATTTAAAAGAATTTAATCTAATTAAATTATACTTCAACATTAGCTGAAAATAGTTTAATTAAATTCTTTATGTCACAAGTTTTTTTTTTGAAATTTTCTGGAATTAAATTAAGCTCCAAATAAACTTTAGAATTTTGAAATGATTTAATCTGAGTAAAATAAACATTAACATAAGTTGAAAATATTTTATTTGAATTTTTAATGTCTCAAGGAATTTTCTGGTATTTTTGGCGAATTTTTGGGATTTATTTGCTATTTTCTAGAGCCTCTTGAAGTTTAATTGAATTTGCTGGAATAAAGAAAATCAGGGAATTCCCTCAGCCGTTGGATCTCCTCCCGCGACACGCGTCGCCCATCCCCGGTCCACTTCCTTCCGCCCGCCACCACGCGTCAAGATCGCCGGCGCGCGCGCCTCGCTCGCACACGCACGGCACCAGCGGCCGCGCCGTTGCCCCCACTCCGCCCGCGCCGTCCGATCCTCCGTTCGCTCGATCCGAGCCGTCCACGCCCGCGCGTCCGCGCCGCTCGCGCAAACCCTAACCCTAATCGGCCGCCTCGCCCCGCTCGATCCCGCCGCCGTCGATCCAGCCACGCGGCAACCATCCGCGACCGCAACGCACTCCCGCCCTCCCCTCCGCCGTCCGATCGGACGCGTGTCGCGCCCTCGCGCCTTCGTCCCGATCGGGACACTTCCCCGCGCCGCGTCGTGTTCATCCGGGAGACCTCGGTTCGCGTGCTTAAATGCGCCGTTCGTCCTCGGTTCGCGTGCATCATCGTCCCCGCCGCCACCACCGCCTCTCGCGCCTCGTGCCGCCGTCCTGGAGTCCCCGCAACCGCGTCAGCCTCGCCGGCGCCGCGTTTCCACCTCGCCGAGAACCTCACGGTGTCTCACCCTCGCCTCGCCGACCCGGAATCCCCGCCGTCGCTTCTCGCCGCACCCGCGCTCGTCACCGGAGTCGTCTCCCTCCCGCTGGTAAGCCGCCGCCGTCTGCGCCGTTTCCCTCCCTCGCCGCGGAACCCGCCGCCGTTGACCTCTGCCGTTCTTTTTTCTAAATTCATCTAAAATCGAGCTCTAGCTGTTGGTTCTGGTTTCATGAATTTTGGAGTTCATTTGCTCGTCATTTTATGTGTTTCTTTGTTTTCAGTCGTTTTCTCTCTCGTTAGATTCGGATTCGGAGGAGCAGCTTCGCGTAAGACCGAGAGTACCTCACGAGCATAACGAAGGCAAGTCGTGTCCCTTGATCATGTTGAACCTATTTTGCAATCTATTATTTAACTAATTTGTTTTAAATTACAATGCATCGCTATTTTTATTCAACTCTTGTACTGGTAGTTATTAATCCCAATTGATTAATCCCTCCTTGACACTTTGAAATGCCATGATACCCTTGTCACCTTAGGTTGGGAAATACACCAGTGATATTAGATTATTGTCACATGGGTGGGTGCGATAGATTGCTTAGCTTTGCTTATAGCTCCGATTGGGTTTATCATCACATGTGAATTATCCAAATTTGACTTAATGAGATATGGAACTGTGGTTGGTGCCACGTATATTAAAATTTGTGCCATGACGTAGGTGCGTCATCGGTAATGGTTATACAAACTGGTTTTGCACTCGGGCGAGTGATCGTGCAGTAAAGGGGGAAGTACAGTTGTACTTTGGGGGATGTGGTAGTCTCGCCCGGGTAATGTTAAGGACTTAACTTTGTGCGCCATTGATCCGAGCCTTACTGCAAACCACATGTCCGTATGGGACGGACTGGTGACTAATTTGGGAGGTTTCAACTGTAATCTTGCCATTGAGATGAACATGGTTGCTGATTTCCATGTGGCGCAAGGGGGGGTGTGATGCGAAACCCTAGCGGGCGGATTAAGTTGTAAACTGAACTTTGTAAAGGCCTTGTTGTGATTTTCTTTAACGTGAGGATTATCGCATCGTGTGGGTACAGTTGTGCAACCTCTGCAGAGTGTAAAACTATTCGAATAGCCGCGTCCTCGGTCATGGACAGTGCTCGGGGATTTCACACGAGGGTTAGTGTTTCATTTAAAACTTGGTGGTTTATGTTGGGAGTGGACAGATAGTTCACTGTTGGTTTAACTTGTGAATTGGTGTTCACAAGTGGTTCATGTTTATTCCTTTGATTATCTATCGTTATTGTTTTCAGTTAACTTTCGCTTTCAAGTTATTTAATATATTTCATCAATAAATGCCTTTATGCAAATTAACCTTTCAGCCTTCCTTTGGTAAGCCTTGCATATTATATTGCATTTATTGCTACAAACGACTTGCTGAGTACCAATGTACTCACGGCTTTACGCCTATGTTGCTCAGTTGAGGGAGAGGAGTACTATCAGCAGGAGGTGCCAGAAGGAGAGTGCTACGACGACTTCACGGATTAGGCTTCGTTCTCCACTCGATAGCCTGTGGCTTATCGATTGGTCGCTACGCTTTATTTTGGATATCCGCTGCTATTTTTGTTAAGCCCTTCCGGCTAGAGATATTGTAAGCTTGGCCATAAGGTCGTACCTTTGATATTTTATCAGTATTCGAGTTTCCCTTTATTATTGTCGTGTGTATGACTGTGATGACATCTATGTTTGACTGTGTGCACTAGCGTGATCCTGGACTAGTGCAGTTTACACAGAGAGACAGAATTTGCATATTCGGGTCTCGACAGAGATGGTATCAGAGCTATATCGACTGTAGGACGAAGCCCTAATTAGAAGTTGTCGTCTTAGCCCAATTTCAAAGTTTACTTTCTCAATCAAATCAACAAAATGAATATTTAGTGATTCTCTATTCTTACCTTATTCTTAGGATTCTTAATCCTCGCCTTTTCGGAAAATTTATTTTCAAAATTTAATTTGACTTCTCATCTCATCAACATCTATAGAAGTTTCGAGTGCCCAGTCATCAAAAAGGAGGTCGACTCTTAATTCTTCATACTTTACGGTGAAGATTGGACCAAGCAAGCAGCTATTTTGTTCCAAGACAAGATTGAAGATTATCGTGAAGATTAGGAGTCGTCAGATTGAAGCCCTGTTGTAGTTTCTAGCGTCGTGTAGATCGATTTGCTTCTTCTTGCTGTTGTGTGCGATGTGAGCTGCAAATATTGCCCTCAAAAGCATTATATTGCATTCATGTCAACTTTTTATTGGAGTTCTTCTCTCCGGTTTTGTTGTTAGCCTTTCCGGCTAAGTGTTTGATTAGCTTAGGTTACCATTAGAAATCCCCCTTAGACAAATTTACCTCTCTCCTATGCTTTTCCCTCTCGTCTTTAAACCCGGCAAAGGCAGTCAACAGTTGTTTTCCTTTTTCAGAGCAGAATCAAAATGGTTGAAACCAGAACTCCTCGTGTCGTGCTGACGAACCGGATCCAGAGAATAGTCTGCTGCGCGCGGTGCCACCTACCTTGGATCCCGCCTCGACCAATTTTTGGTGGCCCGGACTCGGATGATGCAGACTATGATGCGATTATGCGACTATGATGCAATGACAAGACCAGAGCCAAAGACCACCACCACCACCTCGTCAACATCGGCTATGCGAGTTCATGAGGACGAGACCGCTGTCTTCTCCGGTTCGTCGGAGCCGTTGGAGGCCGATGATTGGATCCGTTCGATTGAGAAGAAATCGAACTTGGCTCTGCAGCATCGACAGGAGAAGGTACTCTATGCAAAGACATCAACTTGAGGGACCAAGAACAGAGTGGTGGGAGAACTCTTGTCTTTGCCAGAGGATCGACCCGCATCACTTGGAAAGAATTTGCTAAGGCCTTCCACAACGCCCACGTCATGGATGGAGTTGTCGAGATGAAGAAGGACGAATTTCGTGAGTTGCAGCAGGGGAACATGTCAGTGAGTGAATACCTCAACAGATTCACTCAGCTCGCTCGCTACGCGCCAGAGGATGTAGCTTCGGATTCAGCCCGTCAGAAAAGGTTCAAGAAAGGTTTGAACCCAGCGTTGAAGGTGCAGGTCGTAGGCAACGACTATGCCAGTTTCCAGCTGTTGGTGGATAAGGCCATCCTGATTGAGGATTCCCGTCGTGAGTTGGGAGAATTTCACAAAAGGAGGATGAGCCAGCAAGGAGTTCATTCACAGCAGTCACAGAGGACAAGACTCAACACTTATCAGCCTGCACGAGTGCCACAAAGCGGCGGCAGCAGCTTTTCAAGACTCGGCTCCGTGACTCGTTATGAAAACTCGGGACCACGTCCCATTAATGTCAGCAATCAACCCCAGAAGAGTACAAACCCTGCAGGATCAGCTAATTGTTACAATTGCAAGGAGCCAGGTCATTTTGCTCGCAGTTGCCCGCAGAAGCGTCAAGCGATCACGCCAGTTCCGTTTAATCTGGAGAGTACGCCTGCCAAGACCCTTCCTCCGGGAGCAAGCCATGGCAACCAGCAGTCCCAGAGCATTGCAAGAGGAAGCCTGAACCACGTCAGCTCCGCCGTCGCACCCGGTAAACCCATTTCTCTTAGTTGGCCCAGATCTCGGGGTCGAGATCTCGTTTAAGGGGGTAAGGTTTGTAACATCCTGTTTTTCTGAGGATTTTTAAAGCCTTGAATTTAAAAATAAATTTCTGGAATTTTCCGAATTTAAAATCAAGCTTAAATGAATTTTCAAAAATTTAAAAGAATTTAATCTAATTAAATTATACTTCAACATTAGCTGAAAATAGTTTAATTAAATTCTTTATGTCACAAGTTTTTTTTTTGAAATTTTCTGGAATTAAATTAAGCTCCAAATAAACTTTAGAATTTTGAAATGATTTAATTTGAGTAAAATAAACATTAACATAAGTTGAAAATATTTTATTTGAATTCTTAATGTCTCAAGGAATTTTCTGGTATTTTTGGCGAATTTTTGGGATTTATTTGCTATTTTCTAGAGCCTCTTGAAGTTTAATTGAATTTGCCGAATAAAGAAAATCGGGAATTCCTCACCGTTGGATCTCTCCCGCGACACGCGCCGCCCATCCCCGTCCACTTCCTTCCCGCTCGCGCCACGCGCCGGCGCCGGCGGCGCGCGCCGCTCGCCTCGCTCTGCCACGCGGCGGCACCAGTAGCGCCGTTGCCCCCACTCCGCCCGCGCCGTCCGATCCTCCGTTCGCTCGATCCGAGCCGTCCACGCCCGCGCGTCCGCGCCGCTCGCGCAAACCCTAACCCTAATCGGCCGCCTCGCCCCGCTCGATCCCGCCGCCGTTGATCCAGCCACGCGGCAACCATCCCGCGACCCCGCAACCGCACCCGCCCGGACTCCTCCGCTGTCCGACGGACGCGTGTCGCGCCCTCGCGCCGTCTCCGACGGACACTTCCGCGCCGCGCGTGTTCATCCGGAGACCACGGTTCGCGTGCTTAAATACGCCGTTCGTCCTCGGTTCGCGTGCATCATCGTCCCCGCCGCCACCACCGCCTCCCGCGCCTCGTGCGCGCCCCGAGTCCCGCAACGCGTCGCCTTCGCCGCGCGCGTTTTCCACCTCGCCGGAGAACCTCACGGTGTCTCACCCGCCTCGCCGACCGGAATCCCGCGCTGCCGCTTCGCCGCACTCCGCCGTCACCGAGTCGTCTACCTCCCGCCGTAAGCCGCCGTCTGCGCCGCTTCCTCCTCGCCGCGAACCCGCCGCCGTTGACCTCCGCCGTGCGGTGTTTGCTTGGAGACCACCCGCCGCCGCCGCACCGCCGCGCGGAGAGACCGAACCCGCCGCCGCGCCAAACCCGCAGCGCCGCCCCTCGGGCGCGTGCCGCGCGGACGCGCCGCCGCCCTCGGCGCGCGCACGCTCGCGCTCGCGCGCTCGCGCCGCGCGCGCGCGCGCCAACGCGCGCGCCACGCGCCGGCCATCGGTGGCTTTCGCCCCGCGCGCGCGCGATCGCAGCCGCCGCCAGATCCAAAAACCGACGGCTTGATGTGCCCACGTGGCCTCCTCTCCGCCGTCCGATCCCGCCGCCGTCGCCGCGCCCGCATCAAGCCACGTCAGCCCTACCCACGTGGCACGCCACGTCAGCCCTAGGGCCACGTGGCATAACACGTGGCATGCCACGTCAGCAAAAATCCGAGCCCAGGTGCCACGTGGCAGCCACGTCAGCATGCCACGTCAGCATGTGCCACGTGGCAGCATATGCGCGCGCCACGTCAACCGCTCCGCCGCGTCAAGACCCTCTCCCGTGCACTCGCTCCGTGCGCGGGTTCACCGTGGACCGGTATTCGTGGACCGGTTCACGATATAGTGTAATTTCTGAATTTCCCGATTTAATTTTGGAATTAATTTTTGAGAGCCCGTTCTCCTCCGTCCTAGCTCCGAATGACCCCGTTCTTTTTTCTAAATTCATCTAAAATCGAGCTCTAGCTGTTGGTTCTGGTTTCATGAATTTTGGAGTTCATTTGCTCGTCATTTTATGTGTTTCTTTGTTTTCGGTCGTTTTCTCTCTCGTTAGATTCGGATTCCGGAGGAGCGCGCCAGAAGACCAGGAGTACCCCGCTGAGCATAACGAAGGCAAGTCGTGTCCCTTGATCATGTTGAACCTATTTTGCAATCTATTATTTAACTAATTTGTTTTAAATTACAATGCATCGCTATTTTTATTCAACTCTTGTACTGGTAGTTATTGATCCCAATTGATTAATCCCTCCTTGACACTTTGAAATGCCATGATACCCTTGTCACCTTAGGTTGGGAAATACACCAGTGATATTAGATTATTGTCACATGGGTGGGTGCGATAGATTGCTTAGCTTTGCTTATAGCTCCGATTGGGTTTATCATCACATGTGAATTATCCAAATTTGACTTAATGAGATATGGAACTGTGGTTGGTGCCACGTATATTAAAATTTGTGCCATGACGTAGGTGCGTCATCGGTGATGGTTATACAAACTGGTTTTGCACTCGGGCGAGTGATCATGCAGTAAAGGGGGAAGTACAGTTGTACTTTGGGGGATGTGGTAGTCTCGCCCGGGTAATGTTAAGGACTTAACTTTGTGCGCCATTGATCTGAGCCTTACCGTGCAAACCACATGTCTGGTATGGGACGGACCTAGCTGACTAATTTGGGAGGTTTCAACTGTAATCTTGCCATTGAGATGAACATGGTTGCTAATTTCCATGTGGCGCAAGGGGGGGTGTGATGCGAAACCCTAGCGGGCGGATTAAGTTGTAAACTGAACTTTGTAAAGGCCTTGTTGTGATTTTCTTTAACGTGAGGATTATCGCATCGTGTGGGTACAGTTGTGCAACCTCTGCAGAGTGTAAAACTATTCGAATAGCCGCGTCCTCGGTCATGGACAGTGCTCGGGGATTTCACACGAGGGTTAGTGTTTCATTTAAAACTTGGTGGTTTATGTTGGGAGTGGACAGGTAGTTCACTGTTGGTTTAACTTGTGAATTGGTGTTCACAAGTGGTTCATGTTTATTCCTTTGATTATCTATCGTTATTGTTTTCAGTTAACTTTCGCTTTCAAGTTATTTAATATATTTCATCAATAAATGCCTTTATGCAAATTAACCTTTCAGCCTTCCTTTGGTAAGCCTTGCATATTATATTGCATTTATTGCTACAAACGACTTGGTCGAGTACCAATGTACTCACGGCTTTACGCCTATGTTGCTCGATTGAGGAGAGGAGTACTATCGCCAGGAGGTGCCGAAGGAGAGTGCTACGACGACTTCACGGATTAGGCTTCGTTCTCCACTCGATAGCCTGTGGCTTATCGATTGGTCGCTACGCTTTATTTTGGATATCCGCTGCTATTTTTGTTAAGCCCTTCCGGCTAGAGATATTGTAAGCTTGGCCATAAGGTCGTACCTTTGATATTTTATCGGTATTCGAGTTTCCCTTTATTATTGTCGTGTGTATGACTGTGATGACATCTATGTTTGACTGTGTGCACTAGCGTGATCCTGGACTAGTGCAGTTTACACATAGAGACAGAATTTGCATATTCGGGTCTCGACAGTTATCACCAAAAGTGGAACTGTATCGTTGCACACATGTTCTCAATGAAGGAAATGATGGCTTGCAATGTAGCAGAAAACCCAGCTAGCTTGTGCTCATCACCATACCTGAAAGTTTGACAGGATGAAAAAAATGCACAATCTTATATCTTTACTTGAGAAAATGCACCATTCTTGGTCAACTCTTATCATAAATTCGTCTTGCATAAGTGATATCACCTAGAATATATTGGCTCACGAATTACTCAAAATGAAGAAATGCTTTTTCCTTTTCCTCCGGAAGTCAAGTATCATCCTGAAACATCAAGGAGCGCATTCTGGTGACACAAAACCATACCGCCTACACCCTCCAAAGAATAGCGGTATGGTGCAAACCTTGAAAAATACGCAGAATACCAACAAGCTAGTACATGTAATTAAATACGCAGGATAAGAATGAACATAAATAGGCATCGCATACCAATGCTAGACGTGGAGCGCCGTCTCAAAAGTTAGTACTATATGTTAGTTGTGGTAACTATGGGTATCACACATTGAGCCAAATTACCGATGAGGAGTGGAATTGGCCAATTGGGGGGTGAAGAATTCATAGTATATGATGGGATTAGCTTAATCCACACCACGCATAGTCATGTAAAATATGCAAAGCAATAAGCACAATCGTATCAAACGTGGTAAATTGATGGCATATGTGACCTCATCGAGATGCCTCTTGTCACGCGCCCAGTCCTCGGCACCGGCGGCGTGGCCTTCGGGTTCGGACTTGTCGATGCCGCCGCTAGAGGCGAGGCTATCGCCCGCTCGACGGCGTAGCGCCGCTGGCTGGGTGGGTGGGCCCGCATCGCGTCCTTGTCTCGCCGAGCCCTCCATCTCGTCCTTCCAGCGCGCCGCGCAATTGCCGCTCCCGCCTCGACACGGCCGTGAGGTAGCCCTCCTCGTCATCGTCGTCATCCTCCGCACGGCGCTCGCCTCCATGTTGTCATCGAAGTCGGGGAGGTCAGCACTACGGAGGGAGAGGGCGGTGAGCCTCTTCTCGGGGGCTTCCGGTTCGGGTTCGGCTTGGGCATCGGTCGGGTTTGGGTTAGGGTTTGGATCCATGGCAGCGAGATCGGAGGTGAAGGAGATGATTTTGTGCTACCACTGGAGAAAGGGGACAACTCAAGTAGGAGAGGGGGAGGGAGAGGGCGGCGGAGGAGGAGGGAGAGGATGGGGGTAGGAGGCGGCGGTGCGGGGACGGAGAGGGGAGGCGGCGCGCGTGGGGTTGGGGAGGAGGAGGAGGCGCCGGGGCTGGAGGTGGAGGCGATGGCGCTTGGGAGGGAGGAGGAGGAGGAGGTGCCGCGGGGTGGGAGGGAGGGGAGGAGGTGGCGGCGCGGGGTGGGAGGGGAGGAGGTGGGGGCGCGGAGGAGAGCGAGGCAGCAGCGGGGTGGGGAGGGAAGGAGGCGGGGCGGCGGAGGAGAGCGAGGCAGCGGGGGAGAGCGAGGGGAGGCGGGGGCAGCAGCGCGCGGGATGGGAGGGGGAGGCCGCGGGCGCGAGGGAGAGCGATGGGGAGGCGTGGGGCGGCGGGAGGAAGAGCGAGGAGGAGGCGGGGAAGAGCGAGGGGTAGGCGTGGGGCGGAGGGGTGATGTTGGATTTTAGGTTTAATCGGATCGTGTGGTGAGAAGAGAGGAGAAAGATCGAATGGTTAAGAAGTGAGGAGGGTGGACGTGACGGCAACCACCAACTTCTTCTTTTAAATAGTAAAGATATATATATATATATATATATATATATATATATATATATATATATATATGATGTGAAAATAGTTGTTGTACATATTAATATGAAGTAAGCTAGTAAAGTCTCAATGCATGTGGTATATATGTAGCAATAATTAATTAATTTAATTTTTAATACTAAGTTGTTATATATATGCATAACAGGAGCTACTGAGGAGGATATGTTGAATAAGAGGGTGGAATATATGTATTGTCCATGCACTGACTGCGAGAATTTAAAGATATTTAAGAATCAAGAGCAGATTGAAGCGCACTTGATTCAGAGGGGTTTCAAAAAGGGATATACGTGTTGGACCAGTCATGGCGAAGTCAATGATATGCCGTCGAATAACATCGTCGGTGAAGTCAATGATATACCGCCAGATGATGTCGATTGTGGTTCGGATTCGGATAGGCTGCACGATGACAATCTGGATCAGATGCTTTGTGATGTAGAAAAGAACAATAATGAGAGAGAGTATGTTAAATTCCAAGGCTTGATGAAGGACTCAAAGAAACCTTTATTCATGTGCTGCAGGTCAAAGTACACGAGATTGCCAGTTGTGCTTGAATTATTAAAATTGAAAGCAAGTAACGATTGGTCCGACAAGAGCTTCATGGCGCTGCTAGGTCTTTTAGCGGACATGCTTCCGGAGGAAAATAAGTACACATTAATTAACACATGTTCGAAATGTTCCGATATTCGTTAGTACATATTAATTAATCATATACAACACTTGATAGTAATGCCTCTTGAATTAACATATTCTATTTTTTGCAGTGCCACCAACAGCCGCCAGGCAACACATGTGGATTCTACGTTTGCCACCATATGAAACTACTATTCGATTCCTTAAAGATCACCAATTCTATTGTTTGTCAATTTTTCATAATTATTTCATACTTATCAAGTTATATATATACACATATTGATATTCCTATCGACAGGCTACGCCCATCCCTACAACTGCGTTGTAACAGCTCGACCTTGCATGAAATCGAGGAGAGTGCGCGTTTTTTTGTGTCTAGAGTCATAAAATCAGATAAAGAGTTTCACAACGTACACTGATTTTTTGTTTGGGATAAGATTGGCATTAATTGTAATTGTGTATTTGTTAATAGATATTTTATTTCATTTCAATTAATTGATTTACGAAATGGATCTTTTATGTTTGTGAAATGAATTGATATATGAATTGGATGTATATATGTATATGTTGATCTGCTTGTTTCAGAGGGCATGGCTAATATTTCCTGAGGCTAGCCAATAAACAAAAATAGATTTAGAAGTTGAAAAGAGTATCACAAACGATTTTACATTACAGACGGTTCGAAAGCCATCTGTGATGACCTTGTATCATTACTGATCCATCAATTCAGACGACTTACGAAACTGTCTGTGATGACGTTTTTCAACCGTCTGTAATACGGTTTTATGTAGTTGTGGAAATTCCTCGTATGTTGCAGCTAGGGCCTCTTCATATTGTTTTTAGCTTTTGATTTTAACTGATAAATATTAGAGTAGCTGATGAGTAGTAGTGCATCTATTTATTACTAAAAATCGATAACATGTATTTTAAAGTCGCTAAAAAGCTAGAAATTCCCATAAAAAAATAAAACATCCGGCTCTAAATCAAGTAGATTCTAATTAAGTAAAATTATAGTAGCCATTAAATATTATTACTTAAAGATACCCTCCCAAATAAGCTAAGGCTTCGCTCATTTAGGCTTAGGTTTATGGTTTATTTTTTATTATTCATAATTTTTATTTTTTTTGGCTTTTTTGTATTTTTTGAGCTTTTTTACTGGTTCTTTTTTCCGTATTCGTTTACGTTATATGTGATTGGCTAACCTATTTTTTATCTTTAGTTTTTTAAAAAAATTAATTACGTCAAATAAAAATTAGATGAATATTAGCAGTTGGATTTGTATACAAATGTTAACATAAAACTAATATAAAAATAACAATAGAAATTCGGAATTAAAAATAAAAAGAAATTAGCAATGTGATTTTTCATAGAAACTCCAAATTAAAACCCATACATACCTGGAATTTAGAATAAAATTAGTAGTTTAATTTGTTTCTGAATTCTAACCTAAAAGTAAAAATTGAAATTAAATAAAAATAATAGCAATAAATAACATAATTTCAGAATGAAAAATAAAAGGAAACCAACAATTTTTAATAAATAACATAATTTCATAATGAAAAATAAAAGGAAACTAACAATTTGATTTTATTACGAACTCCAAATAAAAACCCCTGCATACCTAAAATTAAAAAAATAGATAAAACTTAGTAGTTGGATTTGTATCTAACCCAAAAGTAAAATTTCAAATTAAATAAAAATAAATTTGAGATTAAAGAAAGATTCCATATCAAATACCATAAGAAATAACCTACATTCGAAATATAATTAGCAGTTGGATTTATAAATGAGTTCATAAAACTAAAAAAGGAAAGTCTATAAGAAGTGCAATCCAAAAATATGCAAATTAAGAGTAAAACTCAAAGAAAATTAGCAGTTGGATTTATAAAATGAATTCATAAAGCTAAAAAGGAAAGTCTATAAGAAATGTAATCCAAAAATATGCAAATTGAGAGTAAAAGTCAAATGAAATTAGCATTTGTTTTTAAATCCTAGACTAAGTGAAAAATATATAATTTGGTTTTATTCAGAATTAAAACTACAGAAATATTCTAATTTGAGGAAAAAAATAAAAATAAGGTAACAAACTTGATTTGTATGTGTGTGTATATATTAGGAATTAAAATCTGTTATATAATAAAAATCGATGACAGGTAGTTTATAATTGCTAAGAAAAAAGGTAATTGCTAAAATTCTCATAAAAACAAACATATTATGACCATTTATTTGGTGGACCTTCACGGGCTGGATGGATTGAGAGTGAAATCATTAACAAGTGTTCACTCAGCTATACCGATATAAACTATATGACGTATGTTATGAGTATATAATATAGGCAAACATTACAATAATAAGAAAAGATGATGATATAAATGGAAAATATTATGTAATGCTATGTTTACTGTTTGCTATACAAGTATTTCTATCAAAAAGTATCTGGAGAAAAAAGTTTTGGTCACATGTGACAAGTATTGAGGAATAGAGTGAGTATTTTCTCTCTTATAATATATATTATATAGTATTAAAATATCACAAATGAAGTTCTGCAACAATCTATTTTTCAAAAAGCAAAATCACATATGTTTTGCTAAGCCATTTAAATATGTTTTAAAGATGGTGCTCGCGCAAGTGCGCGGGCCACCTTGCTAGTTATATAAAAAAAGGGTACAATGAAAGACATTACAATACTCGAACTGCTATATGACTTACGAAATTGTGACAATAAAATATAAAGTACATTATAACATATGAAAGCGCAATAGTAATGACTAATAAATAGTAGTGGCCGATATAAATGGTTTATACAAGTTAGGACGTTCGTATTGTCTTTGATTTTTAGAAACAGAAGTTAGAAACCAAAGACAATATAAACGGACCTAGTGCTTAAGATTGAATTAGTCGATTTCTGTGTGTACTTGTACTTCGTCATGCATGTATATTCATTGGTCAAGCCTAAGACAAACTCATGGTTTCTTGCGATGACAAGTAACTCATTTCGAGGCGCCATATGGAATGATGCTATTAACTCCTAGCCAAAATCAAACTAGGATTTTTGCATGTGAGTTGGCCAGCAGCCAGTACGATCTTGACAGTTTGTAGTGCCATTTCTTGCAATGGATCAAAATGGCGGTTTTAAAATGCACCCGCAAATGCTGCCCAAAGTTGTTGAGGATTTGCCGATTTGGACCTTCATTTTCCACTGCAAGACAGCAGCAGTGCCTTAAATTGCCGCCATTTCTCAACTACTAATGTATCCGATCCTCCCGCGGTGTTGGTAGCAAATAGCGAGCTGTTTTTTATTTTTAGTTCTTGCTTAAAAAAAATCAGGCTCTACTCTTCGTGTTTCTATCTGATTCTGAAAATAAGTTAAAAGATTACAGATACATCACGTATCCTATTTTTCTCGCTTCTGTCTCACGTACGTATCTCCATCACTTTTTTATACCACTTATCCCCTTTTTCTAAAAGCCACTTTTTCAGCCGCTACTATTTATTTTCAATCAAAAATCATCAGCCACAATTAAAAACTATCAATAGAAGCCAAAGGTCCCCTACTTGTGAGTCCGTCTATCAGTTCAGAAATTCTGATTCTTCAGAATAGCAACTTGGGAGCAACATTCGAACTCACATTTGAACTCGAGGATGTTACGAGTTATTTATCCTCAGATTTGGGGTTGCACATTTGAACTCTGCACATCGAAAATACCTGCTTAAATAAACATACCTGAAGGCACATGTAATTAAACAAGAAAACCAAATTTGAAATATTTCACTGAAATCTGAAAATCCATGCTAGCTCTATTAGCAATAGTAATCGGGAAATTATATTTAGAAGGACGATGATTTATAGCTTTTTCATTGTAACTGATTTATTTTTCACTGCAATTGAGATAGTTTATTTAACATAATTAATTTTAAAAAATTTTAAAAATAGAAAAACAGATTGGCCCATCACGTATAATACAAAGGAATACAGAAAAAAGAAAAGATAAAAAAACAAATAAAACTAAAAAATTAGAAAAAATAAAAATAAAAAATTAGTAAAAAAATAAAAAAATAAAAGTCATTGCTAACTTAACGGAACCTATAACACACAGCGCAAGCCCACCTACGCCTAGAAAACTACTGGTACCTCATGAAGACAGCACCAGTAACACAAGCTTTAAATTGCTCACCAACCTTACACCACCATAACTGCCTCACATCTGCAGCTCCAAGCTCAGCAAGCTAAAGGGAAAAAAAAGATCCGCATTATATTTCACTGTACCTAATCCCATCAGTGCAGAGAAGGATGCAGGCGGTGTACACCGTAAAGGTTGGGGAGGAAACTCCGGCCGCCGGCGGCAAGCCGTCGGCCGGGCCCGTCTACCGGAGCATCTACGCCATGGGCGGCCTCATGCAGCTCCCCCAGGAAATCCAGTCCCCTTGGGACTTCTTCAGGTTGGTTCATGGCAAAATGCTAGTCTCTTCGACACAACATTCGTATGCATTCATCACATTGTGCTACTTTTCTTGCTAGTAGCTAGTATTTTGGTGATCTGTTACGAGGTTTGTGGTTTGAGAGGAGCTCGTTCCTTTTTTTTTGGTTTGTGTTCTTGCAGTGGAGCTGTCAAGAAGTACCCCAAGAACAGGATGCTTGGCAGGCGCCAAGTTTCAGATGGCAAGGTAAGGCAAATTTGCAAATGATGTTAAGCATCAAGTGTGGGATGTTTAAGGCTACATCTAAAGTGTTTTGCAAAATGATAATTTGAAAATTTTGATTTAATTTTGAGAGGTTGCAAAATTTTGGTTTGATTAGGCTGGCGAATATGTGTGGCAAACGTATGAAGAAGTGTGCCAGAAGGTCATGAAGATTGGATCAGCCATCAGAAGTTTTGGTGTCAAGCCGGTGAGCAAAGAATGTTGATCTGCCTGTATATGTTGAGATTTTCTTTTGATCTTGAATTGCATGACAGCATGAACATTTACTGAAGAGTTTGTTCATCTCTGTGGTTAGGGCGGTCATTGTGGCATATATGGATCCAACTGTCCAGAATGGGTTATGGCCATGCAGGTGAATTCATTGGGTTTTTTTTGTGTGTGTCAGAATTCTTCTGAAGAGTAATCTGATGTGAGATTCACTTTTATTTTATGGTTTGTTCTGCAGGCTTGCAACAGCCAAGGAATATGTTATGTCCCACTGTATGACACTCTCGGTAGGTTTCTCCATGATTCTCTTCACACATACTGAATACAAATACCTGTGTGAATGCACAATACTGAATACAAATACCTGTGTGAATGCACAAAGATTTAGAATAAAAGATAAAGTTAAAATAGATTTGTGAAAAATCTGGGAGTAAAGAAAAAAATGAGAAGATAATTAACAGTAATATAAGGCTGCATTCTTCTAAGTATCAGTTGTTGTACTTCACAATGTAACACTGATTGGTGAGGTGTCTGCAAATACAACGCAGGTGCAAATGCAGTTGAGTTCATATTGGACCATGCTGAGATCTCTGTAGCATTTGTGCAGGAGAGCAAGATAAAATCAGTATGCAAAGCATCAACCTTTACTTTGAACAATATTATCTTCTGCACCATATTGACTGACATGTGTCCAGTAAATGCAACATATGTGTCTCAATTTTAAAGCATATTAAAAGATTGGTTAATAGTTACAATATAACTGGACCTGAACCTGCTAAAATAAATGTTACAAAACTTCAAACTAGTTGTGAAGATCAGTGTTATACATCATATTTTCTTAGATCTAACAAATCTTTGAATTGCGATTTTCAGATACTAGCCAGTCTCCCAAAGTGCACAGCCCACATCAAAGGTTAGCTGTCTGGACATCAACCTTCTAGAATGCCTATTTGCAGCTCTATATGATATTATGATTCATTTTTCACTTTGTGTGCGACCTCAGCCATTGTTAGTTTTGGAGATGTGACAAGTGAATTGAAAAGGGAAGCTGAACAATTAGGACTATCTTGCTTTTCTTGGGAAGAATTTTCTTCAATGGTTAGTCTGAGTTCCTATTAAGCTACCTATTCCATACCTAAAAAATTAGATCATGACAATTAAAATTACAAGATCATAGATGTTCTGACACGCAAAAAGCTATTTTAATAGGGAAAAGAAAACTACGAACTTCCCAAGAAACAAAAGGATGACATTTGTACAATCATGTATACCAGTGGAACAACTGGAGATCCAAAGGGTGTGATAATCACAAACAGGGCTCTCATAGCCGGGGTTATGACCACAGAACACCTTCTCAAAGTGACAGACAAAGTGGTATATCTCTCAAGCATTTTTCATATACGTGTCAAATAGGAATTCCCTGTTCCATGTATGGTACTATTACTACTGTTGTTTAAGTCTTTGATCATATTCATAGCTCATAACTTACTTTTGTACCAAACATATGCACTAACCAACAACTAGTGAAAAATTGATTATGGCTTGTTCATTGATGATTTAGAACTCTCTTCTGGTGATGTTGACCATCAAATATCACTGTCTTATATGCAGGTGGCTGAAGATGATTCATACTTTTCCTATCTTCCATTAGCTCACATATTTGATCAAGTAATTGAGAACTATTGCATCTCTAAAGGGGCCTCCATTGGATTTTGGCAAGGGGTATGTACTACATCTTGCGAATCAAATAATTATGTAAAGTCTGTTCTTTGAAGTTTGATTAGCAAAAACTTTCTTAACAGGACATTAGGTACCTCATGGAGGATGTGCAAGTGATGAAACCAACAATATTCTGTGGTGTTCCTCGAGTTTATGACCGCATATACACAGGTTTAACACAAATCCAAATAATTATTTTTCTCAGTTCCAACCACATTTTGTGCTCAATCATAATTTGGTATCTCATATATGAAGGTATTAATCTGAAAATTCAGTCTGGAGGGATGATAGCCAAACACCTTTTTCAGTATGCCTACAACTAGTAAGTACTACAAGATTGAATAAACATCTACTCTGACCCCTTTCATGTTTAAAGTTCCAAGTATAATTAAAACTGTCATGTTGTCATCAGTAAACTGGGCAATTTGAGAAAAGGGTTCAAACAGCATGAAGCATCACCATTTTTTGACAAAATAGTTTTCAGCAAAGTACGTACACATTTCGAACATCTCTTCACTTATTTTTGTTGCCTTTAATAGCATATCTCTGAGATATTTTGATCGTTGTTGGTATAGATAAAGGAAGGGCTTGGAGGCCGTATACGCCTCTTGTTATCAGGTGCAGCACCTTTACCAAAACATATCGAAGAATTCATGCGAGTTACCAGCTGCAGTGTCCTCGTACAAGGATATGGTAAGAGTTGCGCACATCATAACATATTAGCATGTCTAGTTCTTCAGTTATGACTCAACTCTGTCGAAATCCATTTTTAGTACTCTCAAGTTCTTAACTGAAGTCTATATACTTGCTGGTCTACTCCTGAGAAGCAGGAAACGTTTAGCTGTGTTCTTGGTATGCAGGGCTCACAGAGAGTTGCGCAGGATGCTTCACATCAATTGCAAATATTTTCTCAATGATTGGGACAGTTGGCCCTCCTGTGACGACGATCGAGGCACGATTGGAGTCCATTCCTGAAATGGGTTATGATGCGCTCTCCGATGTGCCCCGAGGTGAGATATGCTTGAGGGGCCATACCTTGTTCTCTGGGTACTACAAGCGCCCTGACCTCACTGAAGAAGTGTTCTCAGATGGTTGGTTCCGTACAGGTGCAGTCTTTCTCCCTTCATTTCTAGCTTACTGAATGATTGGTAAGTGAAGATGAATTGTCAGAAATTTGCAATTCACCTTATGCATGCAGGCGACATCGGAGAGTGGCAACCTGATGGCGCTATGAAGATCATCGACAGAAAGAAGAACATATTCAAGCTATCCCAGGGGGAGTATGTAGCAGTGGAGGTCCTGGAGAGTGCATACATGCAGTCTCCTCTGGTCACATCGGTACGACAATCGAAACTAGAGAAAGTCAAAATGCATGAATACATAATTTGTGTTCGGATTCAACTTATCTAGTAACTCCCCTTTGAATCAGGTTTGGGTCTATGGGAATAGTTTTGAGTCCTTCCTTGTTGCTGTGGTTGTCCCTGAGAAGCAAGCTCTTGAGGATTGGGCTGCACAGAACAAGAAGACTGGTGACTTTGCAGAGCTGTGCAATGATCCAAAAGCAAGGAGGTACATCCAGGACGAGCTGAACAAAACTGGTCACAAGCTCGGGGTACGTGGATAAATGATGCGAGAAAATAAAGCAAACGATAATCTGTATTTCATTTTCATGCTTCATGAGCAATGCACGAGATCAACAACTTGTCAATCTTGTCCAATGCAGTTGAAAGGCTTTGAGATGCTGAAAGCTGTTCACCTGGAGCCAGTGCCATTCAGCATAGAGAAGGACTTGATCACCCCAACTTTTAAGCTCAAGAGGCCCCAGCTGCTCAAATATTACAAAGTATTTGCTGGGCATTGTTCATCTGATTTCTTTTGGTAATGCAATCATGTATACATGCGCATAGTTTTATTCATACAAAGAACAAATTTGCTGCAGGATTGCATTGATCAGCTGTACGAGGATGCCAAGGTAGGAACTACACACTGATGGTGAACCATCACCAAGTGGTTATGAACCTTATGATTCTTCAGGAAGAAGCAAGTACATATAAATAATCAAGATTCAATAGTTGAGACCTGTGTGTCATGTTTTAAGATGTAAGAACAGAAAGTGTGTTGGTTAGGGCTGGAGCTGTGATAGCTTATACTGATACTGCATACATTTACTCTGTCTGTCCCTCAAGACCTGAATCCGACATAAAAGTTTCTGCATTCAAAAGAGCACAGTTATGGAAATGAATGCTGTATAAAACTTTGAGGGAAAATTCTATCCTTATCTTAAAAGCTCAATGTTTGACAGTTTTGAGTAGTTCTCATAGAACAAAATTTGGCTATGAGAAAATTACTATTAGTATTCACCTTTATTGGATGGTAGAGGTGCCCCTGACGCAGTTTTCACTAAACAGTAAACGTGGCTAGAATTAGTAGGTTCGTACTAAGCAATACATCTCTTTATTTATACATCAGGAGTACAGAATTATTATTGTACAAACAATAGACATAACAATCAATGTCCTGTACATTAATTTCAATGGAAAAACAGATCACGGCGTAAGATGCTGCTACAATTTCAGAGCTCTTGTTCAAGTGTCAACATTGGTTTCCTCTCTGGCGAAGCTGTTCCAAGTAACAACCACAAACACATACGTTTGATCGTATAGCCTGTCGAAGAGGCGGAAATAAGCAATCCTCCATGCTTTCTTGAACAACAGGATGCAGAACACCAGCCAGAGACCCAGCATGAACCCCAAACCGAGTCCAAAATAAAAGGACATCGGCTTAAAACCACGTTCATTTCTTTTCTGACCATCTTGCTTTGATGCACCATTCCCTGAACAATTCTTTCGAAGAGGAGGCCCGCAAAGGCCGTTATTGCCACTATACATATATGGGTGCTCCTCATAGAGGGTGTCAAGTTGCGATCCCAGTGGAATTCTTCCAGTAAGGTTGTTATCAGACAAATCTAAGAAGCTTAAATATGTTATTTTTGACAAGCTTGAAGGGATTTCACCTGAAAGCATGTTCTTCGAGAGGTCGAGTGATTCCAGTGACTGCAAGGCACCGATCTTGTCCGGAATTTTACCGCTCAAGTGATTCCATGACAGGTTCAAGTTCACCAATGCATCAAGAGAAGCTATTTCTTCTGGAATTACCCCAGTTAAGCCGTTTAGTGATAAGTCAATGCTTACCATTTCCAAGATTCCAACACCATAGTTAAGTTCTTGCCCCTTGGTGACCGCAGACAAGCTGTTTCCAGGTTCACCTACTACACCTGCGTATCCTTGATAAGGAAATGAATCAACCCTTTCTGCCATTTGTGTCATAGCTGTTAAATTTGACAAACCCCAAGGAATGGCTCCTGACATATCATTTCCTGCTAGATTCAAATGATGAAGGAGTTTGAGTTTTGTGATGATGATTGGGATATTCCCAGTGAACATGTTATAACTCAACCGTAGAAATTGTAGTTGCACCAAGTCCCCAATCCACACCGGCAATGTTCCAGAGAAGCTATTCCATGCAAGATCCAGGAAACCCAAACTTGTGCAGCTCTGAACAAATGGTGGGAATTTGCCAGAGAAGCTGTTGTTGCTTAACAATAGGTACCTCATGGCTTCCATCCCAGAACATGCAGGCAGTTCTCCCATGAAAAGATTATTTGCCAAGTCTAAGATAGCCAAGTTGTGCAATTCACAGATGGATTCAGGAATATGACCAGTGATGTGATTCGAGAACAGAATTAGCGCTTGCAGTTTCGGTGCTCCAAGATTCAATGGCAAAGACCCTGATAAAGAGTTCATGGAGATGTCGATGATGGTGATATTCCTTGGCAGCCTTGGTATGTGCTCAGTTAGTTCGTTTGAATTGAGATAGAGTTCTTGCAATGACATGATCTCCATATTTGTGGGCAATCCGCCATATATTGTATTGTTGGACATTTCCAGAGTTGCTGCCTTTGAAAATGTAGTGCTGAACCAATCTGGAAGCCTATCAGCTATACCTGTGCTTGAGATATCAAGGTAAGAAAGATCCACCTGCCACTGAAGCCATGCAGGAAAAAGAGGACCCATCAGGCATAGCTCAAAATTTGCTTCTTCTAGCCTGAAGGGAGGCTTCCATTCTGAACCCACCTCAATCTTGAGGAGATTCTGCGATAAGTCTAACGTCGTTAAACTTGCCAAGCTTGCAAAGTGCTCTTCTGTGATCACACCATCAAGGTCATTCATACTTATGTCCAGGTAAGTCAAATTAGCGAGCATACCGATCTCAGATGGCACAGGTCCAGTGAAGTAGTTTCCATAGAGGTCTAGAGTGGTTAAACTACTAAAGTACGCTATTTCTGCAGGTATATTTCCATCAAGGTAATTGTCAGACAATACTAGGGAGCTTAAACCTGCAAAATACCCCTTCCCTGCCGGTATCAATCCAGTGAGGTTATTGAAAGAAAGGTCAAGAGTGTCCAAACCAGTCAGATTCCCCATTGATAGCGGTATAGATCCGGTGAGGTTGTTGTAGTGGAGATCAAGAACGCGCAAACCGGTCAGATGCATCAATCTTCTGTAATTTGGCAAGGTTCCACTGATATTATTGTTTGGAAGATACAATTCTTGCAACCTGTTGGATGAACATCGTGTCGGCAGCCTCTCTAGCAACTCGACAATGTCCCCGCCAGCGAGGCTCGAGTCGAGGTCTAGGTGCCTCAGATTGCAGAGGTTTCTCAAGCTTCTTGGCATGGTGGCCATGTTTCCATTGTAGGAGAAGTCAAGAATCTGAAGGGACGCCATGGCATCTAGTGCATCAGGGAGCTGGCCATACAGATAGGTTGCCATGAGGTTAAGGTACCTGAGGCTTGTGATGTTCCAGAACCAGGAGGGTGAAACAGGGTCGTTGAAGTAGTTCATGGAGAGATCGAGCTCCTCGAGGTTTGTGAGGTTATGGAAGCGCGGGGGAAGCCGCCATTGATGCGCGCTTGGAAGCGAGCAGGAAGAAAGGTGGAGGGTATTCAGAGAAGGGAGCATGCTCACTGCACGAGGCCAGTCCCGTGCTCTGCTCAGGTCCACTGAGCTCAAGCTGAGATGCTGCAGCAATGGCAGGCGTGCCAGCCACGAGAGGTCCGACGAGCGCATGAGCCGCGGATCGAAGTCGCTGGAGAGGTCGAGCCACCGCAGCCTGGAGAGGTTGCCGAGCTGCGGCGGCACCTCGCCGAAGAAGTAGATGCCCGAGAGGTTGAGGTACCTGAGATTCTTGAGTCCGCCCAAGAACGCCGGCAAGGCGCCGGCCGGCGCCCCCTCCAGGTAGTTCCGGCTGAGGTCAAGGTGCTGCAGGCGCGACAGGGAGAGGAGCGCGGGGCTTATCCGGCCGACGAGGGCCGTCCCCGCGTAGTATCCGCGGTCGTCGAGCTCGGGTCCGGCCACCGAGTTCCGAAGGCGGAGCGCGAGCACGTGGCCGGTCTGGTTGCTGCACCGGACGCCTCGCCACCGGCAGCAGTCCTCTCGGCCTCGGCGCCGCCACGAGTCGAGGCGGCCCCCGGGGTCGCTGGTGATGCCGTCCTTGAAGGCCAGCAGCGCGTCCCGTTCCTCCGGCAAGCCTCTCGCGCCGGCCGGCCGGCGGAGCGGCAGGGCGTGCGCGGGCGTGGCCAGTGACAAGGCGGTGACGATGCTGCCGAGGACCAAGAACTTGGCCGCGGCGTCAGCGGCGCACATGGTGCTGTTAGAGTCTAATCTGTTTTGTACGAGTCCGTATACATGCATACGTTCTTACCGCATATACGTATATAAATTGAGTTTGTGTTTGAATAGGAGTCTAAGTTTGTAGCCATGTCGGTTTATAAGTCAAGTCCGTATTGGTCAATGATGTATGAGTATAAAATGCATGAGGGTTGAGGTAAGCAGAAAAGTCGTGAGAGAGCAATAAGGTGCAAGGAGTGATCGGATGTGATTAAAGTTGAGAAGAAGAGAAGCAAGGAAGTAGCAAAAGAAATAAGAAGGAAGAAGCATACGTTTGAATGTTTGCATGGGCATGTTTGAATGTTTGCATGGGCATGTTTTGTGTGTTCTATGCACGTTGAGTTCTTGTGAGTGCGTGTGTTGGTGTGTCTCGGCGAGAAGACATCACGTGAAGGTAAGGTGTGGGCAGATATTGCCTGGAAAAATTTTAACAAGTGGTATCAGAGTCTGTTGATTTTGGTGGTGCCTGAAAAATATAAGCGAGAAGACGAAGGTCCAGGGTGGGCTAATCTCCCTTCAGTACCTTCTCCTGACGACCGATAATTACCCAGTGTGGGCAATGAAGATGAAGGCGAACATGCACGCCCAAGGTGTCTAGGGTGCAGTTAATCCGAAGGGGAAGGGTAAAGAGATGGATGATAAGGTGGATTAGGCGGCTTTGGCTATCATCTACCAAGCGGTACCAGACTTGATGATGCTTCAGCTCGTCGGGAAGGAGACGACACGAGAAGTGTGGGAGACACTTCAGAAGATATACGAGGGAGTTGATCGTGTGAAGGAGGTGCAGCTCCAGAATTTGCGGAGCGAGTTTGAGAATATCCAGATGGGAGAGGCCCAGTCGGTGGACGAGTTCGTTGGTAAGTTGACTTCACTATACAATCAGATGATTTCTCTTGGCGACAAGAAGGAGAAATTTGTGGCAGTGAAGAAGTACCTGTGCGTGCTACCAGAAAAGTACATGCCTGTAGTCACAACGCTCATGTACTCCCTTAACTTGGAGAAAAAGAAGATCGAGGAGATCACCGGCTCTCTTAAGGCGCACGAGGAGCTACTGAAGGGGTTTCAGTCTCGTACTGAGCAGATGTTTCAGTCTCATAACCAGCAGGCGTCGCTAATAAAGGGAGATACAAGGAGCGGGGCTCATCAAGTAGTCGCGGGTGATGGCACGGGCAAGGTGGCCAGAGTGGTCGAGGCGGCAGAGGTGACCGTGGAGACAGGGCTTGGCAAGGCGGTGGTGACAGATTCCGTGACAAATTACATATTAAGTGCTTTGAATGTGGCGAACATGGGCACTACATGTTGGAGTGCCGCAATCACATAAAGTGTTTCAACTGCAACGAGTATGGGCCCTATTCTTCGAATTGCCAAAGCAAAAAGAAGAACGGGGAGGCAAACCTCGCCCAAGAAGAAAATGATGAATCAGTACTACTTTTCTCATCATATGTTGAAAAGGCGCCGGCCATAGTGATGCTGAACGAAAAAAACATAGTTTCAAAACTACGCACGATGGAAGACAACTACAATTACTCGGATCAGTAGTACTTGGACAATGGAGCAAGCAATCATATGACGGGAGATTGCTCTATGTTTCATGAGCTCGACGAGAAGATTTGTGGCAAAGTCAAGTTTGGCGATGGCTCCACGGTAGAGATAAGAGGTAAAGGGACGATGCTCTTGCAATGCAAGAATGGAGATAAAAAGTTGTTGACAAGGATTTACTATATACCAAGTCTGTGCAATAACATACTTAGTCTTGGACAGATGACAGAAAAAGGGTGCAGGGTGGTGCTGCAGGATGAGTTCTTGCGTGTCTATACCAAGAACAATGATCTATTGATGAAGGTGAAAAGATCTCCAAACCAGTTGTACAAAATTTCCTTAAAACCTTGTAAGTAAGTTTGTCTAAAGAGCGGCTTGAAAGAGTCAGGAGATGGCGAGACTCACTGAGTGTAGATAGGGGCAGCCAAATAGGGCATGCAGAAGGCCAAGATGGCGAGACCCAGATGTGGCACGTGCACGCTCAGGAGGTGCGCATGGAGAGAGACTTGGGCGCACAAGGTGGCGACCCCAGGGCTAGAGCAGGTGTGTGCGAAATTGAAGGTGGTATGCATACAACTGCGGACGGTGGACTTCGTGCGGGCGGTAGGCTCTCAGAAGGAAAAAGTGGATAAGTTCTAAGAGGAAGACTTGGAGTACAGGTTGGTGCATTTTTCTGTGATTTTAGGGATCCGTTATCAATAGTGGAGACAGGATGCACAAATACAAAAATTAGAGGCGGTTTAATTCCAGCTAAGATGTACATGGGAAAGCGAGCAGGCTTGGTCCAAGAGAGAGGAGCGGGAGGCTCAGATAATGGCGAAGCTCAGGTGAGCAAGCAAGGGAGGATGAGTTCAGTTTAGGTGCGAGGCGCGGCAAGCGTCGGATTGTGCGAGGCTCGTGATGGAGCAAGTGTAGGCGGTAGGGCGGCGATAGCAGGAAAGAACGGTGTATAGGAGTGCAGGTGAAAGAAAGAAGCAGAAGCAAGAGAGAAGATCGTCGTGATCAAGATGAAGAAACAAGATTAAGGGGGTGATTGTTAGAGTCTAATCTTGTTTCGTACCGAGTCCGTATACATGTATACGTTCTTGCCGCATATACGTATACAAGTTGAGTTTGTGTTTGAATAGGAGTCTGAGTTCGTAGCCGTGTCGGTTTATAAGTCCAAGTCCGTATTGGTCAATGATGTATGGGTATAAAATGCATGAGGGTTGAGGTAAGCAGAAAAGTTGTGAGAGAGCAATAAGGTGCAAGGAATGATTGGATGTGATCAAAGTTGAGAAGAAGAGAAGCAAGGAAGTAGCAAAAGAAATAAGAAGGAAGAAGCATACGTCTGAATGTTTGCATGGGCATGTTTTGTGCGTTCTATGCACGTTGAGTTCTTGTGAGTGCGTGTGTTGGTGTGTCTCGGCGAGAAGACATAACATGAAGGCAAGGTGTGGGCAGGTATTGCCTGGAAAAATTATAACAAGTGCCGAGGAGCAAGAACTTCGTCGTGGACATGAATGTGGCTGTCCGTGATGGCGACCGATCTGTAAGTAGTTTGCTGAGTCTATGCTTCGTCAAGGATACTAGACTGGTTGAACCCGCAGCTCACGCCATGGACAGATCGAAGCAATATAACCTAGTCGTTGTCTCGTGGGATTGGTCGGCTCCGATGACTCTGGTCAGGTTCAATTACTGCTAGTTGCTCCGATCGTTTGAAGAATTTGATAAGTAAGTAATGCAAATTGATTGAATAGTATAATTGAGATCATCTTCAAATTCATAATAAACTTTGTACTGACCGTATCAATATGGTGGTCTAATGTGCGTATATCGACTAGAATCAGACATAGCTACTCGAAGCATATTCGACTACAACACTTTATTAATATCTTTTGAGACTCTTCAAACAGGGTGTTGTTCCCGCCTACGAGAAGATTACTATTCCAATTTCCGATAAGGTCTTTGTTGTGTTGCTGACTAGGACTTTGTTTCTTCCTCGTCTAGGACTCTTGTTTCGGAGACTATGTATACCTCCTATAAGCCTTATGACAAGGCGACGTAGATCATAGAATCTCATATGTACTAAGTGTGTTTTGTAACTTCTTCTCATATAGTAATTTCACTGATTGTGCGTTCGTGATTTTTTCCATAAGAGTTTTTCTTTGTTGGAACAAACTTATATCATTTTTAAGGCACTACTCTGGTTGGAACCACTGCTATTTCTTTGATTAGATTGTCCGATACCAATTGGGCTAGTCTATAACACATGCTCTAGGACAAATGAGTGAAGCTGGCATGAAAGAGTTGTGCAAAAGAAGCTTGCTTCATGGTCAGGGCATTAGTGTCGACCAGTTAAAATTATGTGAATATTGTGCTTTGGTAGAGTGTAAGTTTCAACACTGCTACTCACACTTCAAAAGACATATTGGAGTCTGTTCACTCCTATTTGTGGGAAAAATCCCGCATTCCACCCCTTAGAGACACAAACTACATGCTGACCATTATTGATGACTACTCGAGAAAAGTTTGGGTATACTTCATTAAGCACAAGTTAGATGTGTTCAGGATGTTCAAAAACTGACCATCATTGATGACTACTCGAGAAGAGTTAAGTTTGGGTATACTTCATTAAGCACAAGTTAGATGTGTTCAGGATGCTCAAAAAGTGGAAGATCATGATAAAAAATAAACTGGCAAGCATGTTAAGAAACTCCAAAAAAGATAATGGCTTGGAGTTTTGCTCGAGAGAATTTGAAGTATTGTGTCGATCGAAAGGCATTGTGAGGCACTATATTGTTCTAGGTACAACACAACAGAATGGTATGGCTGAATGCATAGATAGAACCATAATGAAAAAGGTGCACTGCATGTTGTTGACATCAGGTCTGTTAAAGAGTTTTCGGGCTGAAACCGCTTCCACTGTATGTTATTTGATTAACTGATCACCGAACATTATCATAGATAGAAAAACTTTGATTGAGAAGTGGTCAGATACTCCCGCCAACTACTCGAATTTGAGGATTTTTGGCTGTCCTGTTGATGCCCATGTTAATAATGGGAAATTGGAGCCAAGAGCTATTAAGTGCATCTTCGTAGACTATAGATTGGTGTGAAAGGATACAAACTGTGTAATCTTGAAACTAGAAAGATGGTCATGATTAGAAGTATTATATTTGATGAATCTACTCTAATGAAATATGATACAACCAGCGTTGCTCTTGAGAAGCAAACAAACGACCAGTGTGCTGACTGAGCACGTTATTGATTCAGAATTCCCACCAGAAGTTAACAAAGAAAATTAACAGGAAATCCAACAAGAATTGGTCGGAACCAACAATCTATTACAGCTAATCGGGTAAGGATGAGTATTCAACATCCGAGGAGGTTAACTGAAGAAGCCAATGTTGTGGCTTATTATTTAAATGTGGTAGAAGACATTAAAGGGACTGCTAATCTATCAATATATTCAAAAGCCATCTGTTCTGATGAGTAAAAGAGATGGAAAGCTGCCATGCACGTGGAGATGGAATCTTTTGAGAAAAATTCCACTTGGGAGCTAGTCGAGCTCCTGATTAAAAAGAAACCCATACGGTGCAAGTGGATTTATAAGAAGAAGGAAGGCACATCATTGACTGACTAGGTTAGGTATAAGGCAAAGGTCATTGCAAAGGGATATAGGCCAATCCCAGGTATTGATTTCACAGATATTTTTCCTTGGTCGTGAAGCACAGTTCTATTCTATTTGGACCTTACTAAGTATTGTAACTATGCATGATTATGAGCTTGAGTAACTGGATGTTAAGACCGTATTCTTACATGGAGAATTGGAAGAAGACATTTATATGGAGCAATTATAAGGTTTTGTTATTCCGGGAATAGAGGTTTTTGCTTGCAAGTTAGAGAAATTTCTTTATGGGTTGAAGCAATTATTCAGACAATGGTACAAAAGATTTGACTATTATATGATCTCTTAAGGGTTCAGGAGATCTGACTATAATAGCTGTGTTTATTTAAAGACCGTCAATAGTTCAGTTATCTATTTGCTCTTTTATGTTGATTATATGTTAATCGCGGCAAAAGATAAGTATGAAATTTCAAGGTTGAAGATACAATTGAGTAGTGAATTAAAAGATTTTGGTGCAGCAAAGAAGATTCTTGGTATAAAAATCATTATAGACTAATGGTTTGGGAATCTATACCTAAGTCAGAAAGGGTGTATTGAAACAATTCTTCGTCGGTTTAACATGCACAAGGCCAAACCAACCGGTACACTGCTAGCTGCACATTTTAAACTCTCTTTAGCATCAAGTCCGAAATCAATTGAAGAAGTTGAATACATATCGAGTATTTCATATGCAAATGCAGTCGGATCACTTATATACGCCATAGTCTACTATCTCCCTAATCAATCTCATGCTTTGAGCGTTGTCAACAGATATATATGGCCAATCCTGGCAAAGACCACTAGAGAGCTGTTGAATGGATCTTCATGTATTTAAGGGGCACTTTTGATGCTTGTTTGCATTTTGGACGGACCAGTGTTGGACTGGTCGGATATGTTGACTAAGACTTCGTAGGAAATCTAGATAAACAAATATCTCTTACTAGTTATATTTTCACGGTCAGAGGTGTGCTTTCTTGACCACTGAAGCTGAGTACATGCTATTTCAAAAGCCTGCAAAGGAGCTATTTGGCTAAGGGGTCTTTACACTAAGATTTGTGGAAGTACATCTAACATTTTTTTTGTGAGAATCAAAGTGCTATTTGTCTTACAAAAGACCAAATGTTTCATGAGAGAACAAAGTACATTGAAATCAAATATCATTTCATTTGAGGAGTTATTATACAAAGTGATATGAAAGTTTGCAGATTAGTACTCATGAGAATCTAGTGGATATGATGACAAAGACAGTTCCTGCTGCTAAGTCTGAGCTTTGTTCAGATTTGGTCTGTATTACTCGTTAGTCCTTTCAGACATTTTGATGCACTACATTTTCATCAAGAAGTTCTTCAAATTTTTTTTGCTACAGGAGAAATTTGTCTCAAGGTAGAAATTGTTATATTTTGTGATTCGAATCTAGTTGGGTTTGACCACTTCTAGTAGGGTCCAACCACTGCTGGTGGTTCCGACCGATTGAAGAATTTGATCAGGTAAGCAATGCTAACTGACAGATGTTATGATTGGGATCATTTTCGAGTTTGTAATGAACTCTGCACCAACCCGCATCGATATGTTGGTCTAAGGTGCATACGCCAACTAGAGTCAGACGAGGCTACTCAAAGTGTATTCAACTACAACTCTTCACTAATATCTTCTGAGACTCTCTGAGTAGAGTATTGTTCTCGCCTACGAGAAGGTTGCTGTTTCAGTTTTTGATAAAGTCTCTGTTTTATTACCGACTAGAACTTTGTTCCTTCCTCATCAAGGACTCTCGTTCTCGAGACTATTTATACCTTTTGTAAATCTCATAACAAGAGGCGACATAGATCGTAGAATCTCATATATATCAAGTGCATTTTGTAACTTCTTATTATATGGTGATTTTGCTGATTATACGTCCATAGTTTTTTTCTGCAATGGTTTTCCATGTTAAATCTCTGTTTCGTGTTCTTGATTATTCTTCACTGGTTTTGTGCTTTGTCTTATTGATTTTATAACAAGTGATATATTCAATCCTAATAGTTACTCTGAGTGATCAGTGGATGGGGAAGAAGACATACAATGGCCCAATTCTGTGGGCATTTGGACTATTTTTGTAGATTGGGTTTCTACCAAAACCCAAGAAAAAAATTAGGGAATTTACCGAAACATCGCAGAAAGGAAGCATCTGCTCGAACCTGTTGGGAATTTCGCTTTAGTTGGATCCACCACCACGGAGTGGCGCGTTGTTGCAGTGCTGCATCGCAGGAGTGGCACACCACGACGCCAGAGCTAGGAACCAATAAAGTCATGCAGCGGCGCAAGCAGCCCCGACTCGGTGTCAGATCTGAAGAGAACCGAATTCGAACGACAGGGAAATGGATATGAAATCATAAGCAAAACGGAAGGAAGAATAGAAATCGGAAATGCAGTAGATACAAAAGTGGTGGCTGGAACTAGGGTTCTAAGCTACAAGACAAAATAAAAGACTTAATGTTACTTCATCGTATTTCTTACTATCATTCCAAGCCACCAGAGGCTAAAATATCCTGAGTTTTATAGCCAGCACAGCTGGACAAGTTTACTGAATGTAATTGAGGTAATTTGCAAAAACAACATGTGACTGCTACAATTTAACCAAACAGTAATTACTAAAATTGTTTCCCTCCGTCCGATCTCACTTATCCTCCTTTGCAACTCATCTTCGGCCCTCCATTGCATTGAAGTTAACTCGTCCGCCTGTTACATCTAGCACCGACTTCCTCTTCGCTGGTCGCTTCATCCGAAGTCCTGACAATTACTCCCTTCCTGAAAACCGACCTTGTCCTCAAGGTCTAAAATGGGGGAAATGCACGTTGAATGAAAGTAACATCTTCCCAAGAAGCGTCTTCAGGTGACAAGTTTCGCCAGTGAATGAGCCATTGAGCCATTACTGCATTCCTTCTTGGAATTATCCTTCTCTCTATTACCTTCAGGGGTTCAGTTCTCACTTTACCGTCAGAACTGACCAATGGCACAGCATGAGTCCCCAGGTGCTTCTTCAGTTGGCTAACATGAAACATAGGATGTATAGATGCTCCTTCAGGTAGTAACAGTTTATAGGACATCCTTCCAACTCTTTCCAAAACCCGGAATGGCCCATAATATTTAGACCTTAATTTTAAGGAGCCTCTCAGCCCAAATGCATTTTGTCGGTATGGTTGCATCTTCAAATATACCATATCCCCCACTTGGAATTGCCTCTCAGTTCTCAATTTGTCTGCGAAATGCTTAATTCTGTTCTAAGTAGCTAGCAGGTTTTCTTTAATCTCTGCCAACATTTTCTCCTTTTCTTGGATGGATACCCTTACTTCGACCGAAATGTTTCCAGGTACTGCTACTTCCCCAATTTGAGGTGGTGGATATCCATAAAGTGCTTGGAAAGGGGTTACCTTCAAAGATGCATGATATGAAGTATTGTACCACCATTCCCAGTGGGTAACCAAGTATACCATTCCCTAGGCTCCCGAAAAACCATACTCCTCAAATATGACTCTAAGCACCGATTAACCCTCTCCGTTTGCCCATCCGATTTTGGATGGTATGCAGTGCTATACCCCAAGGAAACTCCCATTGTTTTGAATAATTCTTGGAACTACTGGCTAGTGAATATCTAGTCCTGGTCAGAAACAATCACAATTGGCATGCCGTGTAACTTGAACACACTGTCCACAAATAATTGCACCGCCTGTTCCACTGTATAAGGATGTGTGAAGGCAATGAAGTGCGCATATTTGGTCAATCTATCCACCACCACTAGTATCACTTCCTTTCCCCTGGATTTAGGCAATCCTTCTATAAAATCCATACTGATATGAGACCACGCCATCTCAGGTATTTCCAGTGGGTCTAACAGTCCAAGTGGATGTACATTTTTAGACTTGTTGAGTTGGCATGTAGGACATTCAGATACCATTTTGTCCACTTGCTTCTTCAGTTTGGGCCAATAAAATGTCTTCTTGATTCGATGATAAGTAGCTCCCATTCCTGAATGTCCTCCAATGGCTGATGAATGTAGATTGGTTATGAGTTTCTACCTTAACTGGTTTCTTCTCCCACATATATCCTATCCTTGTATTTGACTATCCCTCCTTATATACCATGATCTTGATCTGAGGAGCTCCCAGAATGGACCCTCGCCATTATGTTTGCAAATCCTGGATCATTGATATAGCTAGCCTTCACTTCTTATATCCACTCCAGTATAATTGTGGTGATGGCTGCCCATGCCATTTCCTCTCCACCCTCCATAGCATCCCTTCTGGACAAAGCATCAGCTACAACATTTTTCTTTCCCTTCTTATATTCGATTTGGTAATCAAAATCCAACAGTTTTAATAAGAGCTTGTGTTGTATTCCTTCAGTCAGTCTCTAGGTTGCCATGTATTTCAGATTGTGCTGATCCGTCTTGATGATTAATGGGTTACCTAACAGGTAATGTCTCCACCTTTTCAATGCTTCCAAGATAGCTATAGCCTCTTTTTCATATACTAATTGGCCAGTGGCTTTTGGTTCCAGAGCTTTGCTATAGTATGCAATAGGCCTACCATTTTGCATTAATATAGCCCCTATTCCCATGGCACAAGCATCAGTTTCCGAAACAAACGGCTAACTAAAATCGGGTAGTGCTAACACAGGACAAGTGGTCATTTTCTTCTTTAGCATCTCAAATGCCTTAGTTTGTGCTTCTCCTCATTGAAATGAATTCTTCTTTAGCATATCATGCAATGGTCTACAAATTTTCCCATAATCTTTGACAAATCATCTATAATAACCTGTGAGCCCTAAAAACCCTCTTAGCTTGGAGATTTTAGTGGGTTGTCGCCAATTGACAATATCTGCGACTTTACTCGGGTTAGTAGCAACCCCTTCCCCTGATATAACATGTCCCAGATACTCAATGCGATCGGTAGCAAAGGTGCATTTCCTCAATTTGGCTGACAGTTAGTTTTGCCTGAGTATTTCCAACACTGTCTTCAAATGTTCCTGGTGTTCTTCCTGGTTTTTACTGTATATGAGGATATCATTGAAGAATACTAACACAAACTGTTTGAGATATTTCGCAAAAATGTTATTCATGGGTGCTTGAAAAGTTGCTAGAGCATTTGTTAGTCCAAATGGCATAATCGTATATTCATAGTGCCCCATATGAGTCTTGAATGCTATTTTGGGAATATCACAGATGCTGAGATGATAGACAAGACTCTAAACACTTTTTACCCTACCCATAGGACACTCCAGCAGCAGTACCATCAGGCCAAGTACAACAAGTACTTGAAACTGATTACCACTCTTCTCGAGGCAGAGAAGAATGATGATTTACTGATAGATAACTATCAGACTTGTCTCACTGAGTCATAGCCACTGCTAGAAGCTCATGCTAATTTCCAGAAGACCGGCTGTAGCCAGGGTCATGGAAAGGGACCCATGCAAAAAAAGTGGACAGTAGAAGAAGCTGAATGTGCAAAAGGGAAATGGCAAGCCCCGCTGGATGTGGCAAGAGAGAGGAAAGCAATAGAAACCAGACTCGGGCAACAAGAAGGCCTACCCCCCTACGCCTTGCTATAGGTGTGGCTGTACGGACCATTGGTCTCGTACTTACCGCACCCCAAAACATCTGGTAGATCTCCACCAAGAGTCCATTAGCAAGGGCAAGATGGTGCTAGGGAAGAAGGCAGCAGAGTCACACTTCATCGATCAGCCTTATGCTGATAAGAGTGATGCACTGAATGCAGAAATGGAGCTCGACACTACAACAGGGGTAATCACATGGAGGTTGACCTATATGGCGATTTGCAGCAGACCATAGACAGTTTTCTAGGGCAACTCCAGATGTCATAGTTTTCTTAAGTTTGCTTTATCAGTTTAGGGTATTCTAGAAGAATAATGGATTTCTCATGCCCTTGTGGAGCATTGATTGTTTAGGATTTAAATATTAATTCTTGATGAATAAATTGAATTGCCTGTTCTTTTGAGCTTTATTTCTGTTCAATTATTGTTTGATTATATTGTGCTCTATATAGAACAA
Organism: Melocanna baccifera; assembly: GCA_036346265.1. Lineage (NCBI taxonomy): Eukaryota > Viridiplantae > Streptophyta > Magnoliopsida > Poales > Poaceae > Melocanna > Melocanna baccifera. The sequence continues at coordinate 23,604,827 of CM070706.1, forward strand.
CTCCTTAAATCTGATAGAGGGGGAGGAGATTTGTCTGGTAGACAGTGGAACCACCAACTCGATTATAAGGGATACCAAGTATTTCCATACGTTAACCAAGAAAAAGGGAAATATCATGACCATCGCTAGAAGTGATGCCCTAATTGTTGGCATTAAAAGGTGGGCTTATTTTTCCTATGAGTACTTGAATAGTGATTGAGGATGCTCTCTTGTATCCCAAATCAAAGCGTACCCTATTAAGTTTCAAAGATATTTGCTTGAATGATATCCATGTCGAGACCAACAATGAAGGTAGTACAGAATACCTCCTCCTAACTAAATTTGACGGCGATCAGAAACGAGTGATTGAAAAATTTTCCTCCTTCTCATCTGGATTATACCATACCTATATTAAACCTAAAGAATATGTTGCAATGAAGATAGAGTATAAATCCTCAAAACTTTTTAAGATTTGGCACGATCGATTAGGGTATCCTGGGGTAGAAACGATGAGAAAAATTATAAGCAATTCTATTAGTTATAGCTTAAATACTCTATCCTTTTCTAAACCTGAAGATTTCTTATGCCCAGCCTATGCCAAAGGAAAACTTATAACTAGACCCTTTTATCTAAAAATTGAGGTGAAATTACCTATTTTCTTGGAGAGAATATAGCATGATATCTATGGACCTATTCAACCCATATCGGACCCCTTTAGTATTTTATAGTGGTATTAGATGTTTCTACTAAGTGGTCTCATGTATGCCTGCTGTCTATTAGGAACCATGCCTTTGCTAAGCTAATAGCGCAAATTATTATATTAAGTGCAAACTTTCCAGATGAAAGGGTTAAGTCTATTAGAATGGACAATGCCGACGAGTTTACCTCTAAGACATTTAATGACTACTATTTAGCTTGAGACATTAAGTAAAGCATTCTGTACCACATGTCCACACTCAGAATGGCCTTGCAGAGTCATTCATTAAAAGAATTAAGCTGATTATTAGACAATGATTACAGAATTGTGGGCTTTCCACTAGCTGCTAGGGCCTTGCAGTGTTGCACGCTGCAGCACTAATAAACTTAAGACCGACTGTATACCACTAGGTTTTCCCCTTACAACTAGTGCGTGGAAAAGAATCAAGTATTTTTCATCTGCAAAAATTTGGTTGTGCTGTATATGTGCCAATTTCACCATCACAACGTACAGCCATGGGCCCTCATCAGAGGTTGGGAGTCTATGTTAGTTTTGAGTTTCCATCGATTATCAAATATCTTGAGCCTACTACAGGAGATATGTTTATGGCCCATCACGCCAATTGCATTTTTGATGAAGATAATTTCTCGACATTAGTAGGAGGAAAGTACATTACTAAAAAATGCTAAGAAGTAGATTGAAATCTCTCGAGCATCCAAGACCAAGATCCATGCACTACAAAAACTGAACTAGAAGTTTAGCGAATGATAAAACTGCAACAAATAGCAAATAATCTGTCAGATGCCTGTACTAATCAAAAGAGAGTAACAAAATTTTATATACCAGTAGTAAATGCTCTGGAGAGAGTGGAAGTACCCTAGATAGATACTCGAACCACTCCAATCCCTCATATGAAGAAGAGGGGAAGAGCACCGGAGAATGAGACCTCAATTCCGCAGAAACGTCCGTAGAGAAAGAAACTCGAAAAAAATAAGCTACCTCTCGAGTTGGTAGAAGAGACTCAACAAGACGTTGAGAAAATCCCTGAAAAGAATGATCTTGAGGATAGTAACCTCAGTACAATTGCATGCACACAACCTAATACTGAGACTTTAGAACAACCAGACTTCGTCATTATGGAAAATCATGTGGAGTTGGAGGAACCAAATGAAGAAATATCCACTAATTTTGTTGAGTCAGGAGAACTATATAAGAGAAATACTACAATTATCGACATCTATTTAGCCTCAAAAATTGCTAAAAATCTTGAACTGAATCCAGAAGCAAAGGCTTGGTAGCCCAAAAACCGCCCAAAGTATTCCCTATAAGATCCAAATGGGTTTTCATCCAGAAAAGAAATGGAAATAATAAGGTGGTGGGATACAAAACGAGACTTGTAGCATAGGGGTTCACACAGAGACTCGGCATTGATTATGATGAAACCTATTGCCTAGTCATTAGTGGGATAATGTTTTAATATTTAATATCAATGGTAGCAGGTATGAATTAAGTATGCAGTTAATCGATGTAGTGACCATATATTTATATGGGTCACTAGACTCAGATATTTGTATGAAAGTCCCAGAAAGAGTAAACATTCCGGATCCAAATAAATTAAATCGCAATATGTACATGTATAACTAGCTTAATGAATTTCTCCTGAAGAAAGGATACACTAATAATGAAGACTATCCCTGTGTGTTCATAAAGAAATCCCAGAATGAATTTTGTATTATTTTCGTGTACGTCGATGACCTGAATATCATCAAAATTACAAATGACATAAAGGAGGCAAGTTCCTATCTTGTTAAAGAGATTGAAATGAAGGATTTAGGACAAACCAAGTTTTGCTTAGACTTGCAGCTGGAGCACCTCTCTGAAGGAATCTTAGTGCACCAATCCTCTTATACCAAAAAGGTTTTAGAGAGATTCAATATGGATAAGTCATATCAATTATGGATCTCGATGGTAGTCTGATCCTTAGAAGCCGTTTTAGACCAAGGATGGAAAATAAAGAGATTCTTGGACTACAGGTTCCATATTTGAGTGCCATTGGAGCACTAATGTATTTGGCTAACTGCACAAGGCCGGACATTGTTTTTGTAGTCAACTTGCTAGCCTGATACAGTGCAGCTCTAATGTGAAGACATTGGGTTGGCATTAAAACTCTCCTCAGGCCTTTTTTCACTGGGTTTTTGGGAAGAATTTTTAATGAGGTATGTGCATGTCGTGGTATTCGCTCAAGGGGGAGTGTTACGAAACCTAGAAGGTTACGATGTGGGCAAAAACTGCCACTGAGGGGTTTATACTATAAATAGAGAAGCCCATGTGCTATAAGAATGGATCTGAAATTAATAAAGACTGTGTTATGGTGTTATCTCTCAATTGTCTCTTGGTGATTGATCTCTCTGGTATTCTTGTGATTGATTGCGTGGATTTGTATTGCTGTTCATCTATTTCTTAACACGTTATCAGTACGAATCGCTCTACAAAGTGCAAGGTATGCAAATTACGAACCAATCTATTGCGTATTGCTATTCATGTTTCAATCTAAATTGATTCTATATTCGTTTGCAATACCATGATTAGATTGATCAAGTTTTTAGCTGTTCCTAATCACATATTGATCTATAATTTGTATGCAAAATTATCCAACTCCCTAGAATCCAGTAGATTAAACAATCTAGTCTCTAGATCGGATTGCATCTCAGATTAGAATCAAGATTAATACATGTGCATCCCTATTTTCAGGTTCCAAATTCTATATTCCCAATTCAACATTTTTTTTAATGTTTTGTATTTTTTCTAAATTATTTGAGATGTTATCTCTACTATGAATAATTTATATTTTGATTTTTGCTACTATGGACCTCTCCAAATTCTCATCCCAAAAATCTTAGGTACGCCACTAGCCAGGAGAGGTTAGTGCGAGAAGGAGAGAATAAGATTCATCGGATCTAGATCCAGCGGTCTAGTTTTTACTTATGACGGAATCTTGGATCACCGGGACTATTAATGGTTGCCTGCAGCACAAAACATTGACCAAGTTTCAAGCAGGACCGAGCTCGCCGTGGAATACAACGCACCGCGATGCTGACCAGTGTGTAGTCTACGCTAGCGTCGTCAAGGCGACGGCACTGATGAACCATGCAACACACGCCACGCGATTAATCTATCAGAGTAGTCTCGTACGTCGACTGCTATACCACTAGCTAACCATTGATGGTGACTGTGCGTGATCAGTGCATGGGAGGGACGTGCATGGAGTCTCAATTCTGCAGGAATCTGCACTGTGTAATCTGCTCCTTTGGATTAGAGAAGGTGGCTAAATAGGCTTAGCTAACCGTATCGGTCCAAAATACGGTATTATCGGTCTAATCTAAACACAACATGGCCTAAGACAGAATGGGACGTGCCGGTTTAGCCCCATGCGGCGTGTCGTGCTTGAGTCACAATATTATCCTAGTGGGCCTGGCTGGCCCGGCACAAACGTGCTAGTCTAGTCTGACACGTGTGCCATGCTTGGGTCGCAGCGTTGTCCTAGCGGGTCAGTCTGGCACGGCAAGCACAGTACGATGGTGTGCTAGGCGCGACCCAGGCACCGGTGAGCATAGCATGGCCTAGCGGTGCGAGAGCCTTGTCGGGAGATGGAGGGGGGCTGGCCGCAGCCGACGGGGGATCTTGTAACAACCCATTTTTTAGTATTCAAAATTTTTGAACAAATGTTTTTGAATTGATCACTTTTTCTAAATTTTGGCAAAAAAATTCAAAATTCAAATTGAAGCTCAAATTAAAACTAAAAAAATTCAAACCTAGAATTGAAAATCAAAACAAAGGTCAAATTTCAAATTCAAGATCAAACCCGAATTCAAAATCCCAACTGAAGATTCAAAATTGAAAATTTTATTTGGGTCAAGCCCACTTTCTTCTCCGTGGACCACTGGCCTTCGGCAAAGGCCGCCCAGTCCATCCCCCTCTTTCCCCTCTCTCTCCTCTCTTGTGTTGGCCACGCCCAACACGCGCGTGTGCCGCGTCGTGCGTGCGCCCGACGTGCACTATGCCACCATAGCACCGCGCCAACTCGGCTCCGCTGTGTCCGTGCCATCCCTACACCGTGCCCCGCGCCACACCGCACGCTGCTACGCACACTACCATGCTTCTGGCTCTCCTCCCCTCTGGCGAGTCGTCCACGGAAGCCACCCGCCGCAACCTCGGTCATTAGTGATTAGTTAAGGAAGTCATTGATTAGTGATTAATGATGGTCATTAGTTTAAGTTAAATAATCTATAACACGTGGGCCCAATCCATTAGAAATTCTAATTATAAATGAAATTAAGAATATAAATCACTGACGTGTGGGTCTCCTTTTTTACTGTGACACCAGGCCCTACCTATCAGCCTCCTGCATTTTTCTTAAGAAAAATAATTTCAAAAGAAAATAAAAACCTTGAGGACTCCACCTGTCTTTCTCTACGCTTTTCCAGTTGAAAAATTAATCAAAACAAAATTAAAATCATTGGGCCCACTTGTTAGTGAGAGAGCTCTCTCATCTGTTTATTTTGGGATTTAATTTTGACTTAAATTTTAGAAGGCCCATTCTCACTTATTTTAAATCCAAATTAAATGAAACTTATTTGTAAATTCATTTAAATTCAAGATCTTTCTAATGGAAGCAAAACCACAAAATTTAGAGTTCATCTGGATATATTTGTATGTTTGTGTATTTATTTTCTTTTCATCATAATCATTTGAATAGAGTTCAAAGATCCAGAAGAGTCGCAATTCGAACCAAGCCAAGATTTGCAAGACCAACCACTTGTGAGTCAAGTGAGTCAATACTTTGATCATGTTGAACCTATATTTTAATACAAATTATGTTATTTTAAATTATCAAATTGCATGCTTTAATTTGTTGTGCAAATTTATGTTCGTTATAAGGATTTAGTTACTACATATTAAACATTGCACTACTATACCCCACTATTTGACATTTGGACACATAATCCCTGTCACTTAGATTTAATGGAAACATACATGTTATAAGTTGAATCTAAGCGCCATGCTTATATACATGGGGGTATTAAATTGTCTTGTCATCATTTTAAAATATGAAACTAGTTTTGAGTAGCCATGGGAGGAAAATAGCTTGTATATTGAGATAAATTATTTTATACTCCTCAAAACTCTAAAACTTACTTTACATATTTGGGCAGATGATAAGAGGTGTTACTGCGAATGGAGCATGAGAGTAGGGTTTGTGGTAGAATCGCCTAAATAATCTTAAGGACATAATCTTATAACCCCTTTCCCGTGTAAAACAGTGCAACCATAAGTCTATAATGGGTACGGTCTAGCTAAATAATTTGCATTGACTCATCGCAGTTGCACCAAAAGGGTTGAATACAGGTCGTTTCACTGGATGTAAGCCGCCGTGTGGTGCAAGAGGGGGGCTCTAGGGCTAGAAGTAACCTCACGACGGTGGAAACCTTAGTGGTGATTTTCTTGATTTACATGTTTAAGGAAATATATGAAATATAACAAGTAAATTATCTCTTGTATGTAAAGTGTATGACCTCTGTAGAGTGAACTTTTGAACAACCATGCCTACAGTCATGTACGGGCATAGGAACTTACTCGAGTTAATATATATTTCTAAAACGTTATGGGTGGGACGAAAAACTTGTCGGGTGGATGTAGCCCTGAATTGAATTACTCTAGGTGGATGTAACCCAGTGATAATAATGGGTGGATGTAATCTTAGTAAATAAAATTAGCATATGGTGAATGGAATCATGTAAAAAGTGGATAGAACCTATACTACTATCAATATTGCATACTTTCACATTCTTAAGAAAAACATGGTTTAATTAAAAATACGAAGTCTCAGGAATTTGTCTAATTATTGTAGCTTTCAATCAAAATACCTTTAGCAAATAAAAGAACTCGACCCTCTCCTTTGATAAGCCTTACATCAATATTACTTCATTCTATGTGTATTGCCTCACGGAGTATGGTTGATTGTGCCCACCCTCGCTCACTAAATCCCTTCAGAACTTGAGGATCAAAACCACTATGCTTACTATGTCGCCCTAGGAGCAGATGGAGGAGAAGACAGTGGAGATTAGGACGCTCGCTAGTAGCTTAGTTCTTACCTTAGTTGGACAGATTTTGATAATGATTATGTGCATATATACTATCCAGACTCTTGGAGAATAGTAAGCTATCTTTTACCTCCAGTCGCTTGCCTGTGGCAAGATGAGGTCTCACCTTTTTTTGTTGCTTCTGCTTTTATAATGTATCTATTTGGTCTGATCAACCCTTTATGTAAAATCTACCCGATGAGAGTTATTTAAACTTTTATATGTATTATTAATAATGGTATGGTTTATACGATGTATAAAATGATTCAATAATATATCTATGAGTACTATCTATTGATCTAGGAAATAGTACGGTGAAATCACAGAGGATTTTGGATTAGCAAAATCTGAGTCCGATAGATTTAGCAGGTTGCAGCAGTGGAGGAGCCGAGGAGGTGGTCAACGGAGGGAGTAGGGGGTCGGTGGTAGGCGGGAGATAGCGCATTGGTAGAGGAGGGAGTGAGGGATCAATGGAAGGAAGGGGGTAGAGCAAGCATAGGTGGAGCGGCCGGAGGAGGTAGGGGCAAGCGTCGAGCAGAGTGGTGGAGAAGGTGAGGGTGGGGCAGGCACAATGGCATGGTGATGGAGGCGGTGGTAGGGGTGGTAGCTGGCAGGGGAACACGAAGTGACTGATAGAGGGAAATTAGGACCGAGGTGCGGTAGATCCGGTAGAGGGGAAAGCGAAGCTACCGACGCCCGGGGAGAGCGCCAGATGGCGGGATCCATCGGTGGCAGCAGTGGGGAGAAGGAGAGAGAGGAGCAGAATTACGGGAGAGACTGAGAGAGTGAGACAGAGAGAGAGTGGTAAGTGAGGCACTAAGGCGGTTCGCTCATGCCATCCTTGGTCTGTCGTGCTACACCGACTCAATCCGGTACAGCATGGTCCATGACTTCATTGGGCCATGTCTAGGTCTGAGGTTGAGCCCGTAGGCTAGCATGGCACGGTCCATTTAGTTAACTAGGCCATGGCTATATGGGCCCATGCCAGGTGGCCTATTTGGTTAGTCTGCTTTGGATAATAGGAAACAACAAACAGAAATTGCAAGGAAATTTTCCTTTTTATTTTATCTATTTTGACTGCAATATTGCGGGGAGGGAATTATTTACTCGAACCTCCTAGGAGCTTTCCTAGGTTGGATGGAGCATGGATTGATGCTATCTACGGAGTTGAGCTCATCTTTTATCCTATTTCATATTTTTTTTAAAATCAAAGTCAGACACAGATAATATCAGATATCTATTTTTTCTATTTTGTATTCGGTCTACGAGCCTTTGTGAGTTTTCTATCTTTCTAGTTGTGGGCTAGTGGGCGCAAATCAATCACCACTGAACATTAACTTCACAAAACTTGAGGAGCTCGACCTTTCCATTTACCAGTTAAGTCCCAATAAATAATTGTATGCTACTACACCCCACTCCTTGGTTTTGGACACAAAACCTTATCGCCCTAGATAAAATAGTAAACATACTAGTGATAAGTCGATACCTAAGTACCATGCTTAGTCTTGCTTATATACTCAGGGGCATTAAATTGCCTGACATCATTTCAAACATGAAATTTGTATTTGGGCAGTCATTGGATAGAAATGACTGTATTTTGAACTGAAAGGTTATTTTGATCCCTAAAATATTAAACTTGCTAAACATCTAGGTGGATGATAAGAGTGGTTGGTATGGATAGAGCACGAGAATATGACCCGTGATGGAACTGCCTAGATAACCCTAAAGATATAATCTTGTGACGACCTTCTAATGTAAAATAGTGCACCACAAGTCCATAATGGGTATGACTTGACTAATTAATTTGCATTAACCTAGCATTGGATGCGCCATTCGGTGGCACATAGTCAAGTGATCTGGAGAGAAACCTTTGACGTAATGGAGCTCTTCTGGAGAGGGTGGATAGAAACCTATGGCAATGGAAATCTTAGCGGGCGTAGCCTCATTGGAAAGATACATTGTAAAGGTCTTGTGGTGGTCTTCTTAATCTGTATGTCTAAGCAAATGTATGAAATATAACAAGTTGGCTATCTCTTATGGGTAAAATGTATGACTTTTGTAGAGTGAAAACTGTTCGAACAGCCATGCTCAAGGTCATAGATAGGCATGGGAACCTTTTCGAGTTAGTATCTATTTACAAAAATGATCCTTGTAGTTAGGATGAAAACACGAAGGATGAATAGAATTCTGAGTATTGATTTTCTCTGGGTGGATAGAACCCAATAATTATAATAGGTGGATAGAACCTAAGTATCAATGAAACCTGCACAACTATTATTATTGCAATCTTTTATATTATTTAGAAAATATGGTTTAGTTAAAAATGCTAAGTCTAAGAAATTTATACTTATTGCAACTTTCAATTGAAGCCTTTAGCAAATAAAAAAAATCTAAACTTTCCTTTGTTTAGCCATACATCTATTATATTGCATTCTATTCTATGTAGTAGTTTGTGGAACATGGTTGTTTGTGCCCACTCAATTAATTTAGAACTCGTGGATCATGACCACTATACATACTACGCCGCTCTAGGAACAAAGAAGAAAAAGATGTGAAGATTAGGACAATCTCTAGTAGTGTAATCCTTATTGTAGGATCGATTAACACCAAGATAGGCAATCAGAGGGGGGGTGAATGATTGCGGAAGCTAAAAATAAATTTTAAGACTCATCCCTAGAAACAAAACCTATTTAAGCCGCGTTTAAACAAACCGGACAGAACACTGCGACCTCATTAAAAATGTTCTCAATAAAAATCCGTAACTCCGATTGACCTCAAACTTTGTCAGAATAAACTATAGAAAGTTATTGAATTAACCCAACTGGAATTATGTCAATCGGAGGTCTAGAACTCGAGATATAAAATAAACAAGATCGCTGATGCAGATAGAGACGAGAATTTAATTAAGCACTAATTATCTTTTGCTAATACATGCATGCATTTAGTTTCTTTCTAGTAACTTTTTTATGCAAGACGTGGACTTATCTAGTGGTTTGCAAGCATGCATGCATTCCTTTTATTCAATCTACTAGTACGTATGCATGAGACAAATATTTAATTAATCTTTACCTAATTGCATCCACTAATCATATTCTCCTCTCTCCAAGTATTCAAAACACAGCTAGCACGTTACCAAAACAGATCTTGCGGCCAGAGAGAAAAAAAACGTGCAGGCAAACCAAAAACAAGAAAAAAGGATCACGTGAAACACCTAGTAGTTAAAGATAAATATCAAAGAATACTTAACTCACAGCTCCAAAAGTTTACGGCTGCTGGCCTCCAATAATCTTTTTGGTTGCTCCTCTTTTCTTCTTTTCCGAGACGGTGCTCACGGCCTCCTGTAAATTATCTAGTAGCTCTTCCCTGTTTCTGATCAATACATGCACACACGCATGCAACCTGTTTGTTCTCAGCGTCACGTTTTACTTTCTTGTGCACTCGCCGTCTTCCGAAATCACAGCCGCCAGAGAAAATAACTGCAGACTCAAAACAAATTGTCTAGTCGCTGCTGCGTTCTTCCGAACAGCGTCGCTCAGAAAACAAGGGCGCGTGGCCAATACGCGGCGGCCAATATTCTTGCACATACGCCGCCGTCTCACCAACAAGCCGTCGTCACACCAAAAAGCCGTCGTCCACTTTTTTCTTTCCGAGCAGAAAATTCACGACCAAGCAAAAACCGCCGCAAACCCGTGTATTTTCTGGTATCTCTGTTTTCTCCAAAAACTACGGCAAACAAAAGCCACAGCCCTCAATCTATTATCTCACGTTATGTTCAAATCACGGCTCGACTCCGTAGGCTTATATAGCACGCAGGCCATACTAGCACCTCACGGCTTGAATCCGATTAGAACTCTTACACCAATACGTATACCACTCGTATACGTATACAATTCGCATGCAAACCAAGCTTATCTATCCGTATACAACTCGTATACGCCCCGTCCGAGCACATGCAGCCTTGCCGCATGCCTCCGCCTTGACGCATCTCCGCGTCTTCAACGCCGCGTCATCTCCATGTACATTGTTCTCTAGCCTGAACATCCCGCATGACATCCTTGACCGATAGGACCTCAGTTCCTCCCTGAACTTAGTCCCGAAACCTCAGTTCCACCCGAACCTAGTTTCAGTCCCGTCATCGACTATGTTCTGCCTCAAGCAACACCTGCACATAAATAAACAACCAACCACGTACGAGCACAAGTCCACGACTTGACTCAAGTCAATCCGCACACACACAACACACCATAAATAACATCATAACCAATGTTGTCAATTATTCATCACCTAAAATATTCTAGACCTGGCCACATGGTCTAACACTTATCTTAAATAGGCTGATTTTAATGGTGATTATGTATATATCTATCATCCATACTTTTAGAAAATAATAAGGCATCTTTTTATCTCTGTTCGTTTGTTTGTAGTAAGGTGTAACCTCACTTTTTTCCTTCTCCCTTTCGCTTTTGTAATGGAAAGGTCCAAGCGCACTGAATACTGAGTTCGCCTTAGTGTAAGGTCACTGATCAGTGAATTGGACATGCATTGATGTTGGAAGCAGAAGAGTAAGCGTCGCGATTGTCGGCAAGATAATTCTCGGCACCACGGTTTCTTGTTTAAATGTTCTGGCTGCATTGCTTAGCAAGTTAGCATATCTCCGAAACAAAAAGTAGAGCTTATATAGTTTGGATGGATAATAATTGAAGGAAAAAACATAGGGTTCTTAATTCTTAGTCCTATAGGAATTCACACTGTTTGCACGTTTGGATTATATTTATAGGAAACCCCAAACGGAAAAAATTAGGAATATTTCCTCGCAAATTTTTTCAAGGGAAACAAGAGAACAGCTAAGCAAACCTCTTGAAAATTCCCTTCCGTCGTTGCCCCGTCGACGTCGTCAATGGATTCACGCGTTGTCTCCTGAAGCAGCTCGCGGTCGTCTCAGCGATCTCACCGCCGCCCCGCCTACAGGGTCGACGCCTCGGCACCGCTGCCGCGCGTCGTCTGGGCAACCGCCCACGGGGTCGCATGGCCCGCCTCCGCCACGCGACGTCGCAGGTCCCCGCCGTCGCACATCACTGGTTCTGCTCGCCCCTCGCCGCCATGGGCCGTTGCGCCCACGACGAAGCGCTCGATGAGGGTGGGCATGAGAGGAAGTGTATTTGTGTTTGCGTCTTCCATCTCTGAAAGTGCACTGCGGCAATACGTACTCTCAAAGAGCAATCTCATTTACGCTTTCTATTATAATGGAAGTGCTAAACAACAGTGGAGCACTCAGATTTTTAGACGTTAGATTTCCATCAAACGGATCCTTTATAACCCCCTCTAAAAAATGAATCTAGAGCGTTGGATCTCGATCTAACCGATCTCCTATACCTCTTCAAAAAAAATATGAGTACTCCGAATCTAATGTGTTGGATAGAGATCTAAATATAAAAAATCTGAGTGCTGTCAACCACAAAAAACACTTAAGTACCACCTAGATGCCACATTCTATTATAATCTTGTTTATGCTTCTCCTATAGCTCGTCCAAAGCCAAGTCAAGCCAAGCCAACCACAAAAAATCTGAGTGTTTTCTAGTCTTATAATTATGCGTCTGCATTTTCACATTCTTAGGAGTGAAATAGTAACTTGTTGCCAGTGAGAAGCAACTGCTGAGTGAAATAGTGTTCGCAGCCACCTCATCCTCGTCAGGTTGCTTCAATCTGTGATGATGGCAATACATCTATACATCAAGAGTACGCAAATAGTGTTTTCATGCTGTTCTCTCTAATAAAGTCGTACAAATCTTAAAGCACTTCAACAGGAAGGAGATTGATATTATACAAGCATCATCATCAATATTCTCTACATTACATTAACTTCAACGGGAAGGGAAAAAACAGATTAATTAAGATACTGGTACTCGCTTCTTCAGCTTATTTCTTCATAGCTCTAGTTCAAATGTCAACGACGGTTCCTTTGCAATCCTTAATCTGTAGTTCCTTGCCTGGTCAAGCTTCTCCAATTAAGAATAACAAACACATAAATTGGATCATACAACTTGTCGAAGAGGCGGAAATAAGCAATCCTCCATGCTTTCTTGAACAACAGGATGAAGAAAACCAGCCAGAGACCCAGAATGAATCCCATGCCAAGTCCAAAATAAAAGGACAATGTATTAAAACCATGTTCATTTCTTTTATGGTCATCTTGCCTTGGAACAACATTTCGTGAGCAACTCTTATGAAGAGGAGGCCCGCACAGACCAATGTTGCCGTTGTACATAGATGGATACTCGTCGTAGAGGGTGTCAAGTTGACCTCCTGGTGGTATTCTTCCCGTAAGATTGTTATAGGACAAATCAATGTAGCTTAAATATGTCAGATTTGACAGGCTTGAAGGGATCTCGCCGGAAAGCATGTTATTTGAGAGGTCGAGCGACTCCAATGCATGCATGGCCCCAATCTTGTTTGGAACTTCTCCGCTCAAGTGATTCCACGACAGATTCAAGTTTAACACTGCAACAAGAGAAGCTATTTCTTCTGGAATTTCACCGGTTAAGCCATTGGATGATAAGTCAAGGCTCACCATGGCCAAAACATTATAGGTATGATAAATAAGTTCATGCCCCTTCGTGTCTACCACAAAGTCTTCACTTATGAAAGGACCAAAAATTGAGTGCCCGGTTCTAATAAATGGATTCTTTCCCGTCATAGCTGTTAAATTTGATAGCCGGGAAGGTATGGAACCTGATAAACTATTGCTTGCCAAATTCAAATGTTGAAGGAATGTAAGACTTGTGATGTTGATCGGGATATTCCCAGAAAACATGTTGTGGCTTAGTCGGAGAAACCCTAATCTCACCATGTCTCCAATCCATATCGGCAAACTTCCAGAGAACTTATTATGCGAAATATCGATTAGGAGCAAAGAAGAACTGCAGCTTCGTAGGAAGGAAGGGAACTTGCCAGAGAAGCTGTTGTTACGCAGCTGTAGATATATCATTTGTGTAAACCCAAAACATGGAGGAAATTCTCCATGGAAAAGATTGTTGGTTAAATCTAGGAAAGCCAAGCTTTTCAAATCGCAAATTGATCCAGGAATATGACCAGTGATGTAATTGGAGAACAGATACAAGATTTTTAGATTTGGAGCTCCAAAATTTGATGGCAGGGGTCCTGAGAGAGAGTTGTTGTAGATGTACAACGAAGTGAGGTTTCTCGGCAACGGAGGTATTTGACCAGTAAGTTTGTTTGAATCAAGAGACAAGAGTTCCAACGACATAAATTCCATGTCATTAGGCAATCCACCACTGATCCGGTTGTTGGAGATGTCCAAACTAGAAGCCTTTGCAAATGTAGTAGAGAACCAGTCTGGAAGCCTATCAGTTATACCCGCGTTCGAGATCTCAACATAACGGATATCCACCTGCCATTGCAGCCAAGCAGGAAACAGCGGACCCATCTGGCAAGATGCAAAATATGCTTCCTCTAATCTAAATGGTGGTCGCCATTCAGGATCCACGGCAATCTTTAAGGAATTACGAGACAAGTCTATGTACTCTAAGCTGTTTAGATTAGCAAAGTGTTCTTCTGTGATCACACCTTCAAGGCTATTATAGCTTAGGTCCAGGTAAGTCAAATTGGTAAGCATGCTGATCTCAGATGGCACAGGTCCTGTGAGGTGGTTGTCGTGGAGGTCAAGAGTGCTCAAGCCGGTAAATCGCCCGATCGATCGTGGTATATACCCGGTAAGGTTGTTGCTTTGCAGATACAGTTGTTGCAATTTACTGGATGGACACTGTGGAAGCAACTCGAATAACTTTGCCATGTTTACATATGGGTGGAACTTTTCGAGGTTCAGTGTCTCTAGATTGCATAGGTTCTTCAAGTTCGCTGTCATTATGTCCAAGTTATCACTCAATGAAAGGTCAAGGGCTTGGAGGGAAGTCATGTGTCCTAGTCTGTCATGAAACTGGCCGTGTAGATGGGTTCCTCCAATGTACAGGTACTGAAGCCCTGTAAGATTCCAAAACCAACACGATGCTACCGGGTGGTCAAAGTAATTGTAGGAGAGATCAAGCTTCTCAAGTTTTGTGAGGTTTAGGCGTGGGAGCGACTGGTTTGCGCTCGAAAGCGAGCAACCGGAGAGGCTAAGGACCCTCAGAGAAGGAATCGAGTTCACCACATGATGCCAATCGACTATGGTGCTCAGGTTCACGAAACCAAGGTTGAGGTACTGCAGCGAAGGTAGATGTGTCAGCCATGCGATATCTGTTGAGTACAGGCTTGCCACCCCGAGTGAAGAGTCTGAAGACAGGTCGAGATATTCCAACTTGGAAAGGTTACCAAGCTGAGGAGGCACACTACCGGAGAACGGTAAGTAGGATAGGTCAAGGTACCTCAGGTTCTTGAGGGAGCCCAAGAACTCCGGGACACGGCCGGTCGGTCCTTCCAGGGAGTTCCCGCTGAGATCCAGGCGCCGCAGACGCGTCAGGGATGACAGCGAGGGGCTTATCTGCCCGATCAGGCTGCCGGGATCGTTGCGAAGGTTGAGCTCCACGACGTGGCCGGTCCGGTTGCTGCACCTGACGCCCCTCCACCGGCAGCAGTCGTCCTGCAGCTGGCCCTCTTGCCACGAGGCCAGGACGTTCGCGGGGTCGTAGGTGACGCCGCGTTTGAAGGCCAGCAGGGCGTCCCGCTCTCGCGGCACGCATGCGCCGGCGTGCCGGGGCTGTCGAAGCAGCGAGCTGGTGGTGATGATCAGGACAAGCACCGCGAGGCAGCGCCGGAGATCGGCAGAGCGAGGGTGCTGCAAGATGGGGATGGCCATGCGTGGTCGAACTAGCCGCTAGCTAGAGCATAGAGTAATCTATCCGATAATCAGTTGTGTGCGCTAATCCATTTATATAGACGCACAAACGGTGCTAGTCCACAGTAGAAGTCGTTGCCCCGCTGGCTACAGCCAGGCCAAGACTAGAGAAAATATATCGGTTCAAAAATTTTGTTGAAGGACAGCGATACGACCGGTAACCGCTGGTTTGGTTACCATAAATTTTAGAATATTTCAAGTGAAAATTTTAGCATGGTGGGGATGGCCATGCTGCTAGCTGGAGCCTAGAGCAATCGGTCAGATAAGTCAGTTGTGTGTGCTACACGCGGTGCTAGTGCTGCAGCAAAAATAAATGTGATACGTTGCAATTCTAGTCCATGGTGGAAGTCGTTGCCCCGCCGGCCGTGACTGCCGCGTCAAAGCAGTGCACCCGAGCCCACGCAATACTTTTAATTAAGAGATAAAATGCATTTACACCCCCTTATTTTGATTTATTTTACACCTGAAATACTCATCATTGTCCCTATGAGATGACGGCTGAGTTTCTTTAGCCCTATGTTTAGGCTTTAATTTTTATTTCTATAATAATTTATTGTTAAACGGTGTATTTTTTCAATATAAGGTTTATAGGTAATTATAATATAAACTATACTGGGTTTAGCTGTATTGATCAAAATCGTATACGACTATTTTCTGAGATGACAATATCAGTATTGGCATGAGTCTTTTTTGGTACAACCTTTGGATGCACATACCCACTATTTTCAAAATAATGTGCATGTACTCACACATCTCAGTACGGAGAACAGGTACATGCTTTTCCACGACCGTGTATACATTGGGATAAACTCAATCCACCAGTAGCACCCCTAAGAAGTAAGAACCTAGGCTGCCGGGTACAAATAGTTCCCTTTTTTTTGTTTCGCTCTAAGTGATTTTGGTTTTTGGCTTCTTTTGATCTCTAGAAGTCAGATGCTACTTAGAACACATCAACTTCTTAATTTTAGTTTTTTAGTTATTTTGGGCTTTTGTTTTTTTTCTTTATATTATTTATAGAGATAGAATGATATTTTCAATTTTTTCTTAGTTTTGTTTAAATGAATAGAGCGGCTCCTTTCACTACTCACTAGTACATCGGTGGCTTCAATATTTACTGTTGGCATCGTACAAGAATTATAGTTTTTTCGGTCGGCACCCGTATCTATCACGTCAGCCGGTTACACTGTTTATGCCATTTTCTACTTGACAAAAGACGAGTTAATTTTAACTAGTTTTCGGTGCAGATTAACATGCACCGACGGCCCGATCCTAGCATAAGGTCTAGTTTAGAACACATGACATATTTCTACGGGATTGAACCGCTTCACAAGTAAAGGTGGCAACGGGACGGGGGATCGCGGGGGAAGTCTCCGTGGCCCCGCCCCGCCCCCCGCCAGCTCGTCCCGCCCCGTTAGGCCTCACAGGGGCAGATGGCCCCCCGTCCCCATCCCCGTGGGGATCCGATCCCTCACGGGGTCCCTGCGGGGGGTAAAAACGCACACAGGCATTCAGACATTCAGACGCAGACCTGGTGATCACCTGGACATTGAACCCGCAGGGGATAAAAACGTAAGCACAGAAACAGCTAGAACTTGAGGCACAGAAACGCAAGTCCACAACTAGATTGTTTTTGCAAAACACAACTAATGAAGCTGAAATGCTGAAACAGAAGAACATCAAGAAACAGAAGAACATTCAGTTCTGGGCACCTATTCAGTTTTAAGTTTTAACACAACACATCAAGAAACAGAAGAACGTTCAGATACACAAATGTTCTGGGCACTGGCAGACTAGCACAAGACAGCATAAAATAATACAATAACTACAAGCACAAATACACATCACTAATACAATAAATAGAAGCACAAATTCTGGACTCTGGAAGCACAAATGCACAGCAGTCATCCCATATTCGTCCTCCTAAAAATGGTAATTCAAAGGATAAGAAATTAAGAATTAAAACTTTGATATTATGATCTTATTGTTATATGCATAAGAAGGAACCTAGTTACCATCATTTCTTCATCTTCCTGAAGACAAGTCGACAATGTTTGATTGGGAACGCCTTCCCCTAATATTGAAGAGTAATCAACAACAAATTTAGAGGTGGATAAAACAAAATAGAAAACAAGGTTAAACAAACGGATGTGTATTATTTACCTAACATGTCCGCACGAGACCAAGCTTGCATACACATCAATGCTTCAACCATTTTTGGTGCAAGTCGACTACGATGTGCACTGAGTATTCTTCCACTAGTACTAAAGGCTGATTCTGAAGCCACAGTTGTGACAGGAATAGGCAAAATGTCATGAGCAATCTTTTGCAAAGTAGGATACTTAATCCCTCCAAACTTCCACCAATTAATGATATCTAGCTCTTGTGTTCTAGGGAGAGGTGCCTCTTCCAAGTATTAATCCAATTCTGTGTGCAGTTGGGAAGAAGAAAAGGCTGGCTGAGAGGACATGTATTGATCAAATATGTCGAAAACTTCATCTTCTTCTTGCCCTTGGGCAGCAATGGTGGTACTATCTGATGTAGCCACACTCTCCATAGAATGCTCTTGATATTGAAGCAATAAATCATACAATAATGTCCGTACTTTTGCAACTTCAGTAGTTGCATGTTCATAGCCATAGATAGAACCAAAAAGAGCTTGCAACAAATGAAGCTTATATCTTGGATCAAGAACAGTTGCAATAGACATAAGACCATGCACTTCAGTCCAACACTTCTCAAATTTCTTTATCATTTTGTCATACATTTGTTCTATAGTTTCATTGCCACTGTAAATACAAGATTCATGTGATTAGCTTCATTGTCAAACATATGCAAGATAGTAAGGAGTAAATGAATACAAGATGAAAGTAAGGAGTAAATGAATACCTAGATTGCCATTTCCGCATTGCCAACCGAATGCCACATATTTTAGGAAAAAATAGATTAGCTGTGACATAATTAGTTCCCGACAGTAACTCAGTGATATCATAGAATGTTTTTAATCTATCACAAATATCCTTTGCAAACTTCCAATCTTCATCGGTTGGACAAGAAGTAAATAGCCGTTCACGTGGCTTAAGACGCTCAAAAATTTCTTTGTACTCGATTGCAATGCTTAGCATGATATAGGTTGAATTCCATCTAGTTTTACAATCAAGAGAGAGCCATTTTTTATAAGGGATGTTTAATAGGTTTGCCATATTTTCAAACCTCTCATGTCTTTTCGGTGTGGCTGACCAAAAAGAAACACTATCCGGACTCTCTCAATACGATCATCTAAGACAGACAACCCATCTTTCACAATCAGATTCAATATGTGGGCACAACAACGCATATGCAACAATGTCCCACCCAACATAAGAGATCTAGGATCCAACTTATCTTGCAAAATGTCAATAAGACAATCATTTGTGGAACAATTATCCAGTGTCAATGTGGATAATTTCCTCTCAAGGTGCCACTCAACGAAACACTCATGCAAGGCATGACATATAACCTCAGCGGTATGTGGGCATGGCACATAAATTAACCTGAAATGTGACAACAAAATGTCACCTCAATCAACATGAATGACAACAAATGTAATAACTTGAATTTTACCTAAGAAGGAAGCTTTTCAGGTTCCAAGAACCATCAATAAAATGTGCAGTTACTGCCATGTATCCTCACTTTTGATGGTCCGCAGTCCACATATCCATAGTGACGGCGACTCGGTTATTGAATTTTGCAAAGTACCTCACCATCATATTCTTTTGAGCCTCATACATACCTAGAATATCCTTCCTAATTGTATTTCTAGACACCATCTTGAACATTGGTTGTAATGAAGAGCAAAATCTTCGGAAGCCAGCATGCTCAACCATAGCTAAAGGGTACTCATGGACGCACATCATTAATGCAAGTTCTTTTCTAGCAACTTCTTGGTCAAACATATAATTCTCCACACTAACTTTCCCATCATCCGCATTCGTTGATAATCTTAATTGTGCTTGTTTTGGCCCTTTTGTTGGCTGACGAACAGCACAACATGCAAGGTGATCATGCAAGTGTTTTGTGCCATTTTTTGTCTCTCCTCCATGTTTATAATGGCACCACATACACTCAGCTTTCCATTTTCCCCCAATTTGTACTCTTTTAAATTCAAGCCACACTGAAGATGTAAGTTTTCTTTTAACACCGGCTAACTTATGTGCATCCTGCTCTTCAACTTGTTCAGCCTGTGTACCTTGTGATGATGGTGGAGTTGAATCAACATTGGGAGCTACACTTTGTGCTGCTATTGATGAGCTAGATGCAGGAGCCGACATTTCAATATCTAGCCATATGAAGAGATATAACTGAGCAGCCTATTAAAAATATGATGTAAAATTACTAAGCAGAATTCTCAAATGCTAAACAAGATAGCCTACCTGCTGAAGTGTTGATGCCTTGCCGTCAAATCACCACAGAAGCCTCAGCCACTCCAGATCTATCACACTTGGGGACTGGGATTGGGGACGACCAGACAATAGCGGCACCCACTGGTGCGGGACTGCGGGGGCTCAGATCGGCGGAGAGAGGAGGATGAGAAGTTGAAGACGACGACCACTGATGGGCAACGACGGCCACGCCTCACCGCTTGCTGCTTGCCACTGAGACGATTGGGGAGCGGGACGCCGACGGGCGACGCCGGATGCGGGAGCGGTATGCCGACGGGCAACGCCGGATGCGGGAGCGGGATGCCGACGGGCGACGCCGGATGCGGGAGCGAGACGCCGACGGGCGATTTGGGGCCGGGGACGCCGACGCGAATGGGCGATTTGGGGAATGGGGACACCGATTAGGGTTGAGGAGTGAGGACCGAGGGCGAGGAGGAAACGGGAAACCGGATGCGGCGGTGTGCTTTATATCTCTGCGTCTCGCCTCTCTATCTCGGTTCTCGCGGACCATTTTGGGCCACCGGGCACCACAGGCGCAACCGGCCCGGCCTACACAGACTGCAATTTCTCGGGCCCCCATGGGGCGTGATGCCCCCCCCCCCGCCCCCGCCCCGACACAGTGTCAGGTCCCCGCCCCATTAGCCCCATGGGGGGATAAGTCACCCCGGCCCCGCCCCCCATGGGGATTTTCCCCGCGGGGCCCCGCCTCCGTGGGGGAAATTGCCACCCATATTCACAAGTGAAATTCCTTGTACGTTGCAGCTAGGGCTTTTTCTTATTGTTTTTAGCTTTTGGCTATGATTAATGAATAATAGAGTAGTTGATAAATAGTAGTGACCGATGAATAATAGTGTATTATATAAAAAAGACAGTATAACAAAAAATACTACAATATTTAGACAGCCATATGACTTACGAAACGGCTTTAGAAGTGGAACGTTCGTATTGTGTTTGTTTTTAGAAGCGGAAGTTAGAAATCAAAGATAATAAGATTGAATTAGTCTTTTTCTGTGTGTACTTGTACTTATCTTCGTCATGCATGTATTTTCATTGGTCAAGCCTAAGCTAAACTCAAGGTTTCTTGTGATGACAAGTAACTCATTTCAGGGATGATGTTATTAACTCCTAGGCAAAATCAAACTAGGATTTTTCTTGCCTTAAAAAACATTCAGGTTTTGCATGTGAGTTGGCCAGCAGCCAGTTACGATCTTGACAATTTGTAGTGCCATTTCTTGCAGTGGATCAAAATGGCGGTTTTAAAATGCACCGGCAAATGCTGCCCAAAGTTGCCGAGGATTTGGACTTCATTTTCCACTGCAAGACAAGCACAATCATGCAGCCTTAAATCCCGCCATTTCTCCTCAACCACCAACGTGTCCTATCCTCTGTTGGTAGCAACGAGCGAGCGTATGTGTGAATCCGTCTATCAGTTCAGAAATTCAGATCCTTCAGAATAACAACTTGGGAGCAACATTCGAACTCACATTCGAACTTGAAGGACCATGTGAGAAGATCCTATTTAATGTTGTGATGAACCATTGCAATGTTTGTGGAGTGGTTTTGCAAAGATCGCTCTCTGGAAGGATTGTTCTGGCAGAAATTGAGGATTTTGTGTTTTGAGTCATGAATTGAGTTAGAGGGATCTAGGTCTTTGCATTAAGGTTGCATGAAGCATTTTTTGACTAACATGGGTCAAGTTGTGAAGAACTTGTGCTCAGAAATAATTTCTTTGTCTTTGGATGTGCAGAGAGGCTTGGAGTCGTCATGGTTGATGGCGAGGATCAGGGCTACGCTCAGGGAGGAGCCGAGGCCCAGAACGGTCAAGGATGCCAGGAGAGATGGTGAGCTCAAGCATGGCACAAGAAAGACTGAAAATGTTGAAGGCGAGTTCGAACGGCGGGTTTGCACCATATGACTTGGTCGGTCCAAGTGAGACGTGGTCCGATGGAACCGGAGCGGGAGAGACTTGCCGGCGCGTGGCAAGCCAATGGTGAACCTACACGTGGCAAGCATGCGATTGCTTGTAATGGAAGATGAAGACCCGGTCAAGAAAGGGCATTTTGGTAAGATTGGCCAAAATACCGGAATCCACTTTGGATCAAAACCGCGGCGCATGCGGGGCGTTTGGACAGCGGTTTAGGTCAAGAGGATGCTGGTTTGATCAAGTTGGATCAAACAGAAAAGGCTTAACAGATTTAGGATTTGCGCTTTGAAAAGCGTGCATAAGTGACTTGTGTGAGTTAAAACCCGTGTGGTTGGGGTTAACGGGTTTCCTCCATTGTGCTAAGTGGATTATATCCATTAGGGTAAGGAATGGCTGGTTGGGCCTCCTATATAAAGGATTGGGATGGAGACTTGTGTTGACCATCCAATCCATCTCTCATGTGCTCTTAAGTCTAGGATTAGGGTTAGAGAGTTGAGTGCATTGTGTGCTCTTTGTCCTCCAAGGTGGAGTGGCTGTAAAACCCAACACAACTAAGCAATACATCAATCTTGATCATCTCGATGAATCTTCTCTTTGTGGATTGATTTGCTCTTGTCTTGATTGGGTTGATCTCTCTTCCGTTTTTCTTGATCTTGCTGTGCTAAGGACGTAAAAGATATAGAGATAACCTGTGAAAATATATCTCATATCATCTAGGCACTTCTATAGCAAGTTTATCAAGAAACCCGATTTTGCATGTTTTTGACCTCCTTGTGTGATTTCTCGTTTTGAGAGTTTTTGATTGTTATTTGCCCTTAGTCTAGCTTGCTGTGACATGTGAGAACACATCTGGAACCATCATGGCCGTCATATACTCACGAACAAGTTGGATTCTCAAATTGGGGTTTTGACTCGGTTTTGGTGCAACCTTCCAACAAACTAAAAATATCTCAACTTTGGATATATTTTTCATGATCGTTTGTTGGAATAGGTTCACAATAACCTAGAGAACATCCATACAAAATTTCATATCATTTGGATTTATGGATCAAAAGTTCTCTTGGTTTTCGAATTTGAAATCGAGCTGAAAATACTATTTATCGTCTGATTTTATTGTAGCAGTGGTCAGACCGTCATTATAAGGCCGATCAGACCGCCTGGAGCGGTCAGACTGCCCTTTGAACGCCGGTCAGACCGCCTGGAAGGGTTTGGTTCCAAATTTAGTTGTTTTGGGTCAATTGGAGTGATTTTTATCTGAAGATTCTATGTTCTACACCTCTGTAGGTATTTGAGTCTAGAATCTTGAATACTAGGGGGGAAAAAATCAGAGTTGGCACCATTCACCCTCCCTCTGTTGCCTTCTTCGGTCCTACAGAACTCGAGGATGTTACGAGTTATTTGTCCTTCAGATTTGGTGATTGCACATTTGAACTCTGCACATTGAAAATACCTGCTTAAATAAACGTACCTGAAGGCACATGTAATTAAACAAGAACACCAAATTTGAAATATTTCACTGAAATCTGAAAAATGCTCTATTAGCAATAGTAATCGGGAAATTATAACACAGCGTAGGCCAACTGCTAGACCATGTCGTCAGGTCTAGGCTTTTTAGATGATGAATAATTGATAACGTTGGTTATGATATTGTTTATGATAATGTTGTATGATACGTTCGTGTGAGGTATTGTACGGATTGACTTGAGTCAAGTCGTGGACTTGTACTCGTACGCGATTGTGTGATTTTTCATGTGCAGGTGTTGTTTGAGGCGGAATGTGGTCGATGACGGGACTGAAACTAGATTCGAGTAGAACTGAGATTTCGGGACTAAGTTCAGGGAGGAACTGAGATCCTATCGATCAAGAATGTCATGTGGGATATTCAGACTAGAGAATAATGCGCATGGAGATGACGCGGCGTTGGAGGCACAAAGATGCGTCATGGCAGAGGCATGCGGCAAGGTTGCATGTGCCTGGACGGAGCGTATACGAGTTGTATACGGATTAGAATTGTATTTGGTGTGATGGCCGTGTATTTATAGAAAAGTTGTATATGAGTTGTATATGGTTGCGTGAGACAGCACGAGTCGTATACGGTCGCATGTGGCTGAAAAGTCTCCGTATTGGAGTAGGAGACGATCATTAGTGATTAGATAAAAAGGCATGGGAGCCGACTAGAAAAATCGAGTTAGTTTGGCCGTGTTTTTTTGTAACGTGAGGAAGCAAAAATAAAAGAAACTGTGCACGGCTGTTTTTCCTTTGGCTGTTGCTTTTGAAGACAGAAGGCTTGGTGGAGCTTATGCTGTCCATCGCAAAAATAAAAGAAACTGTGCGCGGAAAGCATCTCGCGGTAGGTCAAGATCATCACGTCAACAGAAAGCTTGGTGCAGGTTATGCTGTCCATCGAGTGAATAAAGGGGGTGATGTTTTAGCGATGGTGTTTGATTTTTGGTTGAAATTTTATTGTAGTTGATTTTTTTTACTGTAGTTGATTTAGTTTTTTTGGCATAATTAAATTTAAAAAAAATGTAAAAATAGAAAAAATTTATTAACCCATCACGGACAATGCAAATGAACACGAGAAAAAAAGAAAAATATAAAAAAGTCTAAAAAATCTAAAAAAATTCAGAAAAAAACGAATTACTGAATAGTGAAAAAAAAGTTGAAGCTGAAAAAAAGCTAAAATAAGCGGGGCCAAAATGGTTTTCTTCTAAGAACAGAACACGTCATTGTGTTTGCATGATGGACCATGATGGCTGATATATGCATGTAGAGTAGAATAGTAGAAAGACTTGGAAGATTAATCAATTGCATGGTGACGAAAATTATTTGCTAGCGTTTTACTTGAATTTTGTATTTCTTTGTGACCTGAAAAGTTTAGTTGATAAACTCCTTACGGATTTTGTTTAATCGTATAATTAGGACTTAATTAATTCTCATCACTTTCTGCATCAGCGATCTTATTTATTTTATATCTCGAGTTCTAGACCTCTGTTTGACGTGATTCCAGATGGGTTAGTTCAATAACTTTGTCGAGTTTATTCTGACAAATTTTGAGGTCAATCGGAGTTATGATTTTTATCGAGAGTAGTTTTAGTGAGGACGCAATATTCTATCCAGATTGTTAAACGCGGATTAAATATGTTTTGTGTTTAGAGGTGAGTCTTATAATTTAATTTTAGCTTCTACAATTATTCATCTTCCTTTAATTATCTATCTTAGTGTATATCAATCCTACACTAACCTACATCTAGAAAACTACTAGTACCTCATGAAGCCAGCACCAGCATAGTAACACAAGCTTTAAATTGCTCACCAACCTGCACACCACCATAACTGCCTCACATCTCCAGGTCCAAGCTCAGCAAGCTAAAGGACAAAAATATCTGCAATTCTGCATTATATTTCACTGTACCTAATCCCATCAGTGTAGAGAAGGATGCAGGCGGTGTACACTGTGAAGGTTGGGGAGGAAACTCCGGCTGCCGTCGGCCGGGCCCGTCTACCGGAGCATCTACACCAAGGGCGGCCTCATGCAGCTCCCCCAGGAAATCCAGTCCCCTTGGGACTTCTTCAGGTTGGTTCATGGCAAAATGCTAGTCTCTTCGACACAACATTCCTATGCATTCACATTGTGCTACTTTTCTTGCTAGTAGCTAGTATTTTGGTGATCTGTTACGAGGTTGACATTTGAGAGGATCTTGTTCCTTTTTTTGTTTGTGTTCTTGCAGTGGAGCTGTCAAGAAGTACCCCAAGAACAGGATGCTTGGCAGGCGCCAAGTTTCAGATGGCAAGGTAAGGCAAATTTGCAAATGATGTTAAGCATCAAGTGTGGGATGTTTAGGCTACATCTAAAGTGTTTTTGTTGTAGTATCAGCATAACAGGGGTACAAGATACTCTTCTTCATGAGAGGAGGTAAGAGCTAGAAAGAGAGCTTACTATAGAAGAGAGGAAGCTAGCAGTGGCATCAGCTCGCCCCTCGGTACCTCTGCGCTTGCTATCGAGGGAGTACTCAAAGAACAGGGGGCTGGGGCAATCGATCACGGCAGCTCGCCCTTCGGGACCTCCGCACTTGCTATTGAGGGAGTACTGTTGTGGGGATGGTCCAGCCCCCGTGACTGGGCCTTAGAATAGGCTCAATATATAATAGGCCCAATAGTATAGATACATGTATCAATATACTATCACTTTTTTGTAATTATCATAGGGTAGAATAAGAATTTTTCATTCTATCCCACTCATGTGTATAAACCCTAAGAGGGGAAGTAGAGGGCAGAGATTCACTCATTTACACACAAGCTCCCTTTCTTCTGTGGTTAGCTCATTTTCTAGTTCTTACCTTCTTCTATGGAGAAGGGTACTCTGTACCCCTGTTATGCTGATACTACAACAGTTTTGCAAAATGATAATTTCAAAATTTTGATTTAATTTTGAGAGGTAGAAAAATTTTGGTTCGATTAGGCTGGCGAATATGTGTGGCTAACGTATGAACAAGTGTACCAGAAGGTCATGAAGATTGGATCAGCCATCAGAAGTTTCGGTGTCAAGCCGGTGAGGAAAGAATGTTAATCTGCTTGTATATGTTGGGATTTTCTTTTGATCTTGAAATGCATGACAGCATGAGTATTTACTGAAGAGTTTGTTCATCTCTGTGGTTAGGGCGGTCATTGTGGCATATATGGATCCAACTGTCCAGAATGGGTTATGGCCATGCAGGTGAATTCATTGGGTTTTTCTTTGTGTGTCAGAATTCTTCTGAAGAGTAATCTGATGTGAGATTCACTTTTATTTTATGGTTTGTTCTGCAGGCTTGCAACAGCCAAGGAATATGTTATGTCCCACTGTATGACACCCTCGGTAGGTTTCTCCATGATTCTCTTCACACACACTGAATACAAATACCTGTGTGAATGCACAAAGATTTAGAATAAAAGGTAAAGTTAAAATGGATTTGTAAAAAATCTGGGAGTAAAGAAAAAATGAGAAGATAATTAACAACAATATAAGGCCGCATTCTTCTAAGTATCTGTTGTTGTACTTCACAATGTAACACTGATTGGTGAGGTGTCTGCAAATACAACGCAGGTGCAAATGCAGTTGAATTCATATTGGACCATGCTGAGATCTCTGTAGCATTTGTGCAGGAGAGCAAGATAAAATCAGTATGCAAAGCATCAACCTTTACTTTGAACACTATTATCTTCTGCACCATATTGACTGACATGTGTCCAGTAAATGCAACATATGTGTCTCAATTTTAAAGCATATTAAAATATTGGTTAATAGTTACAATATAACTGGACCTGAACCTGCTAAAATAAATGTTACAAAACTTCAAAATAGTTGTGAAGATCAGTGTTATACATCATATTTTCTTAAATCTAACAAATCTTCGACTTGCAATTTTCAGATACTAGCCAGTCTCCCAAAGTGCACAACCCACATCAAAGGTTAGCTGTCTGGACATCAACCTTCTAGAATGCCTATTTGCAGCTCTATATGATATTATGATTCATTTTTCACTTTATGTGTGCGACCTCAGCCATTGTTAGTTTTGGAGATGTGACAAGTGAATTGAAAAGGGAAGCTGAACAATTAGGACTATCTTGCTTTTCTTGGGAAGAATTTTCTTCAATGTTTAGTCTGAGTTCCTATTAAGCACTTATTCCATACCTAAAAAATTAGATCATGACAATTAAAATTACAAGATCATAGATGTTCTGACACGCAAAAAGCTATTTTAATAGGGAAAAGAAAACTACGAACTTCCCAAGAAACAAAAGGATGACATTTGTACAATCATGTATACCAGTGGAACAACTGGAGATCCAAAGGGTGTGATAATCACAAACAGGGCTCTCATAGCCGGGGTTATGACCACAGAACACCTTCTCAAAGTGACGGACAAAGTGGTATATCTGTCAAGCATTTTTCATATACGTGTCAAATAGAAATTCCCTGTTCCATGTATGGTACTATTACTACTGTTGTTTAAGTCTTTGATCATATTCATAGCTCATAACTTACTTTTGTACCAAACATATGCACTAATCAACAACTGGTGAAAAATTGATTATGGCTTGTTCATTGATGATTTAGAACTCTCTTCCGGTGATGTTGATCTGATAAATATCACTGTCTTATATGCAGGTGGCTGAAGATGATTCATACTTTTCCTATCTTCCATTAGCACACATATTTGATCAAGTAATTGAGAACTATTGCATCTCTAAAGGGGCCTCCGTTGGATTTTGGCAAGGGGTATGTACTACATCGTGCGAGTCAAATAATTATTTAAAGTCTGTTCTTTGAAGTTTGATTAGCATAAACTTTCTTAACAGGACATTAGGTACCTCATGGAGGATGTGCAAGTGATGAAACCAACAATATTCTGTGGTGTTCCTCGAGTTTATGACCGCATATACACAGGTTTAACACAAACCCAAATAATTATTTTTCTCTGTTCCAACCACATTTTGTGCTCAGTCATAATTTGGTATCTCATGTATGAAGGTATTAATCTGAAAATTCAGTCCGCAGGGATGATAGCCAAACATCTTTTTCAGTATGCCTACAACTAGTAAGTACTACAAGATTGAATAAACATCTACTCTTTGACCCCTTTCATGTTTAAAGTTCAAGTATAATTAAAACTGTCATGTTGTCATCAGTAAACTGGGTAATTTAAGAAAAGGGTTCAAACAGCATGAAGCATCACCATTTTTCGACAAAGAAGTTTTCAGCAAAGTACGTACACATTTTGATCATCTCTTCACTTATTTTTGTTGCCTTTATTAGCATCTCTCTGAGATATTTTGATCGTTGTTGGTATAGATAAAGGAAGGGCTTGGAGGCCGTATACGCCTCTTGTTATCAGGTGCAGCACCTTTACCAAAACATATCGAAGAATTCATGCGAGTTACCAGCTGCAGTGTCCTCGTACAAGGATATGGTAAGAGTTGCGCACATCGTAACATATTAGCATGTTTAGTTCTTCAGTTATGACTCAACTCTGTCGAAATCCATTTTTAGTACTCTCAAGTTCTTAACTGAAGTCAGTCTATATACTTGCTGGTCTACTCCTGAGAAGCAGGAAACGTTTAACTGTGTTCTTGGTATGCAGGGCTCACAGAGAGTTGCGCAGGATGCTTCACATCAATCGCAAATATTTTCTCAATGATTGGGACAGTTGGCCCTCCTGTGACGACGATCGAGGCACGATTGGAGTGCATTCCTGAAATGGGTTATGATGCACTCTCCAATGTGCCCCGAGGTGAGATATGCTTGAGGGGCCATACTTTGTTCTCTGGGTACTACAAGCGCCCTGACCTCACTGAAGAAGTGTTCTCAGATGGTTGGTTCCATACAGGTGCAGTCTTTCTCCCTTTATTTCTAGCTTACCGTATGATTGGTAAGTGAAGATGAATTGCCAACAATTTGCAATTCACCATATGCATGCAGGCGACATCGGAGAGTGGCAACCCGATGGCACTATAAAGATCATCGACAGAAAGAAGAACATCTTCAAGCTGTCCCAGGGGGAGTACGTAGCAGTGGTCTTGGAGAGTGCATACATGCAGTCTCCTCTGGTCACATCGGTACGACAATCGAAACAGATAGAGAAAGCCAAAATGCATGAATACATAATTTGTGTTCGGATTCAACTTATCTAGTGACTCCCCTTTGAATCAGATTTGGGTCTATGGGAATAGTTTTGAGTCCTTCCTCGTTGCTGTGGTTGTCCCTGAGAAGCAAGCTCTTGAGGATTGGGCTGCACAGAACAAGAAGACTGGTGACTTTGCAGAGCTGTGCAGTGATCCAAAAGCAAGGAGGTACATCCAGGACGAGCTGAACAAAACTGTCGGGGTACGTGGATAAATGATGCGAGAAAATAAAGCAAACGATAATCTGTATTTCATTTTCATGCTTCATGAGCAATGCACGAGATCAACAACTTGTCAATCTTGTCCAATGCAGTTGAAAGGCTTTGAGATGCTGAAAGCTGTTCACCTGGAGCCAGTGCCATTCAGCATAGAGAAGGACTTGATCACCCCAACTTTTAAGCTCAAGAGGCCTCAGCTGCTCAAATATTACAAAGTATTTGCTTGGCATTGTTCATCTGATTTTGTTAGACCATCTGGACAGATCTAAGGTTATTTTAGATGATGAATACATTGATAACGTTGGTTATGATATTAATTATGGTGTGTTGCGTGTGTGCGGTTTGACATTGGTCAAGTTCGGACGAACTTGTGTTGGAAAAATATTCTTTGATTTTTGCATGTGCAGGTTGAAGCATGGAGGCGATCGTGGTCGGTGACGAGAAGAACCGGGGCTAGGATGGGGAGATCCGAGGTCAGGCTGTCGAGAGAGTCACAAGATGGTCGAACTCATGTTTGGGTACGTGAAGATTAAAGGTGGATGATGCGTGGAGAAGATACAGGAGGTGCGGTCCTGGAGGCTTCGACACGTTGAAGGCTAAAAAATTCGGAAGCGTAAAAAGAATCAAAAAAACCCAAGTTATGAAGGGTTTTAGGTCTCTTGAAAAGTAGTGGGCTAAAAGACTGGTTAAGATAAAGAGGCCCAATACGAGTTGTATTAGGGTTTCTAGTAGTTATTTGTAGTATATATACATGGGTGGCCGTAAGGGGCTGGGTGTGGCTTTTGATCTGAGAGAAAAAAAACAATAGAGGGCTGCAGCGGCTTTTCGATCTTTCGATCTAGCCGTGTTTTTCAAAGAAAAATAACAGAGCAACGTCTTCTTTCTTTTTGCGTGTGCTGTGGTTTCTGGAGAGAAAAAGGCGTGACGGAGAAGTTTTGATTTTGATGGTCGTTCCGTGAGACGGCGCATCTAGTACTCGAGACAACGACGCAGAGTTCGCAAGTGCGCACGCCGTTCCGCGTTGCATCGGTTTTCTGCAGCGGCGCACTTCGACAGCCAGTCGCCCAGCGTGGTCGTTCCTACGCTCGTGCTCTTCGCGACCAAGCTAGAGCTGTACGCTGTGTTGGCTTCGATTCATGCACGACCAAGAAACGTCAAAAGTAAGTATACTTCAAAAGGCCAACCTTTTTGCTTAGCTCATGTAAGTCTCAGGCCATGCACAACATGCATGGATGACGTTAGGTGCAGTTGTTTTCTTATACACTACTACTTTTTGCTTCTTGTATTAAGTGCTAGGTGAGTTAATTAGCCTAAAATGTTTTCTGGGTTTTAGATTATTCGCTTTTAGTTATTTTCTATAGGTTGCTTCAGTAATCCGAAAAATAAAATTTTAGTTTTATATATATATATATATATATATATATATATATATATATATATATATATATATATATATATCTTTCTTTTGTCTCTTTGTGTTTAAAAAAAACTGCTATCTAGATTGAACAACAAAAATAATAGGGTTAAACGAAAAGCTTTCCCTAAGTGGTACAATCATTCACCCCTCTCTGATTGTCATCGACGATCCTACAAGTGGTATCAGAGCGGGTTGCGATGGCGTCAGAGAGGTATGTGAATCGTCCCTCCATGCTAGATGGTACTGATTTTGCTTTTTGGAAGTGTCGTATGCAAGCTTATATTGAGGCTCAAGGTAGTGATGTTTGGATAATAGTTTCTGCACCATATGAGGTTCCTGCTGTTGTTACTATTTTAAATAAAGCAGATATAGATTTAAATGCTCAAGCTCGCAACTTACTATTTCAAGGGATTTCTCGCAAAGAATTTGATCGTGTAGCTCATATTAAATCTGCTTATCTAATATGGAAAACTCTTTGCGATTATCATGAAGGAACCACTAAAATTAAAAAGGTGCGTAAAAATCTTTTTCAAAAAGAATATTCTGATTTTGCTATGAAGCCTAGCGAATCCATTGATGATCTCTTTGCTCGCTTTGAGAAAATATTAAGTAATTTGCGTGGTGTTGATGTCATCCCTGCTGATGAAGATAATGCAACTAAAATTTTGAGATCTTTAGGTTCCGAATGGTTGATGGTTGTCACAACTATTAATCAAACTGTTGATCTAGATACTTTAACCATGGATGATCTTTATTCTAGATTGAAAACCTATGAGATGGAAACTTTGCCATCTAAGACTGAAAAATTTTCATCGTTAGGACTTGTGACTAACCCCATGCAGGTTGCTTCGTCGAGTTCTTTGTCTTGTGTTTCTTTGTCTGCCTTGTCTTCTTTTTCAGAGGATCAGTTCGAGCAGCTCCCTGAAGAGGATTTGGTGTTGATATCCTCACTATCATATAAGGCACTTAACAATGTGAGGATGAGAAAGCGAGGTGGCGTTTTAGGTCCGATTAGGCGCTTCGAATGTGGCGTGTCAGGCCACATTAAGATGGACTACCCGAAGCTCAAAGGGAAGGTGATCAAAGAACACAAGAACCATCGTCGTCGTCCATCCAAGAACAACAACACCAAGGATAGCAATTTCCGTCGCAAGTTCGCTGAAAAGATCATATCAGCTATTGAGCGTCTTGATTTGAGTGATGTGGATTATGAGAGTTGCGACGATGGCCATGACGATGATGATTCTAAAGGTAAAAAGAAGAATAACGACTTCACGGATATGTGCTTCATGGCACAGAGTGACGTCGACAGCGATCTCGATGAGGTAAGACCGTCTTATGATGAGCTTGAAGATGGTTTGGTCAAACTTGCTATTGAATTGAAAAAAAACCAAAAAGAAATTGAAAGAAAATAATCTTGTTGTTGAAGGCTTAAATTCTGAAATTGATAGACTTAGAGTTTGTATTCCTGATAATGAATCATGTGAGTCTTGTCAAGTTTTACATACTGAGTTGGAGAATGTTAGGTCAATTAATGCATCAAACATGGATCAATTTAGAGATATAACTGCTAAATTTGATGAATTAAGATTGGCACATAACTCTTGTGATGAAAAATTAAAATGTGCTAATGATGAAATTCGAAAGCTCAAATTTAGTTCTTCTACATGTTTAGAATCAAGTATTTCAAATGTTCAGTTTAAAGCTTGTTCTAAATGCAAATTGTTAGAAGTTAGACTTAACTCATCTCAGGAAACAATCCAACAGATGCTTTATCATGAGATATCTTCTTGCTCTAACTGTCCAAAACTTAATACGGAGATAGAAGCTTTGACTAGACAACTTAATGATTTTGCTGAAAAAGAAAAATTGGCTCAGTCTAATGCTTCTAAGGATCTTGTGAATGAATCTTTTAGATGCACAACTTGTTCCACCTTGGCTAAAGAAAATGAGTACCTTAAGGACACTTTAGAGAGATTTTATTTTGGCAAGAAAAATCTAAATATGATTATAGACAAATCAAAAAATAAGTGTGAAGAATCAAGGTCTAGGATTTAATTTTATTGAGCATACCAAGAATAATCCTCCTAAGGCTGTTAAGTTTCTTGAATCTGGAAAATTTGAAGTAAAACCTGAACCAAAGCAAACTGTTTTTAAATCTGCTGGTTTTGTGCAAAGTTCAGTTGCTAATGCTGTAGGTGCTAGCTCATCATCTCAAAAGAATTCTAATTTTATTAGATTCCATTGCACCTATTGTGGAAAAGATGGTCACTTGCATGAATTTTATTTTAGACGTGCTAAGAAAGAGAGGAGAGAAAGATTGAATGCAATGAGACAAAAATATGTGTTATATTTTGTTCCTAGAACTTATGCGAAAGCTAAGTTTTTAGAGAATTTTTATGATGACTTTAAATCTGCTTCACATGCTGGTTTGAGATTTAATTCAAATAATTCACGTTCTTTTTGGCGTTTTGATCGACCACATGCACGTGATTTTGGTTCTAGTTTTGTTACTGTTCCTCCACATCGTATATCTTAGTACTGGATTCCCAAATCTCATTTCACTAACTCCGGTACTGTGAGATCGATGTCTCCTGTAATGTAAGAACAGCTGACGAGGATGGAGAGCATGAGCTTGATTGGGTTTCAGTTTTTTTTACATCATTGATTGATTGGAACACTTGATAGTTCTTCAGTCTCTTTGATAGCTTCCAAGAGATGTCACTTTTTGAGAGACCATGTGGTAAAGGTGATGTTGCCCTCTATCTTATGGGATTATTCTGAGGGGGAGCTTATTTTTTAAAAATTTCAGAAACTTTGTTTATTATCCTTGTCAAATATCTCATCAAGTCGAAGTCATAGAAACTAATTGAGTAGTAGAGCTCTCTTTATCATATTTATTTATATGCTGTGTAGCTTTGAACATGACTGGTTATAATTAATTTGCTACATTTGAATTAAAAATATGACATGACGGAATACATTGACTAGAATGATTATATTTATTACTTTGCGGTGTCCATCGAAAAGGATTAGCATGATTGTGAGTTCTATTTTAACTCTTGGCTGTGAGGCTCGCATGTTTCATGTTCTAATTTTTATGGTCACTCAATTTGGCATGTCATTAAAAAAAAGAGTATATAAAAAAAATTAAAAAGATGTATGCTTCAAGCATACCATGGTGAACAATAAAAAAAGCACAAAAGTGCGGAAAGTGAAAAGAAGTATGCTTCAAGCATGCCACTATAAAAAAAGAGGAAAAAGAAAAAAGAGTATGTCCTTGTGAAAAGAAGTATGCTACAAGCATGCCACATGCCTAAGAATTGAGTGTGGTGCAATAACTTGTTACATGAGACTGCTAGCCCGTCTAGAGTTAAGGTTTGCTTCACTTTTAGGCTTTGATTTTTCATTGTGATATCTCATTGTGCTCTTTAAAATTAGTCTGGTCATTGTTGCGATGCCTGTCATTGATATAAATCGCTTAATCATATTGATATACTTGTTTTGACATTGCTATGTGATATATGGATTTATATGATCTAGATAGCTCTACTCAAAAATATGACTTGGTTGCTTTATTAAATCAATGCAACATGACTTGGATAATCTAGAAAACTTCTAGATTTTTATTCTTATTGCTCCTTCTTAGAATTATCCTTTAAAATTTCTTGATGATTATATTGCCAAAAGGGGAGAGAAAGTTGAGAGGTGAAGTTTAAAGTTGAGAGGTGGAGTTTGAGAATTTGGCTTCAGTTCTTCACTTAGATTTGTTGTAAGTCATGTTAACATAATGTGTTGTCAATGTATTCATCAAGGGGGAGATTGTTAGACCATCTGGACAGGTCTAAGGTTATTTTAGATGATGAATACATTGACAACGTTGGTTATGATATTAATTATGGTGTGTTGCGTGTGTGCGGTTTGACATTGGTCAAGTTCGGACGAACTTGTGCTGGGAAAATATTCTTTGATTTTTGCATGTGCAGGTTGAAGCATAGAGGCGATCGTGGTCGGTGACGAGAAGAACCGGGGCTAGGATGGGGAGATCCGAGGTCAGGCGGTCGAGAGAGTCACGAGATGGTCGAGCTCATTCTTGGGCACGTGTAGATTAAAGGTGGATGATGCGTGGAGAAGATACAGGAGGTGCGGTCCTGGAGGCTTCGACACGTTGAAGACTAAAAAATTCGGAAGCGTAAAAAGAATAAAAAAACCCAAGTTATGAAGGGTTTTAGGTCTCTTGAAAAGTAGTGGGCTAAAAGACTGGTTAAGATAAAGAGGCCCAATACGAGTTGTATTAGGGTTTCTAGTAGTTATTTGTAGTATATATACATGGGTGGCCGTAAGGGGCTGGGTGTGGCTTTTGATCTGAGAGAAAAAAACAATAGAGGGCTGCGTCGGCTTTTCGATCTGGCCGTGTTTTTCAAAGAAAAATAACAGAGCAACGTCTTCTTTCTTTTTGCGTGTGCTGTGGTTTCTGGAGAGAAAAAGGCGTGACGGAGAAGTTTTGATTTTGGTGGTCGTTCCGTGAGACGGCGCATCTAG
The DNA here is from genome assembly GCA_036346265.1 of Melocanna baccifera. Classification (NCBI taxonomy): domain Eukaryota; kingdom Viridiplantae; phylum Streptophyta; class Magnoliopsida; order Poales; family Poaceae; genus Melocanna; species Melocanna baccifera. The sequence goes on from CM070706.1 coordinate 23,640,678, forward strand.
TACTCGAGACAATGACGCAGAGTTCGCAAGTGCGCACGCCGTTCCGTGTTGCATCGGTTTTCTACAGCGGCGCACTTCGACAGCCAGTCGCCCAGCGTGGTCGTTCCTACGCTCGTGCTCTTCGCGACCAAGCCAGAGCTGTACGCTGTGTTGGCTTCGATTCATGCACGACCAAGAAACGTCAAAAGTAAGTATACTTCAAAAGGCCAACCTTTTTGCTTAGCTCACGTAAGTCTCAGGCCATGCACAACATGCATGGATGACGTTAGGTGCAGTTAGGGGTGAAAACGGATCGGATAGTTTCTGACTGATCCGGACGAATACGGATACGGATTGTGTCGGATCGGATTTTTTTCGGATAATTCTCGGATCGGATACGGATACGGATTTTTTTATCGGATACGGATACGAATACGGTAAGCCTAGTATCCGTCGAATACGGATACGGATAATCCGGATAAAACGAAACCGGATATCAGGATTTTCTAGAATTTCCCCGTTTTCTTATTTCCAAAATCTGAATAAAATCTAAAAGGCTCTAGAAAATAGCAATTAAATCCCAAAAATTCACCAAAAATACCAAAAAAATCCTTGAGACCTGAGGAACACAAATAAAATATTTTTAGCTCATGTTAAAGTTTAATTTAATCATATTAAATTATTTTAAATTTTAAAAATTTATTTTAAGCTTGATTTAATTCCAGAAAATTTATTTTTAAAAACAGGGCTTTATAAATTCCAGAAAATTAGGATGTTACAAACTATTTACGTATTTTCGTTAATTTTGAATGTATAGTTTAACGGGTTTTCATGTTCCGATAAATATTCGTAACCGTATTCGTTTCGATTCGTATTCGATCCGTATCTGTATTCGATATTATTCGTATTTGTATTCGTATTCGAGTTGTCCGTATTCGTATCCGTATCCGAAAAAAAATATGAAAACAAATATGGTAGAGATATTATCCGTCTGTATCCGATCCGTTTTCACCCCTAGGTGCAGTTGTTTTCTTATACACTACTACTTTTTGTTTCTTGTATTAAGTGCTAGGTGAGTTAATTAGCCTAAAATGTTTTCTGGGTTTTAGATTATTCGCTTTTAGTTATTTTCTATAGGTTGCTTCAGAATCCAAAAATAAAATTTTAGTTTTATATATATATATATATATATATATATATATATATATATATATATATATATATATATATATATATATCTCTTCTTTCTTTTGTCTCTTTGTGTTTAAAAAAAACTGCTATCTAGATTGGACAACAAAAATAATAGGGTTAAACGAAAAGCTTTCACTAAGTGGTACAATCATTCACCCCTCTCTGATTGTCATCGACGATCCTACAGATTTACTTTGGTAATGCAATCATGTATACATGCGCATAGTTTTATTCATACAAAGAACAAATTTGCTGCAGGATTGCATTGATCAGCTGTACGAGGATGCCAAGGTGGGAACTACACACTGATGGTGAACCATCACCAAGTGGTATGAACCTTGTGATTCTTCAGGAAGAAGCATGTACATATAAATAATCAATATTCAGTTGTTGAGACCTGTATGTCATGTTTCAAGATGTAAGAACAGGAAGTGTGTTGGTTAGTGCTGGAGCATTGATAGCTTATACTGCATACATTTACTCTGCCTGTCCTTGAAGACCAGAATCCGACAAAGTTTCTGCATTCAAAAGAGCTTAGTTATGGAAATGTGTATAAAACTTAAGAGCGATAATTCATATCCTTATCTGAAAAGCTCAATGTTTGAGTAATTCTTATGGAAAATTTTGTCTCTGAGTAAATCGCTCTTAGTATTCACCTTTATTCGATGATAGAGATGCCTTTGATGCAGTTTCAGTAAACGTAGAATGTGGTTAGAATGAGAAGCACTAATTTTCTGGGTTCACACTAAGCAATACAATTATTTATATGTAAGGAGTACAAAAATATTATCGTACAAGCAATAGACATAATAATCATCAATATTCTCTACATTAACTTCAATGGAAAAAAAAATCACAGCGTAAGAAGCTGCTACATGCTTCTTCAGTCTCATGTTTCAGAGCTCTTGTTCAAGTGTCAACATTGGTTGCCTCTCTGCTGAAGCTTTTCCATGTAACAACCACAAACACATACGTTTGATCACATAGCTCGTCGAAGAGGCGGAAATAAGCAATCCTCCATGACTTCTTGAACAACAGGATGCAGAAGGCCACCCAGAGACCCAGCATGAATCCCAAACCGAGTCCAAAATGAAAGGACATCGGCTTGAAACAACGTTCATTTCTTTTCTGAACATCTTGCTTTGATGGAATATCATTTCCTGGACAATTCTTTCGAAGAGGAGGCCCGCAGAGGCCACTATTGCCGCTGTACATAAAGGGGTCCTGTGTGAAGAGGGTGTCAAGTTGACGTCCTGATGGTATTCTCCCTGTTAGATTGTTATCAGAAAAGTCCAAGTAGCTTAAGTACGATAGATTTGATAGGCTGGAAGGGATTCTGCCGGAAAGCATGTTCGTCGAGAGGTCCAGTGACCTCATGGCCCCAATCTTGCCCGGAACTTCGCCGCTTAAATGGTTCCATGATAGATTCAAATTTATTAGTGCATCAAGAGAAGCTATTTCTTCCGGAATTACACCAGATAAGTGGTTGAATGATACTCGCCCCTTGGTGACAGCAGAGGCGAAACCTCCGAGTCAACATTAGAGTCCTTCACGTATTTTCCTGTCATAGCTATCAGACAGATGCCTGGGTATGGCACCTGACAAGCTGTTGTGGGCAAGATTCAAATGATGAAGGTGAGTAAGATTTGTGACGCTGACCGGAATGTTCCCAGAGAACATGTTCTGGCTTAATTGTACGAAACGCAATCCCACCAAGCCTCCAATCCACGACGGTAATTTTCCAGAGAACCTGTTTCGTGATAAGTCGAGGAAATCCAGTGCAGTTTTGCAGGAATGGTGGGAAGTCACCTGAGAAACTATTATTACTTAGTAGTAGAAACCCGAGAATTCTAGTCGGAAAACATCGAGGAATCTCCCCCTCGAAAAGATTGTTACCTAAATCCAATGCAAATAACCATTGTAATTCACAAATAGATCCAGAAAGACCACCAGTGATGTGATTGGAATTGGAGAACAAATTCAAAGCTTCTAGTTGTGGAGTTCCAAATCTTGATGGTAGGTTTCCAGATAAAGAGTTTTTGGAGATATCCAAACAGGTAATATTTCTTGGTAATGGCGGTATTTGACCAGTTAATTCATTTGAACTGAGATGGAAATGTTCCAAGGACATAAATTCCATGTTTCTCGGCAATGTGCCATTGATTTGATTGTTGGAGATGTCCAAATATGTGGCCTTCGAAAATGTGGTGACGAACCAGTCTGGAAGCCTATCAATTAGACCTGTGTTTGATATATCAATCCAATCAATATCGACCTGGAATTGAAGCCAGGCAGGAAACAAAGGACCCATTTGGCAAGATGTAAGACCTGCACCTTCTAAACTAAAGGGAGGTAGCCATCCGGGAGCGACTGTAATCTTCAAGGAATTTAAAGATAAATGTAGCCCTTTTAATTTTGTTAAGCTCACAAAGTGTTCTTCCGTGATCTCACCATTCAATTCATTGCCTCTGAGGTCCAGTAAGGTTAAATTACTAAGCATACCGATCTCAGATGGCACAGGTCCAATGAGATTACTGAAGGAGAGGTCAAGGGTACTTAAACTAGTGAGCTGCCCCACCCCTAGTGGTATGGTTCCATCTAGATAGTTCTGAGAGAGATCAAGAACGACTAAGCTGGTCAAGTGCGCCATCCGGTTAGGCTGTGTTCCTGTCATATTGTTCATGTCCAAATACAACTCCTGAAGTTTGTTCAAGGGACATTGTGGCATCCTCTCTATAAATTCATTGATATTTCCATACAAGTAACACCCGCTGAGTTGTAGGATTCTCAGATTGCATAGGTTTTTCAAGCTTGTTGTCATCATGGTCAAGATTAAATGACAAATCAAGGACTTGGAGGGACGTCATATCTCCCAGTGCATCAGGAACTCGACCGTATAGTGGAGTCCACGCAAGGTAGAGATGCTGGAGGCCTGTCAAATTCCAAAACCAACTAGATGCCATTGGGTGATCAAAATAGTTACCGGAGAGATCAAGCCTTTCAAGCTTTGTAAGGTTAATATTTGGGAGTGATTGGTTTGCACTTTGAAGCGAGCACAACCCAAGACCGAGGACCCTTAAAGAAGGAATCGTGTTCACCACATAAGGCCAATCAACTATTGTGCTGAGGTTTACCCAACTCATCATGCTAAGATACTCCAACAAAGGAAGCAGTGATAACCATGAAATGTCCGTTGAGTACAGAAGTTGACCCTCAAAAACTGAGAGGTCAAGATACTGCAACTTTGAGAGGTTACCAAGCTGAGGAGGCACCCTACCAGAGAACGGTATGCCGGAGAGGTTGAGATATCTCAGGCTCGTCAAAGAGCTCAAGAACTCCGGTATATGGCCGCTTGAGCCCTGAAGGTAGTTCATGCTGAGGTCAAGGTGCAGTAGATGATCCAACGAGAGCAAAGAATGACTTATCTGTCCGACCAACGCCGTGTCCCTGTACCAAACGTCAGAGCTCACTTGCACATTGCGAAGTTAGAGCTTGAGGACATGGCCGGTCCGGTTGCTGCACCTGACGCCCCTCCACCGGCAGCAGTCGTCCTGCAGCTGGCCCTCTTGCCACGAGGCCAGGAGGTTCGCGGTGTCGTTGGTGACGCCGCGTTTGAAGGCCAGCAGGGCGTCCCGCTCTCGCGGCACGCATGCGCCGGCGTGCCCGGGCTGTCGAAGCAGCGAGCTGGTGGTGATGATCAGGACAAGCACCGCGAGGTAGCGCCGGCGATCGGCACAGGAGGGTGCTGCATGGTGGGGATGGCCATGCGTGGTCGAACTAGCTGCTAATCGGTCAGATAAGTCAGTTGTGTGTGCTACACGCGGTGCAAGTGCTGCAGCGAAAATAAATGTGATACGTTGCAATTCTAGTCCACGGTGGAAGTCGTTGCCCCGCCGGCCGTGACTGCCGCGTCAAAGCAGTGCACGCGAGCTCACGCAATGATTTTAATTAAGAGAAAAAAATGCATCCACACCCCCTTATTTTGATTTATTTTCCACCTCTTGTTCGCTATAGAATACGCGTTGTTGTCCCTCTGAGATGGCAATATCAGTATTGGCATGATTCTTTTTTTGGTACAAATCATTGGATGCACATACCCACTATTTTTAAAATAAGGTGCATACACTCACACATCGCACGATGGAACTAGCTGCTAGCTAGAACCTAAGCCATCCTTTATTTAGCCATATATCTATTATATTACATTCTATATGTTGATTGATAAACATGTTGTTTGTGCTTATTCTGGCTCACTCAATTAATTTAGAACCTATGGATCATGACCACTACGCATACTACGTCGCTCTAGGAACAGACGAAGAAAAAGATAGTCACTACTACAGAAAGCTTAATACTAGACGCCAAATCACAAACGGTTTGAAAAAACCATCTGTGACCGACATTAACACAGACGGTTTTAATTTGGACACCGTCTGTGTTGATGGCGTCAGAGAAAACGAGTATCACAGACCGTTCTTACCAATGAACCGTCTATGATATTTCAGTATCACAGACGGTTTTTATTCAAACCCGTCTGTGATAATCTGAAATTATCACAGACAGTTTTTTATTTAAAACCGTCTGTGATAATCTTGGAATTATCACAGACGGTTTGTGATACAAAACTGTCTGTGATATTGCCTGTCCGATGTTAATATATAACTACAGAACGGTTTGTATTACACATTGCTTCTAATAACTTATAACTTATAGAACTACTGAGACAAAAGATCATAAATTAAAGGCAAATTTATTACAAAAGTCGCACATAAAGAGATTCCCAGATTCTAATCTTCAGAGCTTCGTACGCTTCTTCTTCGACTTTGGGAGTTGGATTAGCCGCTGAGTTCTCGAATGCCGTTAAGATTGTCCTTGTCCTCAGCACTTCCTCCTCCAGCCTGGGCAATTGATTAGCATAGCCCATAATCTCGTAGAGGATAGCATTATAAGATTCCTCAGAATCTGCCGTTTCTGCTTGATCGGCAATGCTATCCATTAGTCTCTACAATGCCACAATAGCTTCTTCCGCTCTGTGCACATTGTTGAGTAGAACCAGGGTGAGGGTTGTTTCCTTTTCTTGAGCGGCAGCGAGACGCCTCCGTCGACGGCAGATGATCAGGTCGAGCTAACGGATGCAAGAAAGTTGGGGAAGGAGAGCAGGGCGTGTGCGGAGAAGCTGCTCCAGATGTAAATTGCTGGCCGCCTGTGTAAGATTCCGGCCGAACAACTCTTGATGAACAAATGAGAGGAAGGAGATGATCACTGAAGCCATATTGTACGTACTGCGTAGATTAATTAGGCGCGCATATTTAACCTTGAGCAGAGACGATTCGTATACTAAACAGTAACGATATAGACGGTTCGTATGCCGATACAGACGCGAGTCCCGATCGAGCTATCACAGACGATTTTTACCAACGAACCGTCTGTGATAGTAAACATCACAGACGGTTCTTACCAATGAACCGTCTGTGATAATCGGGACTATCACAGACGGTTTTTAATTAAACACCGTCTATGATTGTTTCTATCACAGACGGTTTTTAATAAAAATCGTCTGTGATATCACAGACGATTTGTAACCAAAAACCGTCTGTGATAATGCTGCTATGTATTTATTGCACCACTCAGACCGCGCTCATCTATCTTCATTTCGATCCAGATCCAGCTGCAGCTGGAGACGGCAAGGCTTTCAGGCCATTTTTTGTGGAAGGGGGCTTATTTGGCAGGAGAGTTTTGAAGATTCATTGAGTTCTTGGTTACCCTAGATATGGTTAGTAATGAAATTTGTTTTTGGTTGCAATATCAAAATAAGTTTGACCTAACTACTTAATTTTCAGTGAAATGTTATATATATAGGACCGAAGCTGGATGTATACCGCAAACTGTGTGAGTGAAGAGTACATTAATGGCGTGTCTGCTTTTACAAGAGCTGCCGAGGAGGATATGTTGAATAAGGGGGTGGAATATATGTATTGTCCATCCACTGATTGCGAGAATTTAAAGATATTTAAGAATCGGGAGCAGATTGAAGCGCACTTGATTCGGAGGGGTTTCAAAAAGAGGTATACGTGTTGGACCAGTCATGGCGAAGTCAATGATATACCGCCAAATGATATCACCGGTGAAGTCAATGATATGCCGCCGGATGACATCGTCGGTGAAGTCAATGATATGCTGTCGGATGATGATTGTAGTTCGGATTCGGATAGGCTGCACGATGATAATTTGGATCAAATGCTTCGTGATGTAGAAGAGAACTATGATGAAAGAGAGTATATTAAATTCCGAGGCTTGATGGAGGACTCAGAGAAATATTTGTTCACGTGCTGCAGGTCAAAGTACACGAAGTTGTCAGCTGTGCTTCAACTGTTGAAATTGAAGGCAAGCAACGGTTGGTCCGCCAAGAGTTTCACGGCGCTGCTAGGTCTTTTAGCGGATATGCTTCCGGAGGGAAATGAGTTGCCTAAAACCACATATAAAGTTAAGAAGGTTCTTTGTCCATTGGGAATGTAAATAGAAAGAATACATGCATGTCCAAACGACTGTATCCTCTACCGTAAAGAGTATGCAAACATGCATGTCTGTCCGGTGTGTAACGCATCCCGATACAAACGTAACAATCAATCAGATGATAATGGCGAGGGAACAGAGGTGAAGAGAGGAACTCCTGAAAAGATGGCATGGTATCTTCCTATAATTCCCCGTTTGAAACGGTTTTTTGCGAATCCAAAGGAGGCAAAACTGCTGCGATGGCACTCGGAGGAGCGCAAGAAGTATGGAATGCTGAGACACCTTGCTGATTCCACCTAGTGGAGAAACATCGATAGGTGCTTTGCAGATTTCGATGCAGAACCTCGGAATATAAGGTTTGGATTGAGTACAGATGGAATGAATCCTTTCAGTTGCATGAGCAGCCAACATAGCACTTGGCCCGTGACTCTTTGCATCTATAACCTTCCTCCTTGGTTGTGTATGAAGTGAAAGTATATTTTGCTGTCGATACTTATCCAAGGGCCAAAGCAACCTGAGAATGATATTGATGTGTACCTAGCACCGTTGGTGGAAGATCTAAAAGTACTGTGAGACGAAGTGGTACAGGTGTGGGATGCATACAAACGAGAGAACTTCACTTTGCGCTCATTATTATTCTGCACCATAAATGATTATCCTGCCCTTGCTAACTTGTCGGGCCAGAGTACAAAAGGTGCCAAAGCTTATACTCACTGCTTAGATAGTACCGAGAGTGTGTGGCTGAAACACTCACGCAAAACCGTGTATATGCGTCACCGCCGATTCCTTCGGAGGGCTCACCTATACCGCAAGATGAAGAAACAATTTGACGGAGAGAAGAAAGATAGTTCAGCTCCAAGGTATTTAAGCGGAAAAGAGGCTTATAATATGGTTAAGGATTTAGATGTTATCCTCGGAAAGGAATGTAAAGTGAGGGGTCATGACAAGAACATCTAGAAGAAGAGATCATATTTTGAGACTTGCCTTATTGGGAGTACCTAGATGCTCGACACTGCATCGACATCACGCACGTAGAAAATAATGTATGTGACAGTTTGATTGGTCTCTTACTGAACATTCGTGATAAAACAAAGGACAGCGTCAACGCACGGCTTGACTTGGCTGATATGGACATCAGGCATGAGTTAGCACCGAGAACAACAGATAATGGATGAACGTACCTTCTCCCTGCGTGTTACACTCTGTCCAAGGCCGAGAAAACAGAACTGTGCCTGTGGTTGTATGGTGTCAAAGTTCTGTTTAGTTACTCCGGCAATGTGAAGAAACTTGTTTCGATGCAAGATTTGAAGTTAAATGGAATGAAGTCGCATGATTGTCATATGCTGATGATACAGATGCTTCCTATTGCAATTCGGAATATTTTGCCGATCAAAGTCCGCGAGACAATAATGAGGCTATGTTTTTTTTAACACAATTGCTCAGAAGGTTATCGATTCTGAAGGACTAGATGCTCCATAGGACGAGGTGGTGATGACTCTATGTCATCTTGAGATGTATTTTCCTCCTTCATTTTTTGATATCATGGTCCATCTCATTGTTCACGTTGTGTGGGAGATAAAAATATGCGGGCCCGTATTCCTACGTAGCATGTACCCGTTTGAGAGGTTCATGGGAATTCTCAAGTCCTATGTACGGAATCGATCTCGGTCGGAGGGCAGCATCGTCGAAGGTTATGCAAGCGAAGAGGTCATTGAATTTTGTGTCGATTATATAGCTCAGATTCAACCGATAGGTGGGCTTCAATCTCGTCATGAGGGGAGGCTCAAGGGTATCGGAACTATAGGAAGGAAGGCAATCACTCCAGATATGGACGGGTATGCGCAAGCCCATTTTACGGTTTTGCAACACATGACTGAAGTGGCCCCTTATGTCGACCAGCACAAGGATGTGCTTCGGCAATAGAATCCGGAGCGGCCGGATGTTTGGATCATGAGATAACATAACAGTCGGTTCAACCAATGATTGAAGGAGCAAATCGCTAGGAGTTCATCAAGTGAGGTGCTGACATGGTTGGCAAAAGGGCCAATATTTACAGTTGTGACATGGCAAGGATATGACATAAATGGGTACACATTTTATACACAGCCTCAGGATGTAAAGAGCACTAACCAGAACAGCGGTGTCCGCATAAATGCGTTCAGTACTGATTGGGTGAGAAACTCGTACCATGGGTTCATAGAAGAGATTTGGGAGCTCGACTACGTGGTTTTCAAGATTCCCTTATTTCACTGTCGTTGGGTGCATCTCCCACAGGTGAAGGTTGACAAGTACGGTGTTACTACCGTGGACCTCCAACGTGTCGGGTACAAAGACGAACCATTCGTACTCGCCAACCAAGTTGTTCAAGTTTTCTATGTAACTGACCCGGCAAATAAGAAGCGCCATGTAGTTTTTCATGGAAAAAGAAGAATTGTCAGAGGAGAGAATGTAGTGGACGAGAAAGAATACAATCAATTTGACGAGTTACATCCTTTTGCAAATGGCATAAGGGTCGACGACGAACATTGTGACGAAACTAATTACGTATGCATTGATAATCATGAAGGGTTAATTTTTAAAGAAAATAAGCAAGTGAAATTAGCATGGCGACATATATGTGGGCATTTGCATTAATGTATATAACAATGCATGTATGTGATATATATGTGAATTGCTATTTATGTATATAACAATGCATGCATGCATATGTGTGATATATAGGTGAATTTTGAGAATGAGTCATACAAATGTATCTCTATGTTTATTGGGCTGTTGTAAAGAAATATACTGGGTTGTTGTAAAGAAATAACTACAGCTGGGCAAAAGCTTATTGAATGCAGGTTGGTGTAGTTATATTAACTACAGCCGGGCAAAGGCTTATTATAGACGGTTGTAAGTTTAAAACCGTCTGTGAATATTATGCAGACCGTTCTAAGCTTAGAACCGTCTGTGATATTTAGTATCACAGACGGTTCTAAACTCAGAACCGTCTGTGATATTTAGTATCACAGACGGTTCTAAACTCAGAACCGTCTGTGATATCTATGTTATCACAGACGGTTCTGAGATCAGAACCGTCTGTGATATCATATATATCACAGACGGTTATTATCTTAGAACTGTCTGTGATATTTATTATCACAGACGATTCTAATATAATAACCGTCTGTAATAAGACTTTATATAAAACCCCCAGCTAGAGTTTTGCGTGTACACTGCCAATTATTAGCAATACCAACCTAGACTTAGTCGCTCTCCTGATCCCCCGAGCCCGTCGCCGCCGCCATCCCCCGAGCCCATCGCCGGCAGCCTCCAGTCCCCGAGCCCGTCACCGGCCGCCTCCGTCCCCTCGAGGCCGTCGCCGTCCTCGAGCCCGTCGCCAGCCGCCTCTGTTGAGCCCGTCGCCCTCCTCCTCCTTCGGGCCCGTCGCCGGCCGCCTCCATCCCCTCGAGCCCGTCGCCGTCCGCCTCCGTCGACGGTCGAGCTCGTTGGCCGCCTCCGTCCACGCTCGAGCTCCTCTCACGTCGCCAGAATCCCCTCGGTGAGTCCATCTTCAATTCTACGTATTGATATTTTCTGTTATAATCAATATTTTTCATATCAAATGATGTTAGATTGATTATGGTGATCTTTTCTGTTGTCCAGTAAGTTATATTCATGATTTGTTAGTTTCTTTTAATAGAAAATTTTGATTTAAGCTCAAGATCTAATATATAGTTGTCATATACTGATTTTAGATACATGATATTTATGTTGGGCATAAATTTCTACTTGAATAACATAAAATATTTATATGTGTATATATTGATTAAGTTATTTTTATGCCTCTGGTATCATGCATGTTGTATATCTAGGAAAAAATAGGCACTTGAACATATATTCTTGTTATTTCATAAATCTTATTGTTGTTAAATCTTACTGTTATGCATATGCATATGTATATATGTATATATATGTTGCTAATGAATTTAGATATGTATATGTATACTTGAATATATGTATACATATATTGGAATTAAATTGAAGTATGTGCTTATATCGCACTATTTACGTATATATGAGAAGGCCAACATGTCATTCGCGCATTCTTCAACAATATCGCCGAAAGCGTCCGCTCCAAAATTAACACGCAAAGCAAGAGAACTATCGAAAAAGCCCGAGGGCTGATTTACCGTCACAGATGTCGATAGATTTGGGACCCCTCTCCTTCCTCACAAAGCAGCAAGGGCATTTCAAAGAACGATCGAAATAGTTGCACGAGAACGAATTGAGATCACATTCGATTCGTGGAAGAGCGTGAGTGAGACTCGGAAACGTGAGCTGCTGACAGAGATTTTTGCATCATTCGAGATCCCAGAAGAACACCACGACTCCGTGCAACGACATGCGTTGGCAGCGGCGTGCAAAGCATGGAAGAACTTCAAGAGCGTGCTTGTCAAGGACTATGTGCAGAAGGATCTAACGCCCTTTGACAGGTATCCATTCCTGGAACCACAATAGGACGAGTTTAAGGCAATGAAGACGACTGAAGCTTTCAGGAGTGCAAGTACGACGCACAAGGCCCTCTAGCAAAAAACACACATCCCCACAGACTCGGCACAGCTGGGTATGCGGGTAAAATCCTGCAGTGGAGGCAGGAGGACGAACAGGCAATTCTGCGGAACACCGCCCCGCCATTTGCCACGATCCCAGATGAGCATGCTCGAAATTGGATTAGAGCGAGGTCATCTACCATGTCGTCGGGGGACATCTCCTTCCGGAACCCTGTAGACCAGGAAGTGTCCCACCGCCTAGTAAGATATCGAACTACGTAGCTTGTAATTACTCCACTACTTCCGTGAAAACTAAATGGCATGTCGGGCTCTTGCAGGATGCACTGAGTGTCGAATCTTCCCAGGGATCATTCCAGTCAATTAGGGAGAAAGATATACTCTCCGCAGCACTGGGAAACAAGGAGCACGCGGATCGTACGAGAGGCCTTGCGTTTTATGTTCCTTGGAATCAAGATTTCTCAGATAACCCCGAATTGTATCGGAGTAGGAAGAGAAACAAAGCCGAGCGTGACGCATGGCTACGAGAGGAGATCAAGGCATCTCTTAGAGAAGAGCTTGCTGATTACGTCAGATATGAGGTGTGAAGACAAACAGAAGAAAATCAGCAGAATGCCGCCACTCCTGTGCTAGCCAGCCCCCCAACCGTCGGAGTAGCTGCGCGTCCAATCCTACGACGAAAAGCGAGGCCAGATTTCCTGTGGACGACATCTTGCAAGCTACGAAGTGCAAGCTCCAAGTGAGATATGCCTCCGTTGCCTTGTGCGCTGCTTGGGGCCTGGCATATCCGTCCGGTGAAGGGGCCTTGGTGCACCGTGCACCTTTAGCTCCAGGGTTCGGAAAAGTGTCTGTGGATGGTGTGCATGCCAATTTCGATGTCGTCCCGCTATCGAAGCCCCCCAACGACGAGATCGTGACTCTAGGGCAAGCCATTGGAACCTTCATCCAGTGGCCCAAAAGTGACATCTGCTTGGAGGCTTCTTCACCGGTGGCAGGTTCCCAAGGGCAAGACGAACCAGAGCGACTTGCACTAGTGCTATCTCCACAAGGTCTACCTCCACCACCGCTACCTGTACCGGTGATGAGTCCACGGGAGCTATTCCCAGTGCAACAACTTCCACCGGTGCTACCTTTACAGTCGACCTACAGCCGAGGTAGCAAGTACAGCCGAGGCAGCAAGGGCAAAGCAAAGAAGATCGATGATGATATCCCGTACCTACCATTGGCCCGCAAATTCGTGCTAGGCGAGCCGATGATCGACCCGGTGAAGCGCCTCCCATTCCTACCAATGAGTTGCACCAAATTACACACTTGGTATATGGAACAATCCAATAAGCCAGAGAGAGAACGGTGCACAGGCATCACTGTCAAATTCAGGCATCATCATTTTCAGCATGAATTTCAAGATGGTGTCTTCGTGGTGACCTTCGACGATTTATTTGATCTTTTCACGCTCAACGCTCTCGACGCCTCACTCGTTCGATGCTGGACGCTGTAAGTGTGTACAATCATAGTCTCTGTTCATGTCATACCGATAAATGTCATCTATAATTTGTTGCTTTCGTGTGTATATATATAGAGACATGGTGACTGAAGCTAGATCATCCAAATCATCGGTTAGTTTCTTGGACCCACACATGGTCGCCGGTTATACCATCAACGAGGATGCTGGCGTCGTCGAGAGGTACATTGCAGCATCACTGCTGGCTTACCGTGATAAGGAATATGTAGTGATGCCCTACAATCAGGAGTTTCATTGGATTTTAATAGTAATTGTACCAAAGTGGAATAGGGCAATATACCTTGATTCCCTAAGTAAAAATAAAACCGACTACACAGTTGTCGGCAAAGTAATCGATAGGCAAATACATTTTCTCCATACATACCTATATTGTACTCTTTCTTTCCTTCCGAATGACTAAGGTCAACTTTTTCGAATCACGTAGGGCGTTCACGACGTACGTTAAAATGGCACAGCTCTCGACGCAAGGGGCCAAACTCCTGATACATGATCGAAACTTTAATGTATTCGCTAGTACATATTAATTAATCCTATGCAACAGTTGGTAGTATTAATGCTTCTTGAATTAACACATTCTATTTTTTGCAGTGCCACCAGCAGAAGCCGGGCAACACATGTGGATTCTACGTTTGCCACCATATGAGACTACTCCTCGATTCCTCGAAGATCACCAATCTCAATTCTAAGATTTGTCAATATTCCCATAATTACTTCATACTTATCAAGTTATATATATACGCATATTGATATTCCTATCGACAGGCTGCGTCCATCCCGAAAACTGCATTGTCACAGGCCAACCTTAAAGGAATTCTAGGACAGTCCGCGTACTTTTTGGTGGCTTAAGTCCTAAATCCAAAGGGAGAGTTCCACAACCCACAATGATTTTTTTATTGCTCTTATCACAATGCAATGTATACATATACATGTTGATCTGCGAATGCAATGTAGATCTTTTGTAATTGTGTATTTGTTAATGGATATTTTACTTCATTTCAATTAATTGATTTACGAAATGGATGTTTTATGTTTGTCAAATGAATTGAGATGTGAATTGGATGTTATATGTTTCTGAAATGAATTGAGATGTCAATTGTCTGTATACATGTACATGTTGATCTGCTTGTTTCAGAGGGCATGGCTAGCATTTCCTGAGGTTAGCCAATTAACAGAAATAGATTTAGGGGCAGAAAAGAATATCATAGACGGTTTGTAACTAAAAACCGTCTGTGATAGCTATCATCGCAGACGGTTTGTATGAAAAAGCCGTCTGTGATATAGGCATATCACAGACGGCTTTTTCATACAAACCGTCTGCGATGATAGCTATCACAGACGGTTTTTAGTTACAAACCGTCTATGATATTTACTTCACAGACGGTTTGAAAACCGTCTGTGATAACCTTCGATTATCACTGCTCCATAAATTCAGACGGTTCAGAAAACCGTCTGTGATAACGTTTTTGAACCGTCTGTGATGATGATTTCTGTAGCAATGAGTAGAGATTAGAATGATCTCTAGTAGTGTAATCTCTATCTTAAATTATATATCATCTATACTGTTGGATCGTATGGCGAGATTGGAGGGGGTGAATGATTTGCTCCGCCTTTTGCCACCTGAAAACAAATCTCAAACCAAAAGAAAATAATCTCGATTACTGTATGTCGATTACGACTTCAGAATGTTGGTTTGCTTGCACGTGCTCGATGGCTGCTTTAATCGTCCAATCGCTTGAGAACATGTCGTCGATTGCCAATAATCTTTTTTGAAATAGATCTGATCTATTATTTCTGTATCATAGATATGATTACAAAGTATCTTAAGGTACCCCTAAAAGTTTCCACGATGAAAGCCCTCAAAGACCCACAAAACCATACGTTAGCCCTTAGCATCCCCTGCTTTTATAGGCTAATGTTCAAATCGTGTTTTATAGACTCTCTAACCCAAGCCTTCCTTTATTTAGTCATACATTCATTATATTACATTCTATATGTTGCTTCATGGAGTATGTTGTTTGTGTTCACTCTCGCTCACTCAATTAATTTAGAACATGTGGATCATGACCACTACGCATACTACGTCGCTCTAGGAACAGATGAAGAAAAAAGATGATGAAGATTAGAACGATCTCTAGTAGTGTAATCTTTATCTCAAATAGGCTGACTTTGATGATGTTATGTGCATATCTATCATCTATACTTTTAGAAAAATAATAAGGCATCTTTTATCTCTATTGTTTGTTTGTAGCAAGGTGTGATCTCATCTTTTTCCTTCTCGCTTTTGTAATGGAAAGGTCCAAGCGCTCTGAATACTGAATTCGCCTTAGTGTAAGGTCAGTGATCAGTTAATTGGACATGCATTGATGTTGGAAGCAGAAGAGTAAGCATCGCACCACGGTTTCTTGTTTAAATGTTCTGGCTGCATTGCTTAGCAAGTTAGCATATCTCCGGAACAAAAAGTAGAGCTTATATAGTTTGGATGGATAATAATTGAAGGAAAAAAAACATAAGGTTCTTAATTCTTAGTCCTATAGGAATTCACACTGTTTGCACGTTTGGATTATATTTATAGGAAACCCCAAACGGAAAAAATTAGGAATATTTCCTAGCAAATTTCTTCAAGGGAAACAAGAGAACAGCTAAGCAAACCTCTTGAAAATTCCCTTCCGTCGTTGCCCGTCAACGTCGTTGATGGATTCACGCGTTGTCTTCTGAAGCAGCTCGCGGTCGTCTCAGCGATCTCACCGCCGCCCCGCCTACAGGGTCGACGCGTCGGCACCGCTGCCGCGCGTCGTCTGGGCAACCGCCCACGGGGCCGCATCGCCCGCCTCCGCCATCGCACATCACTGGTTCTACTCGCCCCTCGCCGCCATGGGCCGTTGCGCCCTCGACGAAGCGCTCGATGAGGGTGGGCGTGAGAGGAAGTGTATTTGTGTTTGCGTCTTCCATCTCTGAAAGTGCACTGCAGCAATACGTACTCTCAAAGAGCAATCTCATTTACGCTTTCTATTATAATGGAAGTGCTAAACAACACTGAGTGGAGCACTCATATTTTTAGACGTTAGATCTCCATTAAACGAATCCCTTATACCCCCTCTATAAAATAAATATAGAGCGTTGGATCTCGATCTAACCGATCCCCTATACGCCTTAAAAAAAAAATATGAGTGCTTCGAATCTAATGTGTTGGATAGAGATCTAAATCTAAAAAATCTGAGTGCTGTCAACCACAAAAAACACTCAAGTCAAGTACCACCTAGATACCACATTCTATTATAATCTTGTATGTTTATTTATGCTTCTCCTGTAGCTCGTCCAAAGCCAATTTCTATTTTCCCACTGTGTTTTCTAGTCTTATAATTATGGGTCTGCATTTTCACATTCTTATGTTTCCCATTTTCACGATAAAAGCAAACTTCTTGTTCTTAGGAGTGAAATAGTAACTTGTTGCCAGTGAGAAGCAACTGCTGAGTGAAATAGTGTTCGCAGCCACCTCATCCTCGTCAGGTTGCTTCAATCTGTGATGATGGCAATACATCTATACATCAAGAGTACGCAAATAGTGTTTTCATGCTTTTATCTCTAATAAGGTCGTACAAATCTTAAAGCACTTCAACAGGAAGGAAATTGATATTACACAAGCATCATCATCAATATTCTCTACATTACATTAACTTCAACGGGAAGGGAAAAAACAGATTAATTAAGATACTGGTACTCGCTTCTTCAGCTTATTTCTTCACAGCTCTAGTTCAAATGTCAACGACGGTTCCTTTGCAATCCTTAATTTGTAGTTCCTTGCCTGGTCAAGTTTCTCCAATTAAGAATAACAAACACATAAATTGGATCATACAACTTGTCGAAGAGGCGGAAATAAGCAATCCTCCATGCTTTCTTGAACAACAGGATGAAGAAAACCAGCCAGAGACCCAGAATGAATCCCATGCCAAGTCCAAAATAAAAGGACAATGTATTAAAACCATGTTCATTTCTTTTATGGCCATCTTGCCTTGGAACAACATTTCCTGAGCAACTCTTTTGAAGAGGAGGCCCGCACAGACCAATGTTGCCGTTGTACATAGATGGATACTCGGCGTAGAGGGTGTCAAGTTGACCTCCTGGCGGTATTCTTCCCGTAAGATTGTTATAGGACAAATCCATGTAGCTTAAATATGTCAGATTTGACAGGCTTGATGGGATCTCGCCGGAAAGCATGTTCTTTGAGAGGTCGAGTGACTCCAATGCCTGCATGGCCCCAATCTTGTTTGGAACTTCTCCGCTCAAGTGATTCCATGACAGATTCAAGTTTAACACTGCATCAAGAGAAGCTATTTCTTCTGGAATTTCACCGGTTAAGCCATTGAATGATAAGTCAAGGCTCACTATGTCCAAAACTTTATCGGCATGATAATTAAGTTCTTGCCCCTTCGTGTCTACCACAAAGTCTCCTCTTATGAAATATGAGATCCCGGCTCTAATGAATGGATTCTTTCGCGTCATACCTATTAAATTTGATAGATGGGAAGGTATGGAACCTGTCATACTATTGCTTGCCAAATTCAAATATTGAAGGTATCTAAGACTTGTGATGTTGATCGGGATATTCCCAGAAAACATGTTGTGGCTTAGTCGGAGAAACCGTAATCCCACCATGTCTCCAATCCATATCGGCAAACTTCCAGAGAACTTATTATGCGAAATATCGATTAGGACCAAAGAACTGCAGCTTTGTAGGAAGGAAGGGAACTTGCCAGAGAAGCTGTTGTTACGCAGCTGTAGATATGCCATTTTTGTAATCCCAAAACATGGAGGGAATTCTCCATGGAAAAGATTGTTGGCTAAATCTAAGATAACCAAGCTTTGCAAATCGCAAATTGATCCAGGAATATGACCAGTGATGTAATTGGAGAACAGAAACAAGAATTTTAGATTTGGAGCTCCAAAATTTGGCGGCAAGGGTCCTGAGAGAGAGTTGTTAGAGATGTACAACCAAGTGAGGTTTCTCGGCAACGGAGGTATTTGACCAGTAAGTTTGTTTGAATCAAGATGCAAGGCTTCCAACGACATAAATTCCATGTCATTAGGCAATCCACCACTGATCCGGTTGTTGGAGATGTCCAAACTAGAAGCCTTTGCAAATGTAGTAGAGAACCAGTCTGGAAGCTTATCAGTTATACCCGCGTTCGAGATCTCAATATAACGGATATGCACCTGCCATTGCAGCCAAGCAGGAAACAGCGGACCCATCTGGCAAGATGTAAAATATGCTTGCTCTAATCTAAATGGTGGTTGCCATTCAGGATCCACGGCAATCTTTAAGGAATTACGAGACAAGTCTATGTACTCTAAGCTGTTTAGATTAGCAAAGTGTTCTTCTGTGATCACACCTTCAAGGCTATTGTAGCTTAGGTCCAGGTGAGTCAAATTGGTAAGCATGCTGATCTCAGGTGGCACAGGTCCTGTGAGGTGGTTGTCGTGGAGGTCAAGAGTGCTCAAGCCGGTAAATCGCCCGATCGATCGTGGTATATATCCGGTAAGGTTGTTGCTTTGCAGATACAGTTGTTGCAATTTACTGGATGGACACTGTGGAAGCAACTCGAACAAGTTTGCGATGTTTACATATGAGCGGAGCTGTTCGAGGTTCAGTGTCTCTAGATTGCATAGATTCTTCAAGTTCGCTGTCATTATGTCCAAGTTATCAGTAAATGAAAGGTCAAGGGCTTGGAGAGAAGTCATGTGTCCTAGTCTGTCATGAAACTGGCCGTGTAGATGGGTTCCTCCAATGTTCAGGTACCGAAGCCCTGTAAGATTCCAAAACCAACACGATGCTACCGGGTGGTCGAAGTAATTGTAGGAGAGATCAAGCTTCTCAAGTTTTGTGAGGTTTAGGCGTGGGAGCGACTGGTTTGCGCTCGAAAGCGAGCAATCGGAGAGGCTAAGGACCCTCAGAGAAGGAATCAAGTTCACCACACGATGCCAATCGACTATGGGGCTCAGGTTCATGAAATCAAGGTTGAGGTACTGCAGCGAAGGTAGATGTGTCAGCCATGCGATATCTCTTGGGTATAGGCTTGCCACCCCGAGTGAAGACAGGTCGAGATGTTCCAACTTGGAAAGGTTACCAAGCTGAGGCGGCACACTACCAGAGAAGGATATGTCGGATAGGTCAAGGTACCTCAGGTTCTTGAGGGAGCCCAAGAACTCCGGGACACGGCCGGTCGGCCCTTCCAGGGAGTTCCTGCTGAGATCCAGGCGCCGCAGACGCGTCAGGGACGACAGAGAGGGGCTTATCTGCCCGACCAGGCCTATCTCCCTGCCGGGATCGTTGCGAAGGTTGAGCTCCACGATGTGGCCGGTCCGGTTGCTGCACCTGACGCCCCTCCACCAGCAGCAGTCGTCCTGCAGCTGGCCCTCTTGCCACGAGGCCAGGACGTTCTCGGTGTCGTAGGTGACGCCGCGTTTGAAGGCCAGCAGGGCGTCCCGCTCTCTTGGCACGCATGCGCCGGCGTGCTGGGGCTGTCGAAGCAGCAAGCTGGTGGTGATGATCAGGACAAGCACCGCGAGGCCGCGCCGGAGATCGGCAGAGCGAGGGTGCATCATGGTGGGGATGACCATGCGTGGTCGAACTAGAGCCTAGAGCAATCGGTCAGATATGTCAGTTGTGTGTGCTACACGCGGTGCTAGTGCTGCAGCGAAAATAAATGTGATACGTTGCAATTCTAGTCCACGCTGGAAGTCGTTGCACTTGCCCCGCCGGCCGTGACAGCCGCGTCAAAGCAATGCACCCGAGCTCACGATCCAGCACCCATCGGACCCCTATCATCCCCACCAAGCCTGCTCTAACTCAGCCATTTGCCAGAGAACTACGCCTAAGGAGCACTTTGTGTAAGAGCGTGCGGCCCCCAGCCAGCCGATCAGCCTCAGCATTAGAGAAATCAGTTGAGGCCACAGTCGCTCCCGTTCCGGCTCAGCTAACTATAGTCGCTCTTGCTCCATGAGTTCACCTATGTACTAAAAAGTAGACGTGTAATGTATTGTATCCACATGAAATAGCACGGTCTAGGTGCATGTCATGTGCAATTTGGCTAAAGTATTATAAATGTTATGTAGCTATTTTAGGCCTTGTGATTTATTTTTTGTTTTTCTTATTCGTCTGGTTCTTAGAATCCTTTCTTACTATATCAGTGAGCATGCATCAGTTTCTTTTCTAATGATTTGATAATATATATCAGTTTTTCACAGCCAGCAGCCAGCCTACACTAGTTTTTCCAATGATTTGATAGTATATATATTAGTTTTTCGTAGCGAGTCAACAGTACACCGGCTTCGTGAAAGTTATTCCAGTCTACGCTTTCGACATCTTGCCAAAGAGACCGACTAACTAGCTAGCACTAGTTGATGGCAATTGGGCAAGTACGACGTAAGAAGTTTTGTCATGGAATGATGGAAAGGTCCAAGCGCTTTGAATACTGAATTAGCGTTAGTGTAAGGTCACTGATCAGTGAATTGGACATGCATTGATGTTGGAAGGAGGAGGACACTACTAGAAAACGGATTATCCTTTATGGGTTTTAATTTTTCTGACGGGTGCGCATAGAACGTAAGGGATATACAGTTTTTGTGACGGGCGCATATATCACCGTCACAAAAATATATTTTCCTGTCGGGCTCCTTAAACCGTCAATAAAATACGCTATTTTTGTGGCGGTATTAAGTGAACCGTGAGGATAATTGAAGATGAATCCGTGAGGCTAATTCCAGCCCGCCCGATATTTTCGCAACACACCGGACTGAAAAGTGAAAACCCTAGCTAAGATTTCCCCATATCCCCTCGCCGTGAAGCTAGCCCGCCCGATATTTTCGCAGCCGTCATCGCCCCTCGCCCGCCTCCTCCGCCCCATCCCCTCGCCCGCCTCCTCCGCCCCATCCCCTCGCCCACCTCCTCCGATCCGCCGGCCCCATCCCCTCGCCCGCCTCCTCCGCCCCATCCCATCGCTCACCTCCTCCAATCCGCCCCATCCTCGCCGCCCGCGCCCAGTCCGCTGGACGTCGCAGCTCGCCCGCCTCCCAGTGCTGCTCCGCGCCTCGCCAGTCCGCCGCGCGCCCCTCCTCCCAGTGCCGCCCCAACGGCCCAGCTCCGCCCAGCCGCCCCGCCTCCCAAGGTCTGCCCCGCCGCCCCGACACCTAGGTCCGGGCTGCCGCCCCAAATCCGCCCTGCCCCCCGATGGCCCAGCTCCGGCTCGCCGTCCCGCTACCCCAAATTCGCCCCGCATTTATCTTTTCAATGTTGCAGTGAGTTTTTGATTTGGATCCTCCATCGGTTCTTGATTTGGGTTTGTATTTTGCCACAGATGAGACGGCATATAGTTGCAGTGGCAAGGCATCAGGTCATCTTTATGGATCGACTTTCTTCTTGATGCCCATTGGTATCTTGAATGCTTAGGGAAATATCTGAGAATGCACCATTCACCTCTCTCTGTTGCCATCTTCGATCCTACAAAGAGAAAAAATGCATTTACACCCCCTTATTTTGATTTATTTTTCACCTCTGGTTCACTATAGAATACTCGTATTGTCCCTCTGAGAAGACAATATCAGAATTGGCATGATTCTTTTTTTAGTACAACCTTTAGATGCACATACCCACTATTTTTAAAATAGGGTGCATGTACTCACACGTCCCAGTATGGAACAGTATGGAATTTTTAAAATAGGGTGCATGTACTCACACGTCCCAGTATGGAACAGTATGGAGAACAAGTATGTGGTTTTCCACCGAGACGCATTGATCGCGTATATATTGGGATAAAACAATTCAGCAGTAGCACCCTAAGAACCTAGGTTGCCGGGTACAAAGAATCTCCTCTTTTTGGCCCCGTCCTAAGGTGGTTTTGGCTTTTGATATTTTCTGGTTAACTTACTTAAAACGTATCAGCTTTTTAATTTTGATTTTTTTGCTTTTGCTTTTTTTCTTTTTTTATTATCTGTGAAGATAGTATGGTATTTTTATTTTTTATTTTTCTTTAATTAAATAACTTAGTAAAAACTAGCAGTCATTATTATACAATTTCAACCAGCAGCTAAAAACCACGCCCAGAACCCACATCTATGAGCCGGATAAGCAGCCCCTTTCGCTAGTACATTGGTGGCTTCAATATTGACAATTGGCATCATATAAGAATCACAGTTAGGGGCGCTCAATACAGTTTCTGTGATCGCTAGCGGTGGCGATTTTTTTACTGTAGCAGGTATTGTAGCTACAGTACCTGCTACAGTAAAAATTTATTTTTTTCGTTTTTTTAATATTTACTTATACTTTTTTTCGTTTTTTGTTTTCGGTTTTTTATATATATTTTTTACATTTAATTATACTCAATAAACCAACTCAGCTACAGTGTTTTTTCAGCCAGCTACAGTGTTTTTTCAGTAAAAATCAAAAGCCATCGTTATTCCGATCACCCCTTAGCCGGTTACTGTTACACTGTTTATGCCCTAGCACCGCCACCGTTGACCCAACGTCTTCACGCCGTCGACTTCAGTTGACGTGGAGAAGGGACCGCACCTGGTGCGTCTAGAAGACCAGGTGGAATTATTTATATATTTTATTTGGGGTTGCGTATTGAGCGGACGCCCGCTAGTAGCAAGTTGTTTCCAATTGGTGGGCCAAATGGAAACATTTCTTGTCCGCTAGTTTTATCTGCGTCAATCCACGTCAGTGGATACCAAAAGTTTTGTGTCACCATGGACGTGCAACAAGTTTATAAGTCCTGCTGAATTTAAAAAAAGTTTAGTAGCCCTGCTCTTATCTTCATTCTAATAATTTCATAAGTATCAATTTTAATTTACCTTCCTTCTAATCTTTTTAATTTACCTTTTGTTCTGCAGGGTTGCAACAGCCAAGGAATTTGTTATGCTCCACTGTATAATGGGTTAACGGACATGACTATTTGAATTCATAGGTTCAGAAGTAATGGGTTAACGAAAAATATGAGAACAAAGATAAAGATTAAAGATCTACAAAGATCTAGAACAAAGTAGAAGACAATTAACAACATTATGTGGCTGGTTAATTTCTTCTCAATATGTTGTAAATCAATTTGCAATGTAATAATAGGCCTGAACCTGCTAAAATCAATGTTACAAAACTTCAAATTATTTGTTACGATCCATGTTATACAAATTTTCTCTTATATCTGGCAAGTCCTTGAATGCCAATTTTCAGATACTAGCCATACTCCCAACATTGCACAGCCCACATCAAAGGTTAGCTATCTGGAAATCAACCTTTCGGAGTTTCGGTATGCCTATTTGCTGGTTTGGTTAAGTTGTAAGAACGAAAGTTGTACAGCCCACATCAAAAAAAGTTGTAAGAACGAAAACTGAGTTGGTTCAGGAGCTGATGATAGCTTATACTAATACTGCATACATTTACCCTGTCTGTCCTTCAAGACCTGATCCGACATAAAGTTTCTGCATTCAAAAGAGCACAGTTATGAAACGAATGCTGTATAAAACTTGGAAGGAAAATTCATTCCTTATCTCAAAAGCTCAATGTTTGAGTAATTCTTATAGAACGAATTGTCTATCAGCACATCATTATTAGTTTCACCTTTATTGGATGGTAGAGGTGCCTTTGATGCAGTTTTCACGAAACATAGAATGTGGCTAGAATGAATACTAATTCTCTGGGTTCACACTAAGCAATACATTTATTTATACATCACGAGTACAAAAATATTATTGTATAAGCAATGCACAGAGCAGTGCTTCTATGCTTTTCTCTCTAACAAGAGTAGCATTAATTTAAAGCAAATGAAGAAATAAGTAACATCTATCTACCATTCGTCATGCTTTAAAAATTGTGCAAATCACTAACTTCAATGGAAGAAAATCACAGCGTAAGATGCTGCTACATGCTTATTCAGTCTCATGTCTTCAGAGCTCTTGTTCAAGTGTCAACATTGATTGCCCCTCTGGCGAAGCTTTTCCATGTAAGAACCATAAACACATGAGTTTGATCATATAGCTCATGGAAGAGGCGGAAATAAACAATCCTCCCTGCTTTCTTGAACAATAGGGTGCAGAGCACCACCCAGAGACCCAGCATGAAGCCCAAACCTAGTCCAAATAAAAGGACACTGGCTTAAAACCACGTTCATTTTAATGACCACCTAGCTTAGGATGCATCATTTCCTGAACAATTCTTTCGAAGACCACTAGCGCACTATTGCCACTGTACATAGACGGGTGCTACTCAGAAGAGAGGGGGTCAAGTTGTGATCCTGATGGCATTCTTCCAGTAAGGTTGTTATCAGACAAGTCATTTAGATAGGTCATATTTGACAAGCTTGAAGGGACTTCACCCGAAAGCATGATTTCGAGAGGTCGAGTTATTCCACTGACCGATCGCCCTTTTTTTTTTTTGAGATTTGACTGAGATTTTGCCAAAATTTCGCTGTTTTCATATAATGGTATTTCTTAAATTCGAATGGTATGCTTGAATTTTTCGGTCGAACTTTTCCAAAAAAATCTGAAATTTTTGAAATTTCTGAATTTCGGATTTCTAGAAAGGGTCCAAAAAATTTTCTAAGCTGAAATTGTTTTCCCTGATTCCGAGAACCCGAAAACATGTTTATAACTCAACCGTATCAAACTGTAGTTGCTACAAGTCCCCAATCCACACCGGCAATGTTCCAGAGAAGCTATTCCAAGCAAGATCCAGGAAACCCAAACTTGCGCAGCTTTGCACAAATGGTGGGAATTTGCCAGAGAAGCTATTGTTACTTAGCAGTAGAGACCTCATGGCTTCCATCCCAGAACATGGAGGTAGTTCTCGCATGAAAAGATTGTTTGCCAAGTCTAAGATAGCCAGGTTCTGCAATTCACAAATGGATTCAGGAACATGACCAGCCACGTGATTCGAGAACAGAACTGGGAGCTCCAAGATTCGATGGCAGAGGCCCTGTTAAAAAAAATAGCAATGCATACTTGTGATGAAGCTTCAAGAGGCATGTCGGTAATGAAGTTTGGAGAACACAGCCCATGCGAGGAAATTACTAACCGACTTAAGCTAAAAGACTTTAGTAACTTATCCATTTGACTGTGAACAGTAAATCCAGTTGGGCACCAAGTGGCGGTGGCTGGAGGCCTCCAGAGTAATCCAGTTTTTGTGCTGCCAACAGCTATTGAATGGTAGTCAACAAAAGTGGCTGAACGTAATCTGCTAGCTGTAGCCAGTAGGAAGTTAAACTATGTACTCAAGTCGGTTTAGTAGTAGTGCACAATATCTGAACCCCATGTCGGCTCAGTAGCCCGTGGCCGCGCTCAAGTCAGCGTTTAGCTTCTGCGTTTTGTTTTTTTCACTATTTATTTTTTTGTTTTTCTATTTTGTTCTTTATTTTTTTTGTTTTTTATTTTTTTATTCTTTTATATTGTTCATAATGGGCTAACATGTTTTTTCTATTTTTAAATTTTTTAAATTTAATTATACCAAATAAAATAACTCAACTATAGTAAAAAATAAGTCAGCTATAGTAAAAATTATAAATTAACACCATTCTGAACACCACCTATAAAAGGCTTGTAAACCTCTCTGTATTATGCATGGATGGATATATAGAAGTCTGTGCTTTCTTGGTAAAGCCTTCTCCATAGCTGCCGCAGCCCCCACTATCCTCTGCCTCCTTGCTTTTCTCTAGTAAGGTCTATCAATACTAGAGAGTGCTAACAGATGCCACATAAAATTTGAGTGCCTTGCCACCTTGTGATTCCCAACAGGCCCTGATAAAGAGTTCATGGAGATGTCCATGATGATGGTGATATTCCTTGGCAGCCTTGGTATGTGCCCAGTTAGTTCGTTTGAACTGGGATGGAGTTTTCTTCCAATGACATGATCTCTGTATTTGTCCGCAATCTGCGATATATTGTATTGTTGGACATTTCCAGAGTTGCAGCCTTTGAACCAATCTGTAATAGAGGACCGGATAGAGTTGCAGACGACCTGATAGGCTGCATATCAGCATTAGCAGTGGCAGGTGGCCCAGTCACATATGTATTGTTGAACCAATCTGGCAGCCTATCAGCTATACCTGTACTTGAGATATCAAGGTAAGAAAGATCCACCTGCCACTGAAGCCATTAAGGAAAAAGAGGACCCATCAGGCCTAATTCAAAATTTGCTTCTTCTAGCCTGAAGGGAGGCTTCCATTCTGAACCCTCCTCAATCTTGAGGAGATTCTGCGATAAGTCTATCGTCGTTAAGCTCGCCAAGCTTGCAAAGTGCTCTTCTGTGATCACACCATCAAGGTCATTGATATATATGTCCAGGTTAGTTAAATTAGCCAGCATACCGATCTCAGATGGCACAAGTCCAGTGAGGTAGTTTCCATAGAGGTCTAGAGTGGTTAAACTACCAAAGTACGCTATTTCTGCAGGTATATTTCCATTAAGGTAATTGTCAGACAATACTAGGGAGCTTAAACCGGAAAAATACCCTTTCCCTGCCGGTATCAATCCAGTGAGGTTATTGAAAGAAAGGTCAAGAGTGTCCAAACCAGTCAGATTCCCCATCGATAGCGGTATAGATCCGGTGAGGTTGTTGTAGTGGAGATCAAGAACGCGCAAACCGGTCAGATGCATCAATCTTCTGTAATTTGGCAAGGTTCCACTGATACCATTGTTTGGAAGATACAATTCTTGCAATCTGTTGGATGAACATCATGTCGTCAGCCTCTCTAGCAACTCGCCAGGAGATCATGGGCAAGAAGGCGAAGGCCCACGATGGGCCGATCTCCCTCTAGTACTTCTCCTGACGACCGACAATTACCCAGCATGAATAATGAAGATAAAAACCAACCTGCGCGCCCATGGTATTTGGGGCATAGTTGATCTGAAGGGGAAGACAAGAAGATGTGAATATATATTAAATGGCGCTTGTTACGATCTATTAAGCGGTACCAAATTCGATGATGCATCAGCTCATCAGGAAAGGAGACGGCACATGAAGCATGGGATATGCTTCAGAAGATGCACGAGAGAGTTAACCGTGTAAAGGAGGTGTTGTTCTGGAATTTACGGAGTGAATTCCAGAATTTCAGATGGGAGAAACCCAGTCGGTGGATGAGTTCACCGGTAAGTTAATTTTACTATACAATTAGAGTATCTCTCTTGGTGATAAGATGGAGAAATATGTGGTAGTGAAGAAATACTTGCGCATGCTACTAGAAAAGTACATACTTGTTGTCATCATGTTTATATACTCCTTTGATCTGGAGAAAAAGAAGATTGAGGAGATCACCGGCTCCCTCAAATGCATGAGGAGCTAATAAAGGGATTTTAGTCTCGTAACAAAGCAGGCATTGCTATTAAAGGTAGGTGCAAGAAGTGGAGGCAACCAGGTTCACAAGGAATCGTCGAAGAAGAACGGTCATGGCTCATCAAGTAGCCACGGGCACAGGTATAGGCGAGGCGGCCAGAGTGGCCGAGGTGGCAGAGGTGGATGTGGGCAAAGCAGTGGTAACAGATCTCATGATAGGTAACATATCAAGTATTTTGATTATGACAAATTTGGTCACTATGCGTTGGAGTGTTGTAGCCACATAAAATGCTTCAACTGCGATAAGTACGGGCACTTTACTTCGGATTGCCAAAGCATGAAGAAGAACAAGGAGGTAAACCTCACCCAAGCCCATGAAGACGATGAGCTGATGCTGCTTCTCTTCTTATGTGTCAAAAAGGTGCTAGTCATGCTGATGCTAAACAAGGAGAACATAGTTCTTAAACTATGCACGGAGGGAGGTAGCCACAATTACATTGATTAGTGGTACTTAGATAATGGAGCAAGTAATCACATGATGAGGGATTGCTTCATATTCTATGAGATCGACAAGAAGATCTGGGGCAAAGTCAAGTTTGTCGATAGATCCATGATGTAGATTAGAGGCAAAGGAATGATGCTGCTACAATGCAAGAATGACGATCAGAGTTTGTTGTCTGAAATTTTATTTTATACTGAGTTTGTGTAACAACATACTCAGTCATAGGCAGCTAACAGAAGAAAGGTGCAAGGTGGAGTTGAAGGATGAGTTCATGCATGTCTATGATAAGAATTATGATATGTTGATGAAGGTGAAAAGATCCCCAAAGCGGTTGTATAAAGTTTCCTTGAAAACTTGCAAACTGGTTTGTCTGAAGGGCAGCCTAGAGGAGCTAGACTGGTTATGGCATGAAAGACTTGGGCATATGAACTTTTAGTCCTTGAAACGGATGGCTGATAAAGAGATGGTGACCGAGCTGCCTAAGATCAACCATCCCTCACAAAATTGTGAGGGGTGCTTGGTGGTGAAGCAAGTAAGGAGCCCGTTTTTGGCATAGGCGAAGGACAGGGCGTCACACTTGATGGAGCTAGTTCACATGAATCTATGTGGCCCGATCACACTCTACACTAATGCAGGTAATCACTATTTCTTTCTTTTGGTGGATGATTATTCCAACACAATGTGGGTGTACATGCTGAAGAAGAAGGGAGATGGAAAAGCTGCATTTTAGAAATTTGTGGCACCAATTGAGAACGAATTTGATCATAATGTAAATGCCATCAGATCAGACCGTAGAGAGAAGTTCTTGTCCAAGGAATTTGAGGCAAAATGTGAAGAGAATGAATTAAGCGCTACCTCATAGCTCCATACTCACCATAGTAAAACAGAGTTGTAGAGCAATGGAATTGCACATTGACAGCAATGGCTTGTAGTCTTTTGAAGACCAAGTCCCTCCTATGAAGATTTTGGGGTGAAGCGGTACAACATGCAGTCTATATCCTCAATAGAGCTGCAACGAAGGCGTTGAATGATGTCACCCTATATGAAGCATGGTCAGAAAAAAGCAAGACTGACGCACCCACGGGTGTTTGGTTGTATTGCATATGCAAAGGTGAACACCTATACCTAAGAAGCTTGATGACCGGAATAGGTGGATGATCTATCTGGGAGTAGAACCGGGCAGTAAAGCCCATCGTCTATTTGGCCCTAAAATCCAGAACATTGAGGTCAGTAGGAACGTTGTCTTTAAAGAAGATAGGGAGTGGAACTGGGGAACGAGGTATGTATGGAACTGGGCAATCTAAGTTGATTTTTTATTTCAGGCTTAGGCGAAGATGCAGATGTAGCTAAGTGCAATGGCTCGGTTGGTCAAGGCAGTAGCCCCCACGTGCATGCTGCAGACGCATGCGCTCAGAAGGACCAGGCTCCAGGCCCCACGCCCATGTTGGCGCTACAGGTGGTTAGGGTGGTGGACCTCGCGCACATGCAGGCATGCATGTAGCTGGGGGCGTGGAGTCCACACGCATGCTGGCGTTGTTGTAGGTTCTGGACTTGGACATAGCGGGTCCCATTGGCATGTGTCCAACGCACATGGAGCCGGCTCGAGAGATGTTGGCTCCAGAGTCCACGTGTGTGCAGTAGGGGTAAATGGCAGTGGCTCAGTTGGTGTTGGCTCTGGCTCCTGCGTGCAAGCATTAGGTGCCGGAGGCAGCGGCTTGGGAAGTCCTCAAGCACCGGAGGAAGAGGTACCAGGAGGAGTAGTACAGAGAAGAATATGAAGTTCAGAAGTTGTCTGAGATTTATGATCACACTAATCCTATTGAAATAGAAGAAGAGCTGTATTTCGGCTTTGCAAAAGAATCTGAAAATTTTGAGAAAGCAAAACAACACTTGCAGTGGCAGCAAGCCACGCAAGAGGAGATCAACTCTATTATGCAAGCGGTTTTCGTGTTATCAGGCTAAAGTGGGTCTATAAGGTAAAAAAGATTTCAATAGTGCTGTTGTGAAGGACAAAGCACAGCTTGTGGTGAAAGGGTATGTACAGAAGTAGAGAGTGGATTTTGAGGAGGTGTTTGCTCCAGTTGCCTGTTTGGTCATAGTAAGACTTTTCATTGCTTTAGCAGCTCATGAAGGGTAGAAAGTGCATCATGTGGATGTTAAATCGACATTTCTTAACGACGCTTTGGAGGAGGAAGTATATGTTGCATAGCCGCTTGGTTTCATTGATGCTACAAACTCATATAAGGCATTGAGATTAAAAAAAGGCATTGTATAGGCTTCGGTAGGCACCTTGGGCTTGAAACATAAAGCTGGATCACAATCTTTCGTCACTTGGTTTTGAAAAAAAGCCAATCTGAGCATGCCGTGTACAAAAAGGGACATGTTTGTCAAGATTAATTGTGGATGTATATGTGGATGATCTAATTATCATATGTGCATACACAGAGGAGATTACAAGATTTAAGGAGGAGATGATGAGTCTGTTCAAGATGATAGATTTGGGCCTTTTGAGCCACCACCTCAGGATAGAGATGAAATAAACTGAAAGGGGGATCACGCTGATCCACTCAGCATATGCATAGAAGATTCTTGAGAAGTGTGGTATGGAGAATTGCAATCCTTGCCAAGTCCCAATGGGAGCCTCGCTTGAAGCTAAGTAAGGTTCATAACAGCCCACCAGTTGATGCCACAAACTACAGAAGCATGGTTGGAAGCCTAAGATATTTAGTGCATACTATACCTGATATTGCTTATGTTGTTGGGTATGTGAGTCGCTTTATGGAGTTTCCTACAAGCGAGCACATGGCAATAGTTAAGCATAAACTGAGGTATGTGTGTGACACTCTAGAGTTCGGCTGTTATTATGAAAGAGGTGAAGGAGAAGAAATCCAGTTGGTTGGCTATAGTGATAGCGACATGGCTGGAGATGTTGATAATAGAAAGAGTACAACAGGTGTACTTTTCTTGTTTGGGAGAAGCATGGTGAGTTAGCAGTCACAAAAGCAGAAAGTAGTGACACTTTCTTCATGTGAAGCAGGGTATATTGCCGCTACTACTACAACATGTCAAGGGATTTGGCTGGGATGGCTACTTAGTGATCTTACACAGAATGAGGTGAGCAGGTTTGTGCTCAAGGTTGATAATAAGTCGGCAATATCATTGAGTAAGAATCCAGCCTATCATGATATAAGTAAGCATATTGATACTTGCTATCACTTTATTCGGGAGTGTATCGAAGAAGGGAAGATAATAGTTGATCACATTATAACAGAAGATCAACTCGCTGATTTTTTGATGAAGCCACGAGGGTGGATAAGTTCTTGGAGATGAGAGAGAAGATTGACATGATCAAGGTAAAAAAACAAGATTAGTTCTATTCAAGTAAGTACACAAAGATTAGGGAGTGATTTGTTAGATAATCTTGTGTATATGGCATATTTAGAATTTTTTTTGGGAGAGTTTGTGTTTTATATTTAGAAAGTATTTGTTATGGATACTAGAGTTGCCTTATAATCTCTTTCGGATACGTAGAGTCTTTGTTAAATACAAATAATTATTTGTTATAAATAAAAAGAGCACCCGCGAATCAGTTTTAACGTGAGAAGCAATAGAAAAAGAAGAAAAACGAAATAGATGTCGCTTGTTTTCTTCTCTCCAGCGGAAAGCACCACGCGGTAGGTCAAGGTCATCACGTCAACAGAAGGCTTGGTGCAGGTTATGGTGTCCATCGCGTGAAGACCAGAGAGCAGACCATACGCTGCTGCTTGGAGTGAAGCAGGCGAGGCGTAACTCCAGCCGTCCAGCGGAGGGGTCACGTCGGCAGGGACCATTGGGAGGCGTATTCCCTGGACCGAGCTGCGTCAGGAACAGGAGACTGGACCGAACTTCGTCGTGGACATGAATGTGACCGTACGTGCATGATGGCGACCAATCTGCAAGTAGTCCGACGAGTGTCCGTTTCGTCGAGGCGACTGGACTGGTTGACCCCGGAGCTCACGCCGTGGAAAGATCATGGCCTAGTCGTCGGCTCGTGGGGCTCGCACACTGATGGTCACTGTCAGTGATAAGTGGATGGTGAAGAAGACAAAAAAAATGTAGCCCAATTCTGTGGGCATGTGGGCTGTTTTTACAGCTTGGATTACAGGAAACGGCAAACGAAAATTTTAGATGTTGGGAATTTTGCTTCGTTTGGCGCCTTGGCCGTCGCCGCCGCTGGAGTCACGTGTTGCCACAGCGTCGCGACGCCAGAGCCAGAACCGACAGAGTTGTGCGCCGGCGGCGGTGACGAGACGCGCGCCGTCGCAGATCCTGGCAGCTGTGCGTCCGTTAGATGCCCCGGCCTCACCGCCACCGCCTCGCCCGTCGCGCACATGGGGACGCCCATCGGCCGGGATGAGATGAGAGGGAGGGGTCGATTTGTAACGAAAAAGCTAGAAATGGTATACCATCAATATTTTGTGAATATATATATATATATATATATATATATATATATATATATATATATATATATAAAGGAGTATATCAAAAAAGTATGCATATCACATCTGAAAAATTATTCATACCACCTAAATAGTCTTAAATACTCGTATACTATATGTACATATCCTCCGTTATACAAGATACTTCCTACGTTATGAGATACGATATAGGGTGTAATTACACCTCGAATGTAGAAAAAAACTCCTATATGTGTGTGTGTGAAAGTGCAATTATACAACTCTATTGCAATGCCGCCAGCACAATGCAGGCTGAGCAAAGTAGATAACAAAAACAAGAAGCTAACAGTCTGGTCGTCGTCGTCTGAGCAATACGTACATGGGCTTCTTTTTTCGGTCGTCGTCTGCATGTCCAGTCTGGTCATCGTCAGCGTGTTAGGCCTGATGGGCCAAGTCAGCAATATTACTTCGCTATTTGCAATATTCACTAAAAAAACTACTCTACGATACAAATTTGCTGGATGTTGCAACCAGCAACAGGATGACAGAATTGAGGAATATTATATTAAGTGTTATACATCGATATATAGTTAGTATTTATAGTACTATAGTAGGGAAGATCGTCGATCAGCTGCCCATGCATCTCTTAAGTTAGGGCACTGCAATGGTTTCAGGGCTGAATGCTTGAGCTAAACGGACGGCCCATGAGAAACGCTAGTAAACTCTATTAGGCTTTTAAAAAATGTATATCTTAATAAAATGAAATGCAAATCATAATAATGGCTCAAGTGGACGACTTGGACGTTGACTCGAGCTGCTCTTTGCGTGTGTGTGCTATCGAACAGAACGTAAGTCATGGTACCATCAAATCTTAATAATGGCTCAGGGGGCCACTATTAAGTTAGGGCCTCTATTAGGCTTTTACCGGACGACTTGGACGTTGACTCGAGCTGCTATTTGTGTGCGTGCCATCAAACCGAACGTAAGCAAACAAACTCACAACAATCAATCAGACAACAAGCCAACAATAACCACTATGCATGCCACTGCCACCTTCTTGCTCCTCGTCGTAGCCACCACCTTCTTCTCTACTGGCACCTATGCACTGACGGTCACCGATGCTGCCCCCGCGTGCCTACCGCACGACAGGGACGCCCTGCTGGCCTTCAAGCGAGGCATCACCCACGACCCCTCCCACCGCCTCACCTCGTGGCGCCGGGTCGAGAACTGCTGCTGTTGGAGGGGCGTCCGGTGCAGCAACCGGACCGGCGGCCATGTCGTTGGGCTTCAACTTCGCGGCGTGCCATATGAAGAGAAGGGTTTGGTCGGCAAGATAACTCCATCCCTACTCTCTCTGGAGCATCTCGAGCATCTCGATCTCAGCTCGAACTCTCTGGAGGGCCCGACCAGTCGCCTTCCGGAGTTCTTGGGCTCTATGAAGAACCTGAGATATCTGAACCTCTCCGGCATACCGTTCACCGGTATGCTACCTCCTCAGCTCGGTAATCTTTCAAAGCTGCACTATCTCGATCTCTCCGGCAATGACTTTAGTGCGGTAGATGATTGGCCTCATATCGTGAACATGATTCTGTCTTTAAGAGTCCTCTATCTTTCTGGTTGCGGGCTACAGAGTGCAAATCAATCACTTCCGCACCTAAACCTCACGGAACTTGAGGAGCTCGACCTTTCCATGAACCAGTTTCACCATCCAGTTGCTTCTTGTTGGTTTTGGAACTTGACAAGCCTCAAGTACCTCGACCTTTCAGAAAGCGATTTGTACGGTGATTTTCCAAATGCACTGGGAGACATGACGTCCCTCCAAGTCCTTGATTTTTCATACAACCATGCCGCGGGCTTTATAGCACCAAACTTGCTGAGGAACCTATGCAATCTGGAAATTCTAAACCTTGAGAGGAGCCTTTCGTCTGGGACATAACAGAATTATTTGAGATTTTGTTGCATTGTCCATCTAAGAAACTGCGGGAATTGCATTTGGCAGACAACAATTTCACTGGAACCCTGCCAACCGGGATGGGCCAATTTACCAGCTTAGTCACTCTCGACCTCTCCTGGAACAATCTCACTGGAACTCTACCAGCTTGGATGGGCCAATATAACAGCTTAGTCACTCTCGACCTCTCTCACAACAAACTTACTGGAACCCTACCAGCTTGGATGGGCCAATTTAACAGCTTAGTCACTCTCAACCTCTCCTGGAACAAACTCACTGGAACCCTACCAGCTTGGATGGGCCAATTTAACAGCTTAGTCACTCTCGACCTCTCCCAGAACAAACTCACTGGAACCCTACCAGCTTGGATGGGCCAATCTACCAGCTTAGTCACTCTCGACCTCTCCCAGAACAATCTCACTGGAACCCTACCAGCTTGGATGGGCCAATTTACCAGCTTAGTCACTCTCGACCTCTCCCAGAACAATCTCACTGGACCTATACCCTATGAGATCGGTATGCTCACAAACTTGACTAGGATGGACCTAAGCTCCAATGACTTGGATGGTGTCATCACAGAAGAACACTTTGCTGGTCTACATAGCTTAAAATACATAGACTTGTCCGACAATCGAATCAGCGGTGGCTTGCCACCAAATATGGAAACCATGTCATTAACGTCTCTCTTTCTAGATTCAAACCAAATAACTGGCCAAATACCTCAGTTGCCGAGAAACCTCACCGGTTTGGACATCTCAAAAAACGCTCTATCGGGACGTGTTCCAGAATCAATATGCATATCTCAAGTGTTGAATTACATAGACCTAGCCGATAATCTTTTGGAGGGAGAATTTCCTCAATGTTCTGGGATGAATGATCTAATGGGTCTTTATTTAAGTAAAAATAGGTTCTCAGGCAAGTTCCCATCTTTCCTGCAAAACTGCCCAGAACTGGTTTTTCTGGATCTGTCAAGGAACAATTTCTCCGGAAGATTGCCTATGTGGATTGGAGACATTATGAGATTACGGTATCTACAGCTAAGCAACAACACATTCTATGGAAATATTCCATCCAGCATCACCAATCTTAGTGAACTTTCTAGTTTGAATCTAGCAGGCAATAAATTATCAGGTGTCATACCTTGGCATTTGTCTAATTTAACAGCGATGGCGGGAAAGGATGAAGAATACACTGGTTCGCATTTGCCTACGGTCATGAAGCGGCAAGAACGTTATTATGGTGATTACATGCGCAACATTGACTTGTCGTCCAACCACTTAACTGGTGGAATTCCAGAAGATATAGCTTCTCTTGCACTGATAAGTCTGAATTTGTCAATCAATTTCTTGAGTGGAAAAATTCCTGATAAGATTGGGTCCATGCAATCATTGGAATCGTTAGACCTCTCAAGGAACAAACTTTTCGGAGAAATCCCACTCAGCCTATCAAATCTAACGTATTTGGAATGCCTGGATTTATCGTATAATAATCTGTTAGGAAGAATACCATCAGGATCACAACTTGACACCCTCTACGCGAACAATCCATTTATGTATAGCGGCAACGATGGTCTTTGTGGGCCTCCTCTTCAAACGAATTGCTCTGGAGGTACTGCATCAAAGCAAGTTGACGGTGATCGCAGGAGAACAACTGCACATGTCCCTGACCCAGTGTTTTGCTTTCACCTTGGGCTTGGGTCAGGATTTGTTGTTGGCCTTTGGGTTATATTTTGTACCATGCTCTTCAAGAAAACATGGAGGATTGCTTATTTCTGCTTTTTTGATAAGGTGTACGACAAAATATATGTGTTTGTCGTTGTCACTTGGGCACAAAAGACAGCTACAAATTAAGCTAATAGGGAAGCATGGCTAGAATGGCAACTGCAAAATCTAGTCACATTACAAATAAATCGGCTGGTAGTGTGTGTGTGTGTGTGCCCATGTTTTTCTGGTGCCATGGTGGTGCCATGTTTATTTGGTTATGCATGTTATTTCACTTGAAGTTAAAACAATAAATGTTGATCAGTTCATGTAATGTATGTACACCTTCTGTTTGTACTTGTCATGAGGCTAAGCAATGAATTTATGGATTACAGCCGTGTCTTAGTTATTGCCCTGGAAGTTAAAACAGTAAATGTTGATCAGATCACATATAATGTATGTACACCTTCTGTTTGTACTTGTCATGAGGCCAAGCAATGAATGTTATCGATTTCAGCCATGTCTTTTGTGTTTTGGTTCAGGAATCAAAGGTCTCAACCACAAGAACCCAATATTGGTGAGAGAACAGACAAATTCATCTTGCTTAACCTGTAAGTAACAAAATGGATCACACTAAACACTTTAATCTCTATGGAAGGGGCACACGGCTCTACCTGACAAGAGGAGACTCCTCGAACGGCCAACACAGCTACCCATCACCGTACGAATCTGCGGTCGTTCCGTCATGGCTCAAGAAAAAGAAGCAGAAAAGTAAAACCGCCGAAACAACAAGCAGAGCCTAAGCCTACGACGGCAGAGGAGGTGGGAGCATCTCCACACGCAGCTCCCACTTGTGGACTTCGCCATGTCGCTGCTCGGGAACTTGACACCGAGCGAAGAGCGCGTGCGGAGCATGGAGCGCACGCTTCGCCGATGGTATCGAGACATGGAGAACCCAACGCACCGAGGACGTGCCCATGGAGCGCCGGTGCGCCGAGGACTTGATCGCGCTCGCCAACGCACCGAGGCTGCAGCTCCACGTCCAGTGCAAGACGAGGCTGCCCAACGATGGCGCAGGCCCGTGGTTCGTCGAGCTGCCGCCGACGACCACCGAGTTGATTTTATGGGCTGGGGCGTTCTCCGCTCGATGCGCATCGACGGTTCGACGTGTGGGTGGTGTGGCCCGGGCCGATTTTCTTGGGTTGGGTGAATTTTCGACCCAACAGGTCACGGGTCTAGCCCGACCCAATATTAAGGTGTAAAATATTATTTTTTAAGGGAAAAACCATAAACACCCCCTGCCTTTTCAATTTGCCTCCTATATCTCATTTCCATTTACTTTGCCCCCATAATTTAAGTTGGCGTGTAACTAAGGTTGCACGTTAGCACTATTTCTCGTTATTTTCGTTATCATTAACATTTGTTTCAATGATTTTGCTACTTATTTAAGTGATGCCAATACTTTTCCCTATTTTTTATGCATTTATGTATATATTCAATTAGAAAAAATATTGATTAATATTTCCTTTAACATAAATGAAATATTGAATTTAGTCTTCGGCCCAGCCTTGTTGGACCAGGGTTGGGCTCAAGCCTAGCTCTTTTTGGGCCAGTCCAAAGCCCGGGCCTGATTTGAACACAAAAAGTTCAAAGGCATGTTTGCATACCTACTATTTGTGCGATCTTATACGGAATATTATGGTTTCTCAAAAATACTAGTAGTATCAGTATTTTTTGAGGCATCCAGGTGTAACACAAACTGTGCTTCTATATACTCCTTTCGTTGCAACTTATAAGATGTATTTTGAGTGGGCGCAAGGATTAAAGAAGGTTATAAAACCAAGAGAAAGCAAAGAGATTTTTTTTTTTTGAAAAAAAAGGGCCAAAGAGCTCTGCCATTCAATGAATAGGAAAAATGATACAACACAGCAAGGGCAGAGGGACGAACATACTAGTGACCGTGCATAAATTATAGCCTTAGATTACCGGGCAAAATAAACAGAACATCCAATTCATATACAGCCGCTGCCTAATAAGGAAGTTATGCCAAATGAACTACACATAAACTCTTTGAGCATCCATATATATCCGTCTGAAAGTGCAAGTGTACAACTCTATTGCATTGCCGTCAGCACTACGCAGGCAGAACAAAGTAGATAACATAGACAAGAAGCTAAGCCTTCTTTTCCTTTTTTTTTCGACCGTCGTCTGCATGTCCAGTCTGGTAGCCAGATGGGCTAAGTCAGCAATATTACTTACCATAGCCACTTCGCAAATCGCAATATTCACTAAAAAAACTACTCTACGATACAAATTTGCTAGATATTACCATCAGCAACAGGATGACAGAATTGAGGAATATTATATCAAGCGCTATGCATCGGTATATAGCTAGTATATATAGTAGAGTTTGTGGCACTTTTGGCTTTTTTTTGAACCATTATTTACAAGAATGACAGTAGTCATGTGAAATTAGCAAAAATGTTGCTTCTAGCGGACAGTAGCTATGCCGCATAGCCACCGTGCGGTAGAGGGCTACCGCACGGCCGCCATGCAGGGCCCAATTAGTAGGGTAATTAGCGCTAATATAATCCTAATTAGGGATTTTATTTAGGTACACTATTTGTTTGATTTTTTAGATATAGTAAATGAGGTTCAAAAATTACAAAATTTTATGTGGAGCTTTCCAACGCAACATACTTAATTATGCAATTTTTTTGTAATTTTATCCATCCTAAATTTTACTAAATAATTCATTTAAGTAGACTATTCATATGAATTTCTTTAATGTGGAAAATGAGCTCCAAAAATTACAAATTTTTTTTAAGGATCCTTGCATAGTGGACTTGATTGTGTAATTTCTCTAGAGTTTTACATGTTTAAAATTGTTTCAAAAATCAAGGGTTTAGGTCTCAAAAAATCGGATTCCAGGTTTTCAAAATTAGGGTTTCATAATTTCTATGACTTGGATCATGGGAAGTTTAGTACGACATGACTACTCTATGTCGCCCTATCACTTTGGGCAGCCGTTTGAGTTAGTGTTTCATGGTTAATTTTTTATTCAATTACGTGTGGAATAGGCAGCCCCAAAACTATTATTTTGTGTGTTATAGAAATCTTTCGTACATGAATCAATCAAGTTTTATCAGCCTCGCTACTACTATGATACAAAGCGACATAAGCATTCGGACCATGTACAAATAGAAGCCTTTAGGAGATACAAAAAAAAATGGAGGGTAGGACTAGGAACCACTGCAGAATTGCCTGATCTACTATGTGGACCGGGGCCATTTGCCCTTCCTGCCAAGTCTGGTGATGTAGTCCTTGTCAGCCACCCTAGCCTTAGCTGTCCTTTCGCACTCTCTTATGCTCTCTGTGCCTGTACACCTCTAGATGAGCTTGTGTCTCTCGCCAGATACGCTCGCTATGCTCTTCGTTGCGCCACCGCTCCACCCTCCTCTCGCGGGCCGTCTCGACATCCCACTCCTTACGGCATCCCACTCCTTACAGGTGAGATGCCACTGGTCATGTGGGTGGATTTTTTAGTCGATCTATTTGTGGAACGTGCATAACAGATCCAGAGACTATGGGTAGATTAGAGAGGTAGTTGGTGCGTACTTTCGAAAAGAAATGTAAGGAGAATATACTATAAATGGTCCTTACCAGTTGGA
The DNA here is from genome assembly GCA_036346265.1 of Melocanna baccifera. Taxonomy (NCBI): domain Eukaryota; kingdom Viridiplantae; phylum Streptophyta; class Magnoliopsida; order Poales; family Poaceae; genus Melocanna; species Melocanna baccifera. The sequence continues at coordinate 23,681,010 of CM070706.1, forward strand.
AGTACCACCAAGTATCCCAACGCCAGTCGAGGTAGTCCCAGGCATAGTTAGGGAAACCCCAATAACACATGCCCAGACTCAGCCGCTGCTTCCACTTGAAGAACTTGCATGTGTCCCCGCACCAGTAGAGGGGCAGCGTCTCCTCCTCGGGCAGGTCTTGCGGGGAATGCTTGGTGGGAACATTGTGGTAGGGGTTGGAGCTATAGGGGGACATCATTATGGGGAGGTAGCCTCCTAGCACGGGCACTTTGCTCGTCGCCGGCTGCAGTAGCTGGCGTGGTGAACGCAACAGAAGTCCAATTGGGTTAATGCAAATTCGCGTCTGTGAGGCAGTGGCCCCAAGGAAGAATCTTGTTACAGTGTGCGTCACGTCATTGTGCAAAGGTGCTTTGTTAGGGCACATCGGTCTACAAAGCTGCCTCGTTGGGTCATGTCGCTGCGCACAGCTGCCTCGTTGGGTCACGTTGGTCTGCAAAAGCTATCTTGTTGGGTCATGTCGATACAAAAAGCTGTCTCGTTGGGTCATGTCATCATGCAAGGCTTCGTCATTGGGTCACGTCCATGTGCAAAGATGTTGCATTGTGTCCAGCACACACACACACAAACACACTGTGGGACAATGCATGAGAAAACATATCCGACATATCTAGGTATCGTGCAAGTTTCACTATGCATAAAAAAATAAAGCAGATAATACATGAAATCATGACACTAAATAGCGACCAAACGAGCTCGGTCTATTGGGGGCAATCATTCATTGAGTGCTTGGAGGTCTTGCATATCATGCACTTGATTGTGCGGCTAATGCTGGTAGTCTGGTACGTTGGTTGGCATCCATGTCATTTTGGAAGTGATGTGTCTACTAACGTCCCTTCCCAGTTATCTTCAAGTTCTTGTTGGGGGCCCATTGCACCATGTCTGGCCAGAGATCCTTGTAGTTCATGTCCAAATCGTAGGAGTGAAACTATGCACTTCATGTACTGAAAAAGTCATAGGAGTGAAACTATGCACTCCATGTACTGAAAAGGTACTGCATGTCATAGTACTCAGAGATAAAGGCTTGGACATCTACCTCATTTGCACACACGCCTTGTACATATACGAGCATAACTTGTGCAAGAGCTTCGGCCTATTACAGGTGCATCTGGCCACATAACCTAAGGTGCATGCCTATTTCATTTCACCCGTTGCATGACTGTTAACATACTTCTACTGAAGCTTGATCTCATACTTTCTCCTGAGGCCATCGACTACCTGGATGTCATGCATTCAAGCCTTCCCCATCTTCTGGTCTATGTGCCTCTGCGTGTTCTTGAACCATTTCTAGCCTTCCTCCATTTGTCACTTGGCTGCAGTGGATCTATTGATGAAATAACCGACAGTGCGAGTCTATGTCTCCTCAATGATCACGGTGATGGGGAGGCACCGCATGCCTTTGAGGACGCTATTGTACACCTTGGATATGTTGGTTACCATAATCCCATACCTCACACCATCTATGTCATAGAGTAGGGACTATTTCTCTAATTCAAGAGCGTGCCGACGAATCCATTTCGAGAAACTTATGGCACTACTGGGTTACTCTCCCTCTGTTACCTTCAGGGTGGACTCCCTTGTGTGCCTCGTAGTCTGACTTTCTAGGTCTCTCCAGATGGACTCAAACTTCCACCTCTGGTTCTGGAGACACAATGTCTTGAATGTCTTCATAACTTCCTGACTGTGAAACCATGTGAACAAGTTGATGCAAGATGCCTCATGCACCACTGGGTTTGCACATCATTCCACTGGTGACGGGGTTTGGTCCCATGCTGCATGGTGTTGAGCATCGCTGACAACCCAACATTGCAGTCCATGATAAGACATACGTTGAGCCGGTCTCCAACCACTGCCCGTTTCATGTTCGCCAGGAACCAGAGCCAACTGGACACGTTATCGCTCTCCACATTGGCAAATGCCATTGAGAGAAACTGATCGTTCGCGTTGACCGCCACCACGGTGAGAATGGTACCCTTGTATCTCCCTGTAAGGAAAGTGCCATCCATTGTGAGCACAAAACAATAAAATGTGAAGCCCTCAACGGCTTGGGGGAAAGCAAAGAACAACCAGCCTAGTATGAACCGATTCGTCCCTTCGTCAGCATTAACACACTTAAGCTTGTTTATGTACGTGTCAGGGTTTGATTCGGCAATCTGGTGAAGCAATCTCATCGGAGCCTAGGTCGGTGTCCTCATCGGACTCCAACCCAAGCGCCTGGTTCGATAGATACTCATGGTAGTCAATGCGGATTGACTACCACAAGTCTGCCCTGTTATTTCACAAGAAATGAGGCACGAGTCTTCCCTCCGAGAAACCAAATTCCGTGCTACCGTCTTGAAGCTCAGCCTACGGTTGCCTGGTTGTAGAGGTCCTAGGTTCATCAAGGTTTTCCGACGCCCTCCATACAAAACTCAGGTACACCATCGGCCTCCCGTAAATGGCCGCCTCTCTAGAAAAAACTTAATTATGCTACACTCTCTTAATTCTCAACGACGAGTGCGAGAATAAGAAACAAAATGCAGTTGAGATGAGCGATGAGCGACTACGAGAGCTCGGTATTTATAGCCGAGAGAAAAGAGAACCCGCTGCATTGCCACCGGGAATTCTATACTCGTTATCAACGTGCACCACCGTGAGCAAGGGGGGATGGCATGGACAGGGTGACATATGTGCAGACAAGGGAGGGGGCAAAGGGGACGGCATGGACGAGGCGACATTTGTGCGCAAGAGGGAAGGGGCAAGGGGGATAACAATAAGGGAGCGACATATGTGCAGAGGATGGAGGTCAGACACTACAAAAGATGGTCACCGCATAGTGGCCAACTACGAATTAAATGAGCACTGTATGTCGCTAATTATGATTAAATTAACATAGAAAATTTAGAGCACATAAAATTTCTAAAAAAATTATACAATTGAATTAACTGTGCAAGGATCCTTAAAAAATTTATAATTTTTGGAGCTCATTTGCTACTTTACAAAATTCCTACGAACAATCTACTTAAATAAATTGTTCAGTGAAATTCGCCAACTACCATTCTTGTTTAGCTAATTTTGCATGACAGTCGAAGGGACGATCACTCGATGTTTTTTTTTCTAACTATTATCTAAATTTATGATCGTTGGATTAGAGATCTAACAGCCACGAATTTTCCCCCTAAAAATGCACCCTTCAAAAAAAATCCTTCCTTAAAAAAGGTACTATTGGATATCTAATTGAATGATCACAAATTTAAATAATTGTTAGAAAAAGAACATTGAGATACTTCTGTTTTACAACGATGTCCTCAAGTCCTTTCGCCTACTCGTCTCAACTTGCGCCACCTCCTCCCTGTGCGCTCTCCTCTACTCACCCATGTCTCTGCTGCTGGGTCGTTTGCCTCTGTTGGAAATTTAGGCAATATTTTAATTCCAAGTTTTACTAGGAGACAAATAAAATATAATAGTGATGCAAAGCTAACTACTAACAGTAGGATACTCATCATACTTTGAAATATACGCAAGAGAAGTATAATGTTAAAGTCGTACGAATACACGAACGACTTACTGTTGGGCTTGATGAAGGACAGGAAGCAGTGCAGGCTCGATGCAGTATAGGCTTGATGCAGTGTAGGACGTAGATGAAATAGAGCAGGAGCGGTCGCGCAGATATGCACTACCCAGAAACCTTATTGCCGGCCCCGTGCAGGTCTTTACGATAGCAATGGTTCGGAGATACCGCTCACCCTCCTTCCAGGTGCACGCCGGGAAGAAAGGTCGACGAAGTTCAGACAACACAGTACTACACATTAACTCTTTGAGCTCTCTTGAAATTAAGGAGCATCCGTATATATCCATCTGAAAGTGCAATTATACAACTCTATTGCATTGGCGTCAGCACTACGCAGGCTGAGCAAAGTAGATAACAAAAACAAGAAGCTAAGCCTTCTTTTCTTTTTTTTTTCTTTGACATTCTAAGCTTGATTCTCAAAGACAATCTGATCGCCTAAAGAAAAGAAAGGACAATCTAAGCACAATACGTACATGTGCTTCTAATCGCCTAAAGAAAAGAAAGGACAATCCAGTCTGGTTGCCACGATGCGGACAAAATTCCGAAACAGGGGTGTTTAGCCTGATGGGCCAACCCAGCAATATTACTTACCATGGCTACTTTGCAATATTCACTAAAAAAAACTACTCGACGATACAAATTTACTCGATGATAGAATTGAGGAATATTATATTAAGCGTTATACATCGATATATAGCTAGTATTTATAGTACTATAGTAGGGAAGATCGTCGATCAGCTGCCCATGCATCTCAGTTTTGTGCAGTGCCACATATTCTCTATTGGATTGCATTGTTTAGCTTTGTGGGAGAGAAGATTTGTCATGTATTCAGCATGTGGTAAATGCCTTTCGTAGATTGTTTAGCTAATTTAGCTAATCCAATTCTCCATGCTTTCTTGAACAGTAGAACACAGAACACCACCCAGAGGCCAACCGCAAACCCTAACCCAAGTCCAAAGTAAAAGAACATTGGCTCGGATTCATGTCCATTTGTCTTCTGATCACCATGGCTTGATACATTACCGCCTGGACATTTCCTTTGAAGAGGAGGCCCACAAAGACCACTGTTGCCATTATACATCAACGGGTTCTCTGTGTAGATGGTGTCAAGTTGACGCCCTGACGGTATTATTCCTGTAAGATTATTGTAGGATAAGTCTAAAGTGCTTAAATACGTTAAATTTGATAAGCTTGATGGGATTTCTCCCGATAGATTGTTATTCGAGAGGTCAAGTGATTCCAATGGTTGCATGTCCCCAATGTTGTCAGGAACTTCTCCATTCAGTTGATTCCAAGATAAGTTCAGATTTAGCAATCCCTTGAGAGATGTTATTTCCTCTGGAATTTCACCAGCTAAATAGTTGGATGAGAGGTCAATGCTCAATATCTCCAAAATACTAATACCTTGGTAATTAAGTTCTCTCCTCTTGGTGTTCATGGGCAATTCACCGACTATATCTTGGAACCAGGCAGGTACGGTACCTGGTTCAACTATATACTCTTTTGTCATAGCTACTAGATTTGATAGATGAGGTGGTATGACACCTGATATCCCATTGGCTGCAAGATTCAAATGATAAAGTTTTGCGAGACTTGTGATATTATTCGGAATATGCCCATAGAACATATTGTGGCTTAGCCGTAGAAACTTTAGTTCCACCAAGTTCCCGATCCACATTGGCAATGTTCCGGAGAATCTATTCCATGCAAGATCTAAAAAAGCTAGACTTGTGCATCTTTGTAGAAATGGCGGGAACTTGCCAGAGAAGCTATTGTTACTTAACAATAGATACACCATGCCTGTCATCCTTAAACATTGAGGAAGTTCCCCTTCAAAAAGATTGTTGGCCAAGTCCAAGGCATACAAACTCAATTCACAGATGGAAACTGGAATTTGACCAGTTATGTAATTGGAAAATAGATTCAGCGTATCTAGCTTCGGAGCCCCAAAAATTGATGGCAGAGGTCCTGATAAGGAGTTTCTGGAGATGTCCAATGTGGTGAGGTTTCTTGGTAATGGAGGTATTTGACCAGTTAGTTCGTTTGAACTAGAATAGAGATATTCCAATGGCATGATTCCCATATTTGTTGGCAATTCTCCACTGACCTGATTATTGGACATGTCCAAGCGTATGACCTTTGAAAGGGCATCAGAGAACCAATCTGGAAGCCTGTCGATTATTCCTGTTCTTGAGATATCAAGAGAAAGAATATCCACCTGCCATTTAAGCCATGCAGGAAACAGAGGACCCATCTGGCAAGATGCAAAATGTGCTACTTGTAGTCTAAAGGGAGGTAGCCATTCTGAACCCACCACAATCTTCAATGAATTGTGAGACAAGTCTACATACTCTTAAGCTCCTTAGACCATCAAAGTGTTCTTCAGTGATCAGACCATCCAAGTCATTGTCACTTAGATCCAAATGAGTCAAATTAGTAAGCATACTGATTTCTGATGGCACATGTCCAGTCAGGTGGTTGAGAGCGAGGTCAAGGATATTTAAACTGGTATAAAGCCCTATAAATGCTGGTAGAAATCCAGTAATGTTATTTGAGCTGAGATCCAGAATGACTAAACTGGTCAAGTGCCCCATCCAATTTGGTAGGACTCCTGTCAATTGATTTCCCAGCAGATGCAGCTCCCGCAATTTGTTCGACGAACAATGTGGCAACTTCTCAAGGATCTCTTCTATGTTTCCATACGAGAAAGACAATTCGAGTTCTAGGATCCTCAAGCTGCATAGCTTCTTCAAGTTTGTTGTCATCATGCTCATGTTAAAATTTTTTGATAACGATAGGTGTTGCAAATAACGCACAGAAAAATAGAGATAAGAGACACAGATTTTTACGTGGAAAACCCTTACGGGAAAAAAACCACAGGCGCTCGAAGGCAAATCACTATAATGTGAAGAGATTACAATGGAGAGTTTCTCTTATGACTTGATCTTCCTATAGACTACTGGGGTATATTTATAGTGTGGGGAATAGAGTCCTACAAAAATAGAAAACTGAAATTAGAATCCTACATGGACACAGAGTCCTACACGGACACCGTTACGAATTCGGATCACTTTTCAACAATCTCCACCTTGAGCCGAATTTGGATCACTTTTCAACAATCTCCACCTTGAGCCGAATTCGGATCACTTTTCAACAATTGCAAGAATCTCCACCTTGAGCCGAACTCCCTCCAGTAATCAAAGAATATCATAAACTCCTCCAATAAAATCAGCGTGTACACCTTGAGCGCCGAAAGTCCAAAGAACTAGTGAGAAATACCAACTAAGTCTGAGCAAAGCTCAAACTTAGATGCAGGAACTGACTTTGTCAACATATCAATTGGATTATCATGAGTACTTATCTTGCAGACTTTAATATCACCTTGAATAATGACACCTCGAATGTAGTGATACCTGATATCAATGTGCTTTGTTCTCTCATGGAACATTTGATCTTTTGTAAGGCAAATAGCACTCTGACTGTCACAAAATATTGTAGTGCAAGATATACTTCCACAAAGCTCAGTAAATAAACCTCTCAACCAAATAGTTTCTTTGCAAGCTTCAGAGATAGCCATATACTCAGCTTCTGTAGTAGACAAGGCAACGATAGCTTGCAAACTTGCTTTCCAACTTACGGCACACCCTCCAACAGTGAATACATAACCAGTGATGGACCTTCTTTTATCCAAATCTCCAGCAAAATCAGAATCCACATAACCAACGAGTCCATCTCTTGTCCTCCCAAACTATAAACAAGCATTAGATGTGCCCCGTAGATATTTGAAAATCAATTGAACTGCTTTCCAATGCTCTTTTTCAGGATTAGCCATGTATCTACTAACCACACTTAATGATTGAGATAAATCAGGGCGAGAACATACCATGGCATACATAAGCGAACCAACTGCACTCGCATATGTGACTTTACATATGTACTCCACTTCATCATTAGATTGTGGACATGATATTAAAGAAAGTTTGAAATATGCAGCTAAAGGAGTACTCACAGGTTTGGCCTCATGCATGTTGAAACGACGAAGAACTTTATCAATATATCCTTTTTGACTTAGATATAATTTACCAAGTTGTCTGTCTCTAATAATTTCCATACCAAGAATTTTCTTAGCTGCATCGAGATCTTTCATCTCAAATTCACTACTTAATTGTACCTTCAATTTTGAAATTTCAACCTTATCTTTTGCAGCAATCAACATATTATCAACATATATAAGCAAATAAATGGTTGAACCATTAATAATCTTGAAATAAACACAGCTATCATAATTAGATCTTTTAAAATCCTAAGATATCATAAAGGAGTCAAATCTCTTATACCATTGTCTAGATGACTGTTTCAAACCATAAAGAGATTTCCTCAATTTGCAAGCAAAATTCTCCTTTTCCGAAATGACAAAACCTTCCGGTTGTTTCATATAAATGTTTTCTTCTAATTCCCCATGTAAGAATGCAGTTTTCACATCCATTTGTTCAAGCTCATAATCATGCATAGCCACAATGCTAAGTAAAGTACGAATAGAACTATACTTCACAACAGGGGAAAAGACATCTGTGAAATCAATACCTAGAATTTGACTGTATCCTTTAGCAACTAACCATGCTTTGTACCTAACCTCTTCGGTTAGTGAAACGCCTTCCTTTTTCTTGAAGATCCATTTGCAGTGAATATGTTTCTTCTCAATTGGCAACTTGACCAACTCCCAAGTGCTATTCTTGTCAAGAGATTCCATCTCAATATGCATGGTAGCCATCTATCTTTCTGAATCACTAGAAGAGATGGCTTCTGAATAAGATGAAGGTTCTGTAGTACCTTCAATTTATTCTGCCATATTTAGACAATAAGCCACAAAGTTGGCTTCTTCAATGAATCTCTTAAAAGGCAGAATGTTCCTCCTTTCTTTATTAACTGCAAAGGAATGTTGTGTTGGTGGCGCAACAATAGGAACTTCTGAAATATTTTCTTTGTTGATTTCTGGTGTAGATCCTGAATCAATAATATGCTCCACCTACACGCTTGATTGCATCTCAACGGGAACATCAATAGATGATTTATCATGCAACATAGTAGACTCATCAAAAGTAACATATCTACTAATAACCACCTTTTTAGTTTCAGAATTCCACAACTTATATCCTTTCACACCAGTTTTATACCCAAGGAAAATGCACTTAACTGCTCTAGATTCTAATTTACCATTGTTGACACGAGCATAAGTAGAACAGCCAAATATTCTTAAATTTGAATAATCTGCTGGAGAGCCAGACCATACCTCAATTGGAGTCTTCTTATCAATGGCCAAATTTGGTGACCGATTAATCAAATAACAAGCAGTGGAAGCAGCTTCAGCCCAATAACTCTTTGATAATCCAGAGTTTGATAACATGCAACGTACCTTCTCCATGATGGTTCTGTTCATACGTTCGGCCACACCGTTTTGTTGAGGAGTGCCTGGAACGGTGTAATGCCACACAATACCTTCTGACTTGCATAAAGCTTCAAATTCTCCTGAATAAAACTCCAAACCATTGTCAGTACGAAGCTTCTTGACATGCCTACCAGTTTGTCTCTCGATCATAGTTTTCCACTCCTTAAATGTGCTGAATACATTTGATTTCTGCTTGATGAAGTATGCCCAAACTTTTCTTGAATAATTATCAATAATGGTCAACATTTAACTTGCATCTCCAAGTGATGGAACGCGGGATTCTTCCCACAAATCGGAGTGAATATAATTCAATATGCCTTTTGTAGAGTAAGTCGCAGTGCTAAATTTCACCCTCTTTTGCTTGCCGAAGACATAATGTTCACAAAAGTTCAACTTATCGATAATTTTACCATCAAGAAATCCTCTTTTGCATAATTCCATCATTCCAGCTTCACTCATATGCCCCAGACGCATATGCCAAAGATTAGTACTATTAGAATTAAATGATTTATTTGATGCAACAGCAACATTACCTGAAATTGTAGTGACTTGCAGATGATATAAGTTGGCAGCTTTTACATCATCTTTCATCACAATAAGAGAACCTTTGGTGACCTTCAGAACTCCACCTCCACCGGAATACTTGTACCATTTAGCATTAAGAGTACTCAATGAGATAAGATTTCTCTTTAAATCCGTAATATAACAAACATCTGATAAAGTCCTGATGGTGCCATCAAACATCTTGATCTGGATAGAACCAATACCTGCAACCTTGCATGGTGTATTATCACCCATCAACACAAATCCACTTGGCGTAGCTTCATAGGTAACGAAACACTCACGGTTCGGGCTCATGTGGAAAGTGCAGGCTGAATCAAGAATCCATTTGTTGTCGGTTTTGCAATTACCGGCAAAGGCAACGAGAACATCTCCATTAGAACTTTCTTTGGTGACAACGGTGGCTCTAGATTCATTCTCTTGTTGATCCTTTTTGAAATTATTATTTCTCTTCTCCTTATTCTGCAGCTTCCAGCACTCGGATATATCATGTCCATCCTTCTTGCAATACCTGCATGACCTTCTGTTCCTAGATTTAGATCTGCCTCTGAATTTGCTTTTACTTCTGCCTCTTGAATTGTCGTATGAACTCTTCTCATATTGCCTACCGTGAACAGACAAACCTTCTGCATGTGTACTTGAACTCCCATCGGGAACCATAAGTTTCATCTTTTCTTTGGCATGCAGAGCTTCATAAACTTCACTGAGAGTAAGAGTATCTCGACTATATAAAATAGTATCTCTAAAAGTAAAGTACAAATTGGGCAGAGAGTATAGCAAAATAAGACTTAAATCTTCTTCATCATATTTTACCTCCATAGACTCGAGGTCAGAAATAACTTTCTTGAAAGTTGTCAGGTGGTTCAACAATGAGGCTCCCTCCGTCATCTTGTGTCAATAAAACTTCTGCTTCAAATGCATCTTGCTGGTCAGATTCTTGGTCATGTAAATCTGCTCCAGCTTCAGCCATAATGCGGCGGCAGATGTCTCCTTCATAACCTCCTGTAAAATATTATTTGATAGATGAAGATAAATTTGGGATAAGGCCTTATGATCTTTACGTTGCTTCTCATCGGTGGACAGTGTCGCTGGCATTTTGTCAATTCCCAAAAGAGTATCATCCAAATCAAGCTATGATAAAACAGCCCACATCTTGACTTACCATAGAGAAAACCTCGTGTCGCGATCCAATAGCGGAAGATCATATTTCAGAGTCGTCATGTGGACGAAAACCAAATTTGCTAGTACGAAACCTTGCAAAAAAACTAGCAGTAAAAAAATCCTGGTACTATTCCGTGTGCAAGTAGCAAAATTTACCAAAAAGAAACAAATGCACAAAGGATTAGAAAGATGTGACTGTTGTTGGGGTGGCCCCCCACCTTACCCATCCGATTTCCACAACCTGTAACATAGCGACACGTGTAGGCACGCGTATGGTTATATGCGTGTTGTGCTGTAATTTTAGAAAGGGCAGGAAGGCTCAAGAAGCAGGGGAGGCCTGTGCCTATAGGACATGTACCTCTCCTTACGAGCTGGGTCTGCCCAGGATTGTATATATCGTCCAGAAAACGAAGGAAGGGGGGAGATCGGCTAGGAGATCTGGTTCCCCTAAAAGAAAAGGTACTTTGTACCATCTGTTGTGTTTATGCAACAACAGTGACCGTCTGCACTCTTCAAATCTTTTATAATTTTTTTCGATTTCTGTGCCAGCAATTGCACACATAGAAAGAAAGAAAGATCAAACCAATGGCTGTTGCTCTGACAGAAAGAAAAGGTCACCTGACATCTATTGGTTCCTTTCTCTGACCTTTTGATCGAGGCGCGGCTTCTTTTTCCTTGCACTGGCTGCCAGAAAAAAAATATTCGTGCTACGCTGATTTCTTCTGCTTGCCACGCGCAGAACGAGGAGACAGACCCACCATGAGCGGATGAGATGATGGCTTCTTTCTTTTGACGCGATGCGTGGACGAGATGAATCGGGATGCAGTTGCTGTCGCACGGTGCGTGGGTTCTGATGTCGAGGACGAGACGATGCCTTGCTGTTGCACGCGGATCGATCTGACGCCGACTTGAAGACGCAGATGTGACGTCTCGATTTCGATGATTTGGCGGTGTCGAATTTTTTTCTCGAATCTCTGATACCACTTGTTGTAAATAATGCACAGAAAAATAGAGACAAGAGACACAGATTTTTACATGGAAAACCCTTGCAGAAAAAAACCACGGGCGTTCGAAGGCAAATCATTATAATGTAGAGAGATTACAATGGAGAGCTTCTCTTATAGCTTGATCTTCCTATGGACTACTAGGGTATATTTATAGTGTGGAGAATAGAGTCCCACAAAGATAGAAAACTAAAATTAGAATCTTACATGGACACAGAGTCCTACACAGACACCGTTACGAATTCGAATCACTTTTCAACAATAGGCTTTGCAGGGACGCCATACCTCCAAGTGCGTCAAGAAGTTCACCGTACAGACCAGTACCTTCAAGGATGAGGCTCTTGAGGTTTGTTAGGTTCCAAAACCAACAAGATGCAGCTGGGTGGTCAAAGCTGTTGAATGAGAGATTAATCTCCTCGAGATCTGTAAGCTTAACGTGTGGGAGCGATTGGTTCTTACTTGTTAGCGAGCAATCATAAATATTAAGCACTCTCAAAGAAGGGATCATGTTCAACACATAAGGCCAATTAGCTACGGTGCTGAGGTTCACGCCTCCCATATTGAGGAACCATAAAGGTAGATGTGCTAACCATGACAGATCCGTGGAGTACATCATAGAATCGAGATCAAGATAACGCAGCTGAGAGAGGTTACCAAGCTGAGGAGGCACACTGCCAGAAAACGGTATGTAAGAGAGATCAAGATACCTCAGGTTCTTCAGAGACCCTAAAAACTCTGGAATACGACCGGATGGCCCCGCGAGGTCGTTCGTGCTGAGATCAAGGTGCTCCAGATGTTCCAAAGAAAGCAAGGAACGACTTATCTTGCCGGCCAAACACCCTGGGCCTTCGCCTTCTCACTCATATTCTTCAGGCACCACCAAGATCAACATGCTCTGATACCAAATGTTGGATCGATTCGCACAGCAAAAACACCGATACGTGTATTCTCTAGATCTTTCAGTTCCTTTGCTTGATGCATGTACTTCCAACGGGACGCCCTTCCTCTGCCCTCTAATCTTCGTGTCGCACCTCACGAAAAATCACGGTAAACCAGCTACCTGCTTCTTCTAGAAGATTGCTTTCTCTCGTTGCTCTTCTACTGCTTGATGCACCTTCATGTCTTCTTCTCTATTTCTTTGCTGTTACTTCTTCTTGGTGTTACTTCTTCTCGCTACTGCAACATGCTTCTTTCTTCTAAGGCTTCCTGCGCTTCTGCTCTTTTCCTTGCTCTGCTCTAACTTGCTTCTCAATCTTGCTTTCTGCTTCTTTCAACCGAGTATAGAACCCCATATATATACTCATACTATTGACCGATACGGACACTACTTTGTATCGTATACACGGTAAGACTGCAATACGGATACGATAAGCCAACAAAAACAAGATTAATACTTTAACAAGAACTAGGATGTATGCATGGTGGTCTGGTCGGTAGGCAAGGACAGTGTGTGGCGTGTGCCCTCTAGATGTAATTAGCACACAGTAGTGTTGGAATTTTTCTCCGGTTCTTTGCTGCACTGCCGTGCGGCGCGGGACATGCAGCCCTCGATGTGAGCCGAACGCGCCTGTTAGGGCAGTCCCAATACAGTGATTAGGATAGTTTCTTAGCAATTAATAGGTCTGCGATATCAGCAAATTGGTGAGGTGGCATGTTAATTAAAGAAGAAAGAGAAGGAAATCGTTTCCTGGTGAAGAAACGCAGCCGGCTCGTAGTCCAATACCGAAGAAACCAGAATTTTTAGCGCTGCGACACTCCATCGTTTCCATCGCCTTCCTCCCGGGATCGCCTGCGCCTCTCCACCGCCAAAATCCACCGCGCGCTTTCCCGACCGCTCCCGCTCGCTCCCGCGCGTTTCGCCCGCGCGCCCTCCTCCCCCTCGCCCCGCCGCCCTCCTCCCTCTCCCCCCGTCGCCCCCTCCCCCTTCTGGCCTCTCCCCGCCGCCCTCTACCCCTCCTGGCCTCTCCCCGCCGCCCCTCCCCCGCGCCCTCCTTAGTCCTCCCCTCCCCGCCGCCCCCTCCTCCCCTTCGCAGATCCGCCCCACCCCCGCCGCCTCCTCCCCTCGCTCTCCCCGCGCCGCCTCCTCCCCCTCCGCGAGATCCGCCCCTCCTCCTCTCCGCAGATCCAGCCCCGCCGCCCCTCCCCTCCCGGCCTCTCCCGCCGCCTCCTCGGTCCTCCCCTCCCCGCCGACGCCTCCTCCCCTCCCCGCAAAACTCGTCGTTGCGGCCGAGGCGAGAGAGGAGCCCGAGTCCCAGCTCTCGCGGGGCGCCGCCCGAGGGCGGCGAGCGGCTCGCCCATGACGACGGGGATCCCGTCGGCGCAGCACCTCGTAGCCTCCGGTGCAGGTGGAGCCGGCGGGAGCTTCTCCGCGGTGGCTACGGCGCCGGCCGGCGGGACGAGGGGACGGGGGGGCGCTCGGCGAGGACGCAGCGAGCCGGGGTGGGCAACGCGCGTCTTGGGGAGCCAGCGGGGCGACCACGACTCTGAGGGCGCGGGAGCGCAGCGACCCACTGCGGCGAGGATGTTGCGGGGATGCTGGGGAGCCGGCGAGGGCGCTAGAGTGCGGTGACCCTGCAACGACGTCGAGCGGGCAAGGATCGCGGCGGCGCACCGCGGCGTGAGTGGCTGAGTGCCTGACCGCAACCGCAACAGTGAGCCTCTCTTCTAGTTTTGATTTATAAATTTTTTTTGTCAGTTGTAACTGTGTCAATGGATTGAATAGAGACAATAGCCAAGTAGTTTGATCGATTGTTACTGACTTGTTCATAGATTTGCAAAAATGGACATGCGAACCTTGCACAAGTATTGACTTGTTCATAGGTTTGCAAAATTGTCTGCTCATTGGTCGCATATGGGCACACTACCCATCGATGCACTATATTTATTGTATTTTGCATTTTCACCTTGTTTTGTTTCTTCTGATGTATGAATTTGGATGGCAAAAGTCCGGTAGACGCATCTTTATTTGAGAAGGGAACACAATTTACATAGCTCTACAACCACAATTTGGCCACACACACCATATTGTCACAGCTAATCATTCTATGATTATTGATATATGCAAATGGTCATTAATTTTATTCTCTATAGAAATCACTATAGAAACTATAGCATTGGGGTGGTTAAGTCTAAATGAATAGTTATTGCTCTCTCTCTCCTCTAGAAACCACACATAGAAACTATGCATTGGGACTGCCCTTACTCCTGTACACAAAAGACAGCAGGGCGCTTTGATACCTGTGTTAAACGTCTCCGTTTCTACTTAAATATCTCGATTTCTGTCTACATTTAATGTATCTATCTCTTAACTTCTATTAGGAAACCAGGGATAAGGGTTTCCGTTTAAACGGATTCTTTCCGTTTAAACGAGTCCCTATCCATATTGGGCACCTCACCCTCCCCTATAAATAGAGAGCCATATGGCTGATTTTGTACTCCATTGAATTGAAGCAATAAAGAAAGACCAGGAGTTCTCTCTACCTCTCTGTGTGTTCAATCTATTATTCTGTCGCTTTGTGATTGATTCGTTCTTGTACTTAGCAGAGAAATCTCTTGGACTGGTTGCCAGCGAGGGGTTTCTCAACACGTTATCAGCACGAATCGCTCCGGTGAACGAAGGTAATCATCGAAGCACTTAATAGATTGGTTTTCTAGATCGCTTTGAATTTTCTTTTTCTTCGCGTTCTAGATTGGTTTTTTCTACGGTGCAAATCCCCCTAATCTACCGCGAGCAGACACGAAGTCGCCGGCACAATGTCGATCGGTAGATTGCGAAACGGGGTAGATGTTGATTGCACTGTAGAAAACGATGCAAATCCGCCCTAATCTACCGCGAGCGACACGGTCGCCGACACAATGTCGATCGGTAGATTATGAAACGGGGTAGATGTTGATTGCATCGTAGATGAGAAACAAAATTTCTTTTGCATTGCCTTTTCTATTTGGTTGGCCCTGGCCTCACGTGCGCACATACCAACCGCCGCCTCCTGAACGAGGCGCCGCCATCGTCGCCACGCCCACGCCCGAACGGCGTGCGCCTCGCTGCCTCGGCTCCCGCGCTGCGCGCGCGCTCCGCCACCACCACCGCCGCGCTGCCTCCTCGCGCGCGCGCCCGCATGGCGCCGCCGCCGCCCGCGCGCCGCGTGCCGCGCATGGCATCGCTGGCCTGCTCGGCGCCGCCCGCCGCCAGCCTCTCGCGCCCGAACAGCCGCGCGCCGCTCCCCGCGCGGCGGCGCCGCTCGCCTCCGCCACGCCGGCCTCGAGCCACCGCCCCGCGCGCGCCCCGCCGGCCGCCGCCCGCATGGTCGCCCCGCGCCGCCCCCCGACGGTCGCCGCCCGCATGGCCGCTTCGCGCGGCCCGCCTTTCCGCCGCCCGCCTGACCTCCGCCTGCGCGCCCCCGACGCTCGCCACCGCGCGCCGCCCGCGCCCGCCGCGCCGCCCGTCGGCCTCCTCTCCTGCGCGCTCCATGGCCTCCGCCGGCCGCCCCACCACGGCCTCCTCCTCAGCTGCTCTATGGCGCCGCCGGCCGCCCCGCACACCGCCGCCCGCACGTTATGCCATTATTATTTTATGTATTTTCTGCAATTATTTACTGTTTTGATTAATTGTAATTATTTAATTACTTTTAATCACTGAAAATTAACAGTAAATTATGGAAAATGCATAGAAATTTATGAGACATTATGAGAACCTATTGTACCATTTATTTACCTGCAGTAAATAATTTCATGCATGTTTACTCAAGTAAACTTATATGTCCCATTCATCACATGTAGATGATCGCATCACGAACCGGAGTTCGAGGAGCTTGCCCGAAGATGGCAAGAACTATCTCGACGTGGGCATCCGATGTTGAGATAGTACTTGGAGCCGTGAAGCTCGCGCAGCTATTGGGATTGGCGGACGGCATGACGCCAAACCCACACCTGAGGAAAATGATCAGGCACTTCATTTCCTCAGGCACCACCTCTGCATTACTCTCAAGAATGAGTATATGGCGGAGAAAAGCGCGCTAGCACTCTGGACCGCACTCAAGAAGCGGTTTGAAAGGCTAAAGTACATCATTCTTCCTCAGGCAGAGCAGGAATGGATCGGACTGAGGTTTGCCGATTTCAAGACGGTCGGGGAGTACAATTCTGCCTTGCACAGAATTTGTACCAATCTTCAACTCTGTGGTAAGCGCATCACGATGAGCGTAAGATTGAGAAGACCCTGTCCACCTTTCACCCCAATGCTGTGCAATCCGCCCGCAACTATCGTCAAGACGGCTACAAGGAATACGCCGAATTGATTGATATGATGCAGGTAGCGGAGGCTCAGGACGAACTTCTCCGCAAGAATTACGTCACTCAGCCATTGGGGAACTCCGCTGGCCGTGAAGCCAATGATGGGAGCTACAAGGTGCGAAAGCCCTTAATGAAAAGAAGGGGGAAGAAGGGTAAGGTCGTTGCCCAGAAAGGCAAGTCAGATACTCCAAATGACAAAAGGGCTAAGGAGAGTGGCAAAACCTATGGCCAGCAGAACTAAGGTTGCTTCAAGTGTGGCAAATGGGGGCATTGGTCGCGGATTTGCAAAGCACCGCAGCATGTCATTGATGCCCACCAAGCCCAGAAGAACAATGGCAAAGGGCAGCCTGAAGCTCACTTTGCAGCAGTTGAGGGGGAGCATCTTGAGCAGCTGCCTGAAATGATGGAGGTAGAGACCCTCCCGGCAGCAGCACCCCCTTACGACTTAGAGGCAGCCACCTCCATGATTTCTCTCGAAGAGAACATCACGCCTGAAAAGATAGCCGAAGAAGTCAACGATTTTCTAGTTGATTCCGTCTGATGCACAGAATGGATGAGACGTTAATTGTCATTTATTTTGCATTAAATGGACAAGTTAGATCTTGCATGAATGGTACTCTAGTTTTATTTTCTCATAATGGTTGGATGATTTTGGAATAATACATTCATTTATTCAGTTTACAATGGCATGATATGTTCTAATATTTGTGTGTTTTATTTATGTGCTGTATGTATTCTATTACATATTAATAAAATACCTTATATTAGAGCACGTGTGGCGCCCTATGGAGGAAATATGCCTTGCCGACAGTGGTACCACGAATACCATCTTAAGAGAGACTAAATATTTTCAGTCGATTCGTAAGAGCAATGGCAGCCTTACGACAATCGCCGGAAGCGATGCATGTATAATTGGCTCCGGAAGAGCCACAATTATACTTCCCATGGGCACAACTTTGGTCATTGAAGACGCATTATTGTACCCAGATTCGACTAGAACTCTCTTAAGTTTTAAAGATATTCGCGCCAATGGTTTCCACGTTGAGACTGAAGAAGAGTACGGTAAGGAATACCTACTCATCACAAAGCGCGAAGAGAATGGCAAAAGTGTATTAGAAAAACTTCCTTCACTAGAAACTGGGCTATATTATACCAACATTAAGGCGCCTACAGCTGCATAATCGCTCAAGATGATTTAGAAGCTCTGAACTATTCTGTCTCTGGCATGACAGATTAGGCCACCCAGGTCTTAGGATGATGAGAAATATAATTAACAATTCTCACGGGCATAATATTAATGTGAAGAATTTCCCGAATCATCAAGATTTTGTGTGCCCTGCATGTGCTACCGAGAAATTAATTATTAGACCCTCCACTCTGAAAGTGAAGGATGAAGTCCCTGCATTCCTGGAACGCATCCAGGAAGACATTTGCGGTCATATTCAGCCCATCTCAGGGCCATTTAGGTATTTCATGGTGCTTATTGATGCTTCCTCAAAGTGGTCATATGTGGGTTTATTATCCACAAGAAACCATGCTTTCGCCAAATTGATCTCGCAGATCATTCGCATCAGAAATGTGTTCCCTGATCATCGCATCAAGTCCATCAGAATGGACAATGCCGGAGAATTTACTTCAAAGGCATTTGATGATTATTGCATGGCGATGGGGATTGCGATTGAGCATTCGCACCGCATGTCCATACCCAGAATGGTTTGGCAGATGCATTGATCAAGAGAATTAAATTTATTGCCCGACCACTTTTGCAGAATTGTAATTTGCCAGCTACATGTTGGGGACACGCAGTCCTACATGCAGCAAATCTCATCAACTTTAGACCTTCGGCCTACAACATCCATTCACCTATACAACTAGCGCAAGGGTCACCACCGAAAATTTCTCATCTCAGGAGGTTTGGATGTAAGGTTTATGTACCTATACCCTCTCCGCAGCGAACTGCAATGGGCCCTCTCCGCAAGACTGGGATATACGTTGGTTATGAGACTGCATCCATAATCAGGTATTTGGAACCCATGTCGGAGATTTGCATACCGCCGCCACGATCGCATTTTTGATGAGGATAATTTCCGACATTAGGGGAGGAAATCAACCCATTGATGAAAAATGTCGGAAATTACGTGGGAAGCCACGGAATTCCTGCACATGACCCACGCACTAGTGAAACTGAAAAGAGGTCCGAAGATCATCGATTTGCAAGCATTAGCAAATCAACCGCTCGATCACTTTAGTGATTTGAAGAGCGTGACTAAGTCGCATGTGCTCGCACGCAATGCACCGAGAGGGTTGAAATACCAAAGAAAATTGAAGGTATCCCTAATCCCGCCCAAAGGCCTCGTAATAAAGGACGAGAACTCCGCCCTCGAATCCAAAGTAACCGGGACGCTTGGCAAAAAGGATAAGAAGGACTTATCACACCGATCACCAAGTCCCCGAATGAGAAGGGGAGCCGCTTGAGACCGCACAAGTATGACACCTCCAGAGAGGGTATATCGATCTGAATATCCCGTCGGCATGGATGTGTGCGCACACATCGGAGCCGAAAAACTAAAGGGACTTGGCATCGCAATTGAAAGAAGCGATGCGCAAGATGAAGCTCCGAAGAAGCAACTCATGAAGAAATAGCTATAAATTATGTGCACACGGAGAGTCCTGAACAGACAACGACCAATGTCGATATCTACTTCGCAAAGAAAATTGCCACAATCATTGATCTTGATCCCGAGCTGCATCGCTCACGAATGTAAGAAAAGATCAGATTGGGAAGATTGGAAGAAGGCAATTGCAACCGAATGCTATCTCTGAACAAAAGAGAAGTGTTTGGGCCCGTATGTCGCACTCCTCCCCATGTGCACCTCGTAGGGCAAAAGTGGGTATTTGTTCGAAAGAGGAATGAAAGAAACAGTAGTGAGATACAAAGCAAGGTTGGTAGCACAAGGTTTCACTCAACGTCCGGAGTTGATTATGAAGAAACCTACTCCCAGTCATGAGTGGAATTACCTTTAGATACTTGATCTCAATGGCGGTGAACTTGAATTTAGAAATGAAATTGATGGATGTTGTGATCTGCATACCTTTATGGTAACTTGGATTCGAGATTTATATGAAAGTCCTCAAGGAATTCCTCTCCAACCAAGACAGAGCAAATAGAAATCATGCGGTGTGAAGCTTAGAAAGTCCTGTATGGACTAAAGCAATCCGCGTATGTGGTATAATCGCTTAAGCGACTTTCTCTGCAAGAAAGGCTACACGAACAATGAGGACTGTCCTTGTGTATTTATACGGCGATCCTGAATAGATTCTGTATAATCTCAGTGTATGTAGATGATCTGAATATCATCGGGACAGTGGATGATATAAAAGAAGCAAGCTCCTACTTGGAGTCAGAATTTGAAATGAAAGACTTAGGCAAGACCAAGTTCTGCTTAGGCCTGCAGCTTGAGCATGTCCCTGGAGGAGTCTTAGTACATCGATCGACCTACACCCGAAGGTGCTAGAAAGATTCGGCTTTGAGAAAGCATTCCCATCAAAAGTACCTATGATCGGGAGATCTTTACAGCAAGAAAAAGATCCTTTCCGACCTAGGGAAGAGGGGGAGGAAGTCCTGGGACCGGAATTCCCATATTTAAGTGCAGTTGGAGCACTCATGTACTTAGCAAACTGCACTAGACCGGATATTGCCTTTGCCGTGAACCTATTAGCAAGGTATAGTGCAGAGCCCACCAAAAGGCATTGGCAGGGCATAAAGGACATCTTCCGATATCTCCAAGGAAGTAAGGACCTTGGATTGTTTTATAGAAAGAATCAAGATCTGAACTTGATTGGCTATGCAGATGCTGGGTACCTGTCTGACCCGCATACCACAAAGTCACAAACAGGCTATGTATTCCTGTGTGGTAGAACTGCAATTTCCTGGAAATCGTCTAAGCAAAGCCTTGTAGCTACCTCGACGAACCACTCAGAAATAATAGCGCTGTATGAAGCAGCACGTGAATGCGCTTGGCTACGCCGAATGGTTCACCACATCCAGCAGTCATGTGGAATGAACATTGTGCAAAACCCCACAATTATCTATGAAGATAATGCCGCTTGCGTTGCACAAGTACAAACGGGCTATGTGAAGAGTCATCTCACAAAGCATATCAACCCCAAGTTCTTCTATGCTCATGAATTGCAAAAGATGGACGAGATTAAAGTACTGCATACTAAGTCTTGTGAAAATCTAGCAGATCTATTCACAAAGTCCCTCCCCGCATCTAGTTTTGAAAGGTGCGTGCGAGGGATCGGCATGATGATACTTAGAGAAGTGCAGAATTCAGGGGGAGAATTATCTTGATCCTGAAGATCAAGTACCCAAAGAATAAAAGTCCTGAAGACTAAATGAAGTTGGGTGAATTGTACTCTTTTTCCCTTGACGAGTTTTCCTGAAGTTTCTCGATCAAGGTTTTTAATGAGGCAATTCGTGCAATCGCAGCATAACATACATCATGTACTCTTTCTCTAAATTTTTCCCACTGGATTTTTATGGAGTTTTGACGAGGCATGAGTATGTCGGATGAGTGTCCAAGGGGGAGTATTAGGAAACCAGGGATAAGGGTTTCCGTTTAAACGGATTCTTTCCATTTAAACGAGTCTCTATCCATATTGGGCACCTCACCCTCCCCTATAAATAGAGAGCCATATGGCTGATTTTGTACTCCATTGAATTAAAGCAATAAAGAAAGACCAGGAGTTCTCTCTACCTCTGTGTGTGTTCAATCTATTATTCTGTCGCTTTGTGATTGATTCGTTCTTGTACTTAGCAGAGAAATCTCTTGGACTGGTTGCCAGCGAGGGGTTTCTCAACAACTTCATATCCTAGCAGTAGTGTCTCTGGAGGCGATGGTAGATTGGCACTGACGCTCCCTTCGGTTTATTAAAATCCTAACTATTTATTGAAATGTGCAAGATTATATTAAAATCAGGCAAAACTCCACAACTAGAAACAAGTGAATTTGGCTCCAGTATTGATGTGATCTCGTCGATGGAGTCATCCGTTTGAATGCTGTTAGTACACGGTGTTGAACTATGCAGCGCGTGCAGATTGCGACAGAATGAGTTTGGCTATTCACTATTAAGAGATGGACCTTGCGATGTTGAAGGCATTCTCACTTTAGTCACTAAGTCATTGCAAGTTCAAAGTCTCTAAGTCACTTTAGAAACAGGAGAAACCAGAAAAAAAGCGCGGAAATTACGGAGCGTTCTCACTTTAGTCACTAAGCCATTGCAAATTCAAAGTCAATCCGCGTCAGGAGAAACCAGAAAAAAGAGAGATTCCTAAAGTAAAAGGGAATAGAAAACAGAAGTTACTGTCTACAACAGACTTTTTATCTCCCTCCCTCTGAGCTAAATATTTTAGTACTTATTTAAGTTGATTTAAAGTTAGCTTCTGCTTCTAGTTTCTGTTTTTTTTTCACTATTCAGTAATTTCATCTTTTTTTGGTTTTTAAGATTTTTTGAATTTCTTTTCTTTTCTTTTTTCCCTATATTCCTTTGCATTGTCCGCGATGGGTTAACATGTTTTTTCTATTTTTATATTTTTTAAACTTAATTATGCTAAATAAACCAACTCAGCTATAGCAAAAAAAAATAAGCCAGTTACTGTAAAAAAACTATAAACCAATGCTAAACTGAACGCTACTTAAAGGTGGTACGAGGGTGACGGAAGGTCCTTTCCGCGCTTTCAGGCCGTGGAAGCTCCACCAAGCTTATCAGATTTTACGCCCGACACGTAATTTCCACGCTTGCTGCGGCTCCCACGGTGGTGCAAACTTTCCGCGCATCGGTAGCACGGGACGTGCCACACATCGGCGCCCCCATGCGGACCGCGGTCGGAAAGAGGCCAAAAAAATACTATTTCTATCGCATGGGGACTATGCATAATCCGTCACGGGCCCCCACCATGTCCACGTGTCTATTTTAAAAAAACTTTAAGTTTTTGTAATTATATATAAGTCCTTGGTTCTTACAAAAAGGTCCCTGATTTCTTCCGAAAAAATCCATTTGCTCTCCTTTTACTGGATAACGCCTCACGGTTTTTCATAATTACGTACAGGTCCTTAGTTCTTTCGAAAAGGCCCTCGATTTTTTACGAAAAAGCCCCTCCGCTCCCCTTTACTGAATAACACCTCGCGGTTTCTTCTGTATATCAAAGGTGGGGGGTTCACGGTCCCCCACCGTGTTCACGTGTCCATTTAAAAAAACTCTTAAGTTTTTGTAATTACGTATAGGGCCTCGATTCTTACGAAAAGGTCCCTAGTTTTTTGCGAAAAAGTTCCTTCGCTCTTCTTTTACTGGATAACGCCCCGCGGTTTTTCATAATTACGTATAGGCCCTTGGTTCTTTCGAAAAAGCCCTCGATTTTTTACGAAAAAACCCCTCCACTCCCTTTTTACTGGATAACGCCCCGCGGTTTCTTCGAAATTACGTGCGGGTCCTTAGTTTTGTTCGAAAGGCCCCTGGCATGTCATTTCTATACGGATTTTATACGAATTTTTGTCTCTTTTACTTCGGTCCACATGGTAGCAAATTTTCGCTTCTTTTACTTCGGTCCATATGGTAGTTAGCGCGGCGTGGCGCCGTGCCTATATGGCTAGTATTTCCAAATTCAAGATGCAATGGGGCCACATAAAAAAATTTTATATATATATATATATATATATATAAATATATATATATATGAGAGAGAGAGTTATTACCATCTTTTAGAAGGTATCAGGAGGTATCGATATCTCGCCACTAAATTACTTACATATTCTTAGTACCTCTTGGTACCTAGGTGTAATTTGGTGGCGAGTTACTGGTACCTCCTGGTATCTTTTCAAGGATGGTAAAAACTCTCTCTATATAGAAAGGCTTTTTTCTACTTCCAGGAGGAGTTACTTTCTATATCGTATCTCATAACGTAGAGAGTATCTTATGTAATGGAAAGTATGTATATGTAATATATGAGTACATAAGTTCATCTGGTAGTATATATATTTTTTAGAGGTGGTATGTATATTTTTTATATATACTCCTTTTTATGTGTGTATATAAAGGTATTTACAAAATATGCTAAAAAATATATACTCTCTTATAATTTTTTTAGTGTGGTTCATATTAGAGTATCTTTTAATTAGTATATGAGTATACATAAAATGATAAATGAGTATATCAAGTTTGTTTAGATGGTATATCAGAGGTAGAAGTACTACACCCGACAGTAAAAATGGACATTGATGAAATTTTTTATAGAACTCAATTTGGAGTTTTTTATAATCGGTACTATAGTATACTTAAAAGGATAAAGTGGTATAACAATATCATTTAAGCAGTATATAAGAAGTGAGAGTACGTACTTATAGAAGTATGAAACCATTTTCATTATTAAAGTATACTCAAAAGGATAAAGAGGTATAACAGCATCATTTTCTAGTCTCTCTCTCTTCTTCAAGACAAGTCTCAGAACCCTTCTACCACATCAAATAAGAGCTCTACTAGTGACTAGATGAGGGTGAGTGCCCTACCGTTGGTCCTCAAACCCGTACCCAACCACCGACTACAACATTTGGTATCAGAGCCAACTGCTGCTCCACCATCCATGGCAAGCAGGGGGTTCGATCCTATGAAGACTTGAACTTCACGATTCTAATACCTAGGGCTTCTGCCTTTGATAGCAAATAAGACCCTCAACCTTGGTTAAAATCGCTTTGAACAATTTTTGAAAGAGCAACGGACGATGGAGGAAGAGAATGTGTGATTGCATCACACCACCTAACAGGGAATGTTGCCCTGTGGTACCGACAGCTGGAGTGTGCGCTTGGGATGTAGACATGAACAACTTTTGTTAAATAAGTCAACATCCGTTTCACCACCACTATCGCATTGTCTTCACCTCCACATCAAGCCTCCACCGAGCAAACTACCATGGGTTTCGATGCTGAGTTATCCTTCGCCGAGATCTGCGTCAACTTGATGGCCTTGATGAAAAAGTTCATGGCCAATATAGAGGAGAAGAAGCAATATGTTGTTGCAGTTTCTGTGTCGTCATCGCTGTTGGTTGCGACCATATCCAAGATGTAGGAGCAGTAAGAGGCAACACCTGCCATTGCAATGGTGGCGCTGCCAACAGCGTTGGTCCTGCTACCGCCTTTACCAATGACTACTCCTCTCCAAGCTTTGTTGTCCTTAGCTGCACCATTGTTACTATCGTTAAGTAAGAAGGCTACCGCCATTTCGTTGTCACCTTTGCCACGTCATCCACTGACACTGTGTCATAAGCGATACGGGGCACAACGGCTGACAAGTGGGGGCCAACGATGTTGCCACATCCCTCCCACAACTGCTGGATCTCAAGGCAATAAAGATGATGTTGCTGTCCCATGCCAGTTGCCCTTACCATTGGTGACTACTGCGACATACATATGAAGCGTTCTTGTCCCAGTTAATGATCGGTAATATAAAGTGAGCTCCCATCAGGAGTCAGGACCGATTGACATACATCTCTACTGAATCACCACAAGCTGGCCGCCGGCCGGCCAGATGGTCGCCGATCTAGCTCAGCTCGACCGTAGGTTGCACGAGAACGGCCGGCGCGGGCTCCACGGCGAAAACGGCGGCATCTCACGTAGCCCGGCGACGTGCGTACGGCTCGTGGTTCGACTGTTTGATAGGTCATAGGTCGTCAGTTTCAGTCGGTTGGTCATGCATGGTTCATGGATGGTTCACACCGGCCAGCGAAAACTTTTACATAAAATCAGGGCAATCATTCACTTCGCACATTGTCAGCAACAACGGTCCACACGCTGTACGCGGCAAGGAGACGGATCCACAAATGACTTGGACCGTAGACTCAAGAGCCTTCAGACCGCTAGGCCCAATGTCCAACCGTCCAAGCGGCAGCAAAGAAAAATACCAGCCAGTAACCTAGCCAACTGGGGGAAAAGAAGAAGCAAAATTTGAATTCTAAGCCCGAAAATTTGAACTCAACCTTGTTACCGAAAATATCTTTCCTAGAATTTCGGCGGTAATCTGAAATCCGTGACCCCAGTTGTCCACACGCTGTCGTCGGTGTCAGTCGTCCACACGCTGACCAGCCAGGCACGCAGCAATGTCGTCAGTGTCAGTCGTCCACACGCTGTCGTCGGAGGGAAGATTCCTTGACCGACGACCTCTCACGGCGGCCGGCTCAACTCCATTGTACGCGGTGCAAGTACACACAAACACCATTGCAGGCAACAAGCCGGTAGCCAGTGCAATAAGCTATAGTTCACCAATCAATCGATCAATCACCTGGCCATGCATCTCTCCGCAAACTTTCTGTTGCTCCACGTCGTCGTCGTCGTGGTGTCCGCCGCCCACGCGCTGCTGCTCCGGCCGGTCGCCGGCGCGTGCCTGCCACGCGAGAGGGACGCCTTGCTGGCCTTCAAGGACGGCATCACCGGCGACCCGTCTGGCCGCCTCGCCTCGTGGCGGCGCGGCGAGGACTGCTGCAGCCAGTGGAGAGGCGTCCGGTGCACCGACCGGACCGGCCATGTCGTCGCGCTCCAACTCCGCGACGAGTGTACGGGCGATCATTGCCGTGTTGGCTATTCCCAAGAAACAGCTTTGGTCGGGCAGATATCTCCTTCCCTGCTCTCCCTAGAGCATCTGGAGCATCTCGATCTCAGCATGAACGCCCTAGAGGGACCGACCGGCCATCTCCCGGAGTTCTTGGGCTCTTTGACGAGCTTGAGATACCTCAACCTCTCCGGCATACGGTTCACCGGTACGGTGCCTCCTCAGCTCGGTAATCTCTCAAACCTGCAACATCTCGACCTTTCCGGCATGCAAAGCATGCACTCGACAGATATCTCATGGCTAGCACATCTTCCTGTCCTACAGTATCTTAACCTCAACTGCATAAACCTCAGCATAGTAGCTGACTGGCCTCATGTCATGAGCACGATTCCTTCCCTAAGGGAACTCCATCTTTCTTCCTGCCAGCTTCAAGCTGCAAACAATGTCACTGGTGTGCTACCAAGTTTGTTAGGGAACTTGACCGGCTTGGTCATTCTTGATCTCTCTAACAACCGTCTCACCGGGCATGTGCCTTCTGAGATTGGTATGCTAACTCACTTGGCAAACTTAGACCTGAGCTACAATGACCTGGATGTTGTCATCACTGAAGAGCACCTTGCTGGTCTGAAGAGTTTGGCGTACATAGACTTGTCTTACAATTCCTTGAGGATTGAGATGGGTTCAGAATGGCGACCTCCATTTAGACTACAACATGCGTCCTTCGCTTCTTGCCAGATGGGACCAAAATTTCCTTCATGGCTTCAATCGCAAGTGGGTATTATATCACTTGATTTGTCAAATACAGGTATAATTGATCGGTTTCCGGAATGGTTTTGCACTACATTTTCTATGGCTACAAAATTGGACATCTCCAACAATCGAATCAGCGGTGGATTGCCAAAAAATATGCAAATCATGGTGTCACTGGAAGAACTCTATTTGGGTTCAAACCAACTAACCAGTCAAATTCCTCTGTTACCGAGAAGCCTCACCACATTGGACATTTCCAATAATTTCTTATCAGGAACTCTGCCATCAAACTTGGGAGCTCCAAAGCTAGAAATTTTCATTCTGTTCTCCAATAACTTCACTGGCCATGTTCCTGGATCAATTTGTGAATTGCAAAGTATGGTCATCTTAGACTTGGCAAACAATCTTTTTGAAGGAGAGTTTCCTCAATGCTTTGAGATGAGAAACATGACAGTGCTACACCTAAGTAACAATAGCTTCACTGGCAAGTTCCCATCTTTTCTGCAAAGCTGCACAAGTTTGGCTTTCCTGGATCTAGCAAGGAATAACTTCGTAGGAGCATTGCCCATGTGGATTGGAGATTTTGTGAATTTACAATTTCTACGGCTGAGCTATAATATGTTCTCTGGGATTATTCCTGCCGGCATCAGCAATCTTAGTCATCTTTATCATTTGAATCTAGCAGGCAATAGTCTATCAGGTTCCTTACCTCAACGTTTGTCAAATTTGACACTGATGACACGAGGGGTGGGTAATGACGACTATTACCCAATTGGCTATACTTTGTCTGTGGTCATGAAGGGGCCAGAACTTTATTATGACGAGACAAATGTGCGCATGGTGAGCATTGACCTATCAATGAACTGCTTGACTGGTGAAATTCCAGAAGAAATAGTTTCCCTTGATGCATTAGTAAATCTGAATTTATCTTGGAATCGATTGAATGGAGACATTCCTGACAATATTGGGGCCATGCGGTCATTGGAATCACTCGACCTCTCTAAGAACAATCTTTTTGGAGAAATCCCGCTGAGCCTGTCAAATCTGACATATTTAAGCCACTTGGACTTGTCCTACAACAATTTCACAGGAAGAATACCATCAGGACCTCAACTTGACACCCTCTACACAGAGAACCCGTTTATGTACAGCAGCAACAGTGGTCTTTGTGGTCCTCCTCTTCAAATGAACTGCTCAGGCAATAATCCATCATCAGAGCATGATGGTGATCAGAATATAAATGAAAAAGATTATAAGCCAATATTGTTCTTTTACTTTGGGCTTGAATTAGGATTTGTTGCTGGCCTCTGGGTGGTGTTCTGCGCTATGTTATTCAAGAAAGCATGGGTTGTTGTTTATTTCCGCCTCTTTGACAAGGTATATGACAGAATATATGTGTTTACAGTTCTTGCTTGGGCAAGGTTGGCCCAAAAGACAACTACACCTTAAGACAACTAGGCAAGCTTGGCTGGAAAGGCAACTGCAACATGCAAATTTTGAGTCATACTGCATGCCAACAAAAGTTTTATTGGTAACATGGTGCCTCTAGTTACAAATCATTCATTAAGTGTTCAAGCAAAATGCATCATTAGAGAGGTAGGAGAGAAGGGGGGAAATGGTCTTACAATTCAAGTGTAATGCAATAGAACAGTAACTTGTTCCATTGTGCCCATAGCACATTTGGATAATCTGAAGTGAGAGCAGCCATTCTGTGCTTAATTTTGTTATATGTGTATTATACTTGTATATTTTTCCTATTGTATAAGGGGTTATCTACTTATATGCTATATCTGTATGTATATATGTATGTATATATATACTTGTACATTGGCCTTATGATGAATATAAACGTTATTCATGACATGGTATCAGAGCAAGGTTCAAACCCTAACCTTCCTTCTTCTTCCACTGCTACTGCTCCCAGGAGGATGAATCTCCACTCCCGGGGGCGGCCACACCGCCGCCATCCTCTTCACTGACCGCCACCGCCGCTCGGTGCTCTAGGCCGTCTCCACGACTTCCCTCGGTCGGATCTGGCCGCAGGTGGCATCCTTGTCGCCACGTTGAAGATGAGGACTCTTCGAGCTGCTAGCTGGCGTCATCCTCTTCGAGATCGATGGTGATGTGGACTCTTCTTTGCTTGCGCTTCGCCTCTCCATCGCCAATCTCCTTGTTGCGCCCAGATCTGCTCTTGGCTGCCGTCGCTTCCGGCTGCCGTTCCGCTTGGATGCAGACTCACCCTGCTTGTATCTGCCCACATCCTACCATTTTTGGCTCTCCCCAGGTCAGATGCTCAGCGCCTCACCCGGATCTGGCGACCTTAACGCTAATCTCTATTGGATCCGATGAGCTACGCCTCAAGCTGCGTCTCCACCTTGGCTCGTGTCCACCTTGGCTCGGCGGTGGGGACACTCTGCTCGATGACAGCATCCATCACCTCAAGCTAGGCTGCACCCACACTGCCCCCGCACTGCCGACCTACACGGGCTCTTCAGCCACCGCGGCGTCTGGTACTCCGATTTGGGCTTCTTCTCTGCCAGATTCTTCTCGGCCTTGGGTGCCATCGTCGTCGGCACTAGCATCGAGTCGTTTTGCTGGTGGAGATTTTTGTTTCGGGTGGAGGCGCATTGTGGTGGGGAGATTCGGGTGCTATGGAAGCTTTATAGTTGCGGTATATGTATTTTGGTCTTAATACGAGCGTTTGTGTAAATAAAATCGAATATCGATACGTTGATAAGTCGCCTCAAAAAAAACTACGTCAATACTCAATAAGCCATTTCAAAACAACAACAAAAAAAACCATTCCATCAGTTTATTTGAGAAAAATTATAAATCATAACTATAAACAGAAAAAACCTTAGCCTATATATGTGTATGGTTTCCAGAGGTGGTGCGAGGGATTCCCTAGCTAAAAACAGATCGATATGAAAGTCGGATCACATAAGATTACCCACGCCTGCACCAAGCCGACTCAAACTCAGAGACGTACACCCTTCTTTAGAGTTGTGGTGCACAAAAGAATTCTGCGCACGAAAGACAAGCCAAACTTTGGCATTACCAAAATCAGGGTGACCAAATTGGCCGGCCAAGTTTTGGCCAAAGTTGGCTGCGAAAACAAACTACATAGCCAAACAAAAATGTTGGGGGAGTAGCCCGACCGTGGTATCTTTGGTCCACTATTTATGGGTCACAAACATACATGTAAATAAAGGATAGACTCAGAATATAACAAGAAAAAGTTATATATATCTTAGTAGTAAACCCCTCGAGGAGGGCATTTATATAAAAATTCTTACCCATAGCTATAAATATGGTCTTTCGGACACTACAAAAGGACAAAGAATTCAGAAGAGAAATTGCAAGACTATCAAACATCACCACATCTATTCTACTCCTCTCCCCATACTCATTTTAGGCTTCTGGCCCCTCCTCCCAGGTCCCTTGAAACTTCGCTATCTGCTGTTTAGCATATAGCCACAACAAAAAACATTATCAAAATTTTGGCATCAAACTGAACGGTGATGGGCAAATTTGGTCAAAATTGCCGAAGGTTTGTAAGGCGAACTTCGGCTCTCATGGCCACCAAAACAAACAGCCCCTTGGCAATAGTTTGTCCGGTAAGTTCCCATCTTTCTTGCAAAACTCTACGAAGCTGCAATTCCTAGATTTAGCATGGAATAAATCAGAAACATAGTGGGATTTCGATTTCTACGGCAAAGTGGCAACATGTTCTCTGGGAGCATTCCGACAAGCAACAAAGTCTTGGATGCCGTCATTATTTGGATATGGCCGACAATAGTACGTACATCTGCTTCTACTACCATCAGTTTGTGGTTACTCAGTCCATCCTAAAATCCTACATAGATTCTTGTTGACCTCATTTGCACATGCAAAGGGCAAAAGAGGCCACGGGAATTCACAAAATGGACATGTCAATCTGACATAAAGGACGAGAGGGCACGGGTGGATGCAAGGGGTAACCGGTTTCTGCGGTCCACTGAAGTGGGTCGCATAGAAATTTCTTACACAAAGTAGCTCAATTGAGTTCAGTGTGAATTTGTCGGAAAAGAACTGCTTGTCGGAATAGATCTGTCACTTCAATTGAGTTCACGACAGTAGCTCCAGTTTTGCAATGACAGGACTCGAGTGTACAGCTACGCATTAGATAATTCCGTTTTCTTATGAGCTTCTTTTGGTGAAGTATGAGACAGTGACAGGCATGCAGTAACAGCCTGACAGGACTCGAGTGTACCGTTAAAAGAAAGAAACTTCTCACGGCCCTCCTCATTGCTATAACGCTATTGGTGTGAAGTGTCTGCGCCTCTCCTCTGCCATTGTTGCCTAGCAGGTTGGCCATGCGGCTGTCTTCTCGAAGCGTGAGCTCGGTTTCTCCTTCGAGGGCCCGAATTGCTGTGCTTATTGGTGCTGGTGTTGTTTGTCAGGCTGCGTGGCTGCATTTCTGAGGTTGAGGTTGTGGTGCCTTCGCTGGAATCGGTGTTGTCTCCAGCAGCTGAAGTTGGCGCGCTGGGAGGAAGAGAGACATACATTCCGGGCTGTATGGCAAGGTCTTTCTTTGGTTCAATCAGGCCATTTCGTTCTTGCTGCAGATTAAACAGTGACGCAAACTTCTCTCTCCTGCTGTTCTCTGTCCCAGAATTGAGCAGTTCTTTTTCGTCTTCTCCCAGGTCAATTGTTAGAGATGCCTACAGGTGAAAGGATAAAAATAAATTATAACAGATCCCACTGAGGTGTAGCACATCTCTAAAGGGTGTGTTTGTTTGAAATACAAAGTGGATCGAGAATCATACAAGTGTACAACAAAACAAAAATTGCCAACTTACCAAATCAAACACCAATAATTACTAACTAGAAGATAATTCTGAAGCAAGGATGACAAATATGATGGAGGATAACGGATTTTGTCTCCAAATATCATGATCAAGATTTAATAAATATAATGATCAATACTTCATAAGTTATATAAAGTCAACTTCAACTGAAAGTGCCTGGAAATGTTGAAATCACTTGTACTTGAGTCATATCTGATACATACCAGTTGAGAAGTATTTGTGCCCAACAGATCACGAACATGCTCAATATCCTTCTCATCAAACACTTTGCGGCAAACTGGACAAAATCCTTTGTGCTGATTTACATTATAATGGTTGTCTGAGCTAGACAAATCCAATCCTTCAGAAGCATCAATAACTAGTAGCAACAGTCAAGATTAACAACGATTAACATATGTAACCAATGAACACAAATGTTAACTACATGTATGGACAAATTTACATTGTCAATAATTGGTGCCTTGAAAGTATCCCATTAGCATTGTCATCAAGAAATAAAGAATCTCAAAAGTAAGCATTTATTGGAAGTTTAAATTGCATTTTTGCGCTTCAAGAAAACAACTTCTCAAAGAAACAATGTTAAATTTGAATCATATATTCATACGTGAAGCATCGACGCAAACAAAAACTTACAATTTCATCTTTACCAGGTGCAAAATGCCTGATGCTGAGAATGACTTCCGACACATGTCATGTGTTTGGATGGAATTTAGAGGTACTAGGATGATAGCATCAGTTGAAAGAACACAAAGGTAACATCTATGTCAATTGTCAAATATGGCATGCTAATCCGGTTGCCAACATGTGTTACCATTAAGATAGTAAAATTGGGTGCTGTACATTAACTACAGAATTTAGTCACCCAAAATAGGTCACTTGCAGGTTTACTGTGCTTCATTACAATAGTATAAGTCAGTAACATAATGCTACCAGAATGTAACTATCCTTATTTTCTCAGCACGAACTAGAACCTTAGGGCAATTCACAAAAGGCAGCATACCCTTGGCTTTTAATCAAGCAAAAAGTGAATGAGTAATGTATATGGGTGTGACATGAATGTCCATCAACCTAACTGATCTTAGTAAGCAGCTTTAACTCAAAATTGCACGAAACAGTTCTAGGAAAGATGTTCAAACAACATGAGATTTTAGAAAGGGAAAAACTTCTCACACCTCCAATAGTCACTGCTGTAGTACTCTTCTTAGAATTGACAAGATCATCATGTTGGAGCCATTTCCACCATCTCATAATGCAGTCACTGCATTGCCAAAATAATAAGCCACCACTGGAGAGAATAATAAATTACTTGCACATATCTGTATGTCACCAAAAGTAAATCATCAACCTGTGGAAGCAGTGGTAGCATGACATCAACTTCATAAATGGCAAAGCAGAACCATCCTTATCCTCTGGGACTAAAGGATATAGACACAGTGGACAATCTCCTGCTGGATGATTCATATTTGAGAGGATCTCGCCAGCTTCCTGCATGTGAAATTACTTAGATCATGTGAAAAAATCACTGTTCCCCTAGGCGGCCGCCTAGCCCGCCTAGACACTAGGCGCCGGTCTGCCGCCTGACTAGCGCCTAGGGGAACACTGGAAAAAATGGAACTGTTATCCTGCATCTTAGACAACAACTGTTACCATGCATACAAACAATTTTTTGTTAATGAATTCTGCAATACCCTATGACAAGTAAATCTGGGGGAAACTGGAAAATTCAGAGGGGAGTAGTGTGTGTTACAAAATTCAGACACATAATTCTGTGAGTTACAAAATTCTGACACAAATCCTATTTATATACACAACCCTGATGTCATTTTTACTCTATTCATCACTTATTAGTTACTACAATCAAAACTAACCTACAAGTCATCTAATAACGTTTCTCAAGCAGAAAATATCATCTGATACTTTCCTAAAGATATCACACTATGGGGCATGTTTGATATGGCTGCGGCCAAGGATCAAAAAACCGGTACCGGGGCAAATCCCGGCCGCCGGGCGGTACCGGTAACCGGCCGGTTACCGCCCGGTAACCGGAAATCCCGGATAAAACCCGGATGAATTTTGGCAATTGAATTTTGAATGCGGTGCGGGAGGAAACCGGTAACCGGTCGAT
The DNA here is from genome assembly GCA_036346265.1 of Melocanna baccifera. Taxonomy (NCBI): domain Eukaryota; kingdom Viridiplantae; phylum Streptophyta; class Magnoliopsida; order Poales; family Poaceae; genus Melocanna; species Melocanna baccifera. Next base: position 23,715,376 of record CM070706.1, read on the forward strand.
TACCGGAAAACCGATGAAAACCGGTGAAACCGCCGCTTCTTGCCGCCGCTTGGTTCTTGTCGCCGCCTTGCATTCGCTCTGCCGCTGCTGCTTGTGCTCTACCGCTGCTGCTACTGCTGCTCTCTTCCCAGTTTTGTTTTGGCCGATTTTTTTCTTCCCGGCCACCGCCGATTTCTGGTAACCGGCGGTGCCGGTAACCGCCGGGATTTCTATCCCTGGCTACGGCTTATGGCTTTTGGCTGAAATTTTTGAATTTTATCTGTTTGTAACAGAGATTACTATTGAGTTGTATGCACCAACCAATTCATCCAAAAGCTTAAGCTGATGAGGAAAGGTGGGCAATTCACTTATACTTCAACACACCCCCTCACATGTAGGCTCTCTCAGGTCTAAGACGTGGAAATAGAAGTGGGCTGCAATTATTTTTTTAATTGCGCCAGCCAGGTCTCGAACTCAAGACCTCTTGGCTCTGATACCATATTGAGTTGCATGCACCAACCAATTCATCTAAAAGCTTAAGCTGATGAGGAAAGGTGGGCAATTCACTTATACTTCAATAATTACGGAGAGAAAGATACTCGCTTATGTTTTTGGATGGTACAGATGTTGAGCTTTTAACATGTACTATAATTAACTTATAGACCTCATCTTGAAAAAATACTCCGTTTGAAAGTTAGGTACTATAACAAAAGTCAAAAATCGTCTTTAGAAACCGAAAAGAACAGGCTCTATGGCACTATATCTTATTCCCTTCCCTTCCCATATGAATATTGAGTAAGCAATAAAGTAAATCGAGTCTAATGCCATAGATGATAGCACCTGGGGCACTGTAAAATAATACATGCAGCTATCGATACTTACAACAAACATGTAACAAGTATGCAAAAATGATCTAGAACATTATGATACGGAACAAGTCTTGTTAAAGACAAGGGATACCTCACACAATGTCACAAGCATCGGATAGTAGGAAAGCTCTGTAGCCTTGTTCTGGATGCTGGTAATAAGATATGCCTGTCGATACTCATCAAGGCCCTTACTTTCCATAGCATAAACATGAGGTGGTTCTTTTGGATACTGCAAGCCAGATATTATAAAAATTTAAATGCATTAACACTAGCCAAAACATAACCAGCTATGAACCATTCTGAACAAGGTGGATTTGCTAAGGAGACAAATTTTCTGGGAGAACAGTAGCAGCATAAAAATGATACCATAAAAGTACAATTAAAAGCATGCTAGATATTTACAGTTAGCCCTCATATGAACTTTGCAATTTGAAAGGTTTACAACATAGAATTTTCTGTGAAATTTAGACTGGCCATAAACAAGTAACAGAAATATGATTAAGTTGTTTATTGCTGCATATCCTTCACATTACATCCGTCTTGTTCTGAACTTATGACAGCACAAACATTAGAACATCACTTCAACACGATGGGACCATATTACTGCTTCCAAGACATTAAAATGACGAACCATTTCAGCAATGCGGTGTTGTTAACATTATCCCAAAACAGTGAGTTCTCTGTATGTATCATCAAGAACTATAGTAGTATAAATGGATGAAGCATGTGCTTTTCAGTGTACAAATTACAAACATGACTAGCCAATTAGCTCCAAGTAGTTGTACAGTTATTCCAAAACTTTTAATGAATGGCACTATAAGGACTCATGCATGCATTTATCATTTATGAGCAACAGTGAGATAGCATTAGCACCCAACAAAGGTTACAAGAGACACTAAGGAAAACAAACAACCATTAGCTAGAACGAAGAAAAAAAATTGCAAGTCAATCAGTTGATCATTGGTTCCATAACAATTCTCTAAGAAATAGAAGAACCTAGAGTTTAGTTAGGGGTAGATGAGAATCTAGAAAGACAGTAGAGGTTTACCTGCGAAGATGCCTTAATTTCGAGAAAGAGTTCCACAAACTGAAAAGGACAAAGTACTCATTAACACACATATAAATCCACATATAACTCCTTTTAATAGAAGCTAGGAGTTAGGGCAATATTGGTCACAGTACAGTACTACAATTGTACATTGGATACCACTTATAAAGGATTCTATACAAACAATGAAACAATGTCAGAGTTTATAAAGAACAAGTAAAGAATAATCTATTCGCGCTGCATTCGGTCACATACAACGCAACTCAAGTAATGCAATAATTAATACCACTTCAAAGCTCGTAGAAAAGGCATGTCCAAGGGCTTTTCAAGTAAAATGTTCAATCCCGTGCATGGTCATGTTGGCACTTACTGGCTGTCATTTCATAGAATATGGATGGCCCAAAGCATTCCTCCATATTGAGGAGGAATGTGGACCTTCCTGAATATTTGACTTGTGAAAACAGAGAAGAAAATATCTTTCTCATCCACAACCTTCCCCATCCCTTCCCAATTCCCATTGCCTCCTCCACATCCCCACCTTCCTTCTGCCTTCACCACCCCACTGCCTCCCCTTCCTCCTCCCAACTCTCCCTCCTTCCTTATTTCCCTACTTACCATTCTTTCTCCCATTCTGCCTCCCTATGTTCATCTCGTTTCTGTGTCACCTTCACAGTGGCCTCTGTCCCCAAAAACACCCTGTCACCACCACCATACCCAACGCCGAGGTGGTAATCATGCAGATACACCCTTGTGGTTATGTATTCATTCCGTACCATATTTCATATTAAAAATGTTCTTGTCAACATCAATCTAACACTATGCTTCTAAGCATTAGTTGTTGGCTCAAACTAATTACTATTGGACAGAGTGGGGGTAAATATTATTTCATTTTTGCGCTTGCAATACTGTCAGTTTGAAGGGGAAAAATTGTGATGGATTCCATGCAAGGATGTCTTGGGTTATGAAATTACCGCCAGTTACATGCAAGGAAAAAATTATATCGCCAACTGAATGCAAATAACTGCATGTATCCATTAAAATGTAATGAGAGAAGCATGATTGGCTGCAACTATTAACAAAAAGGCCATTTTTTATAGTACTGTTCTGCACAGCACAAATGTCTTTTTTTCTGCCTTGAGTTACCGATATTATTGCTTAGCATTGTGCAAGGTAAATGTGAAACTAGATACAGATGGTTGTAATTCAACACAGTAATACAGTCTATCACAGAATTTGGAAGAATTTTCCATGTGAACTACATTCTCTTTTATTCCCCTCAGCAACCAGATAGATGTAAAAGTGAAGCAATGATTTGAGGGTTGGAAATCTTCTGGTAATTTAGTCCTATTTGAGTTGAATTTTCATTTTACCACACTAACAGGTACTCGCTGCCATGAATTTCGTGGAGTATCATGCTGGCTATCAGGATTAATTGACAGACATTTATCTGCACAAATTAAAATGAAGGTGTACAGACATGTATCTGCACAAATTAAAATGAAAGTGTTCTTGACAACTTGCTTAAAAGTACAACTCACAACTCGGCACCTCAGTGTATATCCCTGTTTCCATCCTAAAACAGCGGCATTAGGACAATTACAGGCAGCATACACACACTAACAGTTGATCACAGGCAAACACCCTAACATTTGATCAGTAAGGCGACAAGCACTACCTAGAAAACTACCTCAGCTAGTAAACACAAGGCCTAAATTACCCACTAATTTCCTCCTCATCTCTGAGAGCTAGGGTTCTGGGTTCGGAAGCGGCACCCCGCCGCCGCCGACTACTGACTACTCCCACCCACACACAGGAGCGGGTCGATCGATTGCGCAAGCCAGGCCCTTCCACGACCCACAAAACAGAACGCAGCAATCGGGAGGGATCGGAAGCCATGAAGCGGTCTAGGTGTGGAGGGAAGGAGGGGAAAAGGCGAGGCGAACCTGCTGCGAGGAGTCGTCGGCGGTGCTGGGCCGGACGTGGACGACGAGGTGGGGAGGGAAGTCGCGTACCACGCGGCAGTCGTCTCCGTACACCGCCGCCACCGCCTCCACCTCCAGCCGCACCTCCTCCTCCGCCTCCGCCGCCATCGCTACCTTCGGTGGTGGCCGAGGAGGGGTTTTCTTTTTTCTTTTTTTTTTCTTTTTTTTGAGAGGACAGTGGCCGAGGAAGTTGGGCGTGGCGCGAGCGTTGTGGTTGGGCCTTCGCGCCCCCATACAATTGCGCACTTGTATTGGCCCTGTAAACGTCACTGCGTGCTCATATATATACCCAAATTTAAGCTACTGATTTTGTCACATACATACTTCATTCTATTTACTGTGCTGATTAGTGATTAGCCTCAATCCCAGATGCATTCCTTCTGCACTTTTCTGATCCTGTCACTTCTACTGATATGTCAACTCCCATCAGATCAAGATCGCGTACAGGCCTGGAGAGAAATTTAACCTTCGAGATTTCCACCATGCTGTGACCAATTTGGCTAGCTCTGAATGGCTTTCTTCCAAAACAACATGGATCTGTACCTGCTGGCCATTGTATGGGTTGGATGATGTTCATGTACGTAATGTATGATGGTTGCCAAGATGAAACAAAGTCAGCAGCATAAACATATTCAATTTGTGTGGTTTTTAATAGGAGAATGATCTTCAGATAGAAAGCTATCTGACTATACATTTCTTGTGTGCAGATGTGTCGTTAGCAAAACTTTTTAGCAGTAGAGCCATGTATTCTCGGGCCATTGATGACATCTCCAAGAAAGTGATTGCTATATGTATGTCTGCACAAATCACAGAAGCTCTCCGAATATCTCTTATGGTATGGATGTATGGCTTTAAAATTCTTTGAAAGGGATTGACTTGGAGTAATTAAATTGGCAGTTCAGAATAATGCATTCCTTATGAAGAATTTGCTTAGATTCTTTAATCATGCAGATTTGCCCTGTGTAAAGCTAGTTTGGGCAGCCTATTATGGCAATGAGCATCCTCATCATCATCGACGACGACTTCTCCGGCCCGTCTCCTGTAGGGCTGTTGCCAAGCCTCCGAGCGCCAAGTTACCGTCTCCAGTGAAACCGCTGGATGAGAAAACTTCCGAGGATTCCGGAGAGACTGGAAGCCCCCAGGGCAAAGTAGCAGAGGGCTAGCAAGCTCAGCAGCAGCAGCAGCACGCCACCAGGATCCAGCCATGTTGCCGGTACGCAGATCAAGAAGATCAATGTAGATCAAGAGCATTCAACTCCACTATATTGTGAATACATCTCCGGCAACGGTACACGGCCACGCACGTCGACACATTTTTGTTGTCAAATGTACATACGAAACCTTACTGATGTGTAGAGACATGACGTATCACAAACTACTGAAATTGGCACTAGTGTCAAATATAGATGGCTTGCTATTGCAGTCATCGAACACTTTAGCTCACTAAACTCGACATATCGAGATCTACAGTAGAGGTCGACCAGATGACAAGAACAAATAATACAAAATTACAAAGGTTTAAGGCTTTCAGGGCCCTACTTCTCCCCTTAAGTACTTGCCCAGAAGGAAGTCACTGCGCTTCCAGTTACAGGTAGTTCTTGGGTCACTCAATGCTTTAAAAGATGTGCTACCTACTGACTGACGATGAGAACAGATACAGTTCTCAACTTCTGATGGTCGAGGATTTCAGCGAGGTGTACGTACCTCTAATGGTAACATTGGAGACGTCGCGCTGGTGCTGGTCCCGCTTCTCAGTTGTTCAGATGCTGCTGACTTCAGCTCAAGCTGCTGTAGTTGATGGACGACATGAGACATCCTTGGCCGCACCGAAGGGACATGCTGGGTGCAGGTGTAGACAAGGTCAACAACTTTCTGGATGACCCCTGCCTCCGGTAAGTCCTGAATGAGTGGGTCTAGCAGCTCTAGATATCGGTGTGACTGGACTAGAGGCGTTGCCCATTCAAATATAGTCTGCCATCCGACAGATTCAACGGATTGTGCAGGCCGACGACCACTGATGATTTCTAGAAGCAGGACACCAAAGCTGTAGACATCGCTCTTTGTTGTCAGTTCATTCCTGTATATGAACTCAGGAGCAAGGTACCCATAGGTTGCAGCCTTGACAGTCCTCTCATGCATTACTTCCCACGGCACGAACTTGGACAGGCCAACCCCCATCAGATGGGAACCAAATTCCTCATCAAGAAGAACGTTGCTTGCGCGGATATCACGGTGCACTACCTGAGGCTTCACCTTGTCATGCAAAAATCTGGATTAAAATGAGCACCAGTAAGTAATAGTAATTAATAGTACAAATTAAACATAAGGCCGTAACAACAAAGGCAACAGCCAAATGTCAATGTCAAATAGCAATTTGAGCTCATCATGGTTCAGTGGGATGCAAACAACACTCATGTGAGAGAACTTGCAGCGATAGAACAGTGCAACACAGTTGGCTTCTGCAATTATCATTCTTTATAACCTAACTAAAGCATAAGCGTGCCAAGTAGTTTCTCATGCATAATAGTTCATACTTCATAAACATTAGAAGCTCACTAGTGCCACTTAATAGAAAACTTTGAATATAATATCTAATTTGGATACCATGTAATATAATAGAAAGAACAAATCATCCTAAAATGGTAATCCAACTGATATTTTTAATAGCCCATGTTACAAGGTAGTGGACCAATACATGTGAGCGTCACGTAAAATCTGCATGCACAAAATAGGTTTATGCATGTATCAAACGTTACTGTAACCTACAATAATGTTTCCATACAACTTTCAGACATTGAACTCCTCGATTCTATGTAAGTCTAATTGGGCTGGAAGCATACCAAACAGGGATTGATATTATGAAAGAAGTTGAAATAACAAAAATAATTGCAGCTAAGACCTAATAAGCCTGATGCTTCCATTAATTATTATTTCAAAATCTCAGTAAGAAATTATCTAAAAAAACTCAGTAAGAAATAATGTCTCCCAGTGGAACAGAAAAAGAAACTCAAATTTATGCAAATGCCTAGAATGACTTACGCAATCCCCTGAGCAAGAGTTGTTGCAACTCTCATTCTCATTGGCCAATCAAGGCTTCGTCCTCCTCTGGGAATATGGTGCAGCCACACATCCAATGGCCCATTTGCAACAAACTCATAAACAATAAAGCGATCACCATGGTCATAACAACATCCTTTTACAGCCACTAAGTTAGGGTGATAAAGCTTTGCGACTCTCCCAATCTCAGAGTAGAAGTCCTTTTTTCTTTGTAGGCTGGACCTCTTTAATCTCTTAATTGCTACTCTGGATCCATCCGGCAAGATTCCGCTATAGGTTCCGCCTGTCTTTGCATTCCCAGGAAGTCGGTTTCCCTCACTGAAGTTCTTTGTGATTGATCTAAGTTCTTCACCGGTGAACACTTTCCATAGCGGTGGCACTAATGCAGTAGCTGAAGTACTGGAAGCTTCACGTGATCTTCTTCTTTTCTTGCTTCGCCTATAGACAAGTAGCCAGACCACAACAGCTAGAGTGGTCAAGAGAATCAAGCCACTTACAATGATGAGGACTATGAAATACTCCTTGTGGCAATGATCATGGTGGCATCTGTCTTCTGATATAAAATAGAGGCTGTCAGTGCAACTATATTTGCATACCATGAAAACAATGTACTTAATAAATTATACAGAACTCTCCAATATTACCAAAGAAGACTCACCATGATTGATCATGCAAATTAATCCATGGGTCTCGTTGCACTTTTTCCCAGTAAGTTCAGCACGACTATTGACCAAAGTACACATATCATTGATGGTGGCTAGACCGCACACAGTATCGTTGCAGTCAGCATGCAATGGCTCACCAGCAAAGACAGTCTCATTCCAAAAAGATGAAGCATCGGACCATTTCCAACCAAAACCAGTACTAGTGTTGTAGAGATGCCCTCCAACCCAGCAGCCTGAGGAGGAAGCTCCACAGAGAGACTTCGCAAAATTTAGCTCTTGAACTGATGATAATGCAGCCAGATGGCCACTGAAGTTATGGCAGCGAGCCTCAGATCTATCCCAAGAAAGGGAGCTTGATATGTACATGAAGCATTTATTCTTATGAGGACTGATTTGCCAACTGTCAGGGCATGACGCTGCAGAAAATTGACAATCGTTGATGTTAATAACTTATTGGGAACCATCAATGATCTGGCATCTAGAAACACTTAAGAACATGAGGATGCATACAAGTCGTATATCCTATTACAAGCTCATCTGCCCAAAAACCTTACCAACATCTTGATTCAATACATGATATAGGAAGGTTAAGTACATATTGGGCTCTATAAGTCTGGCTAGCAACCAGAACTGGGCACAAAGAGCGCAGCAATAGCAAGTATGACTGGTTTTGACTTAACTAAAATGCAAGTTTTGTGCCAAGTGCAGCACCAAAATCAGTCAGGACGAAACATCTGGTTCTGGGTGCAGCAAACCACACAGTAACACCAGAGCGTGATAACAGATAAGTTTTTCTAATGAACCAAACAATGGATTTTTATAGTTGTTGGCCACCACACCAGGACCAAAATATCAAAGAGGGGAATGAACTATCAAAGGTTTGTTCTTTCTCTTCTAGGTTCTTCGTGGTTAGGCAAGTTCACATGTTTTGGTAGGAAGTCGCAACTGCAAGACATAAGTAGCACACTATTAATCAAACACGCCTTAGAAACAAGAAAATATTTCGATTTGGTTATATTGTGCTTTATATGTTGTGTCCTGTATCATGAGAAACAGCCTTACAGACCAACGGATCATGCAGAATTTTTACGAGGAAACTATCACTCCTAGAGAGGTCGCCCTAGTCCAGAATTGGGAAAGAAAACAAGAAAAGATGGATCTAGCTGTATATGCAGAGGGAGAAAAGGAGAAAACTCACAGGTTTGAGCCAGAGCAGCAGGGCTGGTGACGGAGAGCACGAAGGAGGCGAGGAAGACGGAGAGGACGAAGGCGGTTGCCGCCATGGCCGCCGCCGTCTCCTCCGGGAGGCGCAGGGGCGCAGCTAGTTGCGTTTTCTCACCGATGAGAGGAGAGGAGAGGACTAGAGGAGTGGGAGACTGAGCGGCGGTCCATAAAGGAGCGCGTACTACACCAGCCCACCCACAGGCCCCCTGTCTCTCTTGACTACTCGGCGTTAATTTCTACCTCTGCCTCTGCCTGTTCCTCGGAGGAACTCTCTTTCTTTTTTGAAAAATTTAGATATATACCACTACAAAGTGATCACTTTAGAAAAATATCACTGCAAAGTTTTATCTCACAAAAATACCACTCCAGAGTTACCATGTTCACAAAAATACCACTCATATGCATATTTCCCAACATAAGACCATATTACCCTTATCTTCTTCACAAAAATATATCAAATTTAACGCAACAATTTAAGCACGGCTCACGGTCCGCACCACTCACCGGCCACCGTCCAGGGAAACACCCTCACGCACACACAAGCCGAGCGCGCGGAGCAGGCAAGAGGAGTCGAGGAGAGCACAGGAACACAGGAGCAAGCGCCCATGGCTCTGCTGCCTCCCCCCAACCTCATCATCGCACTTCTCCCCCTCCTCTAGACACCCATCATTGCATTCCACGCTCCACTCCGATCGTGTCGTGCCCCTCTGCTCCTCTTCTTCTTGCTCCTGCACCGCACGCCAGCTATATCTAGCCAGCCGCCCTCCGCTTCCCGCCTCCAAACCTTACTGCAGAGCCATGAACGCCTTCTTCACGTCCCTGGCGCGTGGGCTTGACGACCTCAGCCGCGCGGCGGTCGTTGTCGCGCCGCCGCCGCTCGGGGCGCACTCGCAGCTCACGCTTCGTGGGACAACTCCACTGCCGCCGGTGGCGGTGACTCGGCAGTACGTGGACGAGACCGCGCGCCTCTGGGACGCTTGCCTCGCCGTCAAGCTCGGCCTCGCCGCCGTCGAGCGCTACTGCACCGCCGCGTCCTGCGCCACGGCCGCCCTGGACGACTGGCTCCAGGACCCATCCCCTCTCTCCACTCGCCAGGTTGGTTGGTACTACACACACACTCTCTGTCCATGCGTTAACTTTTCTTTTCCCCGGTTCTTGCTTTGATATATTTTTGTGAAGAAGACAAGGGTAATATGGTCTTATGTTGGAAAATATGCATAAGAGTAGTATTTTTGTGAACATGATGACTCTGGAGTGGCATTTTTGTGAGATGAAACTTTGCAGTGGCATTTCTCTAAAGTGATCACTTTGTAGTGGTATATATCTAAATTTTCCTTCTTTTTTCCCCTTCGAAAATAAATAAATAAATACTCCGGTACCCAATAAAATACTCTCTACAATTCATAAAAACAAGTTGTTTTAGATATCAACATGATCTCTAAAATATAACTTTAACCACTAACTACTATTATAATATATATTTATAAAACCCAACAAAATTATAATATTATGAAAGTATTCTTCGAGATGAATCTATACATATGATTTTCATGTATCTAATTTAAATATTTAAAAGATATCGATAGCTAAAGTTTAACTACAAATTCCAAAATAACTTTTTTTTAACTGGAGGGAGTAACAGGCCTGTTGTACAACAGTCGACTCAAAATTTAGGGACTTTATTCGAATCTCATCTCATCTCATATCGTTGGATCGGCTTAAAGATTTGTGCTCTGGCTAACGAGGCCCTCGTCTTTCTCTAACGGCGATGGGTTTAGGGCACAGTTTCACCAAGGGTGGGTATAGATGAGGGAGGGGTGGTATCAAGGGCGATGCCAACATCTACGCTGGGAGGTGGTAGCATGGAAGGGAGTGCTCGCTGGCCCCCAACGCCAGCGAGGAAGCGAGTGGCTATGCCTAGGGAGGTGGTGGGATGGCGGCGGAGGTATAGGGGAGACGTACTTGTCCAAAAATCATGTTCATGGGCTCTCTAAAATCCTTAATTATCTACACTTTTCATATAGACCAATCATCCAAATTATTTTATCTACTAATTTTAATATACAGATTAATATATGCTACTAGAAGACAATAAATTTACCAGATAGCAGACTTACATAATTCATAACTCGAAATCTATTTATCCGATCAATATAAATAAATATTCTACAGAAAATAATCGAATTTCTCTATAATTATGTAGTAGATGACATTTCCAAGTTACTCCAATCCTACCAAAAATTACATGAGAACAGTATAGCAGATTAGCCGATTTACTAGTTTTTTTTCTAACGAGCACTGGCTACTTTCCCTTTAATATTGACTCTAATCTTTAATTAAATTAACAAACATAAAACAAAACCAAATCGTTGCCCAAGCCAGAAACGGCAAAGCCAGGATCTCCTCCTCTCTTTTCTCCCCTTTTTTTTCCCCCCAGATCTTCTCCCGTTGCTACTCTTCGTTTCTTCCCTTGCTTGACGCTGATTTTCCCCGGCCTGCTCGCTGCTGCCTTGCGCCAACCGTCAGCAGGTTCCCCAATTTTGACCACGTCAGAGAGACCATCGTCAAGATTCCTATCCTCCCTCCTCCTCCCCAAATCCCCAATCCTCACAGCCCAATCCCAAACCTCTCTCGTCTCTAGTTCCAGCCCATCCTCTTCCTTGAACTCTTCTCCATATCTCGTCGCGGCGGCGGCGGCTATTGCCTCGCCGTTTGTCTCAAGTTCTCACGCCAGCATCATTGAACCCTCGAAGCGAAGGAATTCTTCTCTCGTTGTCGTGGAGTGGAGACCCATACGGTCTTGGATTGATCTCTTCTTTCGGTGGTAAGGAAGCCCTAGCTTACTTGGATTGTTGTTCTAAGAGTGAGCTTTGTCCTGGGGATCTTTTCTTTGCTGTGAGCAATCTCATCCAATTCTTCCTTTTTGGGATGGATAGTCCAGTCCATGGAGTTTGTGGCGGATTTGTTTGCTGCGTTGTGGAGTTCCAGTGGCAGTTTATTTTTCATATTTTTGGGGGTTCAAGTGAACCCCCATGTCCCACGTTAGGTCCGCCCCTGCTCCTGGGGTATTTTTTCTTTGCTGTGAACAGTCTCATCCAAATCTTTCTTTCTGGGATGGATACTCCAATCCATGCAGTTTGTTGCGTGGTGGAGTACTAATAGGAGCAGTTTATTATCCAAAATTTTAGGGGGTTCAACTGAACCCCATGCCCCACGTTAGGCCCCCCCCCCCCCCCTTGATTAGGGCTAGCACACGCTTGAGCTCCTACTACACAAACTAGAAATGACCAATTTTAATTGCTCTTGCAATCTTGATCTGTAATTATGAATCACCTCCAAGTTCTTGATGTTTACAGGGAACGAACGAATAAAGAATTATGAGCTCCCTCTGCCCTTTCGCAAAAGCTACTGCTGGCGGCGGCATATGCCCCATCAAATCTGACAAGAACAGCGGCGGCACCGTATGCCCTGTCACCGGCAAGAATCACGGCGGTGCTGACCACAAGGAAAGCACAGACCATGCCAAAGAAAAGAGTACCAATCCTCGCATGGTGCCCCCAAAGTGCCCCTTTGGCTATGACTCCAACACGTTCAAGCTCGGTCCACTCAGCTGCATGATCTGCCAGGCACTGCTCCATGAAAGCAGCAAATGCATGCCGTGCTCACATAAATTCTGCAAGTGCGTCTTGCGCGTTGCATCTAGATCAAATGCACTTCGTGTTTCCTTTGCCTAGATAGGTTCTGATCTGATTGCCTTGGCAGGGCATGTATATTGCGCTTTAAGGACTGCCCATTGTGTGGTGCTGATATAGAGGGGATCGAGCCTGATGCCGAGCTTCAAGTCCTTGTCGATCGCTTCATTGACGGCCATGCCCGAATCAAGAGATTGCATTCTGCAGGGGATGGGGAAGTGGCGGATGGCACAAACAAGGTCATATATGAGGATGTTTCCATGGAGAGAGGTGCTTTTCTGGTGCAGCAAGCTATGAGGGTCAGTAACCAAAGCAACTCCATTAGCCTCTTACCTTGAGCTCTTTAACCTGTGAAAATTAAATTACTTGTCATTCTTTATTCTGTACTAATTTCTTGATGGTATTGATGTTATGACAATGCTTCTAACTTCCACACCTCCAGGCTTTTCGTGCTCAAAACATTGAGAGTGCAAAGTCGAGGCTAAGTATTTGTGCAGAAGACATCAGGGAGGAATTGAAATCTTCAGAAGATAACCTAGACCTATGTTCTCAGCTTGGAGCTGTGTTAGGAATGCTTGGGGACTGCTGGTATGGCCCTTTTCTCTTGACTATTGCTCCTTGCTAGTTGTTTCTCTTTGCAATCTAAGAAACTTACCTCTGGAAATCAAACTAGGAAATGTACTGTTGGTATATCCCACCAGATTTTTTACTTCTTATTAGCTGTTGGCTGTATTATGGAGGTTCAGTGCTTTGTCTGTCATGCGCATTGCCCCCATTCTAGTCTATGACAGCAAATGAGCAAGAAGTTTTCTGTGAACTTGCCATTGATATGTTGACCATGTATTGAGTTAAGTTCTTGCATGTTTTTACTAATTGAGATAACAATTCTTGTTCATGTATTGTAATACCCGAACGTGCTAACTTTTAAATAGCTGTAGCTTTCCCTAAAAAAAAGAAAAAGGAAGGAAAGAAAAGAAAGAAAGAAAACTTCAGTGCTTTGTGTCTGCTATGCAGCATAAGGGCCCATTCTAGTGTAAGATAGCACATCAGCAAGATTTTTTCTGTGGATTGGCTGATGATAGTTCAATTGTATATTGAGTTGCTCATTAAGAGAACAGTTCTTACTCGTGTATTATAGTATCTGATTGTTCTAAGTTTTGGCTAGATTTTGCCTTTTCTCTCAAAAAAAATGAAAGGACAAATCTCACTATAGCTAAGTTTATTGTTCTTTTCATTAAAGAATTAAACAATGCTGTATCACGATGCATGCCTACTTTAGAATGACACATGGTTTGTGCAGACTAACTGATTCACGGAGGGGTCTCTAGCAGGGTTTTAAGCTGATAGTTATGCCAGTTACAGGCTGGCTGCAACTTGTTTTTATGGTACATTCAAAATTGGGAAAAGTGGAAAACCATTAACCATGTCCTACACCAGGCAGCAAAGCTGGTGCCAATCACAGGCTGATAGCTTGTGTAATAGTCAGTTAGCAAGATCCAGTTCTGGTCATGATGTCTGGTACCTACTCATATAAAAGTCACAGGGCCTGTCATATGTCTCCGATGATCCCCATTCTGCTTCCGTGTTACTACTGAATATTTTTTCTTTCAGTCTGTTATAATATTCTGACTCAGCTTTATCCAATTAGTGTGTTGTGCACTCGTTCCTTTCATTATATTCATTACACATTATCAGTGACAACTAGATCTTATTTTACTTAGTTTGTTGATAACTAAACTCATTGCACACTACTTCCCCCTTGTCCTCATCGCTGTACTGTGTTTTTTCAGTCGGACCTTGGGAGATGCTCCTTCAGCGATCACTTACTATGAAGAAAGTGCTGAGTTCCTCTCGAAGTTGCCCACAAAGGATCTCGAGGTTGTATTCAATTTTACTATCATTGTAATGGAATTAAGAAGTTCCTTCTGTTGATTTAACTTTTGCATTCATCCACAGTTGGTCCATACGCTTTCAGTTTCACTAAATAAAATTGGAGACCTTCGCTACTATGATGGGGACCTAAAATCTGCAAGAAGTTATTATGCCCGTTCATTGGATGTTCGCAGAAATGCAGTAAAAGAACACTCAGATGTGGCTTCCCAGGTAATTGCTATGGATTAAGAATTTAAGATTAAGCATAAATGCAAACAAGATAGTTATGTCTTAGACACTAAATTAATGGAACCTCATGCATCCTTCTCTTTTGTCCCTACTCCTTAGTTGGTTTCGTTACCAGTGGACTTTGTTTGGAAAAAAATCATTCCAGCTATTTCTTTTTTGGACAATGTTATTGAACTGGAATGTGTTATATTGTGATGGGAAAGGGAAGGATAAAGTAGTGAGCAGTAAAACCAAATGCTCAGGAAGTGGGCAGGACAAAGTTTTTATCTGCACTTCTGATGCAAGTTCCTGTACTTTTTACCTTTTTTATGTGTTCTTGAACCTTTGACTTCAACAAAACATTTTCATGCAAAGTGGATGACAAACGTGCTTCACTGCAGATTTTTAGTCAATTTTGTCCCTTTCTATGGTCCAAAGGTGAATTATTTTTTCCTGTACAAACTGCAATGCTAAAATGTCAATATTAGATTCCCTTGTCTGCTTGCATTCAGTATTTTTACACAACAAATCTCTGTTATTCATTTAAAATATTCCTTTCAAGAACAGTATGGTTTGGCTCTGAACAAGTAGGCTTGATTTATTCAACAGGGTTTTAAATTTTCTCTTATAACTACGCTGTTACATAGAAGTATAGAACAGATAGATGATTCATAGTGTAGTTTGCTTTGGCTGCTATTATTTGACAATCTAGCAACTGTTGGATATAGGTCATTGATCTAGCAACTTCTCTAGCCAAAGTTGCGGATGTCGATAGAAATCTTGGGAACGAAAATGCGGCAGTCGAGGGTTTTGAGGAAGCAATTAAATGCCTTGAGAAGTTGAAGCTGGATTCTCAACAAGCTAGTCTTGAGCAACGGGTAGCTAAACTTTATCCCTGTTGTACCTCCTCTCGTCTTTGTGCTCCTGTGTGTTGTTCTGGACTAACTTTCGTTGTGTACTTTTGCAGCGCCACTCAGTTCTTGACTTTCTACACAAACAGCGGGATGATAAGTAAGATACATGGTTCTAAGCACGTTCCCACAGACAGGATATGTACTATCCATAATGGGGTTCAACTGCAGTATTCTTCTGATGCATATGGAAGCAGTTGCTCCAGAAATGGTGATTAGTGTGTATTACCACTTGAAGTTTGTCGCGACACAAAACAATTACTCTCACATTGTAATTGTATCTTGTGTCTGCTGGGCGAGGGGTGTACACCTTCTGGCTTGTTTCTTTCTTAAGGTGAAACAGTACGGTAAGATGAAACTTGTCTGAAGACTGAAGTTCCTTCTTGCTTTGCTGTGTCATGTGAATGTGATCCCATTGTATATTGACAGTAAGACAAGAAAACACTAAAGCATGGATGCTTTGTTTCCTTTAGTGATTCCTGTCATTCTGTTTGCATAATTTTAGTGGCATTGCGGTAATCTGGATCAGGAATCTCAAGAGAGTCAGAATGAAAGAATTCAGGTCTTAAATTAATATCTTGTGACAAACGGATCTTTGACCAGAAGCCAAGCCTTCCTCGGCAAAGATGTGCAACTGTTGCAAATTTGGCTTGTGCAGAATGCTAGGCTTGTCACATGTCATTAAAATGTTTTCTTTTGGCAGCAGCCCATGGCTAATTAGCCACACATACTGTTTTGGTGATGGATAATTAACCACACATAATGTTTTGGTGATAGATGATCAGGAGCCGTCTGATTCGTTTCGTTCGTTGTCTTGCATCGCATCTGAATGAACAGAGGGTCCATTTCAAAAGCCCAGGCTGCCATTTTCGTCTTTTCTACGTACCAAACCACTGCAAAAATAAAATAAAAATAAAATCCATGGATGGCTAATTTTGTTGCATGGATGATCGAACATATACATATACTATCTACTATTGTAGTAACATGTATGCTTTAATTTTACACTCGTTTCTCTTCACTTAAGATATGAAAAGAGAGAATAGATCTTTGGCACTTTGGCCTATATATCATTTGGTACATGTATGTAGTTACATACAAACCAAAACTAGGAATGATACCATGGATGGCCATTCTAGATAATACAAACCAAAACTAGGAATGATACCATGGATACCCAGCGGTTTGACCGACTGGAGTTGGTGGTGTGACTGGTCAGAAGGTTTTGCTTTGGCTGAAATTTGGTATTTTAGGAATTTTGGTCATATAGTGATTTGAATTGTGTTTCGTCAGTGCATATATGTTGCATCATGGTTCTAAAACTAGGTCTACTCACCCGAGTACTCGGTCTAAGTCCCCTCACCGAGTACAAGTAGACAAAAACGAGTAGATAACCGGTTTAACTAGAATAACGGGGCGAGTACTCAGAGTAATCGGCTAATAGGCCGTGTACTCGCCGAGTGGCCAGTCCAGGGAACTGAAGCCTACGCTCAATTAAGCAGCCCACAGCACAGTAACGCAACACAATTACCCTTACCCCTTCTGCTTCGATCGGATCAGATGTCCCCACACGCTTAAGGCTGTCTGGACTCTAGAAGGCGCCATTGCCACGATGAGTGTGGGAAACCTAATTGAGACTCAGGAGAGCGGCAACATCTCCTCCGATGCTACGTTTCCTCCCTCCGACGGTGACTTCCCCTGCTGTGGCTACTCCCTCCGATAGTGGCTTCCCCTGCTGCAAATCCTTCCTCTGGCGGTAGCATCCCTTGCCGCGGCTCCTCCCTCTAGCAGCGACCTCTCCTGCTGTAGCCCCTCCCTCTGGCGGCAGCCTCCCTAGCTGTGTCCCTTCCCTCTAGCGGCAGCCTCCCCCTTTGTGGCTCCTCCCTCCGTTGGTTATTAGAAGCTAGAGTTGCTGGTTAGCAGTGTTGCTGACTACCTACCCAGTTTGTCCTCGATAGGTAAGAATAATATGAATTTCTGCTATTTGTCCATGGACATTTTGTAGAGCTTATAAATTAAGTCATGATTTGGAATTCGTTTTAGTAAATGTTTTCCTGGTATGATGGTATTAGTGGATCATTTAGATTTTAGACCACTCTTAGCAGTTTTTGACTTCTTTATCTGTTCTTGAAACATTGGTTTATTATTGGCTAGCTTTGGCTTGTATAAAGTCTATTTTGAATGCAGGAGGCAGAAGGTTAACTAGGATCATACTACCAAATCACTGCAAAAACTACTGAACTTAGAGGAACTAGCCCAAGTATTGTTTGTAAAATACAGTGTTGTCATATCCCATCAAAAATAGATTCAAGATTATCATTTGCTTAGTATGTGGCAAATGGCAACTATATAAACCTCAATACTGGCTAGTTGGCTGCATCTGAGTAGGTCCAACAATAGCATCAAATGTAGCTTTGATTTTATATGAATATACGTATATAATTCCGTTATTAAAATAGAAAAACCTGTTACAAAGCCGAGTACAAGGCCGATTACTGTATAATCACTACAAGGTGAGGTCACCGAGCAAGCACCGGTTACCGAGTTTTAGAACATTGTGTTGCATACAACATATTTTGACTAACGTGAGTCAATTTATGAAGAATTTATCTTTGAAAATAATTTCTTTATCTTTGGATGTGCAAAGAGGCTTGAAGTTAATTATGATCAACTATGCTCATAGAGTAGCTGAGGCTCAGAACGATCAAGGATACCAGGTAAGATAGCTGAGCTCAAGCATGACACAAGCAAGGCTAAAAATATTAAAGGGAAGGTTCAAGCGATGGGTTGCACCATGTTGTTTGATCGGTACAAGTGAGGCGTGGTCTAGTAGAATCAGAACATGAGAGACTTGCCAATGAGTGACAAGTTAGTGGTGTATCTATACGTGGCAAACATGACGATTTTTTGTAAAGAAGATGAAGATTGGGTCTAAGAAGAGTATTTTGGTAAGATGGCTAAATACCAAAAACCACCTTAGGTCAAAACTGTTGTGCTTGAGTGGCCCTTAGGAATGCAGTTTAGATCAAGAAAAAGTTGAAATGATCAAATGGATCAAAATGAAGACTTAGTGGATTCGAGCTCATGTACTTTGAAAAATGTGCATAAGTGTGTAAGTAAAACTCATGTTGTGTCGGGTTAATGAGTTTCCTCCATATGTGTTAGTGGATAGTATTTATTAGGGTTAAATGTGGGTTGATTGTCTTATCTATTTAACGTATTAGGATGAAGATTTGCTAGTTAACCATCCGAACCCTACTCATTCTAGTTAAGTGTTCTAGAATTAGGGTTTGAGAAACGTGAGTGTTGTGGTGTGCTCTCTTGTCTTTCAGGTGGAATAGCTGTAAAATCTTTATTCTCAAATAGTAATACATCAACTTTATTCTTCTATCATGGAATCTCCTTAATTTGGTTGATTTGCACTTGTGCTTGTTGGTTTTGATCTCTTCTCTCCCCTTCTTAACCTTGTTGGTTGTCAATGACGTATAAGTGATGAAGATAATTCATGAAGATCAATTCTCATCTATCAAGGCAACAAATTTTGCATGTCCTTGAAAATTGCCCGGTTTTACTTGTATTTGACTTCATCATTTCTTAATTTAAGTGTTTTTGTCTCAAATCTTTGTGAGTTCAGGTTTGCTGTAACATGTGTGAACACATCTAGAACTATCTTGATCATCCTCAACCCACGAGCAAGTCATACTCCGAGTTTATAGTTTTTGTTTGATTTTGATGTAACCTTGCTTTTTGTTGAGAAAGCTTTGAACTTTGACAAGGATTCAAGTGATTTTTGGATAGAATAGGTTTGTGAGACTTCAAGTAAGGTGTGTGCAAAATCTCATCTCACTAGTAAAATACCCATGTGTTGCAATGGAAACTCATAATTTGTAAAAAAAATATTTTGCTTCGTGTGCGCATGCTATCAAGAGAAAGTTTATGGAGCTCCTTTTATATACTCTGTTATAGCATAATTGATCTGTAGAATCGGATGCCACTCAGTCTCTCGGGAAACGATTTTCTAAATACCATTTGATCCAGCCAATCAGAATATTTACCATTTTACCTCAACCAAACCTTTGTTGTAACCTGGTAACTCTTAATCATTGGATCAGAGAACAAGTCTGCATAAGAAGTAAGATCTAAGCCAGCCTATTTGCCACTATCTTACAGAACTAATTTGTATCACCTACCTAGTAGGCAAAGCTTTAGAGTTTAGATCAATTAATTTTAAGTGATTGATGTGCAACAAAACCAATATGGGAGTTAATAAGGTTTCTTGGAGAAGAAATCTTACTTTAACTACACTGTCTAGAATTGTGTTAACAATAATCGATATGAAACTGGTGAGGCAGGTCATGGTTGCAGGAAGATGTGGTGCAGGATCTCTCCTGTTCAGCAAAATTCTTCAGCTTTGTAAAGTATAAAATCGTGCCTAATTTTTTGCTTTTCATCATCTTCATATTAAAAGAGAATAAGCTAACATGATAAAAGCAAAACCAGTATCGCAGTGAACATGTGCACCAATTGCTAAATACGCACAAATGGTAGGCTATATCTTCATCTTGCTTGGTGAGCATAAAGGAATAAAAAAAAAGAGATGCATTCAGGATCAACGCAGTCAACTTAAAAGAAAATGGCATCAATGAAAATGTTTTAACCTGGGAGCAATAGGCCAACAATCA
Organism: Melocanna baccifera; assembly: GCA_036346265.1. NCBI lineage: Eukaryota > Viridiplantae > Streptophyta > Magnoliopsida > Poales > Poaceae > Melocanna > Melocanna baccifera. The sequence continues at coordinate 23,735,585 of CM070706.1, forward strand.
AAATCCTAATCTCTCGCTACAAAATAAGACATGAATAGTGGCGCAACACTGAAAAGGCTAGGATTTTTGTTGCTTCCCTCTGGCCCCTACAGAATTCCAAAAAACATGATGTATGGTTTCAATAATTGATGTTAAAGGTTTCACAAACTACTTCTGATAACAATAATCTGGAGATGAAAGTCTCTAGGGCAAACAATCATATCAGTAATTCTATATACAAAAAACATGTAATGGCACAACACAATAGTTCAACAGAACCTTCTAAATAATCAAAAGGTTGTGGTGGATACTTGCTATACCGAGACAACATGATCGACATCGACCAAAATATTCTTAATTCAAGTTGACATTTTTTACCTTCCTCTGGAGAGCTTCATCAAGCTCTTGCTTGCCATCAGCAATGATTTCATTCGCATACAAATTACATCAGGTAATTTCGGATACTGCAGAACAATGTAACATCACAAACATTCAGCATCTGCACGCACACGAAAGCAGTGGAGAAGAGACAATCCATCACCTCTTGTGCTTCTGGAGCAGGGATTTCCCCATGGACTGCGTAAGACGCGCGGTGAACACAAGCTCGACCATTTGGTTCTTGAGAATGTCTAACAACTTGCAGGACTTGTTGAGCTATGAGATGACAAAGTAAGGCGAAGAACATTAACGATGAGGGGGAAACAACATAATTTATGCATCGCCACCACCACAATTGCATGCTTGAAATTCAAGTTGTATATTGCCGTTGATAATCTTGCTCCATTAAACACAAGTAGAGCAACAAAAATCGTAACTCCAGTCAGCAACACAGACCTTGTCGAACGGCGCTGGCCAAGAACTGCTACTCCCTGCACAAAACCAGCCATGACCTTCGGCCAAGTAGGCAGCAGAGCAGAAGCAAGGAAGAAAAATAAAATAAACGAATGGTGAACAGGCCCGGGTAAAGAATCCCCAAATTAGACCAGACCGAGACCAGTCCTACAACTAATAGCGCACCAAAACGGAGAATACAGCAGCATCAAGGAAGAAGAGAGCGATGGGGGAACGCATCCGGGGAAGACGACACCCTCCTTACGATGGAAACCTCTCAAGTCTCACGGACGCCAGACATCTTGCTGGCTTGTCCACTGAGTCAACCCCAAAATCCCAAATCACTTGTTCAACTAGCAAGCTCCAACTACCGCTCGATGCGATGTCGTCCAGGGACTCTGCCACGCTCCTACTCCCACCCGCCTGCTGTTGCGTCGCGAGTCCACGCCTCCGTAGCTCCGCGAGACTGCCCGGTGCGATCGCGCCACCCGACCGCCCAGCAAGGCGGTTCTAGGATTTTAGGGTAGATATTTGGTTAGGTGGGGGATGGAATGGCTCTGCTCTTGTCTCTTGGAGGAAGGGGTTTCTTTTTAGCTGAGCACCCATTTGCTAATATATAATGAATTTTTGGTCAAAACATTTGAGTTTTTAGCTGAGCACCCACGAACTCAGTCAGGTTCGCACCTATGACGAGCACTTGAGGTCTAGAGAACAGGGCAAGAACAATAGCGGGCCCGACAGCCGACGAGCACGCGAGGAGAGGTAAGGGGTTGCGAGGCGAAGGGTGGTGGAGGAGGCGTCGGCTGTGGCACTAGGGAAAGCTCCCCGCGGTGGCAGCGCGGGAAGCTCCCGGCGGTGATGAGGGGAGACCACGACAAGGCAACGATGTATAGAGGTGGCCACGGGGTGGCGACGCGGGTAGAACGTGTGTGAGCGAGAGGTGCGGTGTTTGATCGAGGGGGGAGAGAACGGACGTACCAACATTTAGCTATAAATTTTTATAGTTACACCAAAAATAGTTTTGACTCAGATTTCGAATGCAAGGGGTGAAAAGACACTCGGAGGGGCGCCATGATGCTTTGAACACGTGCATATAGATGTCCATGCAACAGGCGAGTCAAAAGTCAAAGTGACAAAACACGATCGACCATCCATCTAGAGAACCAAGCAAGCAAACAAAGGTCGATCGGTAGCAGTGGCGGAGCGAGGATTCTGCGATGGGGGCGTAAACCTTAAGTGACACATTCTAATATAGAACTTCAAATAAAGTAATGACATAGTACAAAAGTTTGGAATACCTGGAATACCTGGACATATTTGGAATATCTGGATTTATCGTATAATAATCTGACATATTTGGGCTACCTGGACTTATCGTACAATAATCTGTCAGGAAGAATACCATCAGGATCACAACTTAACACCCTCTACGGGAGCAATCCATCTATGTATAGCGGCAACAATGGTCTTTGTGGGCCTCCTCTTCAAACGAATTGCTCTGCAGGTATGGCATCAAAGCAAGGTGACGGTGATCATCACAAGAGAACAACTGCACATGTCCCTGAGCAAGAATGTTTTGCTTTCACCTTGGGCTTGGGTTAGGATTTGTTGTTGGCCTCTGGGTTATATTTTGTACCATGCTCTTCAAGAAAACATGGAGGATTGCTTATTTCCGCTTTTCTGACAAGGTGTATGACAAAATATACTTGTTTGTCGTTGTCAGTTGGGCAAGCTTGGCGCAAAAGAAAACATTAAGGTAATTGCGAAGCTTCAGCCGGTAGTGTGTGTTTTCCTGGTGCCATGGTGCTGCCACGTTTATTTGGCTACTTGTTTCCTTTGAAGTTAAAACAATAAATGTTGCTTAGTTCATGTAATGTATTTACACCTACTCCAAAGGGCTAAAAGGCCTGGCTTTTGGTTTTTTATTGTAACAACTGTTAGCTTTTTGTGAGTAAAAAAAGAGAAAAAATAGTAAAAAAAATTCAGAAAAATTAGAAAACCCTGCTAATTTTTTTGGGACAATGTAGAAGAATAAGGGAAAAAAAACCAAAAAACCAAATGTTACAAGCCAAAAAACTGAAGCCGTTTTAAATGGAGAAATAAATGTTATCAATTCCAGCCATGTATTTTGTGTTTCTGTTCAGGAACTAAAGGTCTCAGCCACAAGAACCCAATCTTAGTGAATATACAAATTCATATTGCCTATCTATAAGGACAAGAACCCAATTTTGGAGAATAGACAAATTCATATTGCCTATCTATATAAGGGCATTCACAGTGTTTGAAGGCTAAATAGCCTCTAAGTTAGGACCTACTACCAGCCTCTAAGCCTGCTGTGGTGCATAAAGGTGGTAGCTCACAATTATAATTAAAAAACAGAAAAATTCTTTCCTCCAACTGCTATCCATCCCAATCCCTGATCCAACTGCCATGCAATTTTGTCTGGAGACAACTTTGTGCAGTATTTAGAGGCAGTCTCCAAGAGCTTCTCTCTCCTCTTGGACCCAACCGGAACAGAATATTTTTTGTACATCTCAATAGCACAGCACAGGCACTCACACGGCATGAACTAAACATTAATTAAAGTACCAATCTTACAACAGAAAGCAGGTTCATAGCAAATCCACAAGAGGCACGGCCGTCAGTGTTTGAAGCTGTAACACAACTTTGCACAATGCAGACGATCGAACGCAAAATGCACCATGAACTGCCTGTATATGAACCTAAACCCTAGGTCAGGAAGCCAGTTCTCCATCGCAAAAGGTGATGACCATGCACACTGGCAGCAAAAGGAGTCACCATGCTTCGTAAGATCAAGGGCTCATGACTTGTTGGAGCGGGAACGCAGTCTGCTTGCAACATAGTCAGGGCTTCGTCCAATCAACTTCCTCTTCTTTGGCGCTGGCTTAGATGGAGTGACACACCCAATGTCCTGATTCTTAGCCTGACAATCCAGAGAATCAGGTGTCACCACAGACTCGCCTCTGCTATCATCCTTGTAGCCATCTGCAGGACTCTTCACTTGGTGGTCAGTTCCTTCGTTCTGGTTAACTTTCCTGCCAATTTGTGCATCCTCAAGTCCCTGCTTGGCAACCGGTGCATGTTCAGAAATGGATGGGGTTTCTGATTTGGTAGATGGCAACTTGTTCGAGGAGTCAGGTGAGCTTGAATCTGCTGAGTTGGCTGATGCTCGCCGTGTTTCAATGAGATAGTGTGCCACAGATTTGTAACCAAGGCTTATAACCTTCATGAAGGAACACGCCTGTTTGCTCAGAACCGTCGGCGCAATAACAAAATGAAATATGCACACTAGATTTTTAGAACCCTACCTAATGACCATGATAACAAAATGAAATATGCACACTAGAGTTTTAGAACCCCACTTAATGATCATGACTCTGACCTTCTGTTATACAGCCCACTACTAAGTTTTCTCCTTGATCATTACAAAATAGCTACAATGAATAAATGTTAAATCACTTTTACTTCAACTGGCACTTTTTTTTCTAAAAGGATACGTGTTTTAGTATTTGTACCTTTCTATACACACAACCAGTTGGGAACCATCCTTTCTTAGTTCTGCAAATACTGCAATTGCAAATGCCGCGGCACACTGGACATATCCAATTAGGATTCTTCTTAGCTTCTAGCACATTCTCACCATATCTGCATTAATTACAAAATGTCAATCAAAAAATGACAACTAAATGAAAAATGCAGAGCCGCAGGGGAAACAGAGTTCTACTGGTAGGTTTTGGAAATCTAGATATATGTAGTCTGTTTTAACATTTCAGTAACAAAAATGGAGGGGAAAATTTACTATTTGTCAATAGCAAAGACCTATTGCTGAAAATTTCTCACTTGATGACTCAATACCTGTAAAAATACAGGCTAGGGGATTTTCAATTCATAGAACTCGAGATCAAATTGCCCCATCCTCCATGTTTCCATGCCAAAAGCTTTCAAAAATTCAGAACTCATAGCTTGAACATTAGGAATTCTATATTGATTCACAAAATGTAAGTTGGAAAGCTTTCAATTTTGTTCCTGTAACTTGAGTACTGTCAGCCTGCTAAAAAGATGCAGAAGCAAGCTTATAATAAAAAGATGGAATTCTGTTGCAAGTCATACACTATCATAAACAATGCCATCCTTAAATATTGGCAACAAAAACAGCAGAAAAGGAAGTATGTCCACAATCCATTATTGTACACATCTTACAAGCTTGGTAACAAAGATGTCACAAAAGGGTGCATGTATACAGTCCATTAATGTACAATACTGTGTTTCTTTTTCTCAACAAAACCAACATTCAATTGAGAGAGTTAAAAAATCTCACCTCATATACAAACAATTTCCACAGAACTGCCCTTTGACAATCTGGCATTTACAGCAGCTTGTATGATGACCAAGAGTTTTCTGTCTGTACCATCGAAGCATTAAAAAATTATGTCAAAGTTGAACAAAGATGACGAGCAGTAAATATGTTCCTATACTGTACACCAGGCATCCTCAATGTTTTATTACTCGTACAACGCATCTCGAGTCATGACTACAATAACTTCCATATCATGCATCGCGAAAAACTCTTGAATAAGAATAACAACAACTTGACGTCTACCCAGTCAAAATGGAAATTATACTTTGAAGTAAATATGATTCTTATGTAGAAGGTGTGCTTTAGGCTAAATTTAATCTAGATTTTTTTCTCATTTTCTCTTTACTGTAAGAACAGCACACGGCTTTTTGTACCTTACAATAACAATCAACATTATTACATATACGCATGACCTAGCAAAGGAACCTGCAGCAAAATTACAACATTCCCAAGTAGTACTTCCAGGATAGCTTACCGACACTGATGACAGGTTTGGCCCCCCACTTGATCATAGATGCACTTACCATCTTGGCCATAACCATTCACAACGAGAGTCCAGGGCGCCTCAAATGTACCTAAAAGCTTCTCATGCTCTTCAGTGTAAATTTCTTCCTTGGATCCTTCCTTAATGAAATCAGAACGTCCACCTTCAAGATTCTTCTCTCTTTCTGTAAGAATTTCACAATAGCTAACTGGATCCAGGCTCTTTAACCTAAATTAAAAATGAGTTCAAAAGAAGAAGATTCCTATTATGCTAGGGCTTTCATGCTTTCCTTTTTAACAAGAGTAGCACTAATCTTAAAGCAAACGAAGAGAAAAGTTGTATCTATCTACCATTCATCGTGCTTTAAAAAGTGTGCAAATCTTCCTATTATTGTCACAGAAGGAACCCACAGTAAAGGCTCAAGACCGAAGGAAATGAATATCAACCAACTGGAGTGTAAATATGTAAAACTGTTAAATTTGAACCTGTGCCATAAATTATTGAATTTAAACTTGTGGTATAAAACTATTGAATTTGAATTTAAACTGGAGTTTAAATATTAAAAACTATTGAGTTGGAACCGAATATTGAATTTAAACTTAATCAACATGTAAATTGTTGCCCATATATAGAAGAAAGTAAAACTATTGAATTTAAACCTGTGGCATGACTGGAGTGTAAATATCCCATGAGAAAGTAACGCATTTTAAGAAACTAAGAATTGAAGGTACCAATCTTAGAATGCCTACCGGAAAGGCATTGTTGCGATCGTGTTCGATCGTGTTTAACGTTTCAGGGTTCAGCTATGTCGCTACGTGTAGTCGCCCCCCGGGCGCGGGGGGGCGGGCCGGGGGGGGGGGGTGTGGGTGGGGGAGGAACGGCTATGTTCAACCATATGCATTAATGTCCAAGTGGCACGCACAAGCTAGAGATGGAACGGCCAGGTTCATCCATACCCATAACCCATTAATGTCCAAGTGGAAGGCTTTCTTCGACCTATGGCTTACCTAGTGATTTAAACGGTGTGTCCTTTTAACAGTCTATATATTGATTATAGTTAATGTTATATTGATTTTATCTATATCAATAAAAAATTATCTCTCTCTATACTCTTACGAGCAAACTAACAACCAGAGTATAAAAATTTAATCTAAAAGCCACAGCTAAAAAAACTCGTCTGAAATGAATGGAGAAAAGAACTGAAAGGGGAGAGAATACTACAAAAAATAGCAAAGATTTAAGCTTTAAAACTGAAACGAACAGTCAGGAAGGAAAATGTACGGAGGTAAGTAGTAGAACGGGAGAGCATACCACCAAAATTACACGAACGAGAACTGCAAGGTCATATTCATTCGGCAAGAAATGAAATACCATGAGAACTAAGCTACAAATTTTTTCAAAGATTACTTGAACAATAGATGCGGGTAGCCACACAAGAACTAAACTGCATAAAATAACAGATTTTTGCAGCAACACACATACAAATTTCTCAACGTATCAAAACTCAAGAGTGGTCCGCGCAAGAATCTAAGAGACGGAACAAGATCGAAGCTTTGGCCAAGAAGATTCGCTCCGAACCTGAGGGACCGGCGCGCTGGCGACGGGGAAGCGGGCTTCGTCATGGACGCGCCGGCGGAGCCCGGCGTCTCCGGCTTCCGTCGCCAGCCACCGCGACCACTGCCGGCGGCGGCGGCGGCGGCGGTAGCGGACTGGTTGAAACGGTGGGCGAGGTCGAGGATGCCCAGCTTCTGCATCCGCTCCATGTTCTCCCGGATCCTCGCGTCCCTCTCCTGCTCGTACCCGTCCGCCTCCTTCACCGCCGCCACAACTGGAACCTTCGGCGGCCGCCCGCGCCTCCTGCGCAACGCTGGTGCGAGCTCCTCAGAGCCGGCGGATGCCGCGGCCGTGCCCCCGGTGCTCACCATTGCTTGTTGCGGCGGGCGCGGGGTTAATTCCTGTCGTCTATTGCCAGATCGGATGGTACCTTTATAGGCACCCTGTCGGATTTGAAGACTGCAGATAACAGAACAAGAATCACACATGAGAATAGAAAGTGTACTGTATATAGTTGCTAGGGTAGAGCTGGCCAGGTTGGCCGTGTCCATATGGGTCGGACCGCAGCACGATACTGTAGATCTAGCTTGAATACAGCACGGCCCGAAGGACCGGCCCACGCTTAGGCCGGGAGGTCGGCACGGCACGACCTGTTTAACTCGCGGGACATGCTGGCACAGCACGAGAGGGCACGGCAACGGGCGTGGCCCGGCAAAATATAACCGTTTTTCGGCCGTTGGGGTGTAAAAAAATCTAAAAAACTAGTAAATAATTTTAAAAAATATGAAAATTTTTCTATAAATAGGGGACATCCGTTCTCCATTTCCCACATCTCAAACCTCACTCTCATCTCTCTATTTAGCTGTGAAAAATTCAGAAGTGCTTGTGAAAATTTGGCAAAATTTGTGAGCAATTTGTGGGAAATAGTGCTACAGAAAAGGTAATAGTGCTGTCTTATTTCAATTTTTTCATATTATTTTTTGATTGAATAGTATGTTAATCACTTAATTACTATTTCAATTTATAGTTAATTCAATGGAGAACTATGATTTTCAACTCTCCGAATTCAGCCTCACGGCGGAGGATATGCAATCCTTTCAAGAAGGATATCTATCTGCGGAAGGTCCACCTCGAGAACAAAATGTAGAGGTAGAAGAAGCAGGCGGCCCAGCGACGCAGGGTCTAATCGATCCATCTTCTGCTAGCTCAATGAGTGCATGACAACCCACAGCATGGGTTCAAAAAGATCAAGAGCTACTACATTAGGAGTCTGGAATAATTTCGATAAGAAGTTCATGATCGACGAAGAAGGAAATTCGGTGAGGTATGCTGTTTGTAAAATTTGTGATAATGAATTATCTGCAAAATCTTCAGGTGGGATGGGTCACCTGTAACGGCACGCTACAAGCTACAAAAGAAGGCAGGGAATACAACTGCGCCAAACACAACTGCAATATAACCCCGACGGCTCGATACGTAATTGAGAGTACAACCCGGATGTAGCCCGCGAATCCCTTTATAGATTAATTGCTTCTCAAGATTTACCTTTAAATTTTGGTGAGTCTGCTGCATCTAAAATATTTTCTTTTTTAGAATTTTTTCATAAGACTACACTTTGTCTTTCTGGAGTATACTACCCAACCTCTCCTCTAATTGTTCATAATATTCTTGAAATTGCCACTCACCTAAAAGCTTTTGAAAATGATCTTGTATTTCGAGAAGCCGTAGTTGCCATGAAAACTAAGTTTTTAAAATATTAGAGGGAAATTCCTATTTTATATGCATTTGTCTTTATTTTGGATCCTAGAGCTAAACTCCAAGGATTTTTAAATGTACTACAACTTTTAAGTGGTGCTACTAGTTTAGCTTATTGTACGTACTATAAATTAGTTAACGATAAATTACATAAGGTATACAACAAATACGAAAATAAATTTGGGTCTATGCATTTGGAAAGAACCCAGGTAATCCCTAGCACCTCTGCGGGGACTATGCAATGGGGCAAGATATTTGATTCTTCTTCTTGTGGTTCTCATGCAGGTACACATCAATTTGGAGGAGTAAGGCAACAAAACACCGAAAATCTATCAAGCTATCTCAACAGTGACAGCGTCAGCTTTGAGCAAGAGTTGAATATCATCTCCTGGTGTGTCGGACCCCGGAGCAACGACTCCTAGATCCTCTGTGTAAATCGCACTAGTCCAAGATCAAACTAGTGCACACAACAGATAACAAAGATTAATATCATGCCCAATGACATTTATTCATTGATTAATTATGGGCCTGATGGCCAAAGTTTACATCAATGGTTCATAAATCAAAATTAAATATAAGCAGCGGAAAAAGAACCATAAAGTAGAAGCCCATCCTGCCTGCCCACAGGCGAATGACTATAAGACGTGGCCTACTCGTCATTATTCTCACCAAAGTTGATGAAATTCTTCTCTAAAAATAGTGAATGAAGCAATATGAGTACATAAAATACTCCACAAGTTACACCAGGAGGGTTTAACAGAGTTCATACATGCATAAGGATTGACAATGGAAGGCATAATATGTTATTTATACGTAAAAGCAGAATTAAAGTAAATACAGTAAATAAATTCAAAAGCTGAATTTAATACAATAGATAGAAATAGTAATTTAACAAAATAATATCATTAGTGCAGGCTTCGACCAAACACTAACCTATTCGCAGGTATCACACCTGGTCTATCTTTTCTAAAAGATCTCACATGAATTCCATCCATCCATAGGCCTTTTTAGAAATCATTTTAAAAGTCAAAGTCTAATCCATGAAAAACTTTACTCAGCTTGCCCATGACCGTGGGTGCGGCTATCCATGATAGGTTATACATTCTGCAGAAGTTGTACAGCTTTACCCACAAGACATGATCATCCCATATTGCCACAGGATAAACACACTTCCTTTAGTATGCGGCGAAGAGATCATGACAAGGCCTTTACAATGCTAAGTCACCAACTTGGTCACTCCGCCACTAAGGTTTCACCACAACATGAATTCACAAGTTGGAGCCCCCTCTTGTGCCGTGTGAGACTTCTCATGGCCTACGTCACGCTCATATTCAACCTATAGCGAGATAAAAATTGGGACCTCATAAATTAGTTAGGCAGGACTGTTCCATACCAGTCTTATGGTAGTACGATATGGCTTTGCAATAGTAGTTCACAGACCGGTCCTTAACTTGACTTAGGCTCATTCCACATACCCCTTGTGCCTGACAATCAACATTGTGTCACCGAACATCAATGCATGCCAGCACCCACTACCTAACCATTAGCCTAGGTTCAAACTAAGTTTTTCTATTTTGCTTTGAAATATTCATATACCTTCTTGACTCACCGAAGTCAAGAATAGACTTTAGAAAATAACTGTTCTGAAGTGAAACAAATATTTCCAATTAAATCATTTTAAGCATGGCTAAGCAATTCTGTAAAATTTGTAGACAATACTACTGTACTAACTAGGTTTTCATCTAAGGTGACAAGGCATAAGGAAGTTCAATATCAAATTTGGCCATACACAAAGGATTTAGGTATAACTAGAATTTAAATCGAATTTAAACTAGATTTGTAAAAAGTACACATGCATAATAATTTAAAAATAACATAAGTAATTTAAATTACTGAGAGCAACATGATCAAAGGTGTAACTTGCCTTGCTTCGAAGTTTGCTGAGGTTCGTTGAGGTTATATTCTCTGGAATAGTCGTAGTCTACACGTGAAAAGTCAGAAGAAACTACACTCAAATAAAATCTAAAAATTATGAAACATATATTGGGAGATAGAATATGAATTTAGATGAATTTAGGAATTTGAATAGGTCTAAATGGAGTTAGGATGAAGGAGAACGACTTCTTGTAGTTTGAATTCCAAAGAAATGAAAAAAAGAATTATTGTAATTATTTTGTGAAAAAGAAGTGGTCGGAAGCTACAATATTTTTGTATGGTCGAAGCCATGATCGGAGGTGAAAGTCGAAGACGGAGACTCCAAGTACGGATGAAGTCGAAGTCGAAAATTCAGACGAAGACCCAGTCGAAACTGTATAATGGTCGAAGGATATAATTGGAAAGCACCCTGTGGTTGATGGTCAAAAGCTCCCGAGAGTGGTCGGAAGCGGTCAGGGGCTGACATGATATGCCACATGGCACTATAGTGGCTACCACATGGGTTGGGTGTAGACATAACTTGCCAAGTGGGTAAGAGAAGGGAAGGGCTTAGTAGAGGCCGTTAAATGGAAATCGGGAGTTGATGATGCATGGAGAAGTGTGGACCAGTTTGAATGGTCAAAGGAACGTTCGGATCATCCAAACGGCAAAAGAGAGGAGGTGGCGCTGAGTTGGCTCGGCGCGTGAGGACCAACGGTCTACTGGTGTTCCGGTGAGTGGCGGCGGCTGGCGAGGGGCGTAAAAGAGAGAGGGGACTGCGAGAAGCGCGTTAGTGCTCTTATGCATTACCGCAAGTGGCTGGAAGGTGATCGGCGGCGAGGTGGCACAACTCAGGCGACGGTGGCAACGATGTTCCAACGGTGAGGAGACTCAGCCAATGGCCGATCGAGAAAATACAAAAATTATAAAATATATACTGAAAGATAGATTAAGAATTTAGATGAATTTAGAACCTTGAATCACTTGATTCGGAGTTTGGACGAAGGAGAACGAGTGATTGGAAAATTAGCGGATCAGAAAATTCTGGAAAAAAAAATTAGGAATATTCCTTTGGAATATTCTTGCACAGAAGAGTAGTTTTTAGTGTTTTGGCCGTGACGTTGATGAGGAAAGACCTGAGAGGTGAAGCTAACTAGCAAAATAGGTTGCTAATGACCCGAGGCATATGTAGGAAGTGACGGCACGTCAAACGAAACACGGCGACGACGTGTACGGCGACAATGACATAGGATTAGAGAAAAGAATAATTTTTGGGTATAGAACATGAATAAGTAAGTAAGCACGGTCTAGAACGCGACGAGGCGAAGTTAGAAAAATTATCGGTTAAGCCGAAAACTCACCAAAGGCGACACAATCGTCGTTTGAACGACGACGGTACCGAAAAACGAAAAACTCAATATCTTGGTGCTCGGTGAGGCGAATCCAAAACCGTTTGACAGGTAACCACCTAGAATGGTTTGGCATGTTTTGACGTGAACATATTGTTGAAATCAATCTCAGACAGACAGGGACGCGAAGTGCCATTTATGGCTATAGCTAGGTGTCGAACGCGAAAATTTGTAGAAGGTTTTTGGTCAATGTTTAGATACCAATGAATAGGATTTTCAATATTTTTTCTTCAGATATACTCACTAGTGAGCTTTATAGGTTGTACTTTTTTTCTTACCAAGGTTTTCTCAAGTTGAGTTTTTACTTGGTAATATTTTTGATGAGACAGCTATGTAATGTCATTTAACAAGTTAATAAAGCTAATTATATCATTGATAATAATTATCTTGATGATTAACAATGTCTATAATTTGTTGTAATTTTTTACAATTTTTGTTATAATTTTCTACAATTGTTCCTTTATTTTCTATATTTTTTGAATTTTCCCAGGCTAAACAGGCCGTGCCGTGCTGACATGGCCCGTTTAGCCGTAACTATGCCCGGGCTAGCAAGGCACAGCCACGGGCCGTGCTTGGGCCTGGCCCTTGGCATGTGGGCCGGCACGACATGACCCGTGCAGCGCCCAGGCCCATGCCGTGCGGGCCCGGCACGGCCCATTGTACAACACTAGTCTAGGGTTATGAAATGACCTTTCATTTCTACTTAAAAGGAGTTCTATTTATAAAGTAGAAGGAAGAGACAAGTGAAGTCATAAGTCCGCCTTAGAGCCTAGTTTACTTGTAATGGTAGTTTTGTCCTTCACATCATGTGAGTCTCGTCATGTTTGAGGGATTGCATAGCCGGTTCGAGGACTTCGGTCAGGTTGCTTCCAAATCTTGTCCGAGGTTGGCTTTTAGACCCCATCCGATGTTGGCTTCTTGACCTCGTCTAAGGTTGGCATCCGGACTTCATCTTGAGTTTTGGACGTCATTTGGGGTGAAATCCGGATCTCGTCCTAGGTTGGTCAGCGGACCTCGTCCGTGGTGAATCCTCAATGTCTAATGCCGTGCCAAAGTTATCGTTGGCTCGAGGTTGCGTAGAGATACTTCCCCAATAGTAGACCCTCGTCATCCGAGTGGTCATGAATAGCCCGCCCGGGCCAACACACCGACTTATAAAAGGGGTTGGCGCGCAGTTTCAGATCAACAATTCTTCTGGTTACCAGTGGTACACTCTACCAACATGTTAATTTACCTTATCTCTTGTGTGAATTCCAGGCAATAAGCTATGCATGCGCTCCCGAGGTGGGTTCCCTTGGTGATCATCAAGTAGGCATGCATCTACCTTAAGTTTAACATGCATTTACACAATAAATTAAGTATGTAATTTGATAATTTAAATGAATATAAATTTACACAAATACAGGTTCAATATGATCAAAGTATAGACTTGCCTGGTTCAGGATGAAACTCGCGAGTTCCTAGCCGGTCAAGGAAGCGAGAACATTGCCTTCTCCCATTGGAAAAAACATAGCATACAGGACAAAACTTGTGAGCGCCTGGTTGGCTAGGGAGCCAAGAACATCACCGTCTCCCATTGAAAAAACTTGTAACTCGAGATGAAGCTCGCAAGTGCGTAGTTGGTCGGGGAGGTGAGAAGACGCTTGGGACAAAGCTCATGGTTGGCTAGCAGGGTGAGATTTTGTTGACTCGAACCCCAAGGGTGAGTTATCGGAGACCTAGCCCTGGTACCCACTTATCACTGGTGATATCTAAACTAAACTGTTGTGAGTTATTCGGTTAGGTCGTACCCATTTAGACTTGTGATTGTATGGTAGTTCTCAATTTGAATAATCACAAGCGTCGGTTCTTAATTGACTTGGGCGGCACATTCACAATACAAGTTCTCGTGCTAAATCTGCACTAGCCCAATCTTACCATCCGCCCATGTCTAAAATCATTTTCACCATTTTATTTTATTTTATAAACCAATGGTATCACTTATTGCCAAACACTTAATAAAAATAATTGTTTAAGGATTTGATAATAATATTCCCACATATAGGGTTATAGTGACCGAATAGCTTGTCTAAGCAAAATTACCATTCTAAAATTAACAAATAGTATAATAATCTCAATACAGAGATAAGAAAACCTAGGGCGGTAATAATATAGGGAATTCAACATCAAACGAGGGTATAACAATAATTTGATTAACTATTATTCTAAAGACAAAAGTTATCATTTCATGTAACATAGCAATGCATTTAAATTTGAAATAATAAAATAGTTTTGGTAAACATAGGTACGAGATGATCAAATAAAACTTGCCTTCTTGCACGTTGACTAGACTTTCTTGCTGTGGATCGGAAAATTCTTCAGCAACGTCAGATTCTACGCGTGAAATGACAAATACAAAAAAAGTAAATAAATAAATATAAATAAAATTATAAAATATATACTAGAAGGAAGATATTGAATTTAGATGAATTTAGGAGAAAGAATCAATGGATTCGGAGTTCATATGAGGGAGAACGAACATTTGGAAGTTTGGATATCATATGAAATGATGAAAAAAAATCCAAAAATAATGTTCTGGAACTCTACTGATCGGATGCTTCATAGAGAAGATCTAAAGTATTTGTGTGCATGACAAGGAGGGTCCACAAGCTAGTGAGACAACAGAGCAAAAGAAAGGAAAAGGATAGGGTCAATGACACATGGGTCCAAGTGGTCAGTGACTCAATGAACAACTAATTAACAGAGTTTATGTACAACTAAGAACAGAGAAACTCTAGAGCTTCACAGCCATGGTGGCGGCGTTGGCGAGAGAAGGGATGGCAGCAGCCGGGAACCACCAAAATGGAACCCCGGCGAGGTCCTCTACCCAATGGTGGTGGTGGCAACAATGGAGACAAAGCAAGGTGGCGGTAGCAATGGTTGTGTTGCATGATAGCAGCAGACTGCGTGGGGCTCTGGCAAATTGGCGATGTTTCGGAGAAAATAATGGGAGCATGAGGTGGACAGAGACATGGTGAAGGCGATGGCGTTCGGCGCATGGTGCGGACGAGGGCGGAGCTAGCGTGTGGCGCTAGAGAGAGGAGTTAAGGCGCGAGACGGCTTAGTGGTAACAGGCATCTGAGGAACGTGAGCACGCGGTGCAAGCGCACTCGGGCGTGATACAGATGTGGCAGGCACGCGGATAGGAGAGGAAGAGAGGGGAGGCTAGGCATGGGGCTAGCTCGATGAGGGTGGTGCGTGACTGTGAAGGAGCAGTAGTGCACAAGAGGGGGAGGCATCGAGCGCGGATGTGGCGGAGGCGAGTTGGGAGTGTGCACGGCGCGATGCGCACAGGTGCGATGCACGCACAATGAGGGTTGAGCTGGTGTGGGTCGTTCCAGGCCAGGCTAGGGACTAGATTGGGCCATGTCAAGACCACTGGGTCGAGGGGAGGCAGGGCTGGGCTAGGCTCGTTCTAAGAACTTTGGAGGATTTTTGAAAATTCAAATTTTCGGCTGAAATTGAGATGACATTTTGAATTGCAAAAGAATCTAAATTCAATTTTTTTTACAAATCATCACTAAATTGAACAATCAAAAAACCACAAGAAATGGAAGTATAAACATTAAAAAAATGAAGCCAGAGAAGGACAAATTGGGGGTTAGAAGGGGGAAAGCACATATCGCAGGGGGGGATTCAGATCTAGGCGAGCTACATTGAGGCCTGCCCTCGCTGGCGATAGATTTAGCGGTGGCACCAGGGGGCGGAGCAATGAGCGCTCAGATTGGAGAAGAGATAAAGGCATACCAGCCATCCTGACCTCTCCCTAAGTCAACCTAGCCACCACCATCACATCCCCCCTTGCCTCGACCGCCATCCTTGCCTCTTCTACTGCCATCGTTCCGCCCGACTCCGCTGACGGTGGTCTTCATGCACGACTGCACAAGCTGAGAAGGAATCGAGGCAAAGAAGGAAGAGGGCGAGGCGAAACCAGAGCTGAGCCGCCAGAGAGGCAAAGGGACAGAGGAAGAACAAGATGCAGCCATAAGAACCGCAAGGAATGTGCTTTGTCGCCGGAGGGCAAAGGATAGAGGAGCCAAATGGGCCAATTTGGGCACCATGTTGATTGTCCAAAAAAAAAGGTCTTCTCGGGAGAAAAATCAACAAATTTCATCTTGCGAATTTACGATCGTGTGAAATTAGGATAGATAATAAATGAGGATCGCTGCGTATCTGCTTAACCTCGCTCGTTTCGGCTTTTTTTTTCAGCTTCAGCTTCTAATTTATGCTTTTTTTCACTATTCAGTATTTCGTCTTTTTTTGAATTTTTAAAGATATTTTAGGTTTTTTTGTATTTTTTCCCGTGTTCTTTTGTATTGTCCCTAATGGGTTAACATGTTTTTTTTCTATTTTTATATTTTTTTTAAAAATTAACTATGCCTAAAAAGCCAAGTCAGCTACAGTAAAAAAAAGCCAGCTACAGTGAAATTTCAGCCAAAAGCCAGAAACCATCGCTAAAACAAGCGGCTCTAAATCGACCCTATCCTAAACCAGAAATTATGCAATCCATCTCATAAACCATGTGGATTGGTAGTGGAAAGAAGCATGGTACAAACAAAAGAAATCACCGGTGAAGATTTGATGGAATTGACCGACGATTGGGACAGGTTGAGGGCGGGGATGCGAGGCCGGGATGACACTGGGGATGGACGGCACCAGCGGAAGGAGCAGGCGGCGTGCGGCGCCATGGCACCGGTCGCGGGCACGGGTTGTGGTCGGTAGGCACCAGTGAGGATCTTCAGGCGGCCAGTGCCAGCGCCATGAACGCGTGGAAAGAAGATCCCACAATCCTAAAGGAGGAAGATAAAGGCTATTACACTTCTCCACGGATGCCCGCGACAGTTGCAGAAGCCGAGACAGTGGTCGCCGGTTACAGCATGGAGGAGCAAAGAACGGAGGTGGCGCATGACGCGCGGCCGTTGCTGACCCTTCGCCATTCGCCGCCAAAGCTGGTGCGAGAAATAAGGGGACTTCTGCTGTGATGCCTCGAGCCAAATCTGAGTCAATAAAGCACAATCAAACGGCTTGGAAAGGAGGGCTTGGGTGGTAGGGGCGTAGCTGAGGAAGATCTAGCACACTTAGTCTATTCTTTTTTATTGTGGTTTATGATTTTTGACTAAAATTTTTGAATTTTAGCTGTTTAAGACAGAGATTATGGAGAGAGATACTCGCTTACGATTTTGAATAATATAAATATTGAGCTTTTAATGTGTACTATAATTAACTTGTAGACTCCATCTTAAAAAATACTCCGTTTGAAAGTTATATACTGTAGCAAAAGCCAAAAGCTATTTTGAGAAGCTAAAAAAAACAGACCCTTATATTCAATCCAATAGTGAGATTAATTCGAGGTGAAATAGTAAATTGAGAGAAGAGATAATTAGCACTGATTGCAGTTAGTGGGACCAACTATATCCATAGTAGGATACAGATCAAGTCCTCCGATTTAATGGGCGGAGGATGTCTTTTTTTTGTGAGTAACTATGGTACATATGTATATAAATTATGTATTTTACATATACTTTTCTCATGACCACTAATCATCCTACGAGTGGGAGTGGTTGGAAGTGAAAGAATAGTGAGGTTGAAAAAGTTTTAAAACTTATTTTTGAATTGAAAGCTGTACGTACCATAGTCATTCCTTTTTTTTAAAAAAAGAAAATTTTCTTTTTTTAGTAGAGGTAAAACATGTATAATCGATTACTTTTCTTACACAATCAGATTAATGGCCTGATTAATTACTCAGATGATGTATCAGTTGCCTGATTAATTACTCAGATGACGTATTAGTTGCGGTAAGCAATCGACCGTCGGAGGCCGGACTGCTCACGGCATGCACTCACAGCCACTTAAATCAAGCATTGACGAACGACTCCGACGTTACAAGGGGTAGTTGAGAGTGCAGCGGCAATGGGACAAGGCGAGGCGGTATCATCGCTCATGGGTGAGCCGATCAGCGGCGTTGGCACGGTCAGGGCAACACATGGCGTAGAGCTGCGTGCGGTGATGGTGCTCGGTGTGGTCGCATGGTGGACGAAGCCATCTGATATGCGGGCCGGTACGTCAGTGAGAGAGAGAATGGTCTAGAGTCTAGACGGGTGCCCACTCGTCAGACACGGGAATTAAGTGAACGAAGAGGAGGCACATTTCCAAAAATACATTTTCGCAAAATTGAAAGCGGAAAAGAGTAAATGAAGAAGGCGGATTGAGTTTGGCCAATTACTTTGTAGAATTTTTAAATATAGTAAACAACTTCTAAAAATTATGAAAGTTCTTATGAAGGCTCCTGACACAGTGTAGTCTTGTGTGATTTTTCTAGGATTTTATCTACTTTAAATTTCCCTCAAAATTCATTGAAGTCACTATTTTATTATGAAGGCACTATTTTAATTTGGAAAATTTCAGGAATGTTCTAAAAAAATCTAGCTTTTAGTTCTAGAATATTGAACTTATATTTGATTTTTTGGGATGTTATATTAATGAAGTTTAAAGAAACGGCTTTTATTCTGAGGGCCTGTTTGGTAGAACTCCAGATTCTCATTTTTCAGCTTCTGCTCCAGATTCTGTAAGAATCCACTTCTCTAAGAATCTGGAGCTACCTCTGAAAGCGTTTGGCTAGTGAGTTGGCTCCAGATTCATAAAAGAGGATATTTGAGGGAAATAGACCATGTTACCCCTAGTTGTACATCCAAATACATGCATTCTACAGTTTGTTATGAGACACTAGTTGCAAATAATGGTAACTTGACCACATATATATATATATATATATATATATATATATATATATATATATATATATATATATATATATATATATATATATATATATATATATATATATATACTCTTCATACGATGTAGTATATAATTGAGCTCACAAATTGCATATTATTGGCAGTTGAGCCAATGTTAATGATTAAATAGCATTAGTAACTATGATCTATGGGACAAATACACGACAAGAAGGTCAGTAATCTTAACAAAACATCACAAGATCTTTGTAGAAGCAATATTGCTGCAACATCCAAAATTATGATTCATAAGAAACTTCTGTCAAACATAAGGGCATAAATCGAACATCCAAACTCAAATCTTGAAGCTCACAAATCAAGCAACATTTGGCAAAGACCCAAAAAAAAGGGCGGCTGGAATAAGTATTTACAATGCCATGTACAACAAAAATTCTGAGCACAAATTAGTACAAGTTCAATATATCACAGCACGCTCGAAGCTAAATAAACAACGTGAATGTTGTACAACGTAAAACAATAGCTAGCATCTTGTGATCAGCTTCTGCTTGGCCTCCATAACATATCTATATTCAGGTGCACATTCTGGGCATTCTTTCTCATTGTCCCCAAGGCAGCGAAGATGGAATGAGTATGCTCTCAAATCTGCTACATCAGAGAAACATTTTATAAAAATCTTTCCATTTATTACATACTTGTGTGAAGAAGTATAACTTTTGATACTTCTTGCTAAAGTTTCAAATGTATGCTCTTCCTTTGTTTCCTATAATGCAGATACAAACAATAATTGAATATCAATACTACTGTTGATGAGTGCACATATTTCTTCACATATTGTGCATATCAATAATAAAAACAATATGTATATCAATACAAACAATAATTGCACATATTTCTTCACATATCAATACTACTGTTGATGAGTGCAGATACAAACAATATGTTGCTATACATATTTCTAGTGCTCTCAGCAAGATTCAATCCAGCAAGATAATAGAGCAATTCATATTGTGCATTCACCCTTCCACAAGAACATATCCAGCAAGATTCAATCGGCACAAACTGGGATTGACAAAGAGCATTCACCCATCCACAAGAACAAACTAAAATCTTTGTACTACCTCATAAACAATTCATATTGTGCAAATTACCATTCATACGGCAATTAACAGATCAATTTTTTACGGGTGGAGGGGGGGATAGTGCACCTTGGGGCGAGAACGACGGCGGGTGGAGCTTGGCGTTGCGGTGGCGGCCGCCGCTGCCTGCATCGGGGGAGGAGGAAGAGGCCGGGCGGCGCGGAGCTCGGGGAAGGCGGCGCGGGAGGCCGGGCGGCGGGGCAGCGCGGCGGGCGCCGAGGAGGAGGCGCGCGCGAGAGAGGCGAGGGAGAGGGAAAGCGGCGTTAGCGCGAGAGAGGAGGGGGAGGAAGGCGGCGTGAGAGGGGAGCCGGGCTGGCGGCGCGTCGAGGCGGCCGAGGAGGGAGGCGACGGCGCGAGAGGGGCAGGGGAAGGCGGCGGCGGCGCGAGAGGGGAAAGGGGAGGGGAAGGCGGCGTGAGAGGGGAAGCCGGGGCTGGGGCGGCGTCGAGGGCGGCCGAGGAGGGAGGCGACGGCGCGAGAGGGGCAGGGGAGAGGGGAAGGCGGCGGCGCGCGAGAGGGGAAGGAGGAGGGGAAGGCGGCCGCGGCGCGAGAGGGGAAGGGGGAGGGGAAGGCGGCGGCGGCGCGAGAGGGGAAGGGGGAGGGGAAGGCAGCGTGAGAGGGAAACGGGAGAGGGGAACGGGAGGAACGGAGAGGGGAGGGAGGCGACGAGACGAATAAGGGAGGCGGCGGGGGAACGGGAGAGGGAGCAAGGGGGTAGTTGAGTGGCATTTTGCGGGTAATTTCCATCTACTTCAATAGGCAGATTTGATTAAGGTAGACAGCTCCCCACGAGAATCCACCAAAAGGCTGCTTCTCCTGTCTAGTTCATTTTGGAGAGTGCTTCTCGTGAGAAGCAGAATCTAGTCATTTTGAGAATCTAGGTGTTTGGTACAGCTCTATGAGAATCTATTGAGAAGCTGGGAGCAGGAGCTGTACCAAACAGGCCCTGAATTCTCCTGTACCACTTTATGGATCATCTTTCTGTATTCGAATTTTAATTTAATATGAATTTCATCAATTGCATATTCTTGTTCAAACTTATTATTTTCCAAAGAAAAATTTTATCAAAAGCTAGGGAAATAATATACAAGCAAAAAATTTTAAATTTTACATATTTTTGAACTTTCCAAATTTTGCGATGTTGCACTATTGCCTTAGATGTGATTCCTTTTATGCTATTCCTTTATTTTGCTCAAATTGTGCTTTGCTTAAATTGAAATTGGATAGCAAATTAGGTGTTTCTACTTTAGTAGGTCAAACCGCACAAAAGATCAAATACCATTGCAACTTTTGCAAAAACAAAAGATGGCCACATAGTTGAGTTCTAGTTCCATAGAGTCAAGGTTGAGAGAAAAGAGAGGATGCGTACTTTGAGATCTATTATAGAAGTTTCTTCACCTGTAAGTGTCTCTAGACAGAAGCAGCATATCTTGTCTTCTAGATATAAGTCTAGATTTGTAGATGACTTCTTTGACTCTTTGATGGCTCTAACAGTGCTTTGGATTAGGATATCGTGAGGGTAGACTACGAGTGTATCTAGACAGGCAGAGTACTAGCCTTTTGGTAGGCCAATTCGGAGAGGTCTAGATGGTTCTCATGTCCATCCTCATAATTTTTATGCTAACCAATTTATTCTTGCTTCTACTGCTATTGCTAGATATCATGTGGCTTAATATTGGATTCGCACGTCTTTCATTACTAACTCTAGTACTGAGACATAAATGTTTCCTGCTTATGTCATATAGGTTTGTCATGCGAGAAAGGATGACGTGTGGATTGTTGATTCTAGGTGTTCTCGACATATGACCGGAGATTCTAAATTATTCTTCTACCGAGACTGTGACAACAAAGGGAATAGTGTGTGTTAACAACAACTTCATGCTCAAGGATGTCACTTTGGTAAGTAAGCTGAGATATAATCTACTATCTATTTCCCAACTTCTTGATAAAGGTCTAGAAGTGAGATTTAAGAGTGGAGAGTATAGAGTTCTAAACTCCTTGGGTGAGTATGTCTTAGAAATCTCTAGGTTTGAGAGGATCTTTAGTGCTGATGTTAGTATTTCTTCTACTTCTAACCCTAAGTGTTTTGTGGTTTCTGACTCTCATGACTAAGTGTTATGGCATTGTAGGCTTGGTCATATAGATTTCGATCACTTGACTAGAGTTAGTAATAAGAACCTTATTAGAATATTGCCTAGACTTTAGAGTTCTAAAGACCTAGTGTGCATACTCTATAGACATGGTAAAGATGGTTTCTGCTTCTCATCTACCTTTTATTTTAGTGATGACTAATGACTCTAGATAGCTCTTGCACTTAGACATAGTTGACACTTCTAGAGTCCAGTCTGTAAGAGGAAAGTGGTATGTGCTTATCATTATAAATGACTTCTCTAGATATTCTTGGGTGTATTTTCTAGTTTCTAAAGATGAGGCCTTTGACTTCTTTAGAGAGTTGGCTCTTAAACTAGCAGTTGACATTCTGGTAGCCTTGAGAGCCATTAGGAGTGACAATGGCACAGATTCAAGAACTCAACATTTGCCACCTTTTGCACCGAGAGAGGATTGGAGCATTAGTTCTCCTCACCTAGAGTCCCCAGCAGAATAGGATTGTAGAGAGAAAAAAATAGAAACCTTGTAGAGATAGCTAAGACCATGTTGGATGATTATAGCACCCCTAGGAGATTTTGGACTGAGACGATCTCTACTGCTTACTATGTGACCAATATGGTTTTCTTGAGATTGTCCGTAGGTAAGATTTCTTTTGAACTTAGATTTAGTCATAGGCCTAACGTCTCTCATTTCAAGATATTTAGTTGCAAGTGCTTCATTTATAAACATGACAACTTAGATAAATTTGAATCTAGATATTATGATGATATTTTTCTTGGATATCCAGCTTATTCTCGCGGCTATCATGTATTTAATTTGGATACTAACAAAATTATTAAGAATTCTGAAGTCACTTTTGATGAGGCTAGTTTTAGTACTAGACCTGACAGTTCAAGTACATAGGTACACGGTGATTAGAAGAGTACCTTCATTGACGATGACACTGATAGAGAATGAGAACCCAATCCCTCCTCTAGTCAATCCAAAGTTGGTTGGAGCCTGTTTCTACTACTCTAGCTTCAGCAAAGCAGCCTCCTCCCACCTTCACCGGCGCTTCGAGTGGCTCTGCTTCTACTTCCACAGCCCCTGAGGTTGAGGTCTCATCTGCACTAGAACCTCCTCTTTATATTTAGCGATGACACCCTCAGAAGCAGATTATTGGAGATCTCCATGAGCAAGTTACTCACTCTGGATTTTCATGCACATTCTGCTTTTGTTACGTCTTTTGAACCCCAATATGTCATCCATGCTTTATCTTATTCCTCTTGGTGTCAATACCATGCATGAAGAGCTTGAAAACTTTAAAAGAAACCAAGTCTGGACCTTAATTAAACCTCCTCCTAATGATAACATAATTGATACAAAATGGATTTTCAAAAATAAGCAAAGTGAGGATGGGTTGGTAGTTCACAACAATGCAAGGCTTGTAGCTCAAAGTTTTTCTCAGGTAGAGTGGTTAGACTTTGAAGAGACCTTTGCACCTGTAGCTAGATTAGAAGCCATTTGTATATTGCTAGCATTTGCGGCGTCTAACGGCTTTGAGATTTTTTCAAATGGATGTCAAGAGTGCTTTCCTAAATTGTTTCATAGAGAAAGAGATTTATATCAAGCAACCTCCTGGTTTTAAAAATCCTAAATTCTCAAACTATATGTGTAAGCTCTTTAAAGCCTTATATAGATTTAAGCATGCCCCTAGAGCTTGGAATGATAGGCTTAAGAGTTTTTTACTTTAAAATGATTTTAAAATAGGAATGGTAAATAAAATATTGTTCACTCTCAAGCATGATAGTGACCTTACTTATTCAGATTTATGTTGATGACATTATATTCATCAGTTCTTTTCATGTTTTGATATTTAGATTTTTAGATTCTATGAGTAGAAAATTTGAGATGAGTATGGTAGGCGAACTGACTTTCTTCCTTGGTCTTCAAGTCAAGCAACTGAAAGAAAGGACATTCATTCAAAGTAAGTACACAAAGGATTTTCTTCGGTGCTTCGACATAAGAAGCAGCAAGCCTATGTCTACTCTAATTACCACCTCTATCATGCTGAATCCTAATGAGGATGGAGAACCCGTGGATCAGAAGGAGTACCACAACATGATTAGCTCCCTCCACTACCTCACAGCATCAAGACTGAACATACAGTTTTCTATATGTCTGTGCGTTTGATTTCAAACTTTCCCTCGTGCCTCACATCGTCAAGCAGTGTGTCGTATCTTCAGGAACCTTCAGAACACTCTTAACTTTGGACTCTAGTATTCTTTTAATTCTGTACTCTCTATTCAATTCAGGTTTTTTCTAATGCTAATTTTACCAGGTGTAGAATAGATAGAAAGTGTATTTCTAGCACCTGTCACTTCTTAGGCGTATCTCTTGATCATTTAGAAAGCAGTCCTCTGTTGTACAATCCACAACTGAGGTAGAGTATGTAACTGCTGTTAGTAGTTGCTCCTAGGTTCTTTGGATCTTATATACTCTATGAGACTATGGATTGGTCTTAGATATTGTTTCTCTCTTCTGTGACAATACTAGCACCATAAACATTGCTAAAAACCAATGTAATACTCTAGGACTAAACACATTGACATTAGATACTATTTCCTTAGAGACGATGCAGAGAAGGGTAATGTTATGCTTCACTTTGTAGAGTCGGAGCAATAAGTTATGGAAATTTTCACTAAATTTCTTGATTCTTCTCATTTTGCTTCTTTGCGAAGAGAGTTAGGGTTTATTATTCCTTTTGGCCCATTTTGAGAGGGAGTTTGACTCTTTTGCATTCATTGTATTATATTGCATTTTTAATTTTAGCAACTTGTTTTGTTATATAACTACATAGAACTTTAATTATTATCCTTATGTGACATAATATTTTGCTTTATATCTTAACATTTTTTTGTGCTAGTTTGCTAAATTTATCATATCTTTCTATGTATAGCTTAGCTTTTGTATTGTTAGCTCTATTAAATGTGATAAACTTGAACTAAATCATGTTATATTGGATCATGTGACTAGTTTTGCTCTAATAATCCTCTTATGATTTAGGCCATGTTAAAAAGGCTAAGTTGAGTCTTGAACCTAATTTGAGTTTTAGATTGAGTCATACTAATTCTTTTTCTGAAGCATGAGTTTACTCTCCTAGGCATTTGCAGCTCTGGTCGGGTATAGCTTACGAACTAAGGAGTAGCTACTTGTTCTTGAAATAAAAATGAGAAATGCAAAATGATCACTTTTTATGCAAAAAAAAAGAATTGATTTTACCAATGTTT
The DNA here is from genome assembly GCA_036346265.1 of Melocanna baccifera. Lineage (NCBI taxonomy): Eukaryota > Viridiplantae > Streptophyta > Magnoliopsida > Poales > Poaceae > Melocanna > Melocanna baccifera. The sequence continues at coordinate 23,761,195 of CM070706.1, forward strand.
ACTCAGTAGACATGAACTCAAGAAGAGTTTTAAATTACCTAGACCATACTTTTAAGCTTTTTGCTTGGGATGGTCATAGTAAGACTTGAGGTCTAGTACATGGCTAAGAAAACAGAAATGTGAAAAAGGTTGAAACTTAGAAGGCGATTATAGATGACTCCTAGTCTAAGACTTGCTTGGCTAAGATAAAATCAAAAATAAATTTTAGTAAGCACTAAATGTCCTACTTATGCTTAAATTACAAGTGTCTGAATAAAATAATTTAATATTAAATTTGTAGTACTCTAAGTTGACTCAATTATAGCTTCATGGTTCTATTTAGTTTATTGATATAGTTTTGCTTATTTTTGGATACATTTGGCTAAATTATGATTTTGAGTAACTTGACATGTTAAAAAATCTATTTAATCTCAAATTATTATTCATTTGGTTTTAGATTTACTATATATGGTTTGCCATTGTATATAATAGCTATTTCACATAATATGACCCAGTGTAATACTTATAGAGTTACTTTAGATAATTTTTATGGTTCCTTATGCTAAAAATGAATAAATTATAGTCACTTCCTTTTATACATGCTCTATCCTCTTTCATGCATCTTGATGACCCCATTGTCAAAGATGGAGAAAGATTTGTAAAAATGCATTTTGAGAGTATGATTTAAAGTTTTTATGCAAAATCTTATTAAGTTACAGCTTTATTATTTTGCTACAATTCTCTTAATCTTTTGATCTCTTCTCACCATAACCAAGGTTAAAAAAGGACAATTGTTCTTTCATATGGACTTAGAGTGAGGTTTCCTGACTCATTTGATACATTTGAAGTTTTTTGTGAAAAACCTGTCATTTTCAATAGCTTCACTCTATTTATGTCTCATATGATCATTTTTGTCATTGCATTACTCTTATGACCATTTTGAACTCTATTTACAAAATTTCCTCTCTAATTTTTAAAACCACCTCCTAATTGCATTTTTAAGAAATTATCAATGGGTTCATTAAGGGAAAGATTAAAGGATCATGCGAGAAGATATATAATTATGTTGTAATAAACCATTGCAATTTAGAAAACTGAAAACTTGAATTGCAATTTTGTTTGTTTTTGAAACCGTTGATAGACCAACTGGTTTGACCAGCAAAAGGGGGCAGTTAGACCGGTGGTGATTTTCGGTTGGACCGGGCAGTGTCAGCGGTTTGACCGCAATAGGCATGTGGTCAGACCGGCTAAACTGTGTGCTCTCGACTGGTTTTGTTCTTTGTGAATTTGATTCTTAGGATAAGTTTTATGGACCTAGATCAGGGTTTATATGTTGCATGAGACATGTTACAGTTAATGTGGGTCAAGTTAGGAAGAATTTGTGTCTGAAAATGATTTCTTTGTCTTTGGATGTGTAGGGTCGCTTGGAGTCAATCATGGTTAACGACGAAGATCGAAGCTACGCTTATGGAGCAGCCGATGTCCAGAATGATCGAGGATGCTGGGTGAGATGGTTGAGTTCAAGCATGGCGTGAGAAAGGAAAGAAATGTTGTTGAGAAGTTCAAGCAGTTGGTTGTACTTTGTGGATTGGTTGGTCCAAGTGAGGTATGGTCCGGTGAAACTGGAATAGAAGAGACTTACCGACTTTGGCAAGCAGATGGTGCACCTATATGTTGCAAGCATGATGATTGTTTACAATAGAAGAAGAAGATTGAGTCAAGAAAATGTACTTTTGGTAAGTTGACCAATATACCAGAAACTACCTTAGAAGAAAATCACGGCGATTAGGCGGCGCTTGGGAGAGCAATTTAGGTCAAGGAGAAGTTAAGAATATCAAATTGGATCAAGGCTAAGTACGTAGCAAATTCAAACTAATACACTTTGAAAAACATGCATAAGTATAGTGTGTGAGTTAAAACTCGTATGTGGGGGATTGTTGAGTTTTTCCTTTATGCTAAGTGGGTAGTATCCACTAAAGATTATATAGATATTGGTTGCTCTATCTATTTAATGGGTTAAAATGGAGACTTGCTAGTTAACCATCCAACCATTCTCTCATTGGGATCAAGTGTTCTAGGGTTAGGATTTGAGGGAAGTTGAATGCTGTGATATACTCTCTTATTCTCTAGGTGGAGTGGATGTAAAACCTTCATCAAATAGTAATACAGCAATCTTTGTTCATCTTCATATATTCATCTTGTGTTGATTATTTGCTCTTATTTTAGTTAGTTTGCTCCTTTCTCTCCCCCCTTCTTGGTCTTATTGTGCCAAAACGTGTAAGAGATGGAGATGACTCTCGAAAATCAATTTCCATCTGTCTAGACATTTTGTTTGCAAGTTCTTGAAGAAACATGTTTTTGCGTAAAATTGGCCTCCCCAAGTGATTTCTTGATACAAGTGTTTTTATTTTAAGTTCTTTGATGTTCTTACTTGCTGTTACTTGTAAAAATACATCTAGAGCCATTTTTTACCCACGAGCAAGTCATATTCACCATTTTTGTGTTTTGCCCCGACTTTAATGCAATTTTGCTTAAATCTAAAAAAGGTTTGAATTTTGATATGGGTTCTTACGATTCTTGGTTGGAATAGGTTTTTAAGACCTTAAGCACGGTGTATGCAAAATTTCATAACATTTGAACTTGTAATTTAGAAGTTGTATCAATTCTTGGATCTCCTTAGGTTGATCAAATCGGTCGAACTTCCAAGAGGTCGGTTAGACTGACTTGGACCTGGCAGCCTGACCGCTAAGAGGTCAGACCGACAGCAGGTAGCCAGTCAGACCACTAGTTATTTAAGTAGAGAATCAAGAATACTTCAAATAAATTTAAACGACACCATTCACCCTTTATTGCTTTTTGTTCGTACAATAGTCGAGTTCGAGATGGCTTTTTGCTCATTGCTTATTGCGGATGAACAGTAACCAATTAAAAATCGATACGTTTTTTTAAGATGGGGTTTAAAGATAAATAGTAATACAAATTATATCGAGTTTAACTGTACCAGTCAAAATCACATACGACTATTTCATTGTACATATTGTCTTTTACGAACAGATCAAAATTCAAAAACCGTATACATATACCATAAGACTTAGACTAAAAGAATCCACTCAATATTACATCCGCAACACGTCTAATTAGAAAAAAAAATGTTTGCCCACGTTACGCGTAGTTGTACATCATGAATGTGAGACCACCAATCGCAGCGTGAGCTTTTGTGAAATTACCCAGCTGCCGTATCAGTCACGGTGGGCAGTCGACCGCCGCACGACTTACGACGAAGCACTGCAGGGACTCGGACCAAACAAGGCGGAAATGAGCAATTGACGGTAGACGTTTAGCCGGTCGAATGGATCATTGACGATTGACTACGACCGTCTACTGCATTTGTTACAGTAATGCTGCAGTACTTTCCTAGTCTATCTATATTTTTAAAATATTTAAATTAGATATATAAAAATAATACATATATTTATTTTAGAAAATATATTTATTATATTATAATTTTATTAGATATTATAAATCATAGTTACATTTTAGATCCGTATCGATATCTGAGGGCCTGTTCTTTACGGTTTCTAAAAGCCGCTTTTGGCTTTTGCTACAGTAACTAACTTTTAAACGGAGTATTTTTTTAAGATAGGGTCTACAAGTTAATTGTAGCACACGTTAAAAAACTAATATCTGTATCATCAAAAATCACAAGCGAGTATCTCTCTTTTCGCAATCTCTGTCGCAAACAGCCAAAAAACCATCAGCCGCAGCCAAAAGCCACAGCCGCAGCCGGAAAGAACAGGCCCTGAAACAACTAATTTTGTGATGGAGTATAAACTAGGGAGTGTGTATTGCACAGATAACTGAATTTTTTTTATTTTAGTTATCTTTTTATTTATTAGATAAACATCATTCGATGGTCTTTTTTTTAGAGGTGGAATTTTTTTGAAGAAAGGGAACTTACAGTAGAATTAGCACTGCAACTTTAGGTGATGGTATAACTTTAAGTAGAATTAGCACTGTAATTTTAGATAATGATACAACTTTAAGTGATAAAAAATATAACTTCAGGTGACTAAAATAAAAAAAAATAGTCATCTCTACAATAGCAAAACTGTATGAACTAAGGGCGCCCTGTGCAGTCCTCGCTTGAGCGCACACCATCAGCTTGGCTGCACGTACGTAGCGAAAGGGCGCAACTGATTAACTCACCAATCAGCCGGTCGATCGATCGATAAATAGCAACAGGCAACCGCGCGAGCGCGATCACCATGCGTCTCACCGCCAGCTGCTTCCTGCTCCTCGTCGCGGCCGCCGCCATGTCCGTCGCCTCCCATGCACTGCAACTCCGGCCGTCGGTTGCCGGCGCGTGCTTGCCGCGTGAGAGGGACGCGCTGCTGGCCTTCAAGGAAGGCATCACCGCTGACCCGGCGGGCCGCCTCGCCTCGTGGCGGCGAGGCGAGGACTGCTGTCGGTGGAGAGGAGTTCGGTGCAGCAACTGGACCGGCCATGTCCGCAAACTTCAGCTCCGCAATGCATGTGCAGAATATGGTCCTGATGAAAAGACAGCTTTGGTTGGCCAGATAACTCCTTCTTTGCTCTATCTGGACCATCTGGAGCACCTTGATCTCAGTGGGAATTCTCTGGAGGGGCTGACCGGTCGTGTTCCGGAGTTCTTGGGCTCTCTCAAGAGCCTGCAATATCTGAACCTCTCCGGCATACCGTTCACCGGTATGCTACCACCTCAGCTTGGTAATCTTTCAAAACTGCACTATCTTGACCTCTCCGGCACATTTAGTGATTTTTTTTTTGAAAGAACCCTATCAATAGATTTATCATGGTTAACAAATCTACCTTCGCTACACTATCTCACCCTGAACCAAGTAAATCTCAGCATAGTATATGATTGGCCTCATGTCGTGAACATGATTCGGTCTTTACGAGTCCTCTATCTTTCTGGTTGCTGGCTGCAGAGTGCAAATCAATCGCTCCCGCACCTAAACCTCACAAAACTTGAGAAGCTCGATCTCTCTTTTAACTACTTTGATCACCCATCTGCATCTTGTTGGTTTTGGAACTTGACAAGCCTCAAATACCTCGACCTTGCATGGACATCTTTGTACGGTCAATTTTCAAATGCACTGGGAGACATGACGTCTCTCCAAGTCTTTGATTTTTCGTACAACGATGCCGCGAGCATTATAGCGCCAAACTTGCTGAGGAACCTATGCAATCTGGAAATTCTAAACCTTGAAAGGAGCCTTTCATCTGGGAGCATAACAAAATTATTTGAGAGTTTGTCTCATTGTCCATGTAAGAAACTGCAGGAATTGCATTTGGCGGGCAACAATCTCACTGGAACCCTACCAACTGGGATGGGCCAATTTACTAACTTAGTTACTCTCGACCTCTCCTGGAACAAACTTACTGGACCTGTGCCAAGGAACCTATGTAATCTAGAAATTCTAAACCTTGAAAGCAGCCTTTGGTTTGGGAACATAACAGAATTATTTGAGAGTTTCTCGCATTGTCCATCTAAGAAACTGCGGGAATTGTATTTGGCGGGCAACAATATCACTGGAACGCTACCAACTGGGATGGGCCAATTTACCAGCCTAGTCACTCTCGAACTCTTGCACAACAAACTCATTGGACCTATACCCTCTGAGATCAGTATGCTCACAAATTTGACTACGATGTACCTAAACTCCAATGACTTGCATGGTGTCATCACAGAAGAACATTTTGCCGGTCTGCAGAGCTTAAAATACATAGACTTGTCTGATAATCACTTGAAGATTGTGGTAGGTCCTGAGTGGCTTCCCCCCTTTAGGTTAAAATCTGCAGATTTTGCATCTTGCCAAATGGGTCCTCAGTTTCCGACTTGGCTTCAATGGTCGGTGGATATTGAGGAGATCGATATTTCAAGCAATGCTATAACTGATCAGCTTCCAGATTGGTTTTCTAAAGCATTCTCAAAGGCTATATATTTGGACATCTCCCACAATCGAATCAGCGGCGGCTTGCCACCAAATATGGAAACCATGTCATTCAGGTATCTCTTTGTAGATTCAAACCAAATAACTGGCCAAATACCTCCGTTGCCAATAAACCTCACCGATTTGATCATCTCAAAAAATGCTCTTTCGGGACGAGTTCCAGAATCAATCTGCAAATCTCAAGAGTTGGAGGTCTTAGATCTAGCAGACAATCTTTTGGAGGGACAATTTCCTCAATGTTCTGAGATAAAAGATCTAGCAGGTCTTTTTTTAAGTAACAATAGGTTCTCAGGCAAGTTCCCATCTTTCCTGCAAAGCTGCTCAAATCTGGAGTTTCTGGATTTGTCAAAGAACAATTTCTCTGGAAGATTGCCTATGTGGATTGGAGACTTTGTGAGATTACTATGTCTGCAGCTAAGCTACAATACGTTCTATGGGAATATTCCATCCAGCATCACCAATCTTAGAAATCTTTCTAGATTGATTCTAGCAGGCAATAGATTATCGGGTGTCATACCTTGGCATTTCTCAAATTTAACAACGATGGCAGGAAAGAATGATCTGCAATACACATACGTTGGTTTTCGTTTGTCTGTGGTCATGAAGCGGCAAGAACGTAGTTATGGTGACTACATGCTCACCATTGACTTGTCGTCCAACCACTTAACTGGTGGAATTCCAGAAGATATAGCTTCTCTAGCACTGATAAATCTGAATTTGTCAATCAATTTCTTGAGTGGAAAAATTCCCGATAAGATTGGGTCCATGCAATCATTGGAATCGTTAGACCTGTCAAGGAACAATCTTTTCGGACAAATCCCACTCAGCCTATCAAATCTAACATATTTGAGCTACCTGGACTTGTCGTACAATAATCTGTCAGGAAAAATACCATCAGGACCACAACTTGACACCCTCTACGCGAACAATCCATTTATGTATAGCGGCAACGATGGTCTTTGTGGGCCGCCTCTTCAAACGAATTGCTCTGGAGGTATTGTATCAAAGCAAGTTGACGGTGATCACAGGAGAACAACTGCACATGTCCCGGTCCTCCCGGACCAGATGTTCTACTTTCACCTTGGGCTTGGCTCAGGATTTGTTGTTGGCCTTTGGGTTATATTTTGTACCATGCTCTTCAAGAAAACATGGAGGATTGCTTACTTCTGCTTTTCTGACAAGGTGTATGACAAAATATACGTATTTATCACTGTCACTTGGGCAAGCTTGGCACAAAAGAACACATTAAGGTAATTGTGAAGCTTCAGCAGGTAGTGTGTGTTTTTTCTAGTGCTATGGTGCTGCCACATTTATTTGGCTTCGTATGTTGTTTCCTTTGAATTTAAAACAATATAAATGTTGCTTAGTTCATGTAATGTATTTACTTAGTTCATGTAATGTATTTACACCATTCCGTTTGTACTTGTCATGAGACCAAGTAATAAATGTTATCAATTCCAGCCATGTATTTTGTGTTTCTGTTCAGGAACTAAAGATCTCAGCCACAAGAACCCAATCCTAGAGTGTTGCAATTTCTTCCGATCTCCAAATCCCCAAATCAGAGCCAGCAGGGTGAAGCCGCAGCCCCCGATCCGAGCCCTCGCCTCCGCACCCACGCATGCCCATGCCGCCGGCCGCCGCCCTCACACTCTCGATGCGGTGACGCCTGTGCAGCTACGCTCCTGACACCGCGGCGCGGTCCCTCGTATCGCCTGCACTCGGCACTCCCGACAGCCCACGTCGTTGTCCCGAGTTCCAGTCTTCCCGACGCTGTCGAGCTCCGAGCCCCGCCCTCACGCTCCTGCAGGCTGCAATCCTTCGCGTGCTCCCCGAGGCCCTGACGGCCGACGGCCCGATGACTCCACGAGGCCGACTGGGCGAGGGTGACTGCCACTGCCACTGGCCGAGGCGCCGAGAGGCCGATGGGCCGAGCTAAGGCAAATAGGCAAGGTAAGGCAATAATCATCCTCTCTGTTGACGTACTTCAAAAATGGTTATCCACGTACCCCAAATCGCTCTTGACGTGCATATCATCCACAACACGACGTCTAATTAGAAGGAAAAAAATGGTTATCCACGTCGCACGTACTTGTACATCATGAATGTGTGATCACCAACCGTAGCGTGAGCTCTAGGGCAAATTTGGGCAACACGTCTAACTAGAAGAATGTTCACATAATTGACAGCTATAGCATCTGACACTGCATCTGTCCACCGATCTACTTAAAAATTATACACATTAACTGACGTCACTCAAATCGCTATTGACGTACATATCACGTCTAACTAGAAGAATGTGTGATCCCCAACCGTAGCGTGAGCTCTAGGGCAAATGTTCACTCAGCTGCCGTATCAGTGGCGGTGCACTGCAGGGACCAAACAAGGAAAAACGAGCATCTGACAGCTGACGCAGCCGGTCGAATCGGTCGTGGACGAACGACTCGCACTTATTGCACTACTAGTGCTTACAGTATAAATTGGGCAGGTGCCTCGTGCGGTACTAGCTCATGCACACACCATACGCTAGACCAGACGCGAGCCACCATGCATCCCACTGCCAAATCGTTCTTGCTCCTCGTCGTCGTAGCAGCCGCCACCTCGACGTCCTTCACCACCCATGCACTGGCGCCGCGCGGCCCGGCCGGCCGTGCCATCGGCGCCGGCACCGTCACCGCTTGCGTGCCGCGGGAGCGGGACGCCCTGCTTGAGTTCAAGCGGGGTATCACCAGCGACCCCGTGGGCCTCCTTGCCTCCTGGCAGCGAGGTGGCGGGCAGGACTGCTGCCGCTGGAGAGGCGTCCGGTGCAGCAACCGGACCGGCCATGTCCTCGAGCTTCATCTTCGCAACGTTCACGCCGATGATTTTTATGTCGACGATGATGAAGAAACTGCTTTGGTCGGCCAGATAAGTCCATCTCTGCTCTCCTTGCAGCACCTGGAATATCTCGATCTCAGCACGAACAGACTCCAGGGGCCGACAGGCCTTGTCCCAGAGTTCTTGGGCTCTCTCAAGAACCTGAGATATCTTAACCTCTCCGGCGTGCCGTTTTCCGGTAGGGTGCCTCCTCAGCTTGGCAACCTCACAAAGCTGCACTATCTTGACCTCTCAAAGCTGTCCTATATTGACCTCTCAGACGGTGGTGGAGACATGAACTCCACAGATATCTCATGGTTGACACATCTGCCTTTGTTACGGTACCTCAACATGCAGTCCGTAAACCTGAGCACGGTGGTTGATTGGGCTCATGTGGTGAACAAGATCCCTTCTCTGAGGGCCCTTCATCTTGCTAATTGCTACCTTGCAAGTGCAAACCAATCGCTGCCGCACCTTAACCTCACAAATCTTGAGGAGCTCGATCTCTCCGGGAACTACTTTGACCACCCAATTGCGTCTTGTTGGTTTTGGAAAGTAAAAGGCCTCAAGTACCTTAACCTTGCGTTGACCGGTTTGTACGGTCAATTCCCAACAACCCTAGGAGATTTCAAATCCCTCCAAGTCCTTGACCTTTCTTTTTCTAGTAGTGATAACTTGGGCATCATGACAGCAAACATGACAAATCTATGCAATTTGGAAATCCTGGATCTCACATATAGTAACTTGCGAGGAAACATAATAGAGTTATTAGAGAGATTACCGCAATGTTCGTCCAACAAATTGAACCAACTGGATTTGTCAGACAATAACATCACCGGAATGCTACCAAATTGGATAGGGCAATTGGCCAGCTTAATCACTCTTGACCTCTCTAACAACCTCCTCACTGGACCTGTGCCTTCTCAGATCGGCGTGTTCAATAATTTGACTTACCTGTACCTAAGAGGCAATAACCTCGATGGTGTGATCACACACGAACACTTTGCTAGTCTAACAAGCTTAAAGACAATAGACTTATCTGCCAATTCCCTCAAGATTGTGGTGGATCCTGAGTGGTTGCCTCCCTTTAGACTTGAATATGCATATTTTGCATCTTGCCAGATGGGTCCTCTTTTTCCCCATTGGCTGAAATGGCAGGTCGATATTCTTGAACTTGATATATCAAGCGCGGGTATAACTGATGCGCTTCCAGACTGGTTTGTAAGTACCTTTTCAAAGGCCATACGTTTGGACATTTCCAACAACGGAATCAGGGGTAGCTTGCCAACAACCTTGGAGGTTATGACTCCATTAAGAAGACTCTATTTGAATTCAAACAAGCTAACTGGTCAAATACCTCAGTTGCCGATAGAGCTCAACATATTGGACATCTCCAGGAACTCTTTATCAGGACCTCTGCCATCAAACTTTGGAGCTCCATACATAGATGATCTGCGTCTCTTCTCCAATCTTATCACCGGTCATATCCCTCGATCTATTTGTGAATTGCAATCCCTGGATATTTTAAACTTAGCCGACAATCTTCTTGAAGGAGAAATTCCTCGATGTTTTGAGCCGAGGGATGCGAGAGTACTACGTCTAAGTAACAATAGGATCTCCGGAAATTTCCCATCATTTTTGCAAATATGCACAGGGTTAATTATCCTGGATCTAGCATGGAATATGTTCTCTGGAAGATTGCCCATGTGGATTGGAAACCTTGTGAACCTAGAGATTCTACGACTGAGCCACAATATGTTCTCTGAAAGTATTCCGGCAACCATTACCAACCTTACACAACTTGCTCATCTAAATCTAGCAGACAACAGTATATCAGGTGTCTTACCCCAGCATTTTTCAAATTTATCGGGTATGACAGGAGGGCGTCGACCCACTAGTTTCTCATCACCTGTTTTGAATATTTCTGTGATCACGAAGAGGCAACAACGTTATTATGATGATGGTGAGATTTATAACATGGTGAGCATCGACTTATCATCGAACTACTTAACTGGTGAAATTCCAGAAGATATAGCCTCTCTTGATGCAGTTATAAATTTGAATTTATCGAGGAATTACTTGGGTGGAAAAATTCCACACAAGATTGGGGCCATGCAGTCACTGGAATCACTTGACCTCTCGAGGAACAAGCTTTATGGAGGAATCCCACCAAGCCTGTCAAATCTAACATATTTAAGCTACTTGGACTTGTCTTACAACAACCTCACAGGACGAATACCATCAGGGCGTCAGCTTGACACGCTCTACATGGAAAACCCATCTATCTACGACGGCAACAAGGGTCTCTGTGGACCTCCTCTTCAGAAGAGTTGCTCAGACAACAGTGCATCAAAGCATGGGGTTCAAAAGACAAGTGAAAGATATTCTGACCGAATGTTCTTTTACTTTGGACTTGGGTTAGGATTTGCTGTTGGTCTCTGGGTGGTGTTTTGTGCCATCTTATTCAAGAAAGCATGGAGGATTGCTTATTTCCGCCTCTTCGACAAGGTATATGATAAAGTGTATGTGTTTGTCGTTGTTACTTGGGCAAGCTTGGCCCAAAAGACGGCTGCACATTAAGCCAATTGGCTAGATAGGCGACTGCAAATTAAGTCATGCTACAAAGCGACTAATAATGTTCAGTTGGTGCCACTGTGCTTCCACTACCACTAGCTAGATGTAGCTGTCTTTATTTGGTTGTGCATGTTGTTTTGCTTAATCCCTGTGATGTATGTACACTATCAGCTTGTACCCTTTTTTTTGAACTACTATCAGTTTGTGCTTGTGATGATTGGTGAAGCCATTTGTGTCTGTCAATCCATAGAGATATTTCTGGGGGGAAATACTATATAAAGAAGAAACAATATAAGAGGGATAATAAACAAATGCAACTTGCCTAAACCTGTAACTGTAATAAAAGCAAAGTGAACCCTTTAAGCCCTCCTGAAGGAGCAGCGGTAAGTACTATGAACGTTGGTAGCTTAGCTCGCCGTATGCGGCGGGCACCCACCGCCTGCACCTCCAGCCGCACCTCCTCCGCCGCCGCCATTGCTGCCTTCGATCGAGAGAGAGGATAGTGGCCGGGGAAGTCGGCCGTGAGCTCCGCGTGAGGAAATTGGGGCCCAGCCTGTGGGTGGAGGGAAGCAACTGGGATGGGCCTTTGCGTCCCGGGATTGAGCCCATTACAACTCCCAACTTGGAATTTTTTTAAATGATCTATTTTTTATTCTAAATCACAGTATTAAACACGTATTTTATTTTTTTAGTTTTGATCATCTGTCATTTCATGATTGAACGATTTAGACTAATCGTCCAACTATTAAGTGACACATAGTCAAGTTATCTAACCGACTAAACAAAGTCGCTCAACGATTAAGGGTTAGCTAGAAACCGGTCAAGTGGCAAAAGATCCTAGGCGTTTTTCTTTAGCTTATTTCCAGGTGTTTGTTCCTTCTCCTGTGCCGGTTACTCCGAGACTAGACAAGTCTCAGTGTTCCTTCTCGTGTGCCAGTTCTTTACTTTTGTTTATTGGGAAGAAGCATGGGGGCGTCGATCCATTACAGTGAGAAGGCCTCCGATTGCAAAAATTCTTTACAAGAAGCAAAATCCATTACAGTGAGAACGCAGAGACAAGTCTCAGTGTTCCTCCTCCTTTGCCAGTTCTTTACTTTTGTTTATTGACACGATTGCAAAAATTTGGAAGCATTACTCCGAGACAAGACAAGTCTCAGTGCTAGCGATTCCCACCGGTTGGGCTCCAGTCGTCCGTTGTTAGGTCCAAACGTTGGATGATACGTGACCAAAATATTTAACGTTGAGTGATTTAGTCTATTGGTTTAACTGTTGGACGATTTGACTATTTATTGCTCAACAGTTGGACGATTAACTTAAGTCATCTAACTGTGCAGCGACAAATAACAAAACTATAAAAAAATAAAACACAAGTATAATACTGTAATTTAGAATAAAAATATATTATTATAAAAAATTCCCCGAACTTGTGTGCATTGTGCGTGGGTTTCTCTACATGCGATGAAATAGACAGTAAGGCTCTGTTTATTTAGGCTTAGGTTTTTGGCTTATAGCTCAAAGCTAGCCTTTTGACTTAAACAGCTTAAAAGCAATTAGCTTTTAAGGCAAGCCAGACTATTTGGTATCCTGGCTTTTTTATGGGTTAGGTGTGGTGTAGCTTATTACTAGAAAGTCTGAAATACTCATGTTATATTGGCCGACAACATGTATGATCTCTGTTATCTTGTAGCAATTGAATTTGATTACTCACTATTTGTCTATTTCATTGCTCTTGTTTTGGTTGGTTTTGATCACTCCTTTTCTCTCTTCTTGATCTTGTTGTGTCAAGGACGTGATTGAGATGGAGATAGCCTCTAGGGATTAATCTCCTATTATTTAGGCACTTTGATAGTAAGTTTATGAAGAAACCCAGTTTTGCTTGAGTTTGGCCTCATCAAGTGATTTTTTATTTCAAGTGTTTTTTGGTCATGTTCTTTGGTGTTTTAGCTTGCTGTGATATGTGAGAATACATCTAGAACCATCTTGGCTATCATTTATCCATGAGGAAGTTGTATTCACTGTTTAGAGTTTTTGGCCTGGTTTTGGTGCAACCTTCTGATAAGTTGAAAAATATCTCAACTTTGGCCATGATTTTTATGATCGTTTGTTGAAATAGATTCTTGATATCTTAGAGTAGATTCTTGCAAAGTTTCATATCATTTTGATTTATGGATCAAAAGTTCTCTCGATTTTATATTTTAAAGTCAGGTTGGAAACACTATTTATTGCATTGATTTTATTGTAGCAGTGATCAGACCGCCCATATACTAGCGGTCAGACCGCTCGGGCCAGTCAGACCACCATTTGGAGGCCGGTCAGACTGCTGGAAAGGGTTAGGTTTCAGGTTTTATTGATTTAATCTAGTTGATTTGATGTTTAGCTGAGGATTCTATGTCCTACACCTCTGTAGGTGTTTGAGGATAGAATTTTGAATACTTAAGAGAAAATATTGACTTGGCACAATTTACCCTCCCTCTGTTGCCATATTCAATCTTCCATTCTAGTCTTCTACCCGCTCCCCCACGCCTCCGCCGCCACCACCTTCTTCTAGTCAACCCCACGCTCTTCTCGTCGCTCTGCAGCATCAGGAGCAGCATGCCCGCATGCGCTAGTGCTGCCTTCTACGCCCTGCTCAACACCTCACCACTCTAGTCCAAGGTGACTCATGGAAGAAAAGCTTTTTTTTGTTTTTTAGTAAAAGAAGATACTTCAAATATTCCTTTTCTATCAATATTTTCTTGCTCTGATTTTTTGTAGGGGTTGAATTTATAAGTGTTTGATTGCGCAGGAAAGGCCTATTGTGGGTTGTTTTGATGCTGCAATTGTATTGAAATATGTGGATTGACATGTATTGTTCTGAGATAATCAATGAGCTATGGGATGTGGATGTTGCTTTTACATTGGCATCTGTGGATGGAAGCGCGCTGATTTCACCTAACTGAAGAGCTTGTAAATGTGAATCGAAGTTTTTGGAGATCAATACAGCACTCTGGGGTTTGCTTATGGACTATGGGTAATAGGATCTTCTTTTCCTGGGATCTGATCTGTATTTGCCGTAGTGGCTGTTGCAAGGAGTGTTTTTTTGTTGATTGTTGTCTCTCTGGCAAAGTTTTCATTTTCAAAGCGCTTTTCTGCTTCAGTTAGTTTGATTTTAGTCCATAAAACACAGTAAGGGTGGCGAGGAGAGTTCATGGTTAGTATAATTTCAGATTGCTAGTAGCAATAGCTTGATTGTTAACAAGGTCTACAAAGTAGTAGTTTGGCTTAGTGCCATTTGCGCTTCACGAAAATAAGTAAAATGTTCTAGGTGCTTTATTTGACAGAAAATTGTAGTGATCACCGTAAGTTCAACAATATTCTTGAGTTCCTCTCCACTATGTTTTTCTTGTTATAGACCTTTCATAGTCTTAGCTCCATATATATCAAGAGAGTTATAATCTTGACATGGTAAAGTTTGGTGTAACTATCTTTTCACCTGAAGAAAAAAGGGGTGATTTTTATGTTACTTTGTATTACAGGTATCAAGAGCTGTGGTAGAGGATAAGCTATCATATTCACAGGCCATTCATCCGGGGGTTCATTAGCCACCTCTATGGTAATAACCTTGTGGTCTAATATGATCTTTGATATATATTTGATTTTTAATGATTTTATAATTTCTTTATAATATTTAAGATGTTGTCTCTAGTATGAACATTTCTACTTTAAATTTCGCTATTATGGACCTTTATGTTTTCTATTGAATAATCTTTTCGTAACTTCGAACACTCATTCTGAAATTACTAGGTCCGCCACTACAGGAAAGAGACATACCCAGTTTAACAATCTGCAGGATTCTTCACTTGGTGACCAATTCCTTTGTTCTGGTTAAATTTGCTACTCATTTTTTCCGCATCCTCTAGTCCTTGCTTGGCAAGTGGACCATGTTTAGAAATGGATGAGGTTTCTGATTTGGTAGATGCCAACTTGCACTCGAGGAGTAAGCTGAGCTTTAGATCTGACGAGTTGGCTGATGATCGCTGTGGCGGACAATCTGCATGAAGGAACAAGCATTAAACGCTTGTTAGCTCACAACTGTGATCGCCGGGATGCCACAGCCCACAGGTCTCGTCGGTGGCTAGGGTCGGAGGTGTAAGATCGAGGATGACCGACTAGAGGAGGGTGAATAAGAGATAATAATTTTTTTGCAAGACAATGATAATTTAACAATTTAATGCACAATTCAAACCTACACAATTCTAATAACTCTAAGGCACCTTAAGGACAATAACTACACAAGGCTCAAATACAATTAATTACACAATAAATTTAATATATAAGAGAAAAAAGATAAAAATAATATCAAAGTGACACACGATGTTTTACCGTGGTGATCGAAAGCTTACTGGTTTCCCCTAGTCTACGTTGAAGTAAGCTCAAACAAATTAGACCGACTCCACAAATTAAACCTTCTACCTCAAATCCACTAATAGTTGTCCTTTCTTCGCTCCAAAAATGATGGACACCAAACCACTTACAAATCGGTGTGGTCGGTCACGAGCTAGCGTGAGTTTCTCCTGCCCACCACCATTGCATCCAGGTCACGAGCTAGCGTGGGTTTCTCGTGTGGGCTTCGCTTCCAGAGATCATGGACTCCCCAATATACACAATCCAAATCGCTATTGACGTGCATATCATTCACAACACGTCTAATTAGAAGAAAAAAATGGTTATCCACGTCGCACGTACATCATGTGCAATCGACCGCCATTACATCATGAATGTGTGATCACCAACCGTAGCGTGAGCTCTAGGGCAATCGACCGCCGCACGACTCACGGCATGCACAGCAGTGACTCCGACCAATTAAGGAAAAACGAGCATCTGACAGCTATAGCTTCTGACACTACATGTTGTGTTAGTGGGGTATCTGTCTACCGATCTGCTTAAAAATTATACATTAACTGACGGCACTCAAATTGCTATTGACGTACATATCACGTCTAACTAGAAGAATGTTCTACGGCAAATGTTCACTCGACCGCCGCACGACTCACGGCATGCACAGATGCACTGCAGGGACTACGACCAAATAAGGAAAAATGAGCAT
This sequence comes from Melocanna baccifera, assembly GCA_036346265.1. NCBI lineage: Eukaryota > Viridiplantae > Streptophyta > Magnoliopsida > Poales > Poaceae > Melocanna > Melocanna baccifera. The sequence continues at coordinate 23,777,680 of CM070706.1, forward strand.
CTGACAGCTGACGCAGCCGGTCGAATCGGTCGTGGATGAACGACTCCGACCGTCGACTCGCACTGCAGCCGCCACCTCGACGTCCTTCACCACCCATGCGATGGCGCCGCGCGGGCCGGCCGGCCGTGCCATCGGCGCCGGCACCAGCACCGCTTGCGTGCCGCGGGAGCGGGGCATCACCAGCGACCCCACGGGCCTCCTTGCATCCTGGCAGCGAGGTGGCGGGCAGGACTGCTGCCGCTGGAGAGGCGTCCGATGCAGCAATCGGACCGGCCATGTCCTCGAGCTTCATCTTCGCAACGTTCACGCCGATGATTTTTATGTCGTCGATGATGAAGAAACTGCTTTGGTCGGCCAGATAAGTCCATCTCTGCTCTCCTTGCAGCACCTGGAATATCTCGATCTCAGCACGAACAAACTCCAGGGGCCGACAGGCCATGTCCCAGAGTTCTTGGGCTCTCTCGCGAACCTGAGATATCTTAACCTCTCCGGCATACCGTTCTCCGGAAGTCTGCCTCCTCAGCTTGGCAACCTCTCAAAGCTGCAATATCTTGACCTCTCAACCACCTATGTTTACCTCTCACTGCTACAGACAGGCCTATCACAGACGGTTCGGAACTGTCATCACAGACAGTTTTCGAACCGTCTGTTTTTATGTGTCAGTGATAATAGGTGGTTATCACAGATGACTCCTGAGCCGTCTGTGATAACTCACATTACAGACGGTTTTAGCAAACAACCGTCTGTGATAGTCGACTTTCACAGACGGTTAAACACAACAACCGTCTGTGATAGACACCATATGACCGACGGTTCGGAACAGGAACCGTCTGTGATATGGTGTGTATCACAGACAGTTGTTGTGTTTAACCGTCTATGAAAGTCGACTATCACAGACGGTTGTCAACAACGAACCGTCTGTGATAGCAATTGCAACAGCAGTTTTATTTGCTGTTTTTTGGCTAGCCTCAGGATATGCTAGCCATACCCTCTGAAAGCAAGCAACAAGATTACAACATATATAGAATCACATACATTGCAGATACACAGATCTGACAAATGAATTACATACAATATTGCAACTCAAAGTTACACAGATAAGTTAATTGCAACTCAGTGAATTACAAATGTAACAAACGTCCAACAGATCACATACAAATATAGAATGAAAATCGTCACACTGTTCTGACTAATGTTTGATTAAACACACAACTGAATGATTTGTACAATTGCATCTAATGTTTCAACATCTAATGATCACCATTGCCGGGGTAGAACTCTCCAGCCTTTTTTATACACTGTGCTAGTAAGAACCCGGAGAGTGTTGCACGAATTTCGATGAGTTGGTCAAGATCATATGTACTTACGTCGAAGTCCACCCGCTGTCGCTAGGAGCAATAAGTCATTAATTAGCATATGTGTATATATATACATATATAATCAAAAAATAATAATTATTGCAAGAACATGACAAACCTCTGGATCATCGATCTTACTATCCATGATTTCCTTCATATGGCGGCAAACGTAGAATCCACATACGTTGCCTTGTAGTTTTGCATTACGTACATAGGTATTATCAATTCTATAGGCATTATAACAAAGTGTGATATAGGATTGTTGTGTTGTAGCGGGTACCGGAAATCGCGTGTTGTGTCGCAGCGTGTCACTAGATTTGTCGTATCTTCCTCCGTGGGCAACATAAGCGGCAAACGACCTACGTGATTCAAAAAATTAGTCTCGGTTGTTGCAAACGAAGGAAATATTACAATAGAGTTATGTATGGAGGAAATGAGTTTACTTGTTAAGTACTTCTTGCACACAACTGAAGTCGTGGTTGCTCCTAAGTAGGGAATCAAGGTATATTACCTTGCTCCACTTTGGTATAATCACAATCAAAATCCAGTGTTGCCTAGTCATGTACACACCATAGTGATTAATCCTAAGTTCATGCTGCATGTAAAGTACAAATAAAACATATGTGGCAACTAGTGAAGCACTTACCCTTGGTTGAAAGGAAACATGACGTACTCCTTGTCGATGTGAGCACGCAATCCCCTCGTTATGTAATCTTGCACGAAGGATTCATTACCTTTGATAACTTGCTCGGAGACCAAGTGAGAGTCGAGGAAACCCACCGGTTGTCGCGATCGTCGGACTTGTTGGATCATGCATCTATACATAAGGAAAGAGGAATGACATTTATCGGTATAACGTGAATGTAGAACTTCATTGTATAGTACACTTACAGTGTCCAGCAGCGTAGAAGTGAGGCGTCGAGTTCGTCGAGATTGAATAGTAAAAATAAGTCTTCGAATGTCACGACGATATAGCCTGTTTCGTGGAGGAAATTCTGCTCCGTATATTTCAAAGTGAATGCACTCTGCCGGATTGGCTTCATGTTGGACTTCTCCATGTACCAGGCATGCAATGTATTGCAAATCATGCCAAGCCTGGGTAATTGTGACTCAGGGACCAACGACACTTCTAGAGTGAACTTCCATGGCACAAGAGGCTTATTTTTCTTCCCTTGAGTCTTGTAGCCTCGCTTACGATACATTCTCGGTGGCGTCTCGGCAGGAGCCGATGCAGCAGGCTTCCGAACCGGAGCTGGAGGTGGAGCCACCGGAGCCGATGTGACAGATCCAGGGCGATGTCCCTCTTGGGACACTGGAGGTGGAGCCACCGGAGCCGATGTGACAGGTCCAGAGCGATGTCCCTCTTGGGACACTGGAGGTGGAGCCACCGGAGCCGATATGACAGGTCCAGGGCGATGTCCCTCTTGGGACACTGGAGGTGGAGATTGTGGCACGAAGTCGAGGGCAATGTCCCTCTTGGGCCACTGAACGAATGTGTGGACAACATCCCTTAATGTCTTAATCTCTTCGTTTGGGGGCTTCTCAAGAGGGACGGTGTTAAAAATATCATTAATCATGTCCACTTGGACCTTTATGAAACCGATCTCTACTTGTACACCGTGCACCAGCGTACTTGACAGCAATGGATACACCATCCCCCGCCCAGCGTCAACGGGAATAGAGCCAATAAGCCTGACTCTGAGGATGCAAGGCATGGGCCCCTACATAACGACACAAGATGAGTTAAGGCGTCCACCAAAGAGATCTATGCAGCATTCTAAAGAGGTGCATTACCTGAATGTCATCAATAGGTAAGTGGGCGTCGCTATGTTCAGTATTTGGTGTGGACGCGCAGCTACTGCGACGTTGAGGGGGACTAGGTACCGCAGTAGTAGGGGTAGTAGGGGTGGGTTGCGATTGGTTGTGGACTTGTCTCAGTTCTTCCCTCAATGAATCTATCTCTACTCGAAGTGAGGCAGTCTGCTCTTGAAGTGAGGCAGATAGTTGTTCCTGAAGTTGAGCACGAAGCTCCTGTTTTATTTGGTCGTTGCGGTACGCCTTGGATATCTTCCTACTCCTATATGTCTCGGAGTAATCTAGAAATCCGTGCTTCCAAGATACGTAAACCCCCAAGCCTCGTGTGCGACCTGGGTGCTCCTTGTTTCCCAAGGCCTGTGATAGTAAATATCTCTCTCTGTATTCTTGAAAGGATCCACGAGAAGATTCGGTAGTCAATGATTGCTGCAAGAGGCAATTAATCATGTTATTTTTGAACCCATGAAGTTCAAGAGGTGTTAACAATTATATAGTTTAACTCATCTTACCAGGCGTTGGGACACTTCCTCATCTGCGAGGTTTTTGAAAGAGACACCCGAAGATGTGGTTGATGACCTCGCTCTTAACCAGTTTCGAGCACGCTTATTTGCAATCCCGGCAAATGGCGGGGAGGCCTCCGATCGGAGTGCGACCTCGTCCTGCATCCTCCACTACGGGATTTTACCCGCGTACCCAGCGGTGCCGAGTCTGTGAGGGTGAGTGTTTTGTGATTGGATAGCCTTGTGCGCCGCACTTTGTTGTTCAAATTCAGTCGTTGTCTTCATCTGCACAAAGGCCTCCCATGCTTCCGGCGACACGAAAGGATACTTTGTGAAGGGCGTAAGATCCTTGGCCATGTACCGCGTCACAAGAATGCTCTTAAAATTCTTCCATGCTTTTCCCATTGCGAGGAGCACGTGCCGTCGCACGAGTCCCTGTACTTCTGCTGGGATCTCAAACGAATGTGTAACTTCCTCCCATAGCTGATTTTTCTGATTGTTTGACAACTCTCTCCAGCTTGCTATGGTGATGGGGACCTGTTCCCTTCCAATTATCCTGTAGGTACTCCGAAACGATGCCATTGCTTTCTTCGGTTGCAGAGGGACCCCATCTGGAGAGACCACCGTGATGGTCATTCGGCCATCTGGCCTTTTCGATACTCCTCGGCCACGCTTAATTTTCCCAATCTTGGGAGCGTGAGACCGGATAGCGACAGCGAAGCTGTGAGGACGCCATCTCTCTTCTAAGAAAAAAATAACTGCAGTGTGTCACTAGCCTGTGAGGTGTGGGCCTAAACAAAGTTCTTTGAAGCAAATGACACAAACTAGTGTATCAAGTTCATTGAACCCGATACACTAGAGTGTGTCACTAGCTTCATGCCCTTTGAAGGTCTATGTGGCATATATTTTTGGATGACTATGTGGACGCAGTGAGGTGTGGTATATCTCTAGCTATAGCTAGCTGCTAATAATTCATATATAGCAATATGTAATATATGAATTGAACATACCATTTGAAATATAACACATATCCAAATACAAATGACAAATGAATTTAACATATCCATCAATCCAGCATGTGTAAATTCGGCCAGCATATATAACAATATGACAATGTAGCATATATATTAATATGACAATGTAGCATATATATCAATATGACAATGTAGCATATATATCAATATGACAATGTAGCATATATATCAATATGACAATGTAGCATATATATCAATATATGAAACATGAAACATGAATAACGTATCTTCATTATTCTATATGAAACATGAAACAACTAGCTAGCTACATGAAACAAATCTAAAATCTAGCTAGAGTCGGGGGAGGAGGGCGCCGGGCTCGCGGGGGAGGAGGGAGCTAGAGTCGGGGCGGGAGCCGGGCTTGGGGGAGGGAGCGGCGTCAGGAGGGAGCGTCGGCGTCGGGAGGGCGTCGGCGGGAGGCGCGGCGTCGGGAGCGACCGGCGGCGTCGGGAGGCGTCGGCGGGAGGGCGCGGCGTCGGGAGCGACTGGCGGCGGCGGCGGCGTCGGGAGGGAGCGTCGGCGGGAGGGCGCGGCGTCGGCGGCGTCAGGAGGGAAGGGCGGAGCGAGATATCAAGGGCGCTGGAGATCTAGAGTGCGGAATCAGTGCCCTAGTTGGGGGTATTTATAAGGAACACTATCACAGACGGTTCCCTTAAGCAACCGTCTGTGATAGTTATATCACAGACGGTTCTATAAATAAACTGTCTGTGATATTCTATTATCACATACGGTTATACGTTACGAACCGTCTGTGATAGTATGCCAATCACAGACGGTTCTCCACTTATAATCGTCTGTGATAGTATGCCTATCACAGACGGTTCTCCACTTATAACCGTCTGTGATAATAGACTATCACAGACGGTTCTAAGTGTATAACCGTCTGTAATAAGCTTTTGCCCACTGCTTGTCGATCTGTAATAAACCTTTGCCGGCTGGCTGTTGTAACTACACTACCAGCATTCAATAAGACCTCTCACAGAGTGTAATGAATATAACTACTCCTACCAGCATTCAATAAGACCTCTCACAGAGTTTAATAAATATAACTATTACCAGCATGCAAATTCACAAATACAGTTCCTGAGTCATTTTACAATTGCAATAAAACATATATAGTTACATTTATTACACATAGCTATTTTATTTTAAATAAAGCCCTTCACGATGATCGACACGCATATAGCTTGTTTCATCGCCTTGTTCTTCCTCGAGCCTGATGCCATCTCCGAATGGAGGCAAATCATCAAATTGATTGTACTCTTCCTCATCCACAACATTCTCAACTCCGACAAACCTTCTTTTTCCCTGAAGAACTACATGGCACTTCTTATTTGCCGGGTTGGTTACATAAAATACTTGAACAACTTGCCTTGCGAGTACGAATGGTTCATCTTTGTATCCTACACATTCGATGTCCACGGTAGTGACACCGAACTTGTCGACCTTTACACCCCGTGGGAGATGGACCCAACGGCACCGAAATAGAGGAATCTTGAAAATTACGTAGTCAAGCTCCCAAATCTCCTCTATAAGCCTGTAGTACGAGCTTGGGCCAGCGGTACTGACGTGCGCATCATAGGCATCTATGCGGACACTTGAGTTCTGCACAGTGCTCTTTTTATCCTGATCTGTTGTATAAAATATGTAGCCATTAATGTCGTATCCTTGCCATGTCACAATTGTAAATTTTGACCCTTTTGCCAACCATTGTAGTGTTTCACTTGACAACCTCCTAGTCAATTGCGCCTTCAACCATTCGTTGAACTGACGATTGTGTTGTCTCGTGATCCAAACTTCTGACTGGCCTGCATTCTCTTGACGTAGCATGTCCTTGTGCTCTTCAATATATGGGGTCACTTCAGTCATGTGTTGTAAAACTGTGAAATGGGCTTGAGTATACGTATTTTGATCTGGAGTTATTGCTTTCCTTCCGATAGTCCCGATACCCTCTAACCTCCCCTCATGACGAGATACAGGTACACCTATCGGATCGACCTGAGTCATGTAGCCGATGCAGAATTCAATGACCTCTTCTGTTGTATAACCTTCGATGATGCTACCCTCCGGTCGAGATCGATTGCGTATATAGGACTTGAGAATTCCCATGTACCTCTCGAAAGGGTACATATGACGTAGAAACACGGGGCCGCATATTTTTATCTCTTTCACAAGATGGACAATGAGATGGACCATGATATCAAAAAAATGATGAAGGGAAATACATCTCTACATGACATAGAGTTGTCACCACCTCGGTTTGCAGAGCATCTAGTCCATCGGGATCAATGACCTTCTGAGCAATTGCATTAAAGAAATAACACAGCCTTATGATTGTCACTCGAACCTTGTTCGGCAAAATACTTCTAATTGCAACAGGTAGCATTTGTGTCATTAGCACATGGCAGTCGTGGGACTTCATGCCAATTAATTTCAAATGTTCCATGGAAACAATTTTCTTCGTGCTGGTGGAGTGACCGGATGGAACTTTCACACCATGTAAGGACTAGCACAGTTCAGTTCTCTCGGACTTAGACAGAGTGTAGCAAGCTGGGGGAAGGTATGTCCGGCCTTTATCGGTCTCTATCGGTGCTAACTCGGTCCTGATGCTCATAGCGACCAAGTCACGTCTTGCGTTAACACCATCCTTAGTTTTATCTGAAATGTTCAATAAGAGACCAATCAAACTGTCACATACATTTTTCTCTACGTGCATGACATCGACGCAATTGTGAACTTCTAAGTGCTCCCAATAAGGCAAGTCCCAAAATATTGACCTTTTTTCCACATGTTCTTCCTCAATTTACGCCCCTTTCCAAGCACAACGTTTATATCCTTGACCATATCATACACCTATTTCCCGCTAAAAGGTCTTGGTACTGAGTCATCTTCTTTTTTTTCATCAAATTATTTTTTCATCTTGCGGTATGGGTGATACTTTGGAATGAACCTACGGTGACGCATGTACACAGTTTTACGCGAGTTGTTCAACCACACACTCTCGGTATTGTCTAAGCAGTGCGAACACACTTTGGCTCCTTTTGTACTCAACCCTGACAGGTTACCAAGGGCAGGAAAATCATTAATGGTGCAGAACAACATAGCGCGTAGAGTAAAGTTCTCTCGTTTGTCCGCATCCCATACATGTACCCCTTCGTTCCACAGTATTGCAAGATCTTCTACCAATGGTGCTAGGAACACATCAATATCGTTGCTAGGTTGCTTCGGCCCTTAGATAAGTAGTGACATCAAAATATACTTCCGCTTCATACACAGCCAAGGAGGAAGGTTGTACATGCATAGAGTCACGGGCCAGGTGCTTTGTCGGCTGCTCATGTTACCAAAAGGATTCATTCCATCTGTACTCAATCCAAACCTTATATTTCTCGGTTCCACACCGAAACCTACAAACATCCTATCGATGTTCCTCCATTGGGCAGAATCAGCAACATGTCTTATCATTCCGTCTTTCTTACGCTGCTCCAAGTGCCAACGTATCAATCTTGCATCCTTGCGGTTTGCAAATAAACGCTTCAAACGGGGGATTACAGGAAGATACCACAACACCTTAGCAGGAGGTCCTTACTTCACCTCGATGCCCTTTCCATCATCAGAGTCATTTTTACGCTTGTATCGGGATGCTTTGCACACCGGACAAACATTTAAGCTAGCATACTCTTTACGGTACAGGATACAATCATTCGGACATGCATGTATTCTTTCTACTTCCATTCCTAATGGACAAAGAATCTTCTTGGCTTGGTAGGTGGTTCTCGGCAACACATTTCCCTCTGGAAGCATGTCCGCTAGGAGACTTAACAATGCCATGAAACTCTTGTCGGACCAACCATTGCTTGCCTTCAATTTCAGTAGTTCTAGAACTGATGACAACCTCGTGTATTGCGGCTTGCATCCCGAGAACAAAGGTTTCTCCGAGTTCTCCATCAAGCCCTCGAATTTACCAAACTCTCTCTCACTGTAGTTTCCTTCTGCATCACGTAACATCTGATCCAAATTGTCATCCTACGATCCATCCGCGGCCTCATGATCAAAAGCACAGTCCACAACTGGCATATCGTTGTCCCCATCGACTATGTCATAACTACCAGCTTCTTGTGTACACTTCTCTTCACCGTGACTGGTCCAACATTTGTACCCTTTTCTGAAACCCCTTCGAATCAAGTGAGCTTCGATTTGCGCTGAGTTGCTAAACATCTTGAGATTATCACAATCAATACATGGACAGTACATATAATTTATCCCCTTCTTTAACATATCCAGCTCGGCCGCTCTTCTAAAAACAGACACACCAATAATGTACTCTTCACTCACACGGTTCTCAATGTACATCCAACTTCGATCCATTTTCGCTAGCTACACAAGTAACAAATGGTTACCAAAAATGATTATTACCGCAACTACATAGCATATAAATTATCATCTCTAAACCTTCCATTACAAAAACATGTATATAAGCATAATTAAAAGTGAGTACTAACCTCTGATTAGATCACTAAGAAGACGGCGATATATTTTCACCCCTGAACTCCCAAAAGCCAGCCGCCTTGCTCCACCGATGCAGCGCAATAAAAACACAGATCTGTGTCGACACCGTCCAAGTATTAATAGTGTAATTTATCACAGACGGTTATTAACACGAACCGTCTGTGACAATTCATATCAAAGACGGTTTGTTATACGAACCGTCTGTGATGTCTCTATTATCACAGACGGTTCGTATAACAAACCGTCTGTGAACTATCACAGACGGTTATTAACACGAACCGTCGTCTGTGATAGTATCACAGCCAGGTGGCAGTATGAACCGTCTGTGATAGTTTAAGCACAGACGGTTCCGTATGAACCGTCTGTGATAGTTTAAGCACAGACGGTTCCGTATGAACCGTCTGTGATTTACCCGTCTAGTATAGTCTGTTTTGTAGTAGTGTCTCAATACAGTGATGTACACATGAACTCCACAGATATCTCATGGTTGACACATCTGCCTTTGTTACGGTACCTCAACATGCAGTCCGTAAACCTGAGCACAGTGGTTGATTGGGCTAAGTGGTGAACACGATCCCTTCTCTGAGGGCCCTTCATATTGCTAATTGCTACCTTGCAAGTGCAAACCAGTCGCTGCCGCACCTTAACCTCACAAATCTTGAGGAGCTCGATCTCTCCGGGAACTGCTTTGACCACCCAATTGCATCTTGTTGGTTTTGGAAAGTAAAAGGCCTCAAGTACCTTAACCTTGCGTCGACCGGTTTGTACGGTCAATTTCCAAGAGCTCTAGGAGATTTGAAATCCCTCCAAGTCCTTCATTTTTCTGGATCTACTAGTGACAGCAAACATAATAGAGATTACCGCAAAGTAAAAGGCATCATGACAGCAAACATGACAAATCTATGCAATTTGGAAATCCTGGATCTCAGATATAGTAACTTGCAAGGAAACATAATAGAGTTATTAGAGAGATTACCGCAATGTGTGTCCAACAAATTGAACGAACTGGATTTGTCAAACAATAGTATCACCGGAATGCTACCAAATTGGATAGGGCAATTGGCCAGCTTAATCACTCTTGACCTCTCTAACAACCTCCTCACTGGACCTGTGCCTTCTCAGATCGACGTGTTCAATAATTTGACTTACCTGGACCTAAGCGGCAATAACCTCGATGGTGTGATCACACATGAACACTTTGCTAGTCTAACAAGCTTAAAGACTATAGGCTTATCTTCCAATTCCCTCAAGATTATTTTGCATATTTTGGACTTGAACATGCATATTTTGCATCTTGCCAGATGGGTCCTCTTTTTCCCCATTGGCTGAAATGGCAGGTCGATATTCTTGAACTTGGTATATCAAGCGCGGGTATAACTGATGAGCTTCTAGACTGGTTTGCAAGTACCTTTTCAAAGGCCATACGTTTGAACATTTCCTACAACGGAATCAGGGGTAGCTTGCCAACAAGCTTGGAGGCTATGACTCCATTAACAAGACTCTATTTGAATTCAAACAAGCTAACTGGTCAAATACCTCAGTTGCCGATAAACCTCAGCATATTGGACATCTCCAGGAACTCTTTATCTGGGCCTCTGCCATCAAACTTTGGTGCTCCATACATAGTAGATCTGCGTCTCTTCTCCAATCTTATCACCGGTCATATTCCACGATCTATTTGTGAATTGCAATCCCTGGTTATCTTAAACTTGGCCGACAATCTTCTTGAAGGAGAATTTCCTCAATGTTTTGAGCCGAGGTATGCAGGAGTACTACTTCTAAGTCACAATATGATCTCCGGAAAGTTCCCATCATTTTTGCAAAGATGCACATGGTTAATTATCCTGGATCTAGCATGGAATAAGTTCTCTGGAAGATTGCCCATGTGGATTGGAAACCTTGTAGACCTAGAGATAGTACGACTGAGCCACAATATGTTCTCTGAAAGTATTCCGGCAACCATTACCAACCTTACACAACTTGCTCATCTAAATCTAGCAGACAATAGTATATCAGGTGTCTTACCCCGGCATTTTTGAAATTTAACGGTTACGAAAGGAGGGCGTCGACCCGATATTTTCGTATCTGTTTTGAATATGTCTGTGATCACGAAGAGGCAACAACGTTATTATGATGATGGTGAAATTTATGACATGGTGAGCATTGACTTATCATCGAACTACTTAACTGGTGAAATTCCAGAAGATATAGCCTCTCTTGATGCAGTTATAAATTTGAATTTATCGAGGAATTACTTGAGTGGAAACATTCCAGACAAGATTGGGGCCATGCAGTCACTGGAATCACTTGACCTCTCGGGGAACAAACTTTATGGAGGAATCCCACCAGGCCTGTCAAATCTAACATATTTAAGCTACTTGGACTTGTCTTACAACAATCTCACAGGACGAATACCAGAAGGTCGTCAGCTTGACACCCTCTACATGGAAAACCCATCTATCTACGACGGCAACATTGGCCTTTGTGGACCTCCTCTTCAGAAGAGTTGCCCAGACAACAGTGCATCAAAGCATGGTGTTCAACAGAGAAGTGAAGGAGATTCTGAGCGAATGTCCTTTTTCTTTGGACTTGGGTTAGGATTTGTTGTTGGTCTCTGGGTGGTGTTTTCTGCCATCTTATTCAAGAAAGCTTGGAGGATTGCTTATTTCCGCCTCTTCGACAAGGTATATGATAAAGTGTATGTGTTTGTCGTTGTTACTTGGGCAAGCATGGCCCAAAAGACGGCTGCACATTAAGCCAATTGGCTAGATAGGCAACTGCAAATTAAGTCATACTACAAAGCGACTAGTAATGTTTAGTTGGTGCCACTGTGCTTCCACTACCACTAGCTAGATGTAGCTCTGTTTATTTGCAGTGCATGTTTTTTTGCTTAATCCCTGTGATGTATGTACACTATCAGCTTGTACCTTTTTTTGAGAACCACTATCAGTTTGTACTTGTAAGTTGTGATGATTGGTGAAGCACTGAAGCCACGGTATAAATACTACATCAATCCAACCATTTGTGTCTGTCAGTCCATAGTGAGATTTAGGGGGATCTTTATAAAGAAGAACCAATATAAGAGGGATAATAGACAAATGCATCTTGCCTAAACCTGTAACTGTAATAAAAGCAAAGTGAACCCTTCAAGCCCTCCTGAAGGAGCAGCCGTCTCTACTTACGAGTAAACTTACGATGCATCACAATTTGAACAGAAGCAAACTGCAACAGAATATTTTGCTGGATCTTAATAGCACAGCAAAATCCAGGTGACGACATGCTATTGTGATTAAAAAGGCAACCTACGAGCTAAATATTATGCTGACATGCTATTGTGATTAATTAAGCATTAATCTTGACATCAGAAAGTAGGGCCACGGCCAATCCTGACGAGGCAGAGTTTCTCCATCCCAACAGGTGACGACAATGCGCGCGGGCAGCAGAAGAAAAGTTCATGCTCATGATAAGATCAGGTGTTCATGACTTACTGCACCAGGACAGCAGCCTGCTTGCAACACAGTCAGGGCTTCGTTCAATCAACTTCCCCTTCTTTGGTCCCGGATTTGATGGAGTGGCGCACGCAACACTCTTATTAGCCTGACAATCTAGCTGAGAATCGGATGCCACGCCGCCGGGCACCCACCGCCTGCACCTCCAGCTTCACCTCCTCCGCCGTCATTCTTGCCGTTGGTCGAGAGCATGACCGCGTGGGGTAATTGGGGCCCAGCCTGTGGGTGGAGGGAAGCAATTGGGCCTTTGCGTCCCGGGATTGAGCCCATTACAACTCCGAACTTGGAATTTTTTTAAATGATCTACTTTTTTTTATTCTAAATAACACAGTATTATACCTGCGTTTTTTTTTGTAGTTGCTGACTAAGTTGAGGTTTGCGTGCACCAATATTATCCAAGCTTTTGGTTAATATCGGTCGAACACAACTTACCCCAGTTGATTGTCTGTGGTGAGTTGTACCCTCCTTTTTTGCTTTCGTTTTCGCTTCCGCATCTTTATAATGTATCTTTTTGGCCTAATCGACTCTATTGTAAACATGATTCGATGCAGTCTATTTAAATTTTGATGGATGTAATATTAATGTATGGTATTGTTAGGAAAGTGGTCTCCACCTTGGCCGAAACAGCCTATGGCGGCGCAAGTAGGACAGGTCAACAGCTTTATAGAAACCCATAAGACCAGGGAAAGAGCATATATGCCTTTAAAAGAATAGACTTGATAGCGATGTTTATGTAACTTTAAGTAGGAGAAAAGATATGTGTACCTGTATAAAGATAGAAGTATATAGAGATATCTATATAAATAAGCCTCTATGGTTATATATATACACAATCCATACTGTATGCGTTACACTTGTGGCCGAATCAAACGCAGGGAAAAAAATTATCGTGCGGGTCGGTCGGTCACTAATATTATTATGGACACTTACGAAGAAGTCCCCAATCAATATAGATCATGTAAGTGGATTAACGACTGACCCATCGAATCATGACAATCTTGAAACTTCAAATTAGTGCCGACCAAAGATGACTATTGACCGACGACCTACTAGTGCTAGATAAAGAAACCATTATAGATCCATATTATGACCTGACTGTTGATGAAGATGGTAAAGTTGGCAAGATGACTAGTGACCGACCGACCCGCACAAATGCTCTCGGTGGAATCATTCCTGTGGCTCTGGGAGGATGCACCACTCTCACCATGCGGTTAGGCTCCCTTCAACCTGTTGGGACGTATCAACACGTCATCAATTTGTAGTTCACAAGTAATAATAAAATTTAAAATAGTGAGAAATACGCCTGCAAGTTAGATATTTGAGGCATATTTCAATTTGTGTTGAGATGATTTTTATGGTCCTATTCTTTTGGTCTTTTGGCTTGTTCAAAAGTTGAAACAAACGGGACATTTTTTTGAAGCTAGTATCACCAAATTTACACAACTTTATCATTTGAATCTAGCAGGCAAGAGTCTATCCGATCCATTGCCTCGCAATTTCTCAAATTTAACGTGGATGTCAAAAGAGATTATTTATTGTAATTCTTTGTCTAGAAAATATGTTATTGAAAGAGATATTTCTTCTTACTACTATTACAGCCCAACTGGCTATAGTCTGTCTATGGTGATGAAGGGGTAAGAGCTTCATTATTTTTGTGGGACAACTAGGGACCCGTCCAGCATTGACTTAACTTTGAACTACTTAACTGGTGGAATTCCAGAAGAAATAGCTCCTCTTTATGCATTATAAATTTGAATTTATCATGGAATCAATTGAGTGGAAATATTCCTTACAAGATCGGGGCCTTGCAGTCATTGGAGTCACTCGACCTCTCAAAGAACAACCTTTCAGGAGAAATCCCTCTGAACCTGTCGAATCTAACATATTTAAGCTACGTGGACATGTCAACAATCTTACAGGAGGAATACCATCAGGACGTCAACTCGACACCCTCTACACGAACGAACCGACTACGTACAATGGCAGCAGCGATCTTTGCGGCCCTCCTCTTCGAGTGACTTGCTCAGGCAACAATGCATCAAAGCGTGGTGATCAAAGGAGAAATGAAAAGGACTCTGAGGCAATGTTCTTTTACTCTGGACTCAGGTCAGGATTTGTGGTTGGCCTCTGGGTGGTGTTTTTTGCCATGCTATTCAAGAAAACATGGAGGAATGCTTATTGACGCTTCTTCGACAAAGATACATGACAACACGCATGTACTTGTGATGGTAATTACTTGGGGAAGGTTGGCCCAAAAGACAACTACACGCTGGGTTGAGACAATTGGAAAGCTTGACTGACTGGAAAGGCCTGCTGCAGATGAAGCCATACTACAAGCAACTAATGTTCTGTTGGTGCTGTTGTGAGTGCTATGAATAAATGAAGGTGAAAACGTATGACCGCTTGTTTGGTTGTGCTTGAAGCTAAAATAATGAGTGTTGCATAATAGATGTATCAACTAGTATGTACTTGTCATGAAGCCGAGGAGTGTGTGTTATCCATTCCACCCATGTATGTGTTTTTGTGTTGATCCCGCACACCTGCAATCGGTGGCTTTGCCTGTAACTATATTTGCCGGATGGCAAACAGTACCGAATGACAACAGAAATTAAAAAAAACTCTAGCGCTAGATACAAGTTGTTGTTCGGATGCAGCATAATCTCAAGGATCCTTACTACGTGCAAGATAGTGAGGATAGAGACATAGCTAGTTTAACAATCTGCAGGATTCTTCACTTGGTGACCAGTTCCTTCGTTCTGGTTAAATTTGCTGCTCATTTTTTTCGCATCCTCTAGTCCCTACTCGGCAACCGGAGCATGCTCATAAATGGATGAGGTTTCTGATTTGGTAGATGCCAACTTGCTGAGCTTTAGATTAGCTGAGTTGGCTGATGATCACCATGTACGTGGATCGGATTTGTTGTCTACAAGGCTGACAATCTGCATGAAGGAACAGGCATTACACGCTTGTTAGCTCACAACTGTGATCGCCAGGACGCCATAGCCCGCAGGTTTCGTCGGCGGCTTGGGTCGGGGGTGGCCAGGGGCGGAATTGGCCTCGAGCTGGGTAAACTATAGCCTAAGGTCTAGAAATCCAACTAGTAGTACCCCTCTTTAGCACTAGCCTATTATATATCTACCATACAGGCCTAGCCTAAGGTCAAGCAGCCCAGCTGGCTCAGCCAGGGTTACAAATTTTGTATGAATTTGAACGAAATTTTGGAAATTTCATTCATTTCATCACCCAGTGAAAGGAAAATCATTTGGTCAAATTTTGGCCGAATTTGTCTTCATTCAAAATTTGTTCAAATTTTGTGCGAATTTGATTAAATTTCATCAAAAATTCAAATGAAGTTCGAAAAATTTCATCCAAAATTACGAACGAATTCTGAAATTTCAGAAATTTCGTTCATTTCGCTGGGTGGCGAAATTGTTTTGCTTCCGAAAGATTTTTCCCTGGGCCCAGCAGGCGATAGCAGCAGACAGCCCACCCCCCGCATGCGTGTGGCTCAGCTGGCACCAAGGTGAAGGCCAATAGCCCATTACATCAGTCAAAGCAAGAAAAAAACCCTAGGGCACCAAATCCCCAAAACAGAGCTAGCAGGGTGCAGTCGCAGCCCCGATCCGCGCCCTCGCCTCCGCACCCACGCTGTCGGTCACTGCCCTCGCCTACGCATGCTCATGCCGCTGGCCGCCGCCCTCACACTCTCGATGCGGTGACACCTATGTAGCTACGCTCCTGACACCGCGGCGCGGTCCTCGATGCTCGCTTTGCACTCGGCACTCGTCGGCGGCCGCCGTCCCGAGTTCGGTCTTCCCGACGCCGTTGACTCGAGCCCGCACTCATGCTCCATCAGCCGCAATCGCTGCGTGCTCCCAAGGCCCGACGGCCGGCGGCCGATGACTCCACGAGGCCGACTGGGCGAGGGTGACTGCCACTGCCACTGGTTGAGACGCCGAGAGGCCAATGGGCCGAGCTAAGGCAAATAGGCAAGGTAAGGCAATAATCAGTGGCGAATCCAGGATGAAAATAGAGGGGGAGCTCTACTGTTGAGGCTATAGCATAATATAAGCATATGAAAGGTACATCTATTAGTCTTTTGCCATTGAAATATAAAATTTATATGTAAATAGGAAGAGAACAAATTGAAATGTACAATACAATCAATTTAGTACCTTACTAATGGATAATGTGCCCTCTGAATGCATCAGTCAGTAAGCGTGGACAGTGCTTGCGCTCACCTTTACAAAGAACCCTCCTGCTAGCATGAATATCATGACTGTAACTGAAGCTAGAGTGGTTGCCTTCTTGATATCTAAGAGGGTAGCTCCAATTGCCAATCCTAGTCCCTGCATACAACCTTTTTTTTTCCTGAGTCATAGACTTCGAATCACTGTTAATGTTATTTTACAGTGTGCTTCAATTATTAACATGAAGAATTATGATAGAGTAAACAAAATATTCCCTTACTAATAATTAATACAGGTGATGACTAGAGAACGTCATGATTGACATTGTGCCAAAATTCCTTAGATTCAATACCCTTCTACCTATCTATTTAGCATGAGATTGAGGTTCGTCCTACATTCTTCATTCAAAATCAATTAAGTTTCATTTAACTGGTGCATGCATGACTAGCAAAAGTTTAGCCAACATAACAAAACTTTTAGAAAATTAAAGATGTAACCATTCCATTGCACATCCAGGTTTCCTCCTTTCAGCAAGGGTAAAATAAGAGATGGCAATGGGTATTGCATCACTAAACTAGCTCTGACTTTCATACCTGAGCAGCAGTTATGCTGAGAATAAAATCATTAGTTGTGAGTATATACCTGATCTTGTAGTTCTTTTAGCGTGGTTGGATCAGAGTGCCACCAGAGTAAACCTAAGATAATCGATGTAGATATAACCTGGGTGATTCTCATCCAGCTCAAATAATCATGTCGTCTTTCCTTTATCCCTCTACAGAAGAGGATGGAATATTGCTGCCACCAGTTTGTGCCCCACTCTCGCTTTGAAGATGTTATAGTTGCCTTCATATCATCCGTCCACATCAAACAGCTGAAAGCATTAGCTGTTAATTATCAGTTTGTGCTGTTATAGACAATAGTGCAGCAAAAGGCATACGAATTAGCACCCTCGCCCAGCTTCGGCTGCGCGTGGAACACCTGCATAAAAACACACACGAATTAGCACCGGCCTTAGAATTCCCAAGTAAAGAGCACAATTTTCACTTAATTCAGGCGCAGGAACCTAGGGAGGTGGCGCGGGGCGGAGGTGCGGCGGCTGCACGCCGCCGACGCCGGTGAATACCGACGCGAAGAGGCCTGCGAGCTGCACGGGGTCCCGGTCCTGCAAGAACCAAGACGACAAGGCAAGAAGACACCTCAGTCAGCCGGAGTCCCAAGTCCTCAATGGCAACCACGACCAGTTCGAAGAGTCGGTAGGGTAGGAAGCTCACCGGCTTGCCACCGTTGGGGTCATTGTGGGGGCGCCTGGCGTTGCCGGAGGCCTCAACCGCGGCGAAGGCAGTCAGGCGGATGCGCCGAGGCGGTGAGGCCGACCGGCGACGCAAGCGCCTCTGGGCTTTGGCCTTCGCGGCTCCCCCTCCGCCTCCGAGCCAACCACCTCAGCACCTCCCCCTCTGCCTCCACGCCGACCGAATCCGGCCTCCCCCTTCGGCCTCCGCGGCTCCCCCTCCGCCTCCACGCCGACCGCCTCGGCACCTCCCCCTCCAGCCTCTGGGCTCCGGCCTCCCCCTCCACCTCCACACTGACCGGATCCGGCCTCCTCCTCCGGTGGGAGGAGGGGGTGCTTGAGCCCCCACAAGCACCCACACTGGATTCGCCCTGGCAATAATGATCTTTTCTCTGTTCTTTTATGTTTGAATGATTGAATCTATTATCTTTGATAGTTTGCTACTTTGCATGATATTTAGTAATTAGTAGTAATTATCTTTTATGTTTTGAATTAGTAGGAATGATTAGATGAAATAAAATGATGAATGATATATGTTCAATATTTTATATTTGTTATTTAGGAACTAACTATTAAAATTTAAGGATACAAATTATAAAACGAAGAGGAGTAAGACTATTCATCCTACTATTTAATAGGTCAATACGGACAACGTACGCAATTTTAACCATAGGAAGCAGTTTTGAGTAGTAGTTTCGAAAAGCCACCTGAAAAAGTTGTTCCGTTTATTTCGACTTTCAGAAAAACCAAAACCAAAAGAAAAAATGCCAAAAATCGGACACATCCACGGATAAGTCTACCACGGGCAGGCTCCCGTGAATCAGCGAATTCGAATGATTCTGTCATGAGAAAGGAAGCATACACGCACCAGGAACACTGCCATACGGCCGGTCGGTCACGAGCTAGCGTGGGTTTCTCCTGCCCACCACCATTGCATCCGGGTCCGACGCTGATGCCTACGCATGTACGTTTGATAGGATAGTGTGGAGCCCGCGCTTCCCTCCGCAATCCCCGGCGTCTGCGTGCATGTCGTGTTAGTGGGGTATCTATCTACCGATCTACTTAAAAATTATACATTAACTGACGGCACCCAAATCACTCCATCATGAGCGCAGCCTAAAAATTATATATTAACTGACGGCACTCGAATTGCTCTAGGGCATGATTTGAGTGCCATAGCGTGAGCTCTAGGGCAACTGTTCACTCAGCTGCCGTATCAGTGGCGGTGGGCAGTCGACCGCCCCACGACTCACGGCATGCACTGCAGGGACTACGACCAAATAAGGACAAACAAGCATCTGACACTGCATGTTGTGTTTGTGGGGTATCTATCCACCGATCTACTTAGGGGGTGATCGGAATAGCGATAGTTTTTTATTTCTGGCTGAAATTTTAGCTTCTGATTTCTGGCTGAAATTTCACTGTAGCTGATTGATTTTTTACTGTAACTGAGTTGGCTTATTAGTCATAGCTAAATTTAAAAATATATAAAAATAAAAGCAGCATCACGGACAATGCAAAGGAATACGGAAAAAAATAAAACACAAAAATACTAAAAAAACAAAAAAAAGCACTAGCCAACAAAATTACTACAGTAATTCACAAGCTGAAAAAAAAGCCAGAAGCTGTCGCCCACCTCCATCATGAGCGCAGCCTAAAAATTATATATTGGGCCTGTTCTTTTGGTCATGGTGATGGCTTTTTGTACATTTCTGACAGAGATTGCGGAAAGAGATATACTCGCTTGCGATTTTTGATGGTACAGATATTAGTTTTTTAACGTGTACTACAATTAACTTGTAGACCCCATCTTAAAAAAATACTCCGTTTAAAAGTTAGTTACTGTAGCAAAAGCCAAAAACGACTTTTAGAAGCCGCAAAGAACAGGGCCATTAACTGACGGCACTCGAATTGCTCTAGGGCATGATTTGAGTGCCATAGCGTGAGCTCTAGGGCAACTATTCACTCAGCTGCCGTATCAGTGGCGGTGGGCAGTTGACCGCCCCACGACTCACGGCATGCACTGCACGGACTACGACCAAATAAGGACAAACGAGCATTTGACAGCTGACGCAGCCGGTCGAATCGGTTGTGGACGAACGACTCCGACCATTGACTCGCACTAATTGCACCACTAGTACTTACAGTATAAATTGGGCACGTGACCCGTGCGGTACTAGCTCATGCACACACCATCCGATACGGCAGCATGCATCCCACTGCCAAATCGTTCTTGCTCCTCGTCGTCGTAGCAGCCGCCACCTCGACGTCCTTCACCACCCATGCGCTGGCGCCGCGCGTCCCGGCCGGCCGTGCCATCGGCGCCGGCACA
The DNA here is from genome assembly GCA_036346265.1 of Melocanna baccifera. Lineage (NCBI taxonomy): Eukaryota > Viridiplantae > Streptophyta > Magnoliopsida > Poales > Poaceae > Melocanna > Melocanna baccifera. Next base: position 23,798,212 of record CM070706.1, read on the forward strand.
AGCACCGCTTGCGTGCCGCGGGAGCGGGATGCCCTGCTGGAGTTCAAGCGGGGCATCACCAGCGACCCCAGGTGGCAGGCAGGACTGCTGCCGCTGGAGAGGCGTCCGGTGCAGCAACCGGACCGGCCGTGTCCTCGAGCTTCATCTTCGCAACGTTCACGCCAATGAGTCACATTTCATCGATGAAGATGAAACGGCTTTGGTCGGCCAAATAAGTCCATCTCTGCTCTCCTTGCAGCACCTGGAATATCTCGATCTCAGATTCAACAAACTCCAGGGGCCGACAGGCCTTGTCCCAGAGTTCATGGGCTCTCTCAAGAACCTGAGATATCTTAACCTCTCCTTCATACCCTTCTCCGGTAGGGTGCCTCCTCAGCTTGGCAACCTCTCAAAGCTGCACTATCTTGGTCCCTTAGGATCATCTAGGTGTAGATGAGAGCGTGTTCTTGCTTGGATTCGAGAGAGAAGAGGAGAGGGAGAGGGAAGTACTGACCGTCCGATGCATTGGAGGAGGAGCTGGCCATCGTTGCTTCGTCGGTGAAGTCTGCGCACGGGCAGCGACGGTCGGGGAAGAGGAGGACGGTGGTGGCGGTGTAGATCCGGTGAAGAGGACGGTGATGGTGCTTCCCGTTGCCGACTGCGCGTCCCGCTAGATCGGTCTAGGGTTTTGTTGGTGGGGATTTACGGCTCAGGTGAACCTCGTACTTTGAGCCGCCAGCCCCCACCCCTTTATTTAAAGCGCAGCGCGACGGGGGCCCACCAGCCAATAGATGGGCTGGGCGCCCCCGATCAGGGCGCGGATCAAGGCCCCGATTAGCCGTTGGGCTAATCGGGAGAGAGATCAATCCAACAGACCTCTCATCCACCTATGTTTACCTTTCATACGATGCTGCACACATGAACTCCACAGATATCTCATGGTTGACACATCTACCTTTGTTACGGTACCTCAACATGCAGTCTGTAGACCTGAGCACGGTGGTTGATTGGGCTCATGTGGTGAACACGATTCCTTCTATGAGGGCCCTTCATCTTGCTAATTGCTACCTTGCAAGTGCAAACCAGTCGCTGCCGCACCTTAACCTCACAAATCTTGAGGAGCTCGATCTCTCCGAGAACTACTTTGGCCACCCAATTGCATCTTGTTGGTTTTGGAAAGTAAAAGGCCTCAAGTACCTTAACCTTGCGTCGACCGGTTTGTACGGTCAATTCCCAAGAGCTCTAGGAGATTTGAAATCCCTCCAAGTCCTTGACCTCTCTTTTTCTAGTAGTGATTACTTGGGCATCATGACAGCAAACATGACAAATCTATGCAATCTGGAAATCCTGGATCTCAGCTATAGTAACTTGCGCGGAAACATAGTAGAGTTATTAGAGAGATTACCGCAATGTTCGTCCAACAAATTGAGCGAACTGGATTTGTCAAACAATAGTATCACCGGAATGCTACCAAATTGGATAGGGCAATTGGACAGCTTAATCACTCTTGACCTCTCTAACAACCTCCTCACTGGACCTATGCCTTCTCAGATTGGCGTGTTCAATAATTTGACTTACCTGGACCTAAGCGGCAATAACCTCGATGGTGTGATCACACATGAACACTTTGCTAGTCTAACAAGCTTAAAGAAAATAGACTTATCTGCCAATTCCCTCAAGATTGTGGTGGATCTGCCTCCCTTTAGACTCGAATCTGCATATTTTGCATCTTGCCAGATGGGTCCTCTTTTTCCCCATTGGCTGAAATGGCAGGTCGATATTCTTGATCTTGATATATCTAGCGCGGGTATAACTGATGCACTTCCAGACTGGTTTGTAAGTACCTTTTCAAAGGCCATACGTTTGAACATTTCCAACAACGGAATCAGGGGTAGCTTGCCAACAAACTTGGAGGTTATGACTCCATTAAGTAGACTCTATTTGAATTCAAACAAGCTAACTGGCCAAATACCTCAGCATATTGGACATCTCCAGGAACTCTTTATCTAGAAACCGGTCAAAGAGGCAAAAGATCCTAGGCGTTTGTTCCTTCTCCTGTGCCGATTACTCCGAGACTAGACAAGTCTCAGTGTTCCTTCTCGTGTGCCAGTTCTTTACTTTTGTTTATTGGGAAGAAGCATGGGGGCGTCCATCCATTACAGTGAGCAGGCCTCCGATTGCAAAAATTCTTTACAAGAAGCATGAACGCAGAGACAAGTATCAGTGTACGTTCCTCCTCCTTTGCCAGTTCTTTACTTTGTTTGTTGGGAAGAAGCATGGGGCGTCCATCCATTACGGTGAGCAGCCCTCTTAGATACGATTGCAAAATTTTGGAAGCATTACTCTGAGACAAGACAAGTCTCGGTGCTAGCGTTTCCCACCGGTTGGGCTCCAGTCGTCCATTGTTAGGTCCAAACGTTGGATGATACATGACCAAAAGTTTAACCATTGAGTGATTTAGTCTATTGGTTTAACTATTGGACGATTTGACTATTTGTCGCTCAACAGTTGGACGATTAACTTAAGTCATCTAACTATGCAGCGACAGATAACAAAACTATAAAAAAAATAAAACACAAGTATAATACTGTAATTTAGAATAAAAATATATTATTATAAAAAATTCCCCGAACTTGTGTGCATTGTGCGTGGGTTTCTCTACATGCGATGAGATAGACACTAAGGCTCTGTTTATTAAGGCTTAGGTTTTTGGCTTATAGCTCAAAGCTAGCCTTTTGACTTAAACAGCTTAAAAGCAGTTAGCTTTTAAGGCAAGCCAGACTATTTGGCATCCTGGCTTTTTTATGGGTTAGGTGTGGTGTAGCTTATTACTAGAAAGTCTGAAATACTAATGTTATATTGGCTGACAACATGTATGATCTCTGTTATCTTGTAGCAATTGAATTTGATTACTCACTATTTGTCTATTTCATTGCTCTTGTTTTGGTTGGTTTTGATCACTCCTTTTCTCTCTTCTTGATCTTGTTGTGTCAAGAACGTGATTGAGATGGAGATAGCCTCTAGGGATTAATCTCCTATTATTTAGGCACTTTGATAGTAAGTTTATGAAGAAACCTAGTTTTGCTTGAGTTTGGCCTCATCAAGTGATTTTTTATTTCAAGGGTTTTTAGGTCATGTTCTTTGGTGTTCTAGCTTACTGTGACATGTGAGAATACATCTAGAATCATCTTGGCTATCATTTATCCATGAGCAAGTTGTATTCACTGTTTAGGGTTTTTGGCTTGGTTTTGGTGCAACCTTCCGATAAACTGAAAAATATCTCAACTTTGGCCATGATTTTTATGATCGTTTGTTGAAATAGATTCTTGACATCTTAGAGTAGATCCTTGCAAAGTTTTATATCATGTTGATTTATGGATCAAAAGTTCTCTCGATTTTATTTTTTAAAGTTAGGTTGGAAACACTATTTATTGCATTGATTTTACTGTAGCAGTGATCAGACCACCCATATACTAGCAGTCAGACCGGTCGGGCCAGTCAGACCACCATTTGGAGGCCGGTCAGACCGCTGAAAAGGGTTAGGTTTCAGGTTTTATCGATTTAAGCTAGTTGGTTTGATGTTTAGCTAAGGATTCTATGTCCTACACCTTTGTAGGTATTTGAGGATAGAATTTTGAATATTTAAGAGAAAATGTTGACTTGGCACAATTTATCCCCCCTCTGATGCCATATTCAGTCTTCCATTCTAGTCTCCTACCCGCTCCCCCACGCCTCCACTGCCACCACCTTCTTCTAGTCAACCCCACGCTCTTCTCGTCGCTCTGCAGCATCAGGAGCAGCATGCCCGCATGCGCTAGTGCCGCCTTCTACGCCCTGCTCAACACCTCACCACTCCAGTCCAAGGTGACTCTTGGAAGAAAAGCTTTTTTGTTTTTTAGTAAAAGAAGATACTTCAAATATTCCTTTTCTATCAATATTTTCTTACTCTGATTTTTTGTAGGGGTTGAATTTATAAGTGTTTGATTGCGCAGGAAAGGCCTATTATGGGCTGACAATCTTCTTGAAGGAGAATTTCCTCAATGTTTTGAGCCGAGGGATGCGGAAGTACTACTTCTACGCGGTGGTCCTACAAAACGGCTAGTAATGTTCAGTTGGTGTCACTGTGCTTCCACTACCACTGGCTAGATGTAGCTGTCTTTGTCAGTCTTTACTTGGACCTTGAGACTGTTTTTATTTCATGCTTGTCTGCGCGGATGTTGTTCATTTTAGTTGGGTTATCATGTCCAACATCTTTCATGTAGCCATCCAAATTGTTCACTTGGTGGTCAGTTCCTTCGTTCAGGCTAACTTAGCGGTTAGTACTATGAACGTTGGTGCTCGACCGGGAGAGCATGTAGCTTAGCTCGCCGTACGCCGCCGGGCACCCACCGCCTGCACCTCCCCCGCCGTCATTGTTGCCTTCGGTCGAGAGACAGGACAGTGGCCGGGGAAGTCGGCCGTGAGCATGACCGCGTGGGGTAATTGGGACCCAGCCTGCGGGTGGAGGGAAGCAATTGGGCCTTTGCGTCCCGGGATTGAGCCCATTACAACTCCGAACTTGGAATTTTTTTTAAATGATCTACTTTTTTATTCTAAATTACACAGTATTATACCTGCATTTTATTTATTTATTTGTAGTTTTGACCATTTATCACTCTACGGTTATGCGACTTGAGCACCGTTAAGTGACGCAAAAGTCACCTAATTATTGAGCGATTAAACAAAGTCACACAATAGTTAGACGACAAGCCTCTAGTCGTCCAATCGTTTAGCGACTAGGGAGTTAGTTAGAAACCAGTCAAAAGCCAAAAGATTCTAGGAGTTTTTCTTAAGCTTATTTCTGAGTGTTTGTTCCTTCTCCTGTGCCAGTTACTCCGAGACAGGACAAGTCTCAGGGTTCCTTCTCCTATGGCAGTTCTTTACTCGGCTGTGCGCAAGTGGGCTAGCTCGGGCCGGGAAAGGAAGAAGGATGGAAAAGGTTTTAGACATTTATTTGAAATGCCAAATTCAATTAAAATTAAAATTTTGGTTTTGAATTCTCTCAAAATGCTTGTTCAATTCCAAAAATAAACGAATTTTTTTAAAGTTGCAAAATTTTAAAAGGTTTCAAATTTGAGTGAAATTTGGGATGTTACAATATTCCAGCTAGTATCACCAAACTTACACAACTTTATCATTTGAATCTAGCAGGCAATAGTCTATCCGATCCATTGCCTCGCAATTTGTCAAATTTAACGTGGATGTCAAAAGAGATTATTTATTGTAATTCTTTGTCTAGAAAATATGTTATTGAAAGAGATATTTCTTCTTACTACTATTACGACCCAACTGGCTAGTCTGTCTATGGTGATGAAGGGGTAAGAGCTTCATTATTTTTGTGGGACAACTAGAGACCCGTCCAGCATTGATTTAACTTTGAACTACTTAATTGGTGGAATTCCAGAAGAAATAGCTCCTCTTCATCCATTATAAATTTGAATTTATCATGGAATCAATTGAGTGGAAATATTCCTTACAAGATCGGGGCCTTGCAGTCATTGGAGTCATTCCACCTCTCAAACAACAACCTTTCAGGAGAAAACTCTCTGAACCTGTCGAATCTGACATATTTAAGCTACATGGACATGTCAACAATCTTACAGGAGGAATACCATCAGGACGTCAACTCAACACCCTCTACATGAACGAACCGACTATGTACAATGGCAACGGCGATCTTTGCGTCCCTCTTCTTCAAGTGACTTGCTCAGGCAACAATGCATCAAAGCGCGGTGATCAAAGGAGAAATGAACAGGACTCTCTGTGTAGGATCGATTCACACTAAGATAGACAATCAGAGGAGGGGTGAATGATTGCGGAAGCTAAAAATAAATTTTACGACTCCCCCTCAAATACAAAACCTATTTAAGCCTCGTTTCGATTTCTGGACAGAACACTGTAACCTCACTAAACTGATCTCAATAAAAAACCGTAACTCCGATTAACCTCAAACTTTGTCGGAATAAACTAGATAAGGTTATTGAACTAACCCAACTGGAATTACGTCAATCGGAGGTCTAGAACTCGAGATATAAAATAAATAAGATCGCTGATGTAGAAGTGACGAAAATTGATTAAGTTCTAATTAAGCGATTAAGCAAAATCCGTAAGCAAATTAATCAGTCAAACTTCCAAAAAGAAACACTTTCTTAAGTAATTCTTTTGTGCTAATCACCAAGTAACTTCCAAAGAGAACTGAAGCATGCAACAGAGATGATGCATACAGACCATCAAAGGAACCATGCAACATCTACCAACGCAATTGAATTGCAGAATTAAATGCGAAAGAGGATCCTTGCTAGCTGTTGGTGGTAGGATTAATTTAGACGGGCAATTAATTAAGCCATGCATGCAATTGCAAATCAATTTATTAAGTACGTCTCAACTCTACGCTATCTCTAATCAGGTGCTACACATGAAAGCGAATCATGCATGCAGTCAGGAATCAAAACGAAAAAAACAGAAAACTCACGGCCTCACCCAAAAACAGCCGATCGGACGACCTTGTCCCAAGCGCCAGTTCTGCGCCAATTTCTTGATTGCGGCACGGATGAAGAACCTCACGTTACGCATAAGACACGGCATGCATGCACTTGCTTTCACGTTCAATGTACATGCATGCAAACCAACATGCAGACCAACATGCAAAACAAAAATATGATTAGCAAACCAAATTAACCCTTTAATGACTTACCTAATCACCAGCGCACAGCCCAGAGACAGCAGGCGCCCTCTGTTCTTTTTCTCCAGAAAATTTTGCCGAAGCAAACAGCCGCGAAATCTCCTCCTGCGATAGATCACGCACTCGCCTCGCCTTGCTTCTTTTCCATCCAGAGCAATGCAGCGTCGCCAGCCTCCTTCTTTATTTCTCTCAAAACAAATCACCGCGCAACACAAAAGAGGCCGCCGCTCTATACTTTTTCTAATCGCTCCAAGCTTTTCTCGGAACAAGCTGCAGGCAACAATCTAGTGACTATTTCTTTGATTTCTCAAAAGTCTCGGCCGCCAAAACCAAAAAACAGCCGTAACACCTAATTGATACATTGTTTCTGGTCAAGACCCCTCACGTTCCCTAAAAGCCACGTTACTTACATTGGCTGAACGCAGATTTTTATATCCCTACCAAACTCAACTAACATACCAGTATGATCTCCTATTCGGACTCTTTACGCCACTGACTCGTATACGACTCACGAACTCTTCCGCCAACTCGTATACGACTCTCCTACAAACAGGGGCGGATCTGGGCCTCGGGCTAGGTAGGCTATAGTCCGAGGCCCAGAGAAAATAATAGTGCAAAATATTTGTATATGGGTCAGAAAAATTCAATATTTATACCCCAGCCCGAGGCTTTGCAGCCAGTGGCCCAGCCTAATGGCCCAATTAGGGGCGCCAGTTCACGTTCGCTTCGCCCACACGGCCACACCAACCCTAATTCCCTTCGCGCTTGCCGTCTGCCCTCCACTCCAATCCAATGACTCCAGTGCAGCCAGCAGCACCGTCGCCCTCTGGCCTCCCTCCACGGCTCCACACCCACGCCTGGTGCTAGTTTCTGGGGGGATTCGATGGTTTCGTGAGGAGACGCGGTGGGTTTCCTCGGTTTCTTGGCCCCTACTTCGATTCCGGCATGTGAGATTTGTTCGCCGGTGGAAAATCTCAAGGATTTCTGCCGTACAACAGTCTACTGCTTCCCACAGCGGGTTCTTGGCGGAATTGGGGTTCCGTTTTGGGTCCTTGGCCTTCGTCGTAATCCACCAAATCGCTGGGGTTTCTTGCCGAGCGGTGCCAGATTGGTACTACCACCGCCCTTGTCAGAATTTTTTTGGGGGATTTTTGTTTTCAGCTTGATAGTAATGCTATGCCCAGCTCCTATTCTTGCTACTACCATTAGGGCCATCTTCCCTACGGAGGTTATGTTACTTAGGTTACTTGGGAACTCAGCAGCTTGCGTAGTTGTAATCATGGAGTGTGGGCGCGGTTCTCTCTAGATCTAGCCACTAATCTCAAAGATCGGTGCATCATGTTGTTGTTCTTGCAACTTGGACTTGTGAAGTGAGCTCTGTGTTGTGTCACTACTCACTTCGGGGGTTTACGGATTCATTAGTTCAGATTTCAGAATTAGTACTAGATCCCTGAAGATGCTTATCTGAATAAAGAGCATTCAGCATTTTCTTATTTGTCAGGGTCCCACCGACAACGATTACTATTTTTTTGCCATTCTATATGCTGCTAAGTATTGTTGGTTGCATTTTCTTCTCAGCTGGATACCATTACCATATAATTTGTAGATTGAGCAATTCATATCTCCATGTTATTTTTGTAGCATGTACAAGCGTTACAAAGCACCAGACGACATGTGTAACGTTTGGGGATGAATCGAGTGTTCATTGTTTATGTGCACTCATTAGAACAAAATTGATTATGTGCATTTGGGCATATTTATCATTGTTGAAGCTGTGTGCATTTATGTGACAGGAATCAACGAAGTAATCTATAAGCACTTGATACTTTTTACCTTCTGTTTCAGGGGAACCCTTTATGGATGGGCAACTTGTTCCTTATGATCCTAAATACCACGAGGAGTGGGTCAGGAACAATGCCCGTGCGGCCGTGCCAATGACTTGGTAAGTTGGTTGGTTAGAAATTTGGAATCATTCAGTTGTTCAGGGCATGATCTGACACTCATATCCAATTTCAAATATTTACTCTTACGTTGTCTTTGTAGGTTTTGTTCCATGTCAAACTTCAATGAAGAAATGGTGGGATAGGATAGAAACTGGCGTTAGTTTTAGGTTGTTATATTTTAGCCCGGGGCGTAGCCAAATCCTGATTCCGCCACTGCCTACAAATATGCGGCCATCACACCGAATACAACTCCAATCCGTATACAACTCGTATACGCCCCGTCCGGGCACATGCAGCCTTGCCGCATGCCTACGCCATGACGCATCTCCGCGCCTCCAACGCCGTGTCATCTTCATGTGCATTATTCTCTAGCCTGAACATCCCGCATGACATCCTTGACCGATAGGACCTCAGCTCCTCCCTGAACTTAGTCCCGAAACTTCAGTTCCACCCGAACCTAGTTTCAGTCCTGTCATCGACCATGTTCCGCCTCAAGCAACACCTGCACATGAATAAACAAACAACCATGTACGAGCACAAGTCCACGACTTGACTCAAGTCAATCCGCACAATACCTCACACGAGCATATCATGCAACATACGCTAATCCGTACACGCAACACATCATAAGTAATATCATAACCAATGTTGTCAATTATTCATCACTTAAAACATCTTAGAGCAACTCCAGCAGGGCCCCTACTTGAGCCCCTAAACTCAGATTTGAGAGCCAGAGCAAAAAAATTGAACTCCAGCATGGCCCCTACTTGAGCCCTCAAAAATAGGGGCCTCTCAAATGAGGCCTCCAAGCCCTCATTCCTAGGGGCCCCCTACTTGAGCCCTTAAACTCAGATTTATTCGTATTTGAATAAATACGTCCCTCATTCGGAATAAATTTGAATTTAAATTTGAATATTCGTATTTGAATTCATAAATTTAAACGCCCCTCATTGTGCTTTCAATTTAAATTCGAACAAATTTGAATATTCGTATTTGAATTCATAAATTTAATTTCGGAATAAATTTGAATATTCGTATTTGAATTCATAAATTTAAATTTGGAATAAATTTGAATTTAAATTTGAATACTCGTATTTGAATTCATAAATTTACATATTGTCCCTCATTGTGAAATCATAAATATTTTATTGTGTATTGTGCTTTTGTCCCATATATATGCATATAGTGTGTGAGGAAATAGAGAGAATTGAGAAGTAGGGGCTCTGTTTTGAGAGCTCCTGCTGGAGTGCAATCCAGAAAATAGAGCTCTCAAAAATAGGGGGAGCCCTCAAATGAAAAGTAGAGGCCCTGTTTTGAGGGCTACTGCTGGAGTTGCTCTTAGACATGGCCACATGGTCTAACACTTTGAGGCAATGTTCTTTTACTCTAGACTTGGGTCAGGATTTGTGGTTGGCCTTTGGGTGGTGTTTTCTGCCATGCTATTCAAGAAAACATAGAGGAATGCTTATTGTCACTTCTTCGACAAAGATACATGACAACACGTATGTACTTGTGATGGTAATTACTTGGGGAAGGTTGGCCCAAAAGACAACTACACGCTGAGTTGAGACAATTGGAAAGCTTGGTATTGGAAAGGCTCTGCGCAGATGAAGCCATACTACAAGCAACTAATGTTCTGTTGGTGCTGTTGTGAGTGCTATGAATAAATGAAGGTGAAAACGTATCACCGCTTGTTTGGTTGTGCTTGAAGCTAAAATAATGAGTGTTGCATAATAGATGTATCAACTAGTATGTACTTGTCATAAACCCGAGGAGTGAGTGTTATCCATTCCACCCATGTATGTGTTTTTGTGTTGATCCCGCACGCCTGCAATCGGTGGCTTTGCCTGTGACTATATTTGCCGGATGGCAAACAAGACGGAATGACAACAGAAATAAAAAAAACTCTAGCGCTAGATACAAGTTGTTGTTCGGTTGCAGCATGATCTCAAGGATCCTTACTACGTACAGGATAGCAGGGGCAGACCCACCATGATTTATGGGTATTCAACTGAATACCAAAGATTTTTGGCAAAAAACTGCTATATACAAGGTATAATACATATGTACAGTAGTAGTTGGGTCAAATTCATCATGTTCATACCCAGCCAGCCTAAATTGGCGCTAGATCCTTTTGGTCCCATTTCCCTCTCCTAGGCCCAAATTGGCGCAGTCTCTCCTCTCACTCAAGTCTCTCTTCTCTGGCTAACTCCGTCTAGCGGCACAGGAGGCTTCTGTGAAGGATTATGTGAGAAGGTCATGTTTAATATTATGATGACCTATTGCAAAGTTCATGGAATGGTCAAGCAATTTTGCAAAGATACATATTTTGGCTTTGGCAGGATTGGCTTTGGACAAAAATTGAGGTTTTTGGGTTTTGAGTCATGGATTAAGTTGGGTAACTTGGGTCATTGCATTAATATTGCATTATGCATATTTTGGCTAACTTGGGTCAAGTTGTGAAGAACTTATGACCAAAAACGATTTCTTTATCTTTGAAAGTACAACATCGCTTGGAGTCAATCGTGGTCAACAGTGATGATCGGGGCTAGGCTCATGGAGGAGTTGAGGCCCAAAACGATCAAGAATGATGGGTGGGACGGTGAGTTCAAGCATGACACGAGAAAGACAGGAAATGTTAAAAGCGAGTTCGAACAGCAAGATGGCACCATGAGGCTTGGACGGTCCAAGTGAGCCGTAGTTTAGTGGAACTGAGATGGAAGAGACTTGGCAATGTGTAGAAAACTAGTGGTGTGCCTACACGTGACAAGCATAGTAATTGCTTGCAAAGGATAGTGATGACTGGGTCCACGAGGAATATTTTGGTAGTATGGCCAAAATATCGGAAACCTCCTTGGATCAAAATCGTTGCAAATGGGCAATGCGTTGGAGAGCAGTTTAGGTCAAGGTTGAGCTGGTTTGATCCAAACGGATCGAGGCTAAGGATTTAGCAGATACAGGTTTATGTGCTTTGAAAAGTGTGCATAAGCGAACATGTATGAGTAAAACCCATGTATGTAGGGTTTAACAAGTTTTTCCATTGTACTAAATGGATAGTATCTATTAAAGGGTAGATGTGGCTAGCTAACCCATCTATAAAGGGGAGTTGAGATGGAAACATGTGGTCATCCATCCAACCCACCTCTCTTGTACTTTGATGTTTTAGAATTAGTGTTTTGAGTGCATGGTGTGCTCTTTATTCTTTAAGGTGGAGTGGTTGTAAAACCTATATCTTCAAGTGACAATACATCAATCTTTGATGATCTCTATGTCTATTTCGTGTTTTGATTAATTTGCTCTTGCTTCAGTTGATTTTGATCTCTCCTCTTCTCTCTTTTTGATCTTGTTGTGCTAAGAATGTGATTGAGATGGAGATAGCCTCTGGGGATTAATCTCCTATCATCTAGGCACTTTGATAGCAAGTTCATGAAGAAATTCGGTTTTGCTTGAGTTTGGCCTCATCAAGTGATTTCTTGTTTCAAGGATTTTTGGATTGTGTTCTTCAGTGTTCTAGCTTGTTGTGATATATAGGAATACATCTAGAGCCATCTTGGCTATCATATACCCACGAGCAAGTTGTATTTACTGTTTGGGGTTTTTTTGGCTCAATTTTGGTGCAACCTTTAAACAAACTAAAAAATATCTCAACTTTGGCCATGATTTTCATGATTGTTTATTGAAATAGGTTCTTGATATCCTAGAGTAGATCCTTGCAAAGTTTTATATCATTTGGATCTACGGATCAAAAGTTTTTTCGATTTTATTTTTTAAAGTTGGGTTGAAAATATTATTTATTGCCCTGATTTTACTATAGTAGCGGTCAGACCACCCTTATACTAGCGGTTAGACCACCTGGGCCAGTCAGACCGCCATTTAGAGGCCGATCAGATCACTGGAACGGGTTAGGTTTCAGGTTTTGTTGATTTAAGTTAGTTGGATTGATATTTAGCTGAGGATTCTGTGTTCTATATTTCTGTAGGTGTTTGAGGATAGAATCTTGAATACTTAGGAAAAAATTTTGAGTTGGCACCATTCACCCCCCTCTGTTGCCATATTCAGTCTTTCATTCTTGTCTTCTACCCGCTCCCCGCGCGTCTCCCCTGCCACCACCTTCTAGTCAACACCACGCTATTCCCATCGCTCTGTGGCATCAGGAGCAGCATCCCCGCATGCGCCAGCGTGGCATTCCTCGCTGCCTTCCACGCCTTGGTCGACACCTCGCCGCTCTAGTCCAAGTTGACTCTTGGAAGAAAAGCTTTATTTTGTTTTTTGTAAAAGAAAATACTTCAAATATTCGTTTTCTATCAATATTTTCGTGTTCTGATTCTTTGTAGGGGTTGAATTTATAAGTGTTTGATTGCGTACGAAAGGCCTATTGTGGGTTGTTTTGATGTTGCAATTGTATTGAAATATGTGGATTGACATGTATTGTTTTGAAATAATCAATGAGCTATGGATGTGGACGTTGCTTTTACATTAGCATCTATGGATGGAAGCGCGTTAATTTCACCTAACTGAAGAGCTTGTAAATGTGAATTGGAGTTTTTGGAGATCAGTACAGTGCTCTGGGGTTTGGTTAGGGACTATGGGTAATAGGATCTTCTTTTCCTAGGATCTGATCTGTATTTGCTGTAGTGGCTATTGCAAGGAGTGTTTTTTTGTTGATTGCTGTCTCTCTGGCAAAGTTTTCATGAAACACAGTAAGAGTGGCGACAAGAGTTCATGGTTAGTACAGTTTTAGATTGCTAGTAGTAATAGCTTGATTGTTAACAATGTATACAAAGTAGTAGTTTGGCTTAGTGCCATTTGCGCTTCACAAAAATAAGTAAAATGCTCCACGTGCTTTATTTGACAGAAAATTGTAGTGATCATCGTGAGTTCAACAATATTCTTGAGTTCCTCTCCACTATGTTTTTCTTGTTATAGTATAGACCTTTCATAGTCTTAGCTCCATGTATATCAAGAGAGTTATAATCTTGACATGGTAAAGTTTGGTGTAACTATCTTTTCACCTGAGGAAAAAAGGGGTGATTTTTATGTTACTTTGTATTATAGGTATCTAGAGCTGTGGCAGAGGAGAAGCTATCATATTCACAGGCCATTCATCCGAGGGTTCATTAGCCACCTCGATGGGAATAACCTTGTGGTCTAATCTGATTTTTGATATATATTTGATTTTTAATTATGTTATAATTTCTTTATATTATTTGAGATGTTGTCTCTAGTACGAACAATCATACTTTAATTTTCACTATTGTGGACCTTTATATTTTCTATTGAATAATCTTTTCGTAACTTCGAATACTCGTTTTGAAATTACTAGGTCCGCCACTACATGATAGAGACATAGCTAGTTTAACAATCTATAGGATTCTTCACTTGGTGACCAGTTCCTTCATTTTGGTTAAATTTGCTGCTCATTTTTTTCCGCATCCTCTAGTCCCTGCTCGGCAACCGAAGCATGTTCAGAAATGGATGAGGTTTCTGATTTGGTAGATGCCAACTTGCACTCAAGGAGTTAGCTGAGCTTTAGATCTACTGAGTTGGCTAATGATCGCCATGTACGTCGATCAGATTTGTTGTCTACAAGGCTGACAATTTGCATGAAGGAACAGGCATTACACACTTGTTAGATCACAACTGTGATCGTCGGGATGCCGCAGCCCGTAGGTCTCATCGGAGGCTGGGGTCAGGGGTGGCTAGGGGCAGAACTGGCCTCGGGCTGGGTAGGCTATAGCCCAAGGTCTAGAAATCCTACTAGTAGTAACCCTCTTTAGCACTAGCCTATTATATATCTATCATATCGACCTTGCCCGAGGTCAAGCAGGCCAGCTAGCCCGGTAGGCGGTAGCAGCAGACAGCCCACCCCCCGCACACATCTGGCTCAGCTAGCACCAAGGTGAAGGCCAATGGCCCATTACATCAGTCAAAGCAAGAAATAAACCCTAGGGCACCAAATCCCCAAATCAGAGCCAGTAGTGTGTAGCCGCAGCCCGCGATCCATGCCCTCGCCTCCACACCCACGCTGTCGGTCACTGCCATCGCCTGCGCATGCCCACGCCGTCGGCCACTGCCCTCACGCTCTCGATGCGGCGACGCCTGTGCAGCTACACTCCTGACACCACGCTGCGTCCCTCATATTGCCTGCACTTGGCACTCCCAACGGCCCATGCCGCTGTCCCGAGTTCCCATCTTCCCGACACCGTCGACTCCGAGCCCCACCCTCACACTCCTATAGGCTGCAGTCCTTCACGTGCTCCCCGAGGCCCTGACGAGCGACAGCCTAATGACTCCACCAGGCCGACTAGGCGAGGACGACTACCACTGCCACTGGCCGAGGCACCGAGAGGCCGATGGGCCGTGCTAAGGCAAGGCAATAATCATCCTTTCTCTAATATTTTATGTTTGAATAATTGAATCTATTATCTTTGATAGTTTGCTACTTTGCATGATATTTAGTAATTTGTAGTAATTATCTTTTATGTTTTGAATTAGTAGGAATGATTAGATGAAATAAAATGATGAATGATATATGTTCAATTGTTGTGGTTTCAGACCAAATAGTAGAACTAAGAACTAGAGAGAATTTTTTGGTGTATCAGGAAGGATCGCCCCCCAGATCTCCTTTTTGGAGCCTTATATAGCTTCCATATCCCTTTTACAATATTGCCCTCGGTTACAGGTGTTGCTCTAAAACACACCTGTCCTTTACATGTTTACATGGATATTTTACTAGGCTATTGGGCTATGTGGGCCGAACGGGCCAGGTGGAGGCCAACCCTTCAACAGTAGCTTCTCACAGTAGAAGGCTCCCATCTAGGTAGGCTGAAGCTGTGTCGGTAAGCCTTTTGGTCTCCTCCACTCGTTCGGTCCTTCACCCAATGAAGTCGCGGTTCGAATTGCTCAAACTGCTGAGAGCTTATCTTCGTGGCGAAGTTTGCGATTTATGTGCTCTTTCAGATGTCTTCTCCGTAGTGCACGGGAAAGGTTCTTTGCCTTCGAGGGTTATTACCACCCTTTGCGAGGCACCACGAAGTCTTCACTCTTCGCTTCTTTTGGCTATGCCCTCCGGAACGTAAGGAGACCCCTGCGTACGAGGCCTTATGACTTCGCCTAAGTCCGCGAAGTCCTTGCAAGGCAGTTAGGTCTTCCACCAACTGTCAAGAGTACTGTTTCACCGGATACGTGTCGCCTGGTAATTGAGACATGACGGTTGCTGCGCCAGTTTGTAGGGGCCCGCAGGTTGCGTGTAACGCAACGATTGGCGCGCCACGCGGGCGTACTGTCTGCACTTCGCATGGTTCCCACACTCCTCGTACACCCCATAAGACGCGATGTTTGGTGATCAACACCTGTGCCGTCCCTGTCGCTTCAAAGATGCGGCGCTTGGTAATCGGCGCTAGCACTAATCTTGTCATTTCGGTGGCCTGACGCTTGGCAATCAGCGTCCACGCTGAGCCTGTCACTTTATGTGCCCCTGGTGTGTAAGATTCTCCCCGAGGCGTTACCGACGGACTTCTAGGGGGCGCCATTACAGAAGGCGCATCTCTATAGTCGCGCTCTCGGCCTATAAATTGCAGAAGCTCTCCCAAGGAGACACTTTACCAGTGCTCAGAGCCCCCCACTGCCGTATACTCTTCATGTTCGTTTCTTCCTTTCTTCGTTCTCCTTTTGTTCTTCCTTCTCTACCCTCTAGATGCCTCGCTCCCGCCGCCCCGTCGAGATGGAGTTTGAGCTTGTAGGGTGGGAGCCGTCCGCTGTTGACAAGCGATGGAGGGCGGACCAGAAGGTGGTAGGCAACTGCTCCAATATGTTGGGGACAAGCCAGGCCATCCAAGAGCTGATCCACGACCTGATTAGCAGCGGCAAGGTCTCAAGTCGGAGAGCGGTTCGACTTCCCTCTCACGACGAGAGGGCGCCCCACCCTTCTAGATCCAAAGTGGTGGTGTTCTCCACGTACTTCGACGCCAGCCTAAGGCTCCACTCATCGAGGTTCGTGGCCGGGGTGCTTCGGCGATACGAATTGGAGTTGGTGCAGCTAACCCCGAACACCATCATGCGCCTGGCCGTCTTCTGCTGGACGTGCCGGATAGAGGGGTCATCGCCGAGCACTTCCCTTTTCTGCTTTTTGCTTGACGCCCGTTGCTAACCCAAGAAGCTCGCAAAGGGCGAGTACGTCAATCTTGGCAATGTCAACTTCGTGTTGCGTCCGCAACGCACGAAGTTGTTCCCGGCGAACTCAACAAGGGCGAAGTGGGAGTCCCACTGGACTCGCCTGTGGTTTTATCACCACATGGAGGATGTCGGCGGGCTGAAGTGGTCTGGGGAACGTTGGACTTCATCATGTCACCTTCAGTATCCCTCGACCGTGATGACGAGGCGAGAACAAGAAAGTTGGCCGGAGTGGCACTTCGGTTCAACATGCGGGACCTAGCGGAGGAGTTCCTCATGTTTGGGGTGTCTTCGTTAGCATGCCAATGGTCCGTTGAAGTGGTTTGTACTCGTGACGACGGCCTTTGACCTACCATTGCATCTGTGCATCCACCCGAGTCTCCTGGTAAACTCTTGGACATCCATTTGTACAGGCCCTTGCTTTCAGCATTCTAAACGTGCCTTTGCAGGGATGACTCTCCGGGAGGCGGAGCAAGCTGCTGTGGCTTTCCTTGGCCTGTACACAGCCAAGGAACATAGATTGCGGGAATCGGTGATGAGGAACTATGGGCGGATTAATTGAGTGTGCGAGGCACTTCGGATTCCCGTACCAGAGCGTCCCCCCTAGCATCCCGAAGAAACGCAGCGATGGAGGGGACGTTGCGGGGACTTCGGCCTCACGCTCCTTAGTTCATTCCTCAGTGGAGGCGTGATGCGGATACGCACGTGTCTTGTACTTTTCAGTTAAATATATTGTTCAACTGGAAAGAATTTTTGAGTCGCATGAAATATGGCCAGGTGAACTTATTCCAAACTAAATATAATGTTGTTATTCATAAGGATGAAATACTATCTCATGTTATCACATGTTGTATTCTTAGGTTTGTCAATGGCAAAGCAATGGAGAGGCAAAAGGAAGAGGATAATCAGATTAGGTGCCAAAGACATGAAGAAAGAAAGCCCATGCAGTAGGAGAGCAAAAGGGAGAAGCCCAAAGACTTAAACTACAAGTTTTGGATAAGATTTGCAAACCCAATTCGTACCTCCCACAAGCCCAATTGGATTCAAACTCGGATTCAACTTAGAATTTAATTCAGATTCGATTCTGGACAGCCTGACAAGCAGTTACTAAAAAGGCTATAACTTTCACAAACAGAGTCTGATTCGAGCGTTCTTATACTCGTTCAAAAGATAATTTCAAGGGCTACGCAATGGAGCTAGCCCCAGCATCAAATTCATCACGGATCAAAAGTTATGACCAAAACAATATGATGACTATAAAATCTAGTTTCCTTTTGTGAGGGTTCGTATCTAAAACTATATAGGGTTGAGTTATACTAGGTTTGTGGACTCTATGGATGTCTTAAGAGGTTATATAAGCCATGTATTGGCAGTCTTAGAGTAAAGATCACCTTTGAGAAAAATCAATTTATTAAAGTTTGTTCGAGTTTATCATTGCTGTCGAAATTCCATAGGGAATTAGGAGTGTTCTTCAATCAAGATCGTTCAGCGTTTCCGCTGGGAATTGGGTGCACGATAGATCTTCACTTGGTGGTCGGTGAAATCGACGCGAGTGTGTTTTGACGGATTAAAGAGTGTTCGTCCCTTGCACTAGTATTGGAGGATCGCTGTGATTCATCAAGACTCACGTGAGTATCCAATTCTACGTCGAGAAGATCGGGCGACCTCATATCATCTTGTATCAAAGCGCGGTTTACTCGGTAGGATCTTATCCCTTTACTTTTAAATTGATTTATTTCTATCCTATAGTCCATATAGCTGAAAATTACCTCACAAAAAAAATCCAAACCCTAGTTTCACATCTGTTATTTTTGTGAGTTTTGTTATGTTTTGATCAATTAGAAATTTTGTTTACGTGCTGATCTTAGTGTCCTTTTGCGTTACTTAATCGTTGTTATTTTGAAACACTTGAAAATCCGCTAGTTTACTTTCAATTAGCATCCAAAAAAAGTAGATTCAATTTACTTTTTGAAAACTTGTTCTTGCAGTTCACGTAAGATCTTTGCACATCTTAAAAGAATATCACATATGAACATATCTGGGTTTACTTTTTCTTGATTGATTTGGCCCCAAGAAACCCTAATATTCATAAGTTTGCGCCGCAAAGAATCCTAGTTGGACACATTCAGACCGTCCAAATTTTGTTGCGGTTTGAATTCCGAGCGTCTGTTAAGATCTTCACTTAAATCCGTTGAACCTTGAGACTAGTCTTTGATAATTGCTTTAGAGCTGTTCTAGAATTATCTACATATTGCTGAACAACTTTGGACTTGCATTGGCCTTTGAGTAACAATTAAACCTAATTCGGCCTTTGAGTAAAAAACAAAAAAATAGAAGGCAGCCGATTGAAAAAAAGAAGAGTAGCCACGGCTTAAGCAAAAAAAAGAAGGAAAAAAAGAAAAGAAAGCATTGGCTGAATTTGGGTGAGTTAAACTTAGTCCATAATTCAGATTGTGTATTTAATTTCTTTGAGCAATCTTGTGCCTTTAAATTTGTATTATTGCAATTGGCTAGCGTCTCTCCTAGTACTTGATGTAAAACGAGCTAATATTTCTCAATTATTTCTTTTAGCTTATTCCTTTGTTTGTATTAAGTCACATTGATTATTGCGTGTGCGTTCATACACCTCACTTATATCTTTTGTGGATCAGCACATAGGTAAGAGTTTTCTAGGTTGGATTATTGCTTAATTCAACAACATCGTGAAATTCAGATTGTGTACGATAAAATACTTCCTAACCAAGCTCAACTAAATATCCTTTACCGTGCAATTGTGAGTCACTTTTAAATCCGCTTGATCATCACTTGCTATTGTAGCCACCACCAAGTGTAAGTTTCTTTCCGCCTCAATTTACTTCAGAAAGGTAAGAACTTTACTTGGTGAAGAAAAAGTGAGATAGAGTGAACTTCACATATCATATATATGTTGTGGTTTTTGTGCGTTGTTTGTAGAACTAACCATGACAAGTGGAAACAATAATATAGGAGAGGAGTATACCCCGACGAGTCATTTTTAATTCCAACCTTTGAGAGAGACTTTACGCAATGAGCTTGCCGCCACTTCTTCCACCTTGAAAGTGCAACTCAATGCTGAGATCAACAATTTTGCGCAAGATATGCGCAATGAATTCAATCATCAAATGAAAGTGCTACGCTCGAACATCGTGAATGATATTGTGCGGACACTTCATCCATAACAAGAAGATAACTTTATTCTTTTCTATGGAAGTGAGGATCTAGAAGAATATCTTGAGTGGGAATGGCGAATGGAGAAAGTATTTAGATTTCAAAAGCTTCCCAAAGACCAAGAGGTGATGCGCGCCACTAGAGAATTTTAAGAGTATACTTATAGTTGGTGCCATCAGCAATTTGGAAATGAATTAATTAAATCTTAGTCAGATTTGAAGGCACTCATGAGGAGAGAATTTGTGCTATCCTATTATGCACAGGGATTGCTTCGCTATTTGGAGAGTATCACACAAGAGAGTAATACTGTGCAAGAATATTATTTTGAGTTACAAGATGCATTACGTCGGGCCGGTGTAACCAGTGAACTACAAAAGAAGACATACTTCAAAAGAGAATTGAATTCTAAGATCGCCGCTACACTTCAACATAAATATTTTGGTGGTGTGTAAGATCTTGTGAATTATGCTATTGAAGAGGAGAAGAGACTTATGGTGGAGAGACGTACACCACAGTTCTCTCCATGTCCATACTTTAGTTCTTCTACCCCTACTAGTGTGGCACATGAGAAGATGACCGAGCATAGGACTTTTCCTTCGGTCAAGAAGATATATAGTGATATTCTAAAGCTACATATAGCTCCTGAGATACACCACAGCCCATGCGAGGATGAGAGCCACAGAGCCAAATTGAGTGAGAGTGATAAAAAGAGTGAGTTGTGTGATTCCACCATATGTGATGTTGAGAGCATCCAAATTGAGAAATTGAGAGAGACACCAAAAGAAAAAAGAGAAGTAAAAGATAGACAAAGTGAGGATGAATCTGAAACTAACACATTAATATCTACTTCTAGTATTGTTTCTCACATATACATGTTGACATTAAAAATGAAGAATTGAATGTTCAACAATCGGCACCTTTGAAGGCAAATGAGGAGAAGATAACCACGGGAAAGGATGAAGTGTTTGCTGCCTTGTGTGTACATCCTAACAATTTAAAACCCCCAGC
Source organism: Melocanna baccifera (assembly GCA_036346265.1). NCBI lineage: Eukaryota > Viridiplantae > Streptophyta > Magnoliopsida > Poales > Poaceae > Melocanna > Melocanna baccifera. The sequence continues at coordinate 23,819,221 of CM070706.1, forward strand.
ACCTACATCATCTGAGGAGGACGATAAAGATAACAATATTGGTGCTGAATTTAATTGTGCAAAGGTGAGTAATTGTGAGAACTCATATGATCAACTGAAAACTCCATGTTCTAAAATTTCTATGCTTAATTTACATAATGTGAAAATGATTACTCATAAGAAAGTTCTTACTAGAATATCTCCTAACGAAGCTTGACACCAGCCTTCCGTAAGTTGTCGAAGGTTTCTTGTAGGTCTTCAGAATGAGATCCGGCCTATTTGTTCTTGACTACTATCTCGTCCACATACGCCTCAACATTCTTGCCCAACTGTTCGGCGAAGACGAGTGCTACGAGTCGACTAAAGGTGGCCCCCGTATTCTTCAAGCTGAACAGCATTCGAGTAAAACAATATGTGTCTCCTGGGATTATGAAACTTGTTTTGACTTCATCTTCAACTGCCATGAAAATTTGATGATAACCGGAGTACGCATCCAAGAAGCTCATCAGCTGACAGCCAGCTATGGCATCGACCAGCTAATCAATGCGAGGAAGTGGGTAGTTATCCTTTGGACATGCCTTGTTCAGGCTGGTGAAGTCGACACACATCCGCCAGGTGCCATTAGCCTTCTTAACCAACACAGGGTTGGCCAGCCACTCTGGATGGCGGACTTCATGAATTATTGCAGATTTCAATAGCTTCGTAGCCTTCGCCTTTGCAGCCTGTTGATGCTCAATCGACATGCATCTGAACTTCTGCTTGATGGACATGGCGTCAGGCCGAACAGCGAGATGGTGCTCGCTGATTGTACGGTCGACTCCATTAATATCATCCGGCGCCCAGGCAAAAACATCGATGTTGGCACAGAGAACTCGAAGAAGCCTCTACTCCTCCTCTGGATCTAGGCCTTCTCCCACAGATATTTGTCGGGGGTCCTCTGAGTTATCCAGATGAATTTTCTTGACCGCTCCGTCCGGTTTGGGTTTGGGGGTCCACCCCGAGGCCGAGGGTGTAACCATGACAGCTGCAGCAGGACTTTCATTGACTACGTGTACTTTACGAGGGGGTCTCCGAGCACCCATCTCTATTTGCCGGGCGAGGTCTTGATCTCCATAGACAGTGATAATACCATGCAACCCAGGAAGCTTCATACACAGAAAATTGTGATGAACCACCACTCCGAAAACATTAAGGGTCGGGCGACTGGGGATGGCATTATAAGGATAGGAGAGGTCCACGACATCAAAGGCAACATCTTCGCTCTTCTCTTGGTCATCCAACCCGAAGGACACCTTAAGCTGGATCCTCCCCATAACACGGAAGGGCTGGCCCCCAAACCCCTGAAGAGCGGCTCCTGAGGGTTGTAGCTGGCTTCGGGGGAGACCCATCTGGTCAAAGGCTTTGGCAAACAAAATGTCCGCAGAACTTCCACCATCAACGAGGACACGTCGGACATCACACCCCGCGATGCCGGCTCATATGACCAGGGGATCTTGATGTGGAAAGTCAACGCCCTGTGCATCAGCAACTGTGAAGGTAATGTTGATGTGCGCACCCTCCAGAGGTGCCCGTGCAGGGGAAATAGCGACATGATGGAGGCGACGAGTGTACGCCTTCTTCTGTCTTTCGGATGAAAATTCTAAAGACGATCCCCCTGTGATGACGTTGATGACCCGGCGCTGTGCTCCCTCGGATGCCCCTATACAAAGAACAGCCGGAGCAGGAGGAAGCAACTGGCCTTCTAGGGGCTGCCCACGCATCGCCACATGTGCTTGTGCTTCAAGGGCCTTGTCCCGGAGATAGCTTTATCGAAGAGCCGCAACCGAGGGACAATTCCTGGTAAGATGGCCGCCATGCCCATGTACTTCGCACCAGAGTCCTTGTCCTTGCGACTCTGGTTGGTAGTAACCAGGGGACGGGCGGCCGAGATGCCCTCGACCTCGCCGTCCCCTTTCTCGACCAGCCAGGGCGTTGTCATTACCCTCAACTTCTCTGCTACCGATATCAAAAACATGTCGACACCGCTGATTTCTACGTGCTCCACCAGTAGAACCCTTGGTAACATCCTTGGCTCTCATGAGAGGAAGAGCGTCTCCTTGACGAAGCTGAGTATCTTCCTCTCCCCGGGCATATTCCTCCATCTTGTCGAAGAGCTTGACCACCGTTTTGATAGGTTTTCAGGCATTGTACGCGACCAGTGGCCCCGGGCGAAGACCTCGTATCGCCGCGTTGATGATGGTAGTCTCGCTTACGTCTTTAACTTGACAACGTATCTTGGCGAACTGCTTGCAATACTCGCGGAGCTTCTCTGCTGGCTTCTGCCAAACAACGAAGAGCTGGCTTGCATCAATTCGCTCGGTGTAGTTCCCTTGGAAGTTATTGTAAATGCAACTCCGAATCTGCTCCCATGAACGCACAAAACTTGGCTCCATAGTGAAGAACCAAGAGAACGCTATGCCCTGAAGAGCAAAGGGCAGACCCTTCGCTTTAGTGGAGTCATCGCCCCCCGCTGCTTCAATCGCTATCTCATAAATACGCACGAACTCCCAGGGGTTGGCGTCCCCTTTGTAGGGCTCGATGACGGGCATCTTGAAATCCTCCGGCCAGGCGGCTTGTTGTAGATCAGCGGAGAGGGGGGACTCCGAGTTTGCTTGCCGAAGTGCCCCCGGGTGGTGAGCGGGACTTCGTGACTTTCTGCTCTTTCAGCGGGAATTTCTCCCGTCACTGCCGGAGGCGTGGGGTGACTCCGAGTCTGCAATTCGCACACCGCACCCCAGAGATCCTTCAACTCCCGCTGTAACATGCCAAGGGCCTGCAAGAGGGCGCCCTCCGGCCCTTGCTCGGTAGCCTCCTCCACCCTAGGGGTGCCAGCCTTAGGGCCTGTTTGTTTCAGCTGTAGATTCTGAGAAGCAGCTGGTGAGTATCTAGCTAGTCAGAATCTGGAGAAGCTGGATAACCCCAGCTTCTGGCTACTAGTTCATTTTCTGGATTCTGTAGCTTCTGGCTACTTAGAATCTGGATGAAAATCTGGACTATTTGGGAGAGCTACAGATTCTGAGAGTAGCTGCAGCTGCCAGAAGCTAAAACAAACAGGCCCTTAGGAAGACTCCGAGTATCGGCTTGGCGGTCGGCCTGGGCATCACAACTAGCGACAGGGGCTGGCTGGATACGCAGACCACCGCCCCCTCCAGTGTTCCCCTCGGAAACTCCCACCGTTGCAGCCGCGGTAACAGCGTGCCTCCCTGCGAGATCGACATGGCCCAGCGTGACAGCAGCACGTAGCTCGTCTGGCTCTCCCTCGGGTGTTGTCGGACCACCAGTTCTTGCCCTGGCCCGTATGGTCGCTTCCACCGTGCTCCGTTTCTTCTTCGCTATCTTTGGCAGCATCTTCAGATCGTACTTTCTTTTTTCGTTCGATCCCCACGGACGGCGTCAACTGTTGTAGTTTCAGACCAAACAGTAGAACTAAGAACTAGAGAGAATTTTTTGGTGTATCAAGAAGGATCGCCCCCTATATATGCTTTTTGGAGCCTTATATAGCTTCCATATCCCTTTTACAATATTGCCCTCAGTTACAGGTGTTGCTCCAAAACAGACCTGTCCTTTACATGTTTACATGGATATTTTACTAGGCTATTGGGCTATGTGGGCCGAACGGGTCAGGTGGAGGCCAGCCCTTCAACATCAATGTTTTACATTTGCTATTTAGAAACTAACTATTAAAGTTTAAGGATACAAATTATAAAATGAAGAGGAGTAAAACATTGTCATCCTGCTATTGAGGAGGAATTGGTGGGCTAGCCGCATAGGATAGTGAGCAAATCTCCATCATTTAGGACTTTAGGTACTCAGTGTATCTTTATTGTGCTACATTCTTTATGGTTTGATATACTTTGTTTATTGTGATTGTGTTGAAGACTTGAAATCCCCAAGTATTGAGCATTAAGCAAAATTTCCATAACATGATTCTAGACTTCTGATATATTAGATTGTTACTTGATTGAAATTTAGCTTGTAGCGTGATCCAATCCTGGATCCGATGTGCCCGCGCTTCCCTCCGCGATCCCTGGCGTGTGCGTGCATGTTGTGTTAGTGGGGTATCTGTCCACCGATCTACTGAAAAATTATACATAAACTGACGGCACCCAAATCGCTATTGACGTACATATCATTCACAACGCGTCTAATTAGAAGAAAAAATGGTTATCCACGTCGCACGTACTTGTACATCATAAATGTGTGATCACCATCGTGAGCTCTAGGGCAAATGTTCACTCAGCTGCCGTATCAGTGGCGGTGGGCAATCGACCGCCGCACGACTGACGGCATGCACAGCAGGGGCTACGACAAAATAAGGAAAAACGAGCATCTGACAACTGACGCAGCCGATCCAATCGGTCGTGGACGAACGACTCCGACCGTCGACTCGCATGTACCGCACTACTAGTGCTTACAGTATAAATTGGGCAGGTGCCTCGTGCGGGACTAGCTCGTGCACACACCACACGCAAGCCTGCCGAACACCATGCATCCCACTGCCAAATCGTTCTTGCTCCTCGTCGTCGTGGCAGCCGCTACCTCGACGTCCTTCACCACCCATGCGCTGGCGTCGCCCGGCCCGGCAGGCCGTGCCATTGGCGCCGGCACCAGCACCGCTTGCGTGCCGCGGGAGCGGGACGCCCTGCTGGAGTTCAAGCGGGGCATCACCAGCGACCCCGCGGGCCTCCTCGCCTCCTGGCAGAGAGGTGGCGGGCAGGACTGCTGCCGCTGGAGAGGCGTCCGGTGCAGCAACCGGACCGGCCATGTCCTCGAGCTTCATCTTCGCAACGTTCACGGCGAAGATTTTTATATCGTCAATGGTGAAGAAACGGCTTTGGTCGGCCAGATAAGTCCATCTCTGCTCTCCTTGCAGCACCTGGAATATCTCGATCTCAGCTTCAACAAACTCCAGGGGCCGACAGGCCATGTCCCAGAGTTCTTGGGCTCTCTCAAGAACCTGAGATATCTTAACCTCTCCGGCATACGGTTCTCCGGAAGTCTGCCTCCTCAGCTCGGCAACCTCTCAAAGCTGCACTATCTTGACCTCTCAACCACCTATGTTTTCCTCTCATACGATGCTGTACACATGAACTCCACAGATATCTCATGGTTGACACATCTGCCTTTGTTACGGTACCTCAACATGCAGTCCGTAAACCTGAGCACGGTGGTTGATTGGGCTCATGTGGTGAACACGATCCCTTCTCTGAGGGCCCTTCATCTTGCTAATTGCTACCTTGCAAGTGCAAACCAGTCGCTGCCGCACCTTAACCTCACAAATCTTGAGGAGCTCGATCTCTCCGAGAACTACTTTGACCACCCAATTGCATCTTGTTGGTTTTGGAAAGTAAAAGGCCTCAAGTACCTTAACCTTGCGTCGACCGGTTTGTACGGTCAAATTCCAAGAGCTCTAGGAGATTTCAAATCCCTCCAAGTCCTTGACCTTTCTTTTTCTACTAGTGGTAACTTGGGCATCATGACAGCAAACATGACAAATCTATGCAATTTGGAAATCCTGAGATCCAGATATAGTAACTTGCAAGGAAACATAATAGAGTTATTAAAGAGATTACCGCAATGTTCGTCCAACAAATTGAACGAACTGGATTTGTCAGACAATAGTATCACCGGAATGCTACCAAATTGGATAGGGCAATTGGCCAGCTTAATCACTCTTGACCTCTCTAACAACCTCCTCACTGGACCTGTGCCTTCTCAGATCGGCGTGTTCAATAATTTGACTTACCTGGACCTAAGCGGCAATAACCTCGATGGTGTGATCACACATGAACACTTTGCTAGTCTAACAAGCTTAAAGACAATAATACTATCTGCCAATTCCCTCGAGATTGTGGTGGATCCTGAGCGGTTGCCTCCCTTTAGACTTGAAACTGCATATTTTGCATCTTGCCAGATGGGTCCTCTATTTCCCCATTGGCTGAAATGGCAGGTCGATATTCTTGATCTTGATATATCGAGCGCGGGTATAACTGATGAGCTTCCAGACTGGTTTGTAAGTACCTTTTCAAATGCCATAGGTTTGAACATTTCCTACAACGGAATCAGGGGTAGCTTGCCAACAAGCTTGGAGGCTATGACTCCATTAAGAAAACTCTATTTGAATTCAAACAAGCTAACTGGTCAAATACCTCAGTTGCCGATAAACCTCTTCATATTGGACATCTCCAGGAACTCTTTATCTGGACCTCTGCCATCAAACTTTGGAGCTCCATACATATCAGAGCTGTATCTCTTCTCCAATCTTATCACCGGTCATATTCCACGATCGATTTGTGAATTACAATTGCTGTATATCTTAAACTTAGCCGACAATCTTCTTGAAGGAGAATTTCCTCAATGTTTCGAGCCGAGGTATGCGGAAGCACTACTTCTAAGTAACAATAGGATCTCCGGAAAGTTCCCATCATTTTTGCAAAGATGCACAGGGTTAACTATCCTGGATCTAGCATGGAATAAGTTCTCTGGAAGATTGCCCATGTGGATTGGAAACTTTGAGAAGCTAGAGATAGTACGACTGAGCCACAATATGTTCTCTGAAAGTATTCCGGCAACCATTACCAATCTTACACAACTTGCGCATCTAAATCTAGCAGACAACAGTATATCAGGTGTCTTACCCCGGCATTTTTCAAATTTAACGGTTATGACAGGAGGGCGTCAATCCACTCGTTTCGATTCTATTTTGAATATGTCTGTGATCACGAAGAGGCAACAACGTTATTATGCTGATGGTGAAATTTATGACATGGTGAGCATCGACTTATCATCGAACTACTTAACTGGTGAAATTCCAGAAGGTATAGCCTCTCTTGCTGAAGTTATAAATCTGAATTTATCGAGGAATTACTTGAGTGGAAAAATTCCAGACATGATTGGGGCCATGCAGTCACTGGAATCACTTGACCTCTCGAGGAACAAGCTTTATGGAGGAATCCCACCAAGCCTGTCAAATATAACATATTTAAGCTACTTGGACTTGTCTTACAACAACCTCACAGGACGAATACCAGAAGGGCGTCAGCTTGACACCCTCTACATGGAAAACCCATCTATCTACGACGGCAACAATGGTCTTTGTGGACCTCCTCTTCAGAAGAGTTGCTCAGACAATAGTGCATCGAAGCATGGCGTTCAAAAGAGAAGTGAAAGATATTCTGAGCGAATGTTCTTTTACTTTGGACTTGGATTAGGATTTGTTGTTGGTCTCTGGGTGGTGTTTTGTGCCATCTTATTCAAGAAAGCATGGAGGATTGCTTATTTCCGCCTCTTCGACAAGGTATATGATAAAGTGTATGTGTTTGTCGTTGTTACTTGGGCAAGCTTGGCCCAAAAGACGGCTGCACATTAAGCCAATTGGCTAGATAGACAACTGCAAACTAAGTCATGCTACAAAGCGACTAATAATGTTCAGTTGGTGCCACTGTGCTGCCACTACCACTAGCTAGATGTAGCTGTCTTTATTTGGTTGTGCATGTTGTTTTTGCTTAATTCCTCTGATGTATGTACACTATCAGCTTGTACCCTTTTTTTTTTGAACCACTATCAGTTTGTGCTTGTAATGATTGGTGAAGCCATGGAATGAATACTACATCAATCCAACCATTTGTGTCTGTCAATCCATAGAGAGATTTCAGGGGGGAAATACTTTATAAAGAAGAACCAATATAAGAGGGATAATAGACAAATGCAACTTGCCTAAACCTGTAACTGTAATAAAAGGAAAATGAACCCTTTAAGCCCTCCTGAAGGAGCAGCCGTCTCTACTTACGAGCTGCGAACTTACGATGCATCACAATTTGAACAGGAGCAAACTGGAACAGAATATTTTGTTGGATCTTAATAGCACAGCACAGGCATTAAAAAGGCAACTTACGAGCTAAATATTAAGATGGCATGCTATTGTGATTAATTAAGCATTAAGTTTAACATCAGAAAATAGGGCCACAGCCAATCCAGACCAATCAACTTCCCCTTCTTTGGTCCCGGATTTGATGGAGTTGCGCACGCAACAACCTGATTAGCCTGACAATCTAGCTGAGAATCGGATGTCACCAGTTCGCCACAGACTCGCTCAAAATTGCTGGGATTGGTTGGCTGCGAAAATATGCTCAAAATTGACTCATGTTTGTTTTTACACCAATGATGAAACCCTACAGCTGCGAAAGGTGCCAACTGGCCCGGACGTCTAGTATCTCAACGAGAGGATTGTTGATTATTGTTATTTCAAAAAGGGTTCTAACGGTAATGTTGGCTTTACCCATTTGCTTTACTTCATTATTTCCTATTTTCAGTGGCCACCATATCTTCCTACAGGTACCCGATTTCGAGCTACTATAGATCGTGCCAACACTAATGATCTTGAAGAGGCTCATCAGTTGTAATTGTATTGGGTTGTATTTATTTACTAGTTAGAGACACGTGCGTTGCAACAGAGTCATAAAAATAATGAGACAAAACTTACTGCCTGATCAACTTCACACATCAAAACATTAGAGAGCAAGCAACAGAGAGAGAAAAATGGCTAGAATACGCGAGGAGTTAGGCGGTTGTATCCTGAGAGAGAGAGAGAGAGGAGAGAGACGAATGGTCTAAATCAAATCAGATGGCTGAGAAGGGAGGAGGAAAGCCGTACCAACAACCAACTCCTTCTTTTATAATAGTAAAGATATGTACATATTCGTGTGTGTTATCTTCCGTATGTACACCTGGGCGCAGGCTCCACCAACTTCCTCCACACTGCGCGGCTGCCTACATCAGCACGGAGTCGCTGACTCCTCCCCTGTCATCGATCGGATGCTCATCACGGACCCTAACGCCCTCTATGACCACTACACCAAAAACTTGCCAAGCACTGAAGAGATAAAGTTCATCAAGATGTCCCCAAAGCAGCTCCTGGCCGCGTTCACACTGCAATGCACTTTACAGTTACCAGCAAAGTTGAGATAGTGAAAATAGCTACTTGTGGTCACCAAACTTATGGCATGGCTCTAAATTTCGATAACAAAAAAAAAGAAAAAAAAGAGATAGTGAAAATAGAAACTTGTCGTCACCAAACTTATGGCATGGCTCTAAATTTCGATAACAAAAAAAGAAAAAAAAACTATCTTTTAACAAACAAATTAACTTCTATACAAATTGCAACGTGTGGATCACAAGGAAGCTGGACCAGTGCGGTGGCCGAGCAGAGGACGAGAGCTGCAGGCTCTCACGAAGGGCCAACTATGAACGGCCTTTAGGCACAAGCCCAAGCCTTGTATTGCCGAGAAGGTGAAGCCGGATTTCACCAGCTGTTTGGGAGCACAGGGAATGGCCGGGATTTCGGCCCGACTCACGTGGAGCATCCCTGCCCAAGAAGTTTTCTCTGTCGAAGCCGAGACTCTGAGGACAGAGTGGGGAATATCCCGACTCTTTCCAATTCGTTCCACTAGGGTAACAAGTCTCTCGTCGCAGACGTGTATTTTTTTTTTTCTCCTCATGCGAGTCGCGTTCCCGTTGCATTGCGAGCTCGAGTGCGACGGCGCCGCCTCCCCTTCTCTTTCCCAACTCCGGCAACGCCTCCTCCTGCCACTATAGTGGCCACGCGGTGAAGCTCTCTCAAGTTAGTCCCCTCCTTCTCTATTAGGAACCGTGGGTGCGAATCCTAGATTGGGCATGGAATTGGCAGAAGTGTATGCAAGAGGGAAAACTAAGAAAAACTAAGGACTAGACTACGATATAGCGTCTAGGGTTTATATTTCATTTCATGGATGGATCATCCTTCAATCAGGTCTAAGTCTTTTATATAGGCTGCTTCATTAGCCCGTGCATTAAGACAATGGATGGTAAACAATACTAATAAAGTACATAGTAAACATCTAATAAGAAAAAGCATTCACTACTGGTCGTTGGATGGATATCGAACGATCAGCAAAACGTGACTCTTTGGATTGGACGATCGACCGAGTAACCCTTCGGACTTAATTGAAGTCGACAACTTCTTCATTATGAGTTAGGCTCCCCGATCAACATACTACTTCTACTTCACATCTCAGCCGTCCAGTCGTAACTCACAGCCTGACACTCTCCTCCTCCTTCGATTTATAGGGGTTTAGCAACCTCTCACGGATCCGCGTCATCTGGGGATAAAGGAGCGGGTTATGTCAAGGCCACCGAGCGTTGTCCTGGGATCCAATCGGGACTCGCGTTAGGCCATTTGCAGGCTAGGAATCTTTGACTTTTACTCCTCATCCTTTCTTTAGAGGAGCACCAACATGAGATAATCAAACTTCGTGAATCCCTTGACGTCTCTCCTAAATTGTGTTCTAATACGGTTTATCTGTTCGGTTTGTTTGTGTCTTGATTATTTTTATTTTTAGATTATATGTTTAAGTATCAGTATCTGGTCCATTCAATTCACCTGTTCTGCTTGATTTGAGCTTGTCACCAACAGCATCGATCTCTGAATTTTCTTAGATTTGCACTTGTGTTGGTGATCGCCATGCTATATTGTTTTACGATCTGTATCTCTGCTGTGTACCTTCGGCTTAGTTCTACTGCAGAGCTCGATGTAACATTCTCGCTCGCGTGTCGAAAGTTGCTGCCGCTGTATCTCGTTACATACTGTGGAGCACCATGTTAGTCCTGTCTCGGGCCATGTAACAATGGGCTTAGTTCCACAGTCCAGACTCCCAGGCGGCTAGGGTTTCGCCGCTGCTGCCGCGCCGTCCGCCTCATCCCCTCACCCCCAAGCTACCGCGCTGCCTTTCTCCGCCAACGTCCACCTCGCCTCCGTCGGTCCCCATCCTCCGTGAGGAGCGGCGGCGGAGAAATCCGGCATAACCTGTCCCACGGCTCCTCCGTGAGGAGCGGCGGCGGAGAAATCCGGCATAACCTGTCCCACGGCCACTTCGAGTCGCTGCTCGTGGCCTTCCTCCTGTGAGCGGTCTAAAAAGCCTACCCATTTCTGTTATTCTTTTTTATCATTGGTAGCCTGCTAGTTCTTGATCCGAAAAGAAGGGAGAAAGATGCACATGTCATTAGCGATCTAGTCTTGGTAGTGTTTAGATCGCGTAAATCGGGTTAACATGTTGATGCGTGCATCCGTATCTTAGAATCAATCTCTGCATTTATGCGTGTAAGATGGGGATTACAGAGTAAGGTTCAAGTCAGAAGTGTTCTTGTGCTGGTATTTGGGTGGATCGCAAGGAGGGGTGTGGGGATCTTCCATGGCTGTAATAAATACTAGTTTCTTCTTTGAATCCTTGCTAGTTTTTAGGTTTGTTGAGCGCTTGCTAGTAATGCTATTAGCTAGTTCTCCAGGAATTCAAAGCGTTAGCAGGCTGTGGTCTTTACCATCTACTAGATGTGTTGCGGCCCTTGCGCGTAGCATTACTCAGGATGAATATCGTTTTTTTTTTGTGTAAATTCTCCATGAATCAATGCACAAACGGCTAAAAGGGCTAGTGTGCGAAATTTGGGGCCTATTGCTTTCTTACCAAACACCTAATGCACTTGAATTTCTATTTCAAGATGCTGATAATAGTCAACATGGGAGGAAGTCTTGCTTTTGTTCCAGATTATTATGCATGTTCTACATCTACCACATACAGAATTTTGTTATCCAGGGAAATTTTTCATGTTCCCCTGGCATTGCTAGCGACAGAGAATGGTGAGTTGCCTGTTTCAGGGCAAAAACATAGATCTGCTACACGTTTGTCTATCTTTCCCATGAGATGTAGGTCTTGGTAGTTGGTTAGCTATTGGTGGACATGCATAGCTCAAACAGGAATGGTTTTTCTCCTGGACCACTGTTGAGTTTCCTTTTCCATAGGTTGTTTAGCATATTATCTGAGGGACAGAGGGAGCAAGACTTTTTGTGTGGAGGCCAATTACACAATATGTCTTTGAAAGAAAAGATTTTTTGTAGTTACCAAAGACTGCTATAAGCTTGGACTGGTGTTGAACACTGGTGCATATAGTGGCCCGTTGGCTAGCTCAGAAAACCATTTGAACAATGCCCATCCAATGTCCTTCAGGTCATTCCTGGTTTGAATATATTTTTTTCTCCTTCGAGTCCTGACCAAGGGGTCAATATATTTGGTTGCTAGGCAAGATTGTTGTTTCGTTGTGCACAACCCAAATATAACCTGAGAAAAGGATAAGCATGGTTATTAGTTGGATCAAGCATAAGTTGTCTCAATTGATAATATTGTACATAAGAGCTAGCTGTTTCCTTCAACTCAACCTTAGTTGGGTCAGCATAGAGTATGCAAGCTTCAGAAAGTTCAAAGCTCATAATTAGATATTTTATATACTTTTGCTGTGCAAACATAAACTTTCTCTTGCAATGTTTCTGAAAACATTACATTAGCTCTTTTGCTTTCAATATACTTGCTAATTGTTGATCCAATCATTGCATGCTCTTGGTAATGTTCGTTCTACAGCAATTGTTTGCCTTCGGTCCTTGTGTTTGCCTTGAGTGTGAAGTCACATTGATTTTTGACCTCTGTATGCTTGTATTATTATGTTTTCTTTGCTTCGTGGAAAATAACCTGTTGAAACATTTTCACTGAATTAGTTGTCTGTATGCCTTCATTGCTGCGATGAACTTTGGCCTAGTGCCTGATGCTAAAACTTTTGTTCCTTTTCTCTCTGCAGGTTTCTTTCTTCCTGATATCCTCCTCCTGTTAGGTGCATCACAAGGAAAATGGCAAGCAAAGCAGGTGGTGACAGCAAAGAGCCCATAAATGAGCAAGTAGTTGCAAATACTTATGCCAGCATGCGCTCCGAAATGAATCAATTCTACACCAAGATCACAGAGCTGGAAATGGAAGTCAACGAGCACTCTCTTGTGATTGGCGCAATCGAACCGCTGGACCCCACAAGGCGTTGCTACAGAATGATCGGTGGAGTCCTGGTCGAGAGGACCATCAAGGAAGTCTTGCCTGCAGTGCAGCGCAACAAGGAGGGCCTTGAAGAGGTCATCGCTCGCATGCATGAGGCACTGGAGAAGAAAAAGAAGGAGATCACCGAGTTCGAGCTCAAGTACAAGATCAGGATCCGGAAGGCCGACAATGATGCCGAGGAAGAAGACAGCAAGAAGGAAGGCTCTGCACAGGGTGTTCTTGTTGGCCCTGCTGGCCAGTAGAGCAAACTGACAGAACAGAAAGACTTGCATACTCCTGTATGAGTCAGATTGCTCTCTGCTAGATGTCTGGTGATATCATATCAGTGCTTGTGTGTGGGTGCTATGCTTCTGTAAAACTGGCGAATCCGTCCTTGTGTAAAACACTAAAACTAGAGATTATGCTAGATGAGAACTTTGTAGGTGATTTTGCGCAGGTTGCAGCATGATTTGTGCATCTTTGATCCTTCTCCAGGTGTTGCCGTGCGTCGTATTTTTCTGTTTGTTCATGACATGTTTCGAACTCCACAGAGATTATTCGTAGGAATTTTGCCAGCAATTCCTCCGTAACTCCTCTGAGATTGGCCCCGAAATGTTACCACGTGTGGCAAGCCCTGACGGTAATTTATCATAGTTTATGACTGCTCGTTGTTGCTTGGGGCACAGAAAATTTTATCTGCATGTAAATGTGAAACGGAGTATGTTTAGAAATTTGTGCGAGATATATAATTTTGCTATTTCAAATTTCATGCTAAAATGGCTATATAATTTTTAGAAACATTGAAATGAAGAGACATTTTGTTGTTATTTCATGATCCGACGTTAGACTAATATTGGCTATGTTTTGTTTTTTTTTTGCTGTGGTTGATATCTTTTTGCTATGGCTAATAGTTTTTTATGAGACAACGATGATAAAGATGTTAATATGGATGGTACATATGATTTAGGATTTAAGAAACTATTTACAGAAATGGTTAAATTATTCTGTTTGTTTTGGTTTTGAGAGAAGATCAAGCGAAAAGCAAAAAAATTAAAAGGCAAAGAAGAACATGCCAATACCCATACCCACCCAGAGGTGGCCAACGGGCATGCTGACCCGACACGGCATAGGTCTAAGGTAAGCACGATCCGTTTAGGCATAGATAATAAATAGACCGTATCGTATCGGTTCACGGGCCGAGAACCGGACCCAGGTATGGCTCATGACTGTGCCGGGCACGGCACAGGCATAATTAGGGCTAAACAGATCAGAAAAGGATAAAAATTCAAAAAATCGTAGAAATTTAAGAAAATTAAAAAAATTATAGAAAATCTTTACTATTTAAAAAGGAGTTGGTGGTTGCCGTCACGTCCACCCTCCCTCACTTCTTAACCATTCGATCTTTCTCCTCTCTTCTCAGCCACACATCTGATTAAACTCTAAAATCCCAACATCACCCCTCCGCCCCCACGCCTACCCCTCGCTCTTCCCCACGCCTACCCCTCGCTCTTCCCCCCGCCGCCCCCACGCCTCCTCCTCGCTCTTCCTCCCGCCGCCCCACGCCCCCCTCGCTCTCCCCGCGGCCTCCTCCTCCCCCCCCCGCCGCCGCCGCCCCGCCTCCCCTCGCTCTCCCGCCGCCTCGCTCTCCTCCACCGCCCCGCCTCCTTCCCCCCCCCCCGCTGCCGCCTCGCTCTCCTCCGCGCCCCGCCTCCTCCCCCCCACCCCGCCGCCTCCTCCTCCTCCTCCTCCCAAGCGCGCCGCCTCCACCTCCAGCCCCGGCGCCTCCTCCTCCCTCCCAACCCCACGCGCGCCGCCTCCCCTCTCCGTCCCGCGCGCCGCCGCCTCCTACCCCATCCCTCTCCCTCCTCCGCCGCATCCTCCCCTCCTCCGCGGCCAAGACTTCGTTCGACGGTGGCGCCGGATAAGAAGCGGCGCGCGCGAGGTGAACGATGGACACCGGAAGACGAAGAAGGCGCTGAACTCCCGAGTACCGAGCCAGAGGAGCCGGAAGCGGTGCTCAAGACGATCGAGACCTTCCGTTGGTGGTGTTCGCCAGGAGGTGCGGCACTGGGGGACCGACTCGCCGACGCCGCCATGGGCCACGCCGTCCTCCAAGTGGTGATCCCCACCCCATCCATGGCGGCCCAACCGGTGCTCCTCCTCGTCCTCGCCTACTCACCGGCGCCGCCATGGGTTCTACCTCCCAGCGTCGCTCCCGCCGACTTCCACAAGGTCCCGCCCTTTTCTTCTCCTCTGCTCTCCCCGTCTCGCGCACTTCCTTCCGGTTGGGTTGGTTCTTGATCCGGCGAGTCTTCACGCACTGAAATTACAAATGAATCGTGCGTTTGTGTTGTTGTGTCGTGGTGATTTGCAGAAGGATCTGCTCGCCGTGAAGGTGAACCAGCTGAGCTCCGTCAAGACCCAGCTGAAATTGTTGAAATTGTTATGCTCTACAAGGTTGCAAAACTGTTTCTTTGAAATTGTTAGTTTGCATTAGATTTATTGTTTAATATAGTTGTTGATATAATGACATGCTTATGTGCTATGTGCCTGTGTCATATTCGATTCGCACGGGCGGGCTAGGGAGGAGACGGCACCGGGAGGATGATGCGGCGACGCGGGGGGGGAGCAGAGGTGGCGAGGCCGGAGGGAGGAGAGGAGGCGAGGGCGGCGCGACGGCGGGAGTCGCGATGGAGAAAGGCGCACGGGTTCGGTTGGGGAGGCAGACGGGAGGAGGCGAGGGCGGCGCGGCGGCGGGAGGGGTGATGGAGAGAGGCGGAAGGCGCGGCGGCGGGAGGGGCGATGGAGAGAGGCGGGTAGGGAGGAGGCGTCCGGGTAGAGGAGGGCGGCGCGGGAGGAGGATGCGGCGCGTGGGGTGGAGGTGGCGAGGCGGAGGAGGAGGAGGCGAGGTGGCGCGCGGCGGAGTCGCGATGGAGAAAGCGCATGAGTTCGGTGGGGAGGCGGACGGGAGGAGGCGGCGCGCGCGGCGAGAGGGGCGATGGAGAGAGGCGGCGCGCGGCGGGAGGCGATGGAGAGAGGCGAAGAAGAGGCGAGGAGGAGGCGGAAGGCGCGAATGCGGGAGGATGGAGAGGCGAAGAAGAGGCGGGGAGGAGGCGAGAATGAACACAACGCACGGGATGGGTGGTGTAGGAGACGGGTTTTAGGGTTAAAGGGGTTTAAGGTTAAAAGAGTTTTATGTGTGACATTACAGTGCACTACTTTTTGAAACACCGAGTAATTCAAAACTCCGAGTAATGTTCCATAAATGCATTCCGAAGCCACTGACTGAAAAATTCTGGTGGAATGGTTTATAAGATGGTTTAAGGCAGCTTTGAATGTCCAGGTCCCATGGATCATATTTTGTTATACAAAATAGTGAGTTTGAACATACATTTTGCTTACATTTCACAATATTCAAATGATAACCTGCAGACCACTTAATATATACAACAGAAAGAGTTATAGTTGGATACTTAGATGTACTGGATTTTCTCTTAAGTATGAACCAACGGCTTAAAAGGATAATGCCAGATTTTGTATTATGTATGCATTTAGAATGTGGTAATATAGATGTTGCTACTAGATTTTGTATTATGTATACATATTTGATAGTATGCATTACTTTTATTTAGTTTTCCGTTGCAACGCACGGGCACCTTACTAGTAAAGAACAAAATTATAAAAAAAATTATGGAAAATTTTTTTATCAGGTCGTGCCACGCCGACCCAACACAGCCCACAACTTAAATAGGCTATACCATACATCCTAAGTATAGCATGATCTATCGGACCATATTGATACGGTCCATTGTCTAAACGGCCGTATGATGCTTGGATTAGATCTACGGTGACGGATCTCACGTCAACCTGTAACGGCATGGCCAGTTGGACAACTTTACCCGAGCCATCTTGGCGTCCGGCTCAGCGGCCTCTTCTTCCCGCCGCAATCGCCACTCCCCACCCCCCCAGAAGAAACCCTAGAGAAACCCCGAACCCCAGATGGCCTCCGGCGAGGGCAAGCCGAACCCCAACGCTGCCGCCGACGGTGCCACCAAGGGAAGGAAGCGCAAGTACCTCCCGCACGGCAAGCCGGTGCGGAAGGGGGCGTACCCGCTGCGCCCCGGCGTGCAGGGCTTCTTCATCACCTGTGACGGCGGCCGCGAGCGCCAGGCCACCCGCGAGGCCCTCTCCCTCCTCGACTCCGTAAGCCACTTAGTACTCTCCCTCGACATCCGTCTAGCGGTCTACTCTCTAGTCCCCGGCGTCGCGCGTAGCGTAGGTGTTCGTCGTATTGCCTGCGTCAGCCTGGTCGGGGTAGCACGAGTCGCTAGTTCGTGCGGGATCTTGATTCAACCGCTCGTGATTAAGGGGTGTCACGGGCATGCGTTTTGCTTCAAGTTAGATGATAGTGCTATGTTGTGCTCAGCGTAAATTGATGTTTTGCCCTGCACTTTTCAACCAACTGGCTGAAATGAGGAGATTGATTGAAGTTGGAAACCGATCCACCGCCGCTCGGTGAATTTTGGCCTGTACCTTAGTTGTGTTTGAATGTTTCTGGTTCTAGAGTATGTACAATTTTTTGTGCACGTTCTTGCAACAGATGGTTGTGCACTTGTGCTTGGCTCATACAGCAGCTGTAAATTGTGCAATGCTACTGTTCTTTGCGTTTTGACAATGTTTTGTTGCCGCGCCATGTATCAAAGGGAAATGATGATACTTTGCTAGTTGCTGGATTGCTTTCTTGCTAATATTCTTCTGGGTAGGAGTATAGTTGCTGATATGAAATACTACATTGTTGGATCTGCAGTTCTATGAGGACCTGGTGGACGGGAAAGGATCGGATGAGAAATCCAAAAGCATCCCTGACAAACCGTTGAACAAAAGAATAAAGTTTGAGGACTCCGATTCCTCGGATGAGGATGAAGATCATTCAGTGGAGGAGGCTGATAATGGGACTATTTCAGAAAAAGGTGAAACCACACCATCTGAGCAGCAACAAGAGGTGCTTGGTACCTCAGAAATTGTCAGCAAGGACAATGAAGAGCAATTGGAAGCTGCTGACGAATCAGCACCGAAGAAACAATGTGTAGAAGATCCTCCGGTTTCTATACAGACAGAACCAAAGGAGTCCATCAATAAACCAAAAGAGTCCACTGATAAACCAAAAGGGTCCAATGATAAACCCATTGATGAGTTAATTGATGAGGACCTGAAAGAACTGTGGGACAGGAAAAAGGTCTGTTCGCTTTCTGAATTTAGTTACAGTTTAAGATATGTGGTAAGGTGCTTGTGTATGTTATGGAATAGTTCATATAAAATCTATGCAAAGGATCAAACTGAAACAGGTGCAGTAGTAGAGGTGCTATACGTATAGTATTTTCAGTTAAAGCAAAAAAACAAGACACGCTCCATAGTTGAGAAATTCTTGGTGCAACTTACACTTTCACGAACATCTTATATTTATTTTTGAACAGGAAGCAGGGGATTCATAGCTCCTGAGCATTTTTGCTGGATGCTAGATAAAGGAAGCATTCGTAGAGACTTAGGGATGTCTTTAAAATTTAGATTCCTAGCTTCCTGCACATCCTTTCCTCTTATCACTCAATTGTATGCTGCAGATTGAAATCACTGATGAACCTTAGAATATTGTCATTAAGTACTCTCTTGCTTAATAATTGAAGTGTACTGTGTTCTCGCTGAGATCCTAAATTTGGAATTTCGCTTGTTACCACATCATTGGCACTTATGTAGAACTGTTTAAGTACACTTAAGCAATTTATTGTGGCAAGAAAATCTTGTGAGGAGTCTGACTAATTCGTTGAATGAGATATGTATTACGCCTCACTCATTTTAGCAACTATTTATATGACCTCAGAGCTGTAACCAGACTAGTCCCAACTCCCAATATATGTTGTCTTTGTCCCACTATGGATTATATACTAACTTATATGATGAAAACCATTGTACTTCAAACAGAGACCCTTTGCAAGCCTTGATTCAGGATGCAATGGTTGCATCTTCATTCAAATGCGCAAAAGAGACGGAGACCCTGGTCCAGTTGAGATTGTACAAAACATGATGTCATCGGCTGCTTCGACTCGTAAACATATGTCCAGGTTCAGATTTGGTGCTATTGCAATCAATCTTCCCTGTGCTCATCAAGTGCTATTGCAATCAATCTTCCCTGTGCTCATCAAGTCTCATATTTCAAGATATAGTTTCTTTGTTCATATGGATTATGCTGTTGTTTTCTTGCTTATAGACTTTCGCTTTGTATGTATTATAGATTTATTCTGAGGTTTTTGCCTGCTGAGGTGGCATGTTATGCATCAGAAGAGGAAATAACAAAAGCAATTAGTCCACTTGTTGAAAAGTACTTCCCGAAAGAATCTCCTTCAGGACTTAAGGTAACTGGCTGTCTTGCTGACCTAAATGTTTTTAGTTTTTTTACGTCTGCCATAATTCGTAGGAGCAGTAAGGTCCATATTTCACCTTGTCATATTAGTCGTAGAGCTTTTTTCAACTTCAGCAGATGTGGAGTGTTGTTGCTTCAAGATAGATCTAATTAGGTTACATTGGCCTAACCATTTTAGAGTAAACTAGCCACCATTTATAATCATGCGCTAACATCAAATGTTCTGTTCATTTTATAAAGGGAATGGACCGAATGGTGGAGGTAGTGGGTAGGGCAAGAAGGATTGGGGCTTCGGAAGAAATAGTTTAGCCCATGGTAGCAAGGTCTAAAGTTGGCTTGAAGGATTAATTTCCCTTTCGTGGTACTGACTTGTATGGAGAGTTAGTTTGTACTTTGTTAGATATGTGATATCTTCAAATGATCATATCTGCTCTTATTAACCAACAAAATGCAGTGTTCAAATTTTATGCTGTGAGAGTGCTATCCTTATATAAGTGTGATTTTAGTCTTCTGTCAATCGGTTCATAAATGCTGTTCATCCTTCATAGAAGTGATCCAGCAATATTTTTCTGTGCTTTCTTCAGCCAAGAAAGTGCAGGAAGTAGGACCCACACAAAGTATAGCACATATACACCACACTTTATGAGCAGGTCAATGCAGTCAGTTTCAATAACCGACAATAGTACAGTATAATGTTTTGAACATTTATTGTTTTTATATAACACAAAACAATGCAAATAGGAGTTGTTCTGCTATCCAAAATTCTACATGGTTTCTTACATGGATGTTTTAATCTTTGCAGTTTGCTGTGTTATATGAAGCAAGGTCAAACACAGGAATCGATAGAATGAAAATTATAAATGCAGTGGCAAAATTAGTACCTCAACCTCACAAAGTTAACCTCAACAACCCTGACAGGACTATTGTTGTCCAGATTGCTAAGGTAAATGTTTTTTTTATTTGTAATAGCGTAATACAGTTACATTGGTATCACCTTTCTAGTGTTATGATCCATAAAAGTGCTTCCTTAACAAAACACGAGCTTATATCCTATAATTGTCACTTAAACCAACAGGATTACCTGCTCACTTCTTACACGACATGGTTACTACTTTACCTATTTCCAAACACACGTTATTCTAGACTTCTTGTTTTGTTTCCAATACCATTCATTCTACAACTTCCGGACAAAATTATATTGATTTTTCCATACATAACCTTCCCTGATAATGGCCGTAATAATCAAACTTCACTTTTTCTTTAGGAAGACAATAATTCTAGGTATGGAAGAGTATTAAATAAGGTTTGGGAGTAGTAAAATGCAAGAGTACTAAATAAGGTCACCATGGATTTTGTCCATTATGCCTTGTTTCTAGTGCCAGAGCTAAAACAATGTGTATTTGGGAATGGAGGGAATAATATGACTCCCTCATCCATCGAAGAAATGACATGTTGAACTCTATCTTTGCTAATCAGGTTCTATTAGTGTCTTTCATAATTTTTGGAATTTTGAAATGGTACCTTTTGTCCTTGTCAGAGCATCCAAGATTAGTACTTCTGTTTCCAACCACTTCAACTTTTATTACTAGTAATCCTGTCCTATGGTTATTTATTTAGACTCTGATTCCTGGAAAACATCCTAGCTCCAACCATGTTTATTCAGACTTGAATATCTGATCATGATTCTGGATGATTAAAGCTTTAATGCTGTAAGAGCTAACCTGATTAACCTTTTGAATTAGTTGCTCGCTCACATCCTATGTGTTGTTGGAATGAAATCTCACCTATTCCATGGGCCGAAAGGCAAGAATATAGACATGTACAAATAGCAGAACACACCCTATACAAAGGACTAATGCAAATAGATACACATATACCTCAAACACCCCTCCTCAAACTCATGATGGATCAACCACACCGAGTTTGGAGAGGTAGAAGCTATACTAAGCCCTAGTCTGCGCCAAGGTTATCACGGCGATAAGGCGAGGCGAGGCGTCTGACTACCTTCACACCTTTTAAGCGAGTATGGCGTGCGGCGAGGCAACGCCATACTCACATCATAATCTTTTATGGCAGCAAATTTGTTGAACATATAGTGTAACTATTTTAACTATATAACAAAACAAATAAATATGAATAATGGTGCAGCTAGAAAACATGAATGTTGAATGGCATACTTTAATGACATTGTCTATTGTTTGCTGACTTTGCTCTTCTTCCAAGTAGCATGCAGCTCCCACTGTTAACACCTTCCAATAAATTGAAGTGACAAACTTGTTTGATGAAATCAAATATGAAAATTGAAATTAAATATAGGTACTGTTGTATATGCCAAGAGAAAATGAGAAATTTCACAATTGCTAAAGAAAAAAACAAGGGGAAAGAGGATTGGGCCCACCTGTCGGTGGGCCGGATCGAGGATAAGGAAGAGGGAGGAGCTCGGCTCCTCACTCTCCCGAAAGGCTCGGCCATGCCGAGCAGGCGGCGACGGCATGGGCGCCACTTCGGCAGTTGGTCGCGCGCGCGGCGAGCCCATTCGTGCGCGCGGTCCCCTATGCGCCTCTCCGTCGCGGCGCGCCCCGCCGCCGATGCGCTCGGCAAAGCGGGCCCGTCTGCGCTTGCTCGCTTCCCCGTGAGGCTTGGTCGCCGGCTCGCCGCCTTGGAAGAGGGAAGCGACGGCGTGGAGGCCCGAGGTCGCCGGCTCACCGCCTTGGAAGAGGGAGGCGGCGGCGTGGAGGCCCGAGGTCGCCGGCTCGCCGCCTTGGAAGAGGGAGGCGGCGGTGTGGAGGCTCGAGGTCGCCGGCTCGCCGCCTTGGAAGAGGGAGGCGGCGGCATGGAGGCCTGAGGTCGCCGCCTTGGAAGAGGGAGGCGGTGGCGTGGAGGCCCAAGGTCACCGGGAGCATGGTTATCAAGTCGTCGCCGGCGAAGGAGTGATGGAACCAACGACTCGACTTGCGCCGCCATCGCCGCCGCCGCGACCGGATCCGCCACCGCCGCGGCCGGATCTGCCGTTGCCGCCGCCGGATCTACCGTATGTGCCGTCGGATCCATCGCTGCCGCCGCCTGCCGGATCTGCGCCACCGCCACCGGATCCGCCCAGCGGCGCGGCGCGAGCGCGAGCGAGGCGAAGCGGCGAGGCGAGGCGAGGCGAGGCGAGGCGAGCGGCGGGCGAGGCGAGAGGTGGAGGCGAGGCGACGGGTGAAACGAGAATATGGCAGTGGGGGCGGAGCGAGCAGTGAGGTTATGAACGTGGCGTTTTACCGTTTAGCCCATTTAGTTTCTGAAATTACAATAAAGCCCTTCTTTGTATATATATTCATATAAATAGTACAAATAGTCCTGTCGACTAGTCAGCGACTAGTCGGCCGACTAGTCGACTAGTCGGTCACTGAGAGGGTAGTGTCGACTTGTCGACTTAATAACCTTGGCCGGGAGATTGTCCGCAGTCGTCGCCGCGCCGAACTCCCCTCGCCCTCCCCCTCGTATGTAACGCCCTCCCTCTCTCTCGCGCGTGTCGCCTCTTATTCTCCCGCGCTCCCTCTCTCTCTCGCGCGCGTCGCCTCTTATTCTCCTGCGCTCCCTCTCTCTCTTCATTTCCCGCCGTTGCACAGTATGGCGCTCGCCTTCCTCTTGCGACGTGGCGTCTGTGGCATGGCGACGACTAGGTGACGCCATTCCTTCCGAGGCGGACGCCACACGCACCCAAGGCGAGGCGACGGCCGTGGCGGCACTCCAGGCCGCTCCGACGCCAAAGCGTCGCTTAGGCTAAGCGACGCCTTAACAACCCTTGGTCTGCGCTTTTCTGAAGATATCAGCAAGCTGAAGCTCTGAAGACACATACTGAGGAGTCATAACCAGCTACTGCACCTACGACCTCATGTATGAAGCATCAACTCTAACGTGCTT
Organism: Melocanna baccifera; assembly: GCA_036346265.1. NCBI lineage: Eukaryota > Viridiplantae > Streptophyta > Magnoliopsida > Poales > Poaceae > Melocanna > Melocanna baccifera. The sequence goes on from CM070706.1 coordinate 23,842,444, forward strand.
GGTGATCTCATGCTTCACTGGATCTCAAGCAATGCTGATCACATCAATACTGTTAGTCAGTAATGGAGTTAGTACAGACACTGAAACACCAAAGTCCTTAAGAAGCCACTGTAGCCAGGTGACCTCAACTGTCATCGACGCAAGAGCTCTCAACTCAACCTCAACACTCGAACGAAAAACTGCAGTTTGCTTCTTAGTCTTCAAGGCAATCAAGGAAGAACTAAGGAAGACACAGAATGCCAACAAAGACCGATGATCAGAAAGATCACTAGCCTAAGTCGCATCAAAATACGGCTGAAGCTGCAATGAGTTGGAGTGTGGAAAGAAGAGGCGTCGAGTGATAATTCCACGAAGATATCGTTGAACCCAAAGGAGATGACTGCAGTGGATCTGAGTGGAAGCTAAAACGAATTGACTCAGAATGTGAACAACATGAGAGATATCATGATGGATAAGTCATTGTGTTGTTGTTGTGTTGTTGTTTCTTCTCTTTTTAGGACAGCATCTCCTTTAAGGACAGCATCTTGACTCCTTTAAGGACAGCATCTCCTTTAAGGATAGCATCTCCTTTAAGGACAGCATCTTAGACTAGCTTTAGGACAGCTTTAGACTAGCATCTAGGACTAGCATCTTGGCATATGCTTGGTGGTTAGCGACCTATAAATTTGTATCCCCAACCCTCGGGTTGGTGTGGCATTGTGTGAGAAATAAACAAGAAAATTTGCCCCATTCCCAGAGTGTCATCCTCTCGATGAGAGTAAGGATCTTGCTATCACCAACAAAGACTCCGGCCAAGTAACAAGTGGTATCGAGCCATACTATCCTCGTAGCTCGAGCATCTCCTGCTCATCTCCTTCTCGGCCTCGCAAAGAAGACTACCAGAGCAAAGCGCAGCCTCCCGTCCCCCACTCACTCTCTCGGAGACGGCGGCGGCTGTCGAAGCGCACTCTCCTCCACGCAATGCAGCCCCTAGTAGCGCGCCATGTCCGCAGGCGCCTCGCCCTTCGGCCGCCTCGAGCACGCGGCGTCGTGACGGCCGAGCTCGCGCGCAGAGCAGCCATGAAGCAAGCGGCGGAGATGCCGCGCGCGAAAGGGCGCTGGCGGCCGGCACGGCGGCGGGCTGGCGGCGGCCGAGCGGAGGCGGAAGCGGCGGCGGCGGCAGATGCGGCGCGGCGCAGCAGCGGAGGTCAAGGCTCTGCAAAGCGTAGGCGGCTCCATCTTTGGCGATGGCAGCGCGACGAGGATCTTGAGCGGCAAGAGGGAGGCGCGAGGCGAGTGGCGCGATGGGCGCGCGCGACGCCACGAGCGCGGCGGCAGCCGAGACAGACGCGAACGCGGGTGACGCTCTCGGAGGAGGCGCGCGACGGCGGTGGCGTGACGGGTTGACGCGAGCGCGCCTTCACAGCGACGCGCTCTCTCCTGCCGGCATCGTGGTCACCACGAGTACCGTGCCGCCGTCGGGGCGTCGGCCTCGGCGGCGTGGCCTACCTCACCAAGACCAACTACGCCGAGTGGGCGCGGTGATGAGGTAAAGCTCTAGGTGCGGCATATGTGGGATGCAACCGACACGGCGACGTCGACTACGACCAGATCGACGGGCGCCGGATGCTCTCATCGCCGCATCCCCGCCCGAGATGCGCTTCGCTTACCAACAAGCGGATCGCCAAAGAGGCTTGGGACGCCATCGCCGCAAAGACGCATCGGCAGCCGCCGCACCCGCAAGTCTACATTGCGTGCACTACGCAAGGAGTGGGAGAACCCGCCTTCAAGCCGGTGAGGACGTTGATGATTTTGCTCTCGCCTCAACACTCTGCGAAGTTAGTGCGGTTCGGCGGCGACACCTACGGCGAGGAGAGAGCGTGGAGAAGCTCTTCCGCCGCGTCCCAGAAGTACAAGCGGATGGCTCGCTCGATCGAGTCTCTGCTGGACCTCCGCGATGACGATCGAGGAGGCGCTGGTCGCCTCAAGGTCGTTGACAACGATGAGCCACGCGTCTCTCGGGACCCGTCACCATTGGCGGGAAGCTCCTCTCACTCGGGAGCGGTGGTCGCCGGCCAAGGTGACGAGAAGAAGGAGCCTTCTTCCACGACGAGCGCCACAAGCGTGGCAAGCGCGCAAGCCACGCAAAGACGCCCGCAGGGCGCGAGGACGTCGCGAGGTGATGACCGTGGGCGCCAGGCGGCGCTGGCGGCAAGCAAAAGCGCACGAGGCGACTCTTGCCACAATCTGCGGCAAGCTTGGTCATTGGGCGAGGATTGTCGGCGACCACGGCGTGGCGAGCCCATGTCGCGCGGCGAGCGGCCGGCTCTGTTCATTGCTCATGCGAGCACCGAACTATCTCCGCCGCACCCGCCGCAGTGGTTCTCCTCCACCTTGACGAGCCAAAAGCACATGCCCTCCTCGCCACGGCTCGGCAACGACAAGATCGACGGGTGGTGCCTCGACACCGGCGCCACCCATCACATGACCGGCCGACGGAGCTCTTCGCCGAAGTTTGACTCTAGCGCCCGAGGCTCCGTCAAGTTTGGGGGCGCCTCGTGGAAATCAAGGCGTCGGCTCGTCATCTTCACCACCGTGTCACGGCGAGCACAGTCCGCCACCGGCGTCTACTACATCCCCGATCTGCGGAACTCCATCATCGGCTTGGGACGGTGGATGAGAACGGCTCGCGTGTCGAGATAGAGCACGGTGTCGCGGATTTGGGATCTTCGCCGCCGCCTTCTTGCCAAGGTAACGAGGCGCAAATCGACTTTACATTCTTCACGTGCGGTGGCACAACCCTCTGTCTCGCCGCTCGTCGGGGCGACGGGCGTGGCGATGGCACGAGCGCTTTGGACACCTTCACTTCGAGGCCACGGCGGCTCGGTGCTACGGAAATGGTGCGAGGCTGCCGTGCCTTGACCATGTGGAGCGCTTCTGCGGCGTCTGCGTGTTGACGGCGCAGGCGACTCCTTTCCTCGGCGGCGAAGTTTAGAGCCAAGGAGAGCTCGAGCTCGTGCACGGGACTTGTGTGGCGGTGACACCGCCACACCGGGAGGACGACGCTACTTCCTGCCGCTCGTCGGCGACCTCTCCCGCTACATGTGGGTGATGGTCCTCGGCGGCAAGGGAGAGGCTGCGGACGCCATCGAGCGCCATGCAGTCGCGTGGAGGCGAGCGCGGCCGCAAGTCGCGCGTCTTTGCGCGCACGACAACGGCGCGACCACGGCGCACGGTGGTCGCGTCGTCTTTGGCGATGAGGGCATTCAGCGCCACTACTCCGCGCCGTCAGGCCGCGCGCGAGCGGCGTCGTCGAGCAGCGCAACCGAGGCGGTTGTGGGATGGCTCGGGCTCTCCTCAGCGAGAGGATGCCGGCTATCTTCGGGGAGAGCGGTGGTGACGGCCGTCTACATCCTCAACCGCCGCCTACTAAGGCGCTCGACGGCGGGGCCGTCGAGGCTTGGCACGAGCGCAAGCCGGCGGTCTCCCACTTGGTCTTGGCTCCCTCGCGTTCGCCAGGAGCTTGGCCACATCGGTAAGCTCGGCGGCGAGAGCACTCGGGAGTGTTCATCGGCTACGCGGAGGCTCGAAGGCCTACCGCATCCTCGACCTGTCACCTGCAGCGTCCGCATCTCGCGTGGCGTTGTGTTCGGCGGCGGCGGTGGGCGTGGGACAAGGCGGTGGGCGGCGGTTCGACTTCAACTCTTAGGGACTTTGTTGTCGACTCGTCCCACTTCGAGAGCCGGGAGCTAGCGGCTGTCTTCACCAAGCTCGCCCGCTCGACACCTTGCTCGCCACGGCTCCGACGAGTGCTCCACCACCTTCGGCACCCACTCGCCCCACTCTCCCGCACCGGCCGCCACACCACCGGATCGACCCAACGGCCGGTCCCACGACGAGCGGCGCATGGTGGAGTTCGCTACTCATTGTCTCACGACGAGACCACGTCGACGCCTACCACGACGGCGAGCCTCTGCGCTACCGTCATCGTGGGCGACCTCCTCGGCGGCGGCCGGCCCTCGAATCGGCGCGGCGCGACCTCGCGGCGGGCCGCACCTCGCAGGGACGGCGGCGAGCCTCGTTCCGTCGCCGAGGCGGAGAAAGACGCGGCATGGCGTGCCGCGATGCGAGGAGAGATGGACGCCGCTGCGGAACCGCACGTGGGCCGGGCGGATCTTCCTGCCGGCCACCGCGCGATCACCCTTAAGTGGGTGTTCAAGGCGGCGGGATGAAGCCGCGCCATCGTCAAACACAAGGCTCGCTTGGTGGCACGAGGCTTCGTGCGGCGGGAGAAGTCGACCGATGATGCCTTCGCACCCGCCGCGCGCATGGAGTCCGTTCGTCTACTCCTCGCACTTGCGGCCCGGGAGGATTGGCGCGTCCATCACATGGACGTTAAGTCCGCCTTCCTCAACGGCGACTTGAAGGAGGAGGCCTACGTCCGTCGTGGCGGGATTCGTCATCCCCGGCAGGAGGGCAAGGTTCTCCGCCTCGCAAGGCCCTACGGCTTGCGGCGAGCACCACGAGCACAGAACGCTAAGCCGGACTCCACTCTCAAGCAAATGGGGTTCCAGCAGAGCGCACACGGCCGCGGTCTACCGGCGGGGCAAAGCGGCAACGCCTGGCGCTGGCGTCGTCGACGACTGGTGATCACCGCTCCAAGGAGGCCGAGGTCGAGGCGTTCAAGGCGGAAATGAAGACCGTCTTCCGGATGAGCGACTTGGGGCTCTCTCCTTCTACACGGGATCGAGGTCCACCAGACGGCTCCGATATCTCCTTCGTCGGACCGCCACGCCAAGCGCACCGTCGAAGTGGCGGGCTCACCGATCGCAACCCACCCACACTCCTATGGAGGAGAGGTCGGCCGAGTCGTGAGAGCACGCGCGGAGGAGGCGGACGCGACGCAAGACGGCGCATTGTGGGCGACCTTCGCTACCTCGCCCACACGCGTCCAGTTTGGCGTTCGGCCGCCGGCTCGTCGGTCGGTTCATGCGGCGGACCGACGGCGAGCATCGGCGGCCGTGAAGAGGATCCTCGCTACGTTGCGGGCACCTCCGACTCACGGCTTGCACTACCCGAGGTGTCCGCCACGCACACTTCATCGAATGCAATGACAATGACCACGCAGCGACATCGACACCAAAGAAGAGCACAAGCGGATTCTCTTCTTCCTCGGCAAGTGCCTCGTTAGTGGCGCGATCAAGCGGCGGTGGTGGCCTGTCGGTGTGAGGCCGAGTACATAGCGGCGTCCACCGCCGACTCGCGCGCTGCTCGCTCGATCGCTGGTGATCTCTCGGCAAAGACATCGGCGGTGGCGCTCGGGGTGGGCGGCAAGTCCGCTCTGCTCGGCAAAGAACCCGTTTTCCACGAACGAGCAAGCACATCCGGGTGAAGTACCGCTTCATCCGAGGCCGTTGGATGAAGGCGACATCAAGGCGAGCTACATCAACACCACGGATCGGCTTGCGGACACCTCGCCACCAAGCCTCTTGGGAGGTCAAATTCCTCGAGCTCGCTCTAGGGTCGGGGTGGTTCAACTTTTCCACAAGACGACGCACAAGACTTAGGGGGAGAGTGATGGATAAGTCATTGTGTTGTTGTTGTGTTGTTGTTTCTTCTCTCTTTAGGACATCATCTCCTTTAAGAACAGCATCTTGACTCCTTTAAGGACAGCATCTTCTTTAAGGACAGCATCTCCTTTAAGGACAGCATCTTAGACTAGCTTTAGGACAGCTTTAGACTAGCATCTAGGACTAGCATCTTGGCATATGCTTGGCTGGTTAGCGGCCTATAAATTTGTATCCCCAACCCCTCAGGTTGGTGTGGCATTTGTGTGAGAAATAAACAAAGAAAATTTGCCCCATTCCCAGAGTGTCATCCTCTCGATGAGAGTAAGGATCTTGCTATCACCAACAGCAAGACTCCAGCGAGTAACATATCAAGCCAAGTAGTGGCAAAGTAAACAAACTCCCAATAAAATGACGATATCGAGTGGGATCCTCAAGGGGAGTACCATCAGTGACCGAAGACGAAGGACATAAGAGTGTCCATTGTGCGCAGATCAGTGAGACAAGCATGATCAAGGAGATCATGAATATACTTCTGCTGGAAGAGGTAGTAGCCATCAGGAGTGGAGGTGACCTCAATCCCAAGGAAGTAACTAAGGGGACCCATATCAAACATTTGAAACTACTCACTGAGACACCTCTTCACAAAGCCAATATACTGAAGATCATCTCCGGTGATGAGCATATCATCCACATAGAGAAGCATTTGACCATGAGAGGAAGTGTGAACAAAGAGAGCAGAGTCATAGTAGAAGCACCTGCAGCCACCGGTGCACCCATCGACATTGGAGGAGCAGTAGTAGAAGCTGACATCACAGGAGCCGTAGGAGCAGTAGGCATACAAGCGGCTAGGACAATAGCAGCCGGTTGCTGAGTCATGGCACGAAAATGAGTCTCCTCGGCACGAACAGAGGTCAATGCCTCCACTAGAGACAGGCACGGTGAGCGGGCCAGGAGGTGAGTGCGAATTGGCTCAAACTCTGGCCGAAGTCACGTCAGGAAGTCATAGTGGTCTCATGATGAGCATGGGTTCGCACATAGCAAGAACAAGTCCGATAGACGTCTAGCCCCAAAGAGTCAGGTTGATGCCACATGACAGTGATTTGCTGATAGAAGTCATGAACAGTGACGTCAAACTACTGGAGAGAGTGCGCCTGTTGCACCACAGAGGGGTAAAGAGCATCACTGCTCGACTAATAGCTCCCACATTAGTTGTGAGGATGGGAGCTTAGTGAAATCCATAAAGATGTTGACAGTCATGCTCCCAATCAAGATGGCAATAGCGCGAGCTTCATCACCCTACCACCTCTTAGGCATGAAGGTCAGACTGGTACAACTCCACAACATCCTCAAACGTAGCAACGACATCAGGATCAATTGGGACGACACCCTTCACACCAATAGGGGGCCCGATCGGAAGGGTAGGAAGAGGTGGACAGCGCGAACTTCATCACCCTACCACCTCTCATAGGCATGAAGGTTAGACTGGTACAGCTCCACAACATCCTCAAATGCAGCAATGACATCAGGATCAATCGGGAAGACACCCTCCACATCAATAGGGGGCCTGACCGGAAGAGCAGGAAGAGGTGGACAAGGCCGCTCACCGGTGAGGTGACCCCAGGGACGCTAGTTGTTGAGGCAGATCCACAGATGCACAGCCTACTCCTGGAAATTCATCCCGTTGAACTAGATCTTGGGGAGTGGAATGGACACAGAGGAATTAGCTGTAGCCATCGGTTCCGTGCAAGGCCTTACTTGGCTTGGTGCAAGGCTCAACTCATGCACTACTGAAGAGCATAGCATAGCACAAGCGCAGGTAGAGGGCGAGAAAAGCACTTGAGCAGAGCGCAGGCGGAGCACACAAATAGAGCACAACACCGGTTGGTGGCAGTAGATCCGAATCCGGGTGGCAGCAGATTCGGATCCGAGCGGTAGCTACCTCGACCCAGGCTGCTGCGGCTCAGATTGAGCTGGCAGCGGCCCTAGAAACGATGACATCGGCCTGAGTTCCTAAGGCGGCTGCGGCCCCAAACCAATTGCACGGAGCTCCGATCCAGGCGACAATGGCTTCAATTGGATGACAACACGCTTAATCCAGGCAGCGGCCACCCTGATCCAAGGATCTGATCCGGTGGCGGCTTCGATTTGGGCAGCTATGTCCCGATGGAAGCGGCTACGGCTTGGAGAAGTTCCTGAGGCGGTGGCAACCGTGAGAGAAGAAGAGAGGGTGGAGGCGACCGGATGGTGGCGGCCTGAGGACGACGGCTGGGATTCTATGGTTTTGGTGGTGGGAAGAGCCATGGCTCTGATACCATGTTGTTGGAATGAAATCTCATCTATTCCATGGGGCAAAAGGCAAGAATATAGGGCCTCTTTTTTTGCCTTCGAAAAGCTGTTTTTCGATTTTTCTATAGTAACTAGCTTTTAAATGGAGTTTTTTTTTTCAAGGCGGAGTCTACAAGTTGATTTTAGTTACACTATAATAACTTTATTTATATTGGCCAAAACCGCATGTAAGTTTCTTACTTTGTACTCTCTTATGAACAGCCAAAAACCATAAGCCGCAGCCCAAAAGAACATTCACATAGACATATACAAATAGCAAAAAACACCCTATACAAAGAACTGATACAAGTAGAGACATACTTCTAACACTATGTAGTTGTACTGAAAGCTATTTTGGTCCCACTTGAGATTTTGCAGAAGAGCACCCACCTTGATCCCATTTAATGAGTAGTACAGAAACTGTTGTGCATGTGGTAACCACTCCTGTAGCATCTGCAATGCCCAGTAGACAGAGAAACTCTCCTATAATCGATGTCCTTTTCTTGCCTCTATGGCTGCTCCTGACGATTGTCACATTCATGTAATGTCATCATTCTTGAATAAGCTGAGGATGCTCTAGTTTACCAGTCAGAAGTACTGTGTTGCTGCTGCTTGCATTGTTTACCAATTTAGTTAAAATAGGGATATACTGTGCTTTTGCATAGTGACTCTGTGGTTGAGTTGATCAATACTGCAACCAATGCTGCAAATGAGCATGTGGTCACTAAAACAGTTTTTAACTTGTCCAGGAACATGTCATAATGATTAGTTGGCCTTTCGTTGTTCGGGAGTGAAGGACCATATGCCGTTCCTTGATCTATATCCAGGCAGCAGCCAGCACTGCAAATTTATTCTAGCACTGGTATCTTAGGCAGCAAGTAAACATGATAAATTGATCACTACAGGATATAGCCAAGTTTTAAATTCATCATATTTTAGGTTGATTCCATTGCAACATCCTGGTAGCATCCTATGACTTGGAGAATAATATAGACTTAGAAAAGCTTTGTGTACGATGCTTTTGCTTTCCACCTTTTTACTCTGGAGTAACTTAACGTGTCCATGAATGTTGCTTGGTATAGCGTGAGTGAACAGGCGAACTTCCTATCATTATCCAGACTGAGTAACTGACTTTCTTGTGTTATTCTAAGGGCCTGTTCTTTTTTGTTGCGGCTTTTGGCTGAAATTTTTGAATTTTAGTTGTTTGCGGCAGAGATTACGGAGAGAGAGATATTCGCTTGCGATTTTGGATGGTATAGATATTAGGCTTTTAACATGTACTATAATTAACTTGTAGACTCCGTTTTAAAAAAATACTCCGTTTGAAAGTTAGGTACTGTAGCAAAAACCAAAAGCCGTTTTGAGAAGCTGAAAAGAACAGACCCTAAATGTCTTGTTATCCTATTCTCCAAGTCCACAAGACCACGACAACTCATGGTGCATGCATCAGCTGCATCAATCATGTATTTCTTCTGTTGTGGTGTAAGAAACTAAGAGCACCGTGGACTCCATGTTTCACGCCAACATGATCCAAACTGACTTCCTTGTATTGTCCTAAATGTGCTGTCTCCTCATTTACCAAGTGCATCACTCACTCGTATGGTTGGCGAAGCAGCTGCAGCAACTTTGTACTCCCAGGTCCCAGCGTTCTGGCATAAGAAACCAAAAGCATCATGTACTCATGGTTCATGCCAATAGTAATTCACTCCTGCTTTGTTAATTTACTATTCGGCATGATATATCTAATCTTATGCCTACATTTTTTTCTTAATTATAAGTACAAACTGTTGCTGACCTTACGGACACGTCTGATCACTTTCTTTAACTGTTGTAAGTTGGTCTCAGTTGAGGTTCTGATGGACTATTGTTTGAATTTTGAGCAGACTATATGCTTGATTGGAGTGGTCGAGAGATACAAGGAGCTGGCGAAGTTCAACCTAAGGCAACTGACCTCACCGCCGGAGAAGTAGCTTTTGAGTGGCAAAACTTTTCTGGGTAGCTTCTGGACGAGCTTAAACCTGATGCAGCATCTGTTGTTAGTTGTTAGTTGAACCGTGAAAATCACTGTCAAAAGTTTCAGCTGTATCTCATTATTAAAGTCTGCGAGATGGTTGAAGGGCAGCCTGAAATATTTAATGCTCTACAGTGCAATTTTGGGACTTGATGGATTGCTGCTACCAGTTGAATAATAATTTCGTCAGATTCTGGTTTCTAATATATGCCGCGGATGTTTTTTTTCTTCAAAGGTGATATAGAATTTGGTGGACACAAAGGTGATACAGAATTTGTTGCCCTTGAAATCAGAAGGTAATCTGTAATTTTCTCAAAACATGTAGCTTCTTAAAGGGAGAAGTGATAACTTTTTCTTCAAAGTTTAGAAGGTTTAGTACTCTTTCAAGAATGAAAATTTTATGAATATTAACCGACGTGTGGTGGTGGAACGCGAAGGGTTCAAGTGGCATTTTGTCAATCGGGTTTATTTTCCCCTCGAGGTCTTTTGGATAGGGGGATTTGGTTTGGAGTCAATCCCAAAAATTCCAAAGAAATCTGCCTATCAATCACCCCATATATTTTTGCAAAAGATCTTTTATTTGTTTCCCACATTTTCCGCCCATTCTTGAAAGCCAACAGAAAAACCGACCAAAAGTCAAGAATTCTACGGTTAGATCGAAGACCACTCTACCGCCAAATCGGCCTCCACAGGAAGTCGACAACCGCGTCAAAATCTGCCAACTAAATCTATTACGGCAGCAACACACTCCATGTTTCCTTGGTTACCATTAGCCAGCCTCAGTGAAACGTCAAAAGACTGATGTATCAATGGCAGCTGCAATGAAAGTTTTTTATTTTTTGAAAAGGGCAGGAGGACTGCCTTCTATTGCTTCGACGAGAGGAGGGAAACACAAAACCGAGTTAGATCGAGGACCAGGGGGCGGGGAGAGAGACCAGGGACTGGTCCAAGAGGGGGAAAAACGATGAAAAACGTTACGCCGCCTCCTTGATGATGGTAATTAAGGACAAAGGTGCTGCCGTGGAGATGAAAATACGAGCATTCCGATCCTTCTAGATATACTAAGAGACTAACATCATAAGTGATAACGTTAGTTTTAGAAACAGCTTCTAGTCTTAGAAATTAAAAACTATTTAGAACATATTAGTTTCTTAATATTTTTTTCTTTTTCCAATGCATATTTAGCACTTTTGAGTCATCCATCGATGGCTGTATAAGTACTTCTGTGACATTCTGTCCATATGCCCACCGGCATGGTTAGACAGCCTGTCCTTTGTTTATTCTCTGTATCGTGGATTGAGCTTTCTCATATTGTAAATTTCTGTGTTGGGATATGTAGCATTCAGGGACTGGTCCAAGAGGGAAAAAAAACGATGAAAAGCTTCTAGTCTTAGAAATCAAAAGCTGTTTAGAATATGTTAGTTTTGTAACCTTTTTTTTTCTTTTCTTTTTTTTGCATATTTAGCGCTTTGAGTCATTCATCGATGGCTGTATAAGTACTTCTGTGACATTCTGTCCATGTGCCCACCGGCATGGTTACTGGTTTGGCAGCCTGTCCTTGGTTTATTCTCTGTATGTAGATTGTATCGTAGACTGAGCTTTCTCATATTGTAAATTTCTGTGTTGGGATATGTAACATTCGTGTGTTCCAACTTGGATTTTTTTTATTGCACGAACTTCGATAATGGGGAGATGCTAGGTTTACCGCTTGAAATCAATAGATTTGTTTACGTTCCGCGGTGAAGTTTTCTAGTAGCGGTCGCAATTAGCGCTCTAACTCCTATTTCGTACGATCTTTATCAGTTTTATTGTAACAAATGAAACGGAATTTACACTTGACAGAGATCCCTATAGCGTAAACTGCGTCTCCGGGCAGTTAACAACGACACTGACATTAAGAAACAATTTTAAAAAATCTGATGCGATCGGGGTTTTACAACAGAAGGTGCTTTAATGTTTTCTTTAACAGTAATTTGTATAATTTTTAAAGTATAATAAATGATGAATAGATGTTACTTATCTCTTCATTTACTTTGAGATTAGTGCTACCTTTGTTAGAGAGAAAAGTATTGAAACACCTCTCAATAATAAACGGCGGCGATCAGCCCCCATAGTAGCCACGTTCATCCAGGTTGGCATATTCTACTTTTGGGGTTATATTTTGCGTGATTTAGCAAGCACTCAACGACATATCTTGTTTGAACTCGCAAATTCTGGAAAAATTTCAGCCAATGTGGGGGGAAATTTCAATCGGTCCACATTTGAACTTGGTCCCGTTGATTTTCGCTAATTAATACCTGTGATATTCCTACGAAATACCCGCGAAATCCCTGCGTTGCAAACGGGCGCCCTAAGTGAGGTCCAGTAATTTTTTTTAATTCAAATCCGGAATTTGAAACGCTGCCTGCGATCACAAAGCTAACAACAAACCCTCCAACTCAAGAAAAAAAAATCTTTTAACGTACACATTTTAGACATTGTTCTTTTGTGCTACGACTGATAATTAGAGAGTGATCGGAATAGCGATGACTTTTAATTTTTGCTGAAAAAACACTGTAGCTGAGTTGGTTTATTAGGTATAATTAAATTTCAAATAATTTGAAAATAAAAACGGTACACTAATCTAGAACGGACGATGCAAAGAAATATAAGGAAAAAAATAAAACAAAAAGCAAAAAAATTTATTGTAGCAGGTACTGTAGCTACAGTACCTGCTACAGTGCCCAAAACAGCCACTGCCGAATGCTGCGATGAATCGCTGAGCGCACTCTTAGTTTATATTTTTCAAGATAATGACGGATAACAGAGCTATCAACATGAGAAATCACTTAAAAGAAACCATCCCATCCACTCATTTATTGATTTCAGCTAAAGGCACAAAAAAAAAAAGGCTAAAAACGAACCGGAGCTTGGAGTCGAGCCTGGCCGGCAGCCCGCCAGCCGTCCCGTCCGAATTGAATGTCGTGCGTGCTGCGATGGACCACCCGCTGGGGGAGCGGAGCGAGCGAAAGCTACCGTGCGGTGCCGTGCCGTGCCCGAACCGACCGAACAGCTCGTGCGCACCTGCAGATTCTCCTCTCCGCTGCTCCGATCCCGACCCACGATGCTCCGGCGGCCATGTGCTTTTGTTCCATCCGATTCGATTTGACCCCGTTCGTTTTTGCCCGGAAAATGGATTCGCCGAGCTGCTTGACGAGCACGATAGCTTTGCCCCGCCCGACGCGAGCGCGTGCAGCGCGTTGATTCGCTTCCGTGCTCTTGGGTTGTTTTGGCTCGCGACTCATGCCTTTTTGATTTAAGTTGTTGAATTCTGACGGTTCGTAAGAAAGTATGAAAAAAGATTTATATATTTTTTAAATTCTGACGATTCATAAGAGAGTATAAAAAAAGATTTATACGTGAGTTTGTCTAAAATAAATAAAATTGATTAACTTGTAGATCTTATCATAAAAAGATATCTTTAAAAGCTATATAAGTCAAAAAAAAAATCCTGCCTTGTCCTGTAGGGCCAAGCTTGTACCGTTTACTACTCTCTGGATTGATAGGTTGGTCCCCCCAGACTGCAACCAATTGTTACTTTGGTGGTAGTGATCGTTTTGGCTTTTAAAAATTTCAGCTTCTAGTTTTAGTTTTTTTCACTATTCACTACACTATCCACTAACTCAGCTACAGTAAAAAAATCAGCTACAGTAAAAAAATTCAAAAGCTAAAAACCATCGCTAAAACGATCACCCCTAGCTCGGCATGAAATATGTCACATTTTTAGGGCCTGAAATGCGTGAGTTCGTAAGCGGTTTAAACCAGCAATGAAGTTCTACATAAAAGTATTTAAGCTAGCGCTTAGTTTGACGTGGATTTATGACTTTTTTTATTGTAACTAGTTTATTTTTTTACTCTACTTGAGTTGGCTTATTTGGCATAATTAAATTTAAAAAATTTAAAAATAAAAACATGTTAACCTATTACGAACAATGCAATGAAATACAAGAAAAAAGACAAAAAAACCTAAAAGATCTAAAAAAATAGAAAAAACAAAATGACTGAATAGTGAAAAAAACAGAAGTCAGAAGCAGAAGTTGAATTTAAACCGTTTTGAGCGGTGCCTAAGTATATACACAACATGGCAGCTACCGTTTCGTTTCAAACAACGATAACTTCTGTTTTTTAGAAACCAAAAGTTGTTTGGAATACGTTAGGTTTTTAACGTGATTTTTTTGTATTATCTGTAGAGATATAATGATATTTTTTCTTTATTTTTTATAATTAAATATATCAGAAAAAATAATAGCTACTATAGTACTATTTTTAACCAAAAATTATAACACTTTAACGGAGTCTAATTTTGTTACGACAACATACTAAGCACGAAAGGGTTTGCGAACTGTTAACTCCTGCGTTAAAAAGTGAACTTCTCATTATGAGCACGTATGCTTAGGCAGCTGGGTAGCTAGATCAGGTGCAGAGCACACACTGATACCATTGAGTTGGGGTAAAATTAGTATCCTGAGTTTTTAAGGGCAATCGACACGAGTTTTTTCTTCCAGCCTTTGTTGGACGATCAGGTTAAGCAGCCGCCCAACCTGACCAATGACAAGGCTGTGTCCGCCGTTGGTATTAGCTCATCTAGGCCACACTTAAACACAAAAAATTTCCATACACGTATAAAAATTGAGCTATTTTTTCTGTAAAGTACGAGTTTCCATATGTACCCCTAGATTCTTCAATTACTAATAATCCCATAACCTGTGTACACGGACCACCTGGAGTGTATTACATATTCTTGTACCCGTAGCACAGCTTGGTCGGCTTCGTTCAAAGCGGTTTAAGACCTTAGCTTATAGATGTGATTGAAATTGTACTATAGTAACGATTAATTTTTTTTAAAAAAAATATTGAAAAAATTGTTATATTATCATAGATAATGTAAAGAAATATATAAGAAAAAAAAGCTAAAAAAAATAAAAAATAAAAAAAACTAAAATTAAAAATTAATATATTTTAATGACTTTTAAACTGAAAACTAAAAAATGCCAGAGGCCGCAGCCATTGGAGCGGGGTGGGAAAATGCTCCACGGGAGAATACTGACAACTCCGGTAGGTGGGCCCCACATCCTGCACCAACAACTAGGCCCCTCCTCCATTCCTCTCTCCTGTCTTCTGCTGCTCCTCTGTTTCTAGCCGCTTCCCATCTTCTTCCTCCTCGTCGATCGTTGCAGCTTTCACCCTTCTCCATCTCCGGAAGAATCTCCGGTGAGTGCTAACCACCGACGGCGTGATGGATTTATACCTACCTACCTACCTACGCGTGCGTGTTTCTGTGATCTTTTCTGCGAAAATTTCCATATAAAACAGTGTTTTTTTTTTGCTTGGATTGGATTTTTTTTGCTTTTCCTGTGGCATTCGATGGGGGAAACTTCAAACAAGTGATTTGGCCAAAAGGGCAATAGATTCTTTCGGGATAAACTCTTCTTTAATGGAGATGGAACCTTTGCTTTCCTCCTCTGGAGCATAAGCATAAAGTTGTAACCTTTGCTGTCGTTCCTTTCTTATCCTGGACCTTTAATTTTGGAAGCTTTGTGGTCGGAACAAAAGTAAGATGTTGTTGTGCTCGTGTGGTGCCTATCTTTGATCGGTTTGGTTTGGGGAATTCTGCTACTTTCGTTGGAAAAGCTCTCATCTTTATGGTGTTGGGTGATGTGCGTGACTGAAGAGAGCTTCTTGTAGCGGCCATGGAGAAGAGGATGGGGATTCTGGAGCTGCGCGACCGGCTGGACAAGACACTGGCGCTGCCCGATCTCGCTGACGAGGACGCGTTGAGATCTCTGGTGAAGAAGCAGATCTTGGAGTCATCTCTGTCCGGCTCTGATGAAGGTTTGGGTTTAATCTACTTTGCTTGTGGTGCATCTTTGGAGTAGCTTGATTATTAATGTAGTCATAACGGCAATTAGTTTTGTCTAGGTTGGGTGTCATTAAAAAAGGTGTGAGCTTTCGTGGTTTGAGTTTGTAAAAATTCCCTAGTGATATCGACATGTTGTACGTGTGATTAAATTGCTTAATGATCTGTATGTGCCCATCCTGCTAAGAAGGTTTTGTAGGGGTAGCTGAAAATTTGTTACTCTTTGTAGGACTTGATGGCGGCATTTCTGCTGGCCTACTTGTGCAATACGTCTGTTCTGTGTTTTTGATTTATGCTTTTATGTCCCTTTTTAGGCAAGATTGACCTTATTGCTGAAGCACGTACCAAAGAAGTCTCAAATTTTCTCGAAATGCTAAATACTTCAGGAAATGAACGATCTTCAAAGATTCATGGGGCACCACACAAGGAGTGGAAGGTATGTGCATTTAACTGAAGTTGTTAACACATTTAAAGAAAATGTTCTGCATATTATGTGATTAGAACATAAAGTGATGAATCTCTCCTTTGCATCATAGTGCAATTAGCCACTGATTTCTTTCTTATTTCATATGCCATGCTATCATCGATTTCCAGAGCGCGATATTTCACTTTTGTTTCTAAGTTCTGCCTCACATAGTACTGTGCTTTAAACTTGTTCTCTTGCCATTTTCTACCTTATTTTGAAGAGGGATTAGTTGCTATACTAGGTTTCCATCTAGTTGTTATCCTAGGTATCCATCTAGTGCTTATCCTAGGCTTGCATCTAATTCTTATGAATTGTTGCGATTTTTAGTTACCTTTTATTTTGTAGGTGAAGCAAGATACAGACCAATTACGAGTCATGTATCGTGAGGGCCCAGAGGGGACCCCATTTCACACCCTTCTTGCTGAAGGCTTTGCGGATGGACCTATTGATGTTTGTAAGGAATTCTAACCATCAATGAGTAAAATATTAAACTTCACAGAGTCAGTTGACCACACTTCTTTTGCATAGGTACATGTGTGTCATGGGAATCAGCTCTATACAGAAAATGGTGAGTACATTGTTTTCTTCATTGAAGACAACTTCAAGTGTTGGTTCTTCATTACTTCAAATTTAACATTCTTGGAAAGTACATGTGGTATTCTCAAATATTCGTGAATATAGTTGTCAGGGGTGTGGGCCTTGGGCCCAAGGCCCAGTCGAGTTATTATTAGGATTAGAAATTGGTTCCTATTTGAGTTAAAGATTAGATTCCTTTTGTTAGAGATATGATATGAGTTTCTATATTTGTTAGAGATAGAATTGGAATTAGACTCTATCTGTTAGGGATGGCTCATCTATATAAAGAGAGCCACCGCATGCTATTGAGGCAATCAATGAATCAATGAAGAGAAATATTCTAGTCTTCCTCATCTAGTCTCTCCCTCTCCCTCTACGCCGACGCCATCCGGCCTTCTTGGTGGTGTTTACCCCGGTTCATGACAATAGTATTAGGATCTGTTTGGCCTAGCTTCAGCTTTAGCTTGTGGGATCAACATAAAGGCCTTTATCTAATTAAGAAGCCATGGCAACATAGTTTTAATTATGTCATTCAGGAAGTAAACCATTTATATATTGTTTTTTTTCGAAAAGGGAACTTTTATTGATTTTCAAGGTTTTAACATCAAGAAGATACAAGACCCTGAAAACAAAATCCCGGCCTCTGCATAACGGGGAAGCACACAGCCAAAAGGACATAAAAAAAAACCAAAAACAAGCACAACTACAGACAATCAATCCGCAGACTAGACCGCCACCCATGTGCTTGGGTAAAAAACTCCTTGACCACTCGCTCCAAATGTTGAGACGCCGCTGTAACTAAATCTTGCGACGAAGGCGACTGCAATATAGCCAGTGCACGGCCAATGAATAAGCGTAGATAACTTTGAAAGGGAAACAAAAGTTTTTTCAAATATCAGATCATTCCTGCATAGCCAAAGTGACCAACATGTAGCAGCCGCCCCTAGCAGGATCAGAGGCTTCAAATCTTTCCCAACACCTCCTAGCCAAGAACCAAACAAGTGAGACACACTACGAGGTTGAGAGAGTCCTGAAGCTGCTCGAATGAAAGACCAAACAGCACGAGCAAAACGACAATCAAAGAACAAATGTTTAATAGTTTCGTCCTGAGGACAAAAGCAACACTTCTTATTGCCATGCCAGTTGCGTTTTGCGAGATTATCTTTCGTCAGCACTACCCCTCGTCGTAAATACCAAAGAAAGATTTTGATCTTCAGAGGAGTTTTTAACTTCCAAATCTGCTTATTTAAGTTAGGGATATCTACATGAATTATGGCCTGGTAATGTGATTTCACCAAGAACTTTCCGGTGCGGTGTAGGTTCCAGTGAAATTCATCAGGTTCCTGGTTCAATACAATGTTAGCAAGTCGTGTAAGTAAATCATTCCATGCTACTAACGTATGTCCAATGAGATCTCTCCGCCAAGGGATATTTGGGGGCGAGGTGCTAAGGACCTCTGCTACAGTAATCTGCTTGTGTCGGGCTATATTATATAGTCTAGGGTACTGTTCGCGCAGGCTTGTCTGACTTAGCCACTTGTCCTCCCAAAACCTAATTTCGGATCCATCTTTAACTATGAACGAGCCGAAGCGTAGAAACTCTCCCTTCACCTTCATAAGACTAGCCCAAAAGTGTGAGTCTCCAATTCTCCACTGTGCTAGTGAGAGCGGTTTGGAATGAAGGTATTTATTCCGTAGAATCTGTTGCGAGGTGCCATCAGTTGTCAATAATTTAGAAAGCCATTTACTGAGAAGGGCTGTATTCTGAATACCCAAATCATGAATTCCTAGTCTCCCTTGGTTTTTAGGTTGGCACAGTATACTCCATTTAGCAAGTCGATACTTTCGTTTCAGGTCATCACTCTGCCAAAAGAATCGAGAGCGGAAATAATCTAGTTTCTGAAGTACCCCTTTTGGAATTTCAAAGAAAGACATCATATACATGGGTAAACTGCTAAGTACCGAGTTAATCAGTGTTAGTCTCCCACCCGTCGAAAGGTGTTTGCCCTTCCAATTACTGAGTCGTTTCTCGAATCGTTCCTCCACTCGTTTCCAATCAGCATTTGAAAGTTTCCTATAGTGGATAGGAATCCCTAAATACTTTATTGGAAATTCTCCGTGGTTACAACCAAACAAGTCTGTGTA
Organism: Melocanna baccifera; assembly: GCA_036346265.1. NCBI lineage: Eukaryota > Viridiplantae > Streptophyta > Magnoliopsida > Poales > Poaceae > Melocanna > Melocanna baccifera. The sequence continues at coordinate 23,861,411 of CM070706.1, forward strand.
TTGATCGACCGCCTCCTATGCCTGCCCGAAGCAGAATAATTCACTCTTATGGAAATTGATTTTTAAACCTGATAATTGCTCGAAAGCACAAAGTAATAACTTCATATTACGAGCCTTCTCCAAGTCATGATCCATAAAGTGGATTGTATCATCAGCATACTGTAGAATGGATAAGTCGTCTTCTACCAGATGCGGCACCACTCCACTGACCTGACCATCTGCTTTAGCTCTTGTGATCAAGATTGATAGCATATCAGCAACAATATTGAAAAGAAGTGGAGATAGTGGATCCCCCTGACGAAGACCTTTTTTTGTTTGGAAATAAGACCCCACATCATTGTTTACGTTAACTGCAACAGAACCACCCGAGATGAAGGACTGTACCCAAGCTATCCACTTTGGTGAGAAACCCTTCATCCGCAATGTCTGCATTAAAAAGGTCCATCTTACTTTATCGTAAGCCTTTTCAAAGTCTATTTTAAAAATGACTCCACTTTGCTTTTTACGATGCAACTCATGTATTGTCTCATGCAAGATGACGACACCCTCTAGAATGTTACGTCCTCGCATAAAAGCAGTTTGAGTTGGGCTAATGATATGATCCGCTATTGAATTTAATCTGATAGTAGCTACTTTGGTGAAGATTTTGAAGCTGACATTTAAAAGACAAATAGGCCTGTATTGTTGGATTTGATTGGCCTCTTGAACTTTCGGGATTAGCGTAATAACTCCAAAGTTTAGGCTAAACAAAGGAATGTGACCAGTATAAAAAGCATGGAACATTTGCAACAAATCACCTTTAATAACATCCCAGAATTTCTGGTAGAACTCTGCAGGGAAGCCATCCGGACCAGGTGCTTTGTTATGCTCCATATCAAAAATTGCATCCCGAATCTCCTTTTCAAAGAAGGGAGCCGTTAGGAAGTCATTTTCTGTCTGTGTAACCTGGGGAATATCATCATTTCGAGATTCTTCTAGTGTGAAGTAATTGTCCTCAGATGCACCAAACAGATCTTTGTAAAATCGAGTAATGTAACTTTTGAGGTTAGCCTGGCCTTCAATCTTTTCATTCTCATGTTCCAGGGAAAATATTCGTTTTTTCCTGTGTTTGCCATTGGCAATCATTTGGAAATAACGAGTGTTATTATCTCCTAGTAGAATGTCAGTAGCTTTTGCACGTTGATAGTATTTGATTTCCTCCTCCCGAAGAAGCTTAGACAATTGATCCCTTGCCTTGGCAAGTTGATCTCGCTCAACACCCGTGAGTTCTCTAGTTTCAGCGGCAATATCTAAATTATTAATGATAGACTGGAGGGTAGTTTTCTGTTGTCGATATGACCCGTTATTATGTGACGCCCATCCTCGGAGGTGTTTGCGTAAAGCACTCAACTTGGTATTCCATCGTTGGACTGGATTCCTTCCGGACACTGGCTTATTCCAGACAGTAACCACCCTATCATAGAAATCTTCTCGGGAAAACCAGCTAAGTTTCTTGAATTGACGAGTTATTCCCGTGTAAGCCGGTACACCTGTATCCAAAAGTAATGGGGTATGATCCGATAAACCTCTATCCAGGGCTTGTACGGTCACCAAAGGATACTTGAACTCCCACTCCGTGGACATTAATATTCGATCCAGTTTCTCATAGGTAGGATCAGATCGAGAATTCGCCCAGGTGAATTGCCGTCCCGCTAAGTCAATTTCCCTAAGATCAAAGCTATCGATGACAGCATTGAATAGAAAAGGCCAGCGAAAATTGAAATTATCTTTGTTCTTGTCTTTACTATGTCTCATAATATTGAAATCCCCACCTATGAGAGTGGGTAAAGGATTCTGCTGACATGCCCGAACCAGCTCAGCTAAAAAACTGGATTTGAATTCATCTTGAGCTGGTCCATAGACCGCCATGAGAATCCATTTGAAATTATCCGATTTGTTGCATAGATGGAATTTCAGATAAAATTCCCCTTCAACAATAAACGATAAGTCTATCACGGTTGCATTTATCCCTAAGAGAACACCACCCGAACGTCCCCGCGGGGGAAGACAGTGCCAAGTAAAATCTGACCCGCCAGATAGTTTAGTCAGGTTCGTCTTTGACATGTCTTGTTTCCCCGTCTCCATGATAGCAACAAAGTCTAATTTGTGATCTTTGATTGCCTCCGATATATATCGATATTTAGCCAAGTCTGAAAGACCTCTGCTATTCCAATAGAAACCTTTCATGAAGAACTCTGATTTTTAAGTGTAACTCCCTTCGTGCGACCTCTACTCTTTTTAGTTCTCGATTTGGATTTTCGATCGATAACCGTCAGATCACAGATTCGTGTGTCGAGGTCTGCATCGTCATATCCAATATCCGAGATATCCTTTAGTAACCGACTGAGAAGGGTCCTATCTGTCTCGTTATCGTCTGTGTCACTAATCCCTAAAGGATCAACAATGGTATGTGTACCTTTACTTTTCGATTTAGGGGACACAGTTAGACGGTCAATTTCAACCCTTTTAAGAACTTTGGACAAATAGATTTTTCATTTCTTGGGTTCTTGACTCAACTTCTATGCTGTTGCATGTTCTTTGTTATAGGCAGCTTATTATTTATGGCATGAGAATCCTCCTCTCCTTGAATTCCTATATAAACCATGGTGGTGCTTAATTGAGAAGTGAACTCACATGCTGCCTTTTTTGCTTATAGCAGCCAGCCTGCCACTTGGTCCGCATATACCCACTTTTTAGTGACTACCTGATGTTTCACAGCGCCAGCCTCACGTGGTTTGAATTACCGGCGGTGAGGTGGAGGCTCCAGCCGGCGAAGGGACAGTGCGCCGGCAGGGCGCACCCAGGAGGGAGGAAGAGGATAATAACTCTTCTTTTCTTATTCTCTTCAAAGACTGCAGCAGCCCATATATGGGTTAGCCCCTAACAATCCATCTCTAATATCATATCTAAATTGAATAGGAAATCAATCTCTAATATCATATCTAATACTAGGAAAGCAAGCTATTTATTTGGAAAAACCTCTAGCTACTCCCGACCGACGTGGCTTCCTGCGCTCACGCCTGACTGTAGCCTGTCTGGCATAGCTGCCGCTGCTGCACACGTTGCTGTGTCCGCCTGGGCGCCTGTGGTCACCGCCTGCTTGCTGCACCACTCATAATAATGGCCGACCATAACACATCTATACAAGGTCTCTCTGCAGTAATATAATAGAGACATCATAAAGTTCTTTTTCACCAAATACATAATGATTGGAGTAACCCACTACAGATAAAGTTTGAAAAAAAAATGAGGGATAATGCTATGAGTTTTTAGCTACTACTGTTGCTATCTACATATTTTTCAGTCTAATTATTTCCTTGATACTGGGACATCTCCATGTTTTATGAAAGAAAACATTGTTGCCTGTGGTATACTTGAACGTTTGAAGTCAACCTGGACCAAGAAAACAAAAACTTAGTCAAATGAATAAATTCTCTCATAAACTGATGAGATTGTTTTTCTCCAGGTTTCCACAATACAATCTACCAACTTTTAAAGTTGCTCAGTCAGGTTGCTTGAAAAAGGTTCGGATTGGTGAAGAAATTTCTTTGATCAGGTTGGCTGATGAGTGATGACTAAATTTCTCTTAAGAGTCCTTGTTTCTTACATTTTTACTTAGACTTTCCCTTTTATAGTTGTTGTAGCTAATTTGCTTATTCACTATTTGGAAGAAAGGGTGAAGGTTCCATGGCCGGTTTCAGAGAGAGAAGCCCTTCTACACTACTTTGAATTGGAGTATCTTAAAGAAGATCTTGTGCTTGTAATAATGAAAACTGTGCGTAGGTTGAATTTTTTGGTTATAGATTCATTTTATGAACCTCTGCCTACAGCCTTGATAGTGTGTCCTGGTTTATTCATTTATTGCTCATTGACTTGTTTGCAGATATCAGATTTGGATAATATAAATATACAGACACATGGATTTACTAAGGATGGAATTCCTGAAGCTGGTGACACAATTCGGATAGATTTAGTTGGAGGCTTTGTCTTGCAAAGGATTACAAAAGAAAGAAGCTTTTTCAGGTAAAGCATCTGATGCTATTTTGCATTTCAATAGTTATTACAGAACAACTTATTTCATTTTAGATCACTCCCTAGACCTTTGAAATCGCATCCACTATTATAGGTACCAAATCAGTGATTTTGTGAATCAAGGAAGTGACTCTTTTTTAAAATAGTGTTCATTTTTTGGTGAAAATGGGAGAGTTCCATTAAGTCGTTTCTTATTAACATGTATCTTTATGACTTTATCTATGTAACACAGATAGAGCTACATTTAGGTTTTATAACTCCATTCATTACAATGTAAAGACACCATGTATGCACATATATTGGATGAGCAGTGTTTCTATACTTTCCTCACTAATAAGAGTAGCACTAATCTCAAAACAAATTAAGAGGTAAGTAACATTTATCCACCATTTATTATACTTTAAAAATTATGCAAATCACTGTTAAGAAAAGTATATAAGCACCTCCCATATTGGATTTATCTTAAAAATAAATCATTTACCATTTTATTAGCTTCAGTGAAGTACTAGTATCTAAATTCTATAATTTTTGTTGCATCAGCTTATTTTGTTTGTTCGGCAATATAAAATTTTCATCATTCTCGCAACTTGAATAGTAGTGTACTTGATGTCTTGATTCCTATTTTGTTCAACGAACTGTTATTCAATAGCTTTTTAGCTTTCAGAAATATACTTCTACTCAAGGTTTGAAATACCGCTACCGGGGTAAATCCCGCCGGGCGGCCGGTACCGGTTACCGGCCGGTAACCGGAAAAAAACCGGTCGAATTTCACGCGCCAAAATTTGAATTTGAAATCGGTAACCGGAAAAACTGGCCGGTAACCGCCCAAAAAACCAGAGAAAAACCGTTAAAAACCGGAAAAACCTGTTTTTCAAATTTAAAATTGAAAATTCCTAACATATTCATAGCAAAAAGTATGAAATTAAGCACGGAAGTTGCATAGATCTTCCTAATACATCATATTAGTGTTAAATAATGTAAATATCATTCGGGAAACTAACTTTTACATTCAAAATTTGAAAATTCCTAATATATTCATGGCAAAAAGTATGAAATCAAGCACGGGAAGTGTATGCATCTTCCTAATACATTCTATTAGTGTTAAACAATGTGAATATCTTTAGAGAAACTAATTTTTACATTCAAAAGTTTAAATTTGAATTAAATAAAAAACCGACGGTCTTTTTCCTCCCGGTCGGCACCGGTAAATCCGGTTACCGGCGGTAACCGGCCGGTATTTGGAACCTTGCTTCTACTATATTTTTCAACCAAATCATTTTTTATACTGTTATTCAATAATTTTTTTAGCTTTAATATATTGCTACTTTATTTTTTTAACCAAATCCTCCATTCAGGGCAATAGCTAATATGGATATTAAGCTAGACTTTGTTCCACCATGGTTGATCAACTTCATGTCAAGGCAGCTAATTGGCAGTGGGCATAAGTTATATCAGAAGGTTAGTGGCATACTACCTTGATTCAGACCTTAATGCACATTTGATGTTAGTGAGGATAACAATTTGCATATTTCAACTAACAATTTGCATATTTCAACTATGGTCTCTACATGGATTTCTTTGTACCACAATGTGGGGTGGGTGAACCATGACATGAGAGAGATACAGCACAGTTTATGTTGAATCATGAGATTCTGAAAAGCAATATGCCCTGTTGAGCAATTGTATTTGACTTATCTTTCAGGCAGTTAGTACTGTGGCCGCTTGTGATGAGGACTACAAGCAAGCTTTGAGAGCACCACTCTATGTTAGAATACGTGAGTACCAGGATTCTGCTGACAAGGCGAAAGTGACTCCAATTGAGGAAAATGCTACTGAGGCGCTCCCTGACAATCCCACTTTACAAAATCCTCTAACAGTTGCTAATATCACATCGAGCAGTGAGATTGTTGAAGAGGAGAGTGAACAAAATACATTCTTCAAGCTGTATCATATTATAGCTGGCCCTTCTAACCAACCAGCTGAGCAATTGCAACAGGTCAAAAATAAACCCTGCATTAGCCCTGAGGTAGAGCAGGCTTTGGGCATATTGGACACTGCTATTGCAATTCTCCGAGGCAACAAGACTGGAAACATCAGTGCGCTCCAAAAGTTCCTCAGTTACGATGCAACTTCGGAAGGCAGAACCATTGGTTCAAGAAATTCACACACTAACATTCTCAATGCAGACAATCTCCCAAATGGACTTCCTGCTACCATACCACATGATTCAAGGTCAGCATTGAGAGAGGTTAACTCCTTGTGTAGTACATTTGCATTTCAGTTGATGATGCAATTGTTACATGGTCAGAAGGCATTGGCATTGTTGTAATGTAACTTATGTCTTCCTTGATGCAGAGAGATCCAGCAAGCGTATTCCTTGCCCAATGAGAAAGTTCGTGATAGGGAGGAAGATGCTTTTGACAGCGATTCTCATAAAAACATGACAGCTTCTACCATAACAAAGACGAGGTCCATGACATTGAGGAGCACAACAAGGGTACACGAAGAAGAGAGCCTAAACAACAATGGCCTCCATCAGAACGGTTTCCACAATGACAAAGAGTCAAAGCGAGCAAAGAAGACCAATAGGTGGATTTACTGCTTAACCCCTAGAACCATAGGATGATGATAGCCCATTTTAGGGGCTCCCAAAGTTAACCCTTGATTTTTGGATGTACAACAGAAATTGGTAAGTTAAACAAAATCGATGGTCCCCAAATACATGGGGATCAACTGGCAACTGTGTGGTGGTTGGTGCCCAACCAAGTTGTTCAGTGACTCAGTGTAGATGTTCAGCAGGGTAAGTTTCCCTGGAAACCTGCTTCTGAAACATCTTGTTTGGTACAGCAGCTTGCAGGGTAAGGCCACGTTTGACGCCGGATTTTTTTTCTTTCTAATTAATACCGGAATTGCACTATTTTTTTTGTGAAATTTTGCGATCCAAACATGTCCTAAGTATCGATGTTTCTCAAGTTCACGTAATTATGTTCTACAATATCCAAGTTCATCTATATTAGTGTACTCTTAAGCTTTATCAGTTTTTTAGAGAAAACTGAACTTTCATTAAGCTTTATCAGTTTTTTTTAGAGAAAACTGAACTTTCATTAAGCTTTATCAGTTGGTACTTGGTAGCTTGGATCTTCTACTCTCGTGGTTGTAAATAAACCATTTCTGGGAGTCATTGATGCAGCAGGTGTCACTGAAATGTGGGACCGACGTGTCAGTGGACATTTATTTTGCCCTCCCGGTTTCTTCCTCGCCCTCCTCGCATTGCCCCGCTACAACAGAAGAAACTTAACAATCCAATCGGGGCGCCGACGCCGACGAGGACCGCCATAGGCTCGGCGCTGCGGGTGGTGGCCGCGGGTTGAGGCGGGCCCGATGATGGCGCGGAGGAGATGGCAGCGGCGGCGATGGGATTTCGCGGTTCTTGGCGACGAACTAACCGGGAGGAGGACGGCATCGAGGGTAAGCTAAGCACTTGCTCTTGAATCCTGACCTACTTTCTTTGAAGGCACCTTTACTTCAGTGCCTTGGCTCGAACTGCTCACTACCGCAACGCCAAGACTGCGGTTTTCTGAAGAATCTTAGCTGCTTCATGAGAATGATCTATTCACCTCAACATTTTGGCTTGCAAGAATGTTCTTTTGGGTATCTTGCAAGTTGCAACTGCTGTACCTTAGAAAGTTTAGGGTCTGTTCTTTTTTTGTTGTAGTTTGTAGATTTTAGCTGAAAATTTTAAATTTTAGTTGTTTTCAATAGAGATTACGGAAAGAGAGATACTTGTTTGCGATTTTGGATGGTATGGATATTGGGCTTTTAATATGTACTATAATTAACTTGTAGATCCTGTTTTAAAAAAATATTTCATTTAAAAGTTAGGTACTAGAGCAAGAGATAAAAGCAGTTTCTAAAAACAGCTTCAAACTGGTAGAAAATTTAGGCAACAGAATGCTGAGTTCAGTGCTGAATGTACTGTTCGAGGTATTCTTCAACTAACTTTTTTTAGCGGGATTTTTTATAATATATTATATTAATAGTAGAAAAAAAGATAAAAGTAAAAATAAAATTTGACTATTAATTTGTGAGAGTACAGATTTTCGGGTGGACGGCTCCGCCCAATCGGAGCTCCAGGGCAGCTCGGCCTGTGAGCAGGAGGTCGTGCAGCTGATGGAGAACAACATGACGACGGCGATGCAGTACCTTCAGAGCAAGGGCCTCTGCCTCATGCCGGTCGCTCTGGCCTTGGCGAGCAACTCAATACCATCCTATAAAAAAAAAGTCGCGTTTAGCTACAAAGATCCAATCATTTCAACTGAAACCGCGAATTGCACGAGCAACTGAACTCGATCTCCATACTAGTGCTGATTGGGAACAAGGTAATTGTAATACCTGGCCCAGTAGAAGCTCGGTCCGGCCCATATCTAGGTAATATAAAAGAGAGAGCTGGGAGACAGGAGAAGCAAAACCGGCATTTGCTTCTCCCGAACTCTCTCGACGCTGCCCGTACGCACCTGCGCTCTGCTACCCCTCCTATGCCTTGCTGCCCCGACTGCTGCGTCGCGGTCGCGGTCGCCGCCTCCCAGCGCCGCCGCTCCGGCCACGCCTCGTCGCCCTCTAGCCGCCGCTTCGGCCGCGCCTTGCCGTCCCCCTTGTCGCCGCCCTTACCCCGTGCGCCCTCGCCGCCTACCCGGCTGCGCGCTGCACGAGGCCAGGGGAGGGCCCAGGGGCCGGGAGTGAGAGAGGAGGAGGGGGAGGCCAGGCGGCGTGAGGGGAGGGGAGGCCGACGGCGTGAGAGGAGGGAAGGCCGGCGGCGTGAGGGAGCAGGAGAGGAGCCAGGGGGCGTGAGAGGAGGGGCCGGCGTAGAAAAAAAGAAGAGAAAGAGGAAGGGAGAGGGAGGATGCCGGCACGGTTGAGAGAAAAGGAGGAGGGGCGCCGGCGGTGTGAGTGAGGAGGAAGGGAGGAGTCGGTGCCGTGGAGAGAAGAAAGAGAGGCGGCCGACGTAGAAATAGAGAGAGCAGGCGGCCGGGTAGGTGAGGAAAGGAAAGAAAAGGAAAAAAAAAGAGAGGGAAGGGGGATTGCCCGATTCGACGCCAGTTTTGCCAGATCCAGTCCAGGGACAAATTTTGGCCTGAGTCAGTCGTCAGGGTTAGGGTAACAGTTCGAACCCTTTTCCCGTTCAATTATCGAATCTCGCATAAATAGTACGCCGATTATACCCTGGGACAGGGTCCGGTGAGAGCGAGGTCGGCAGTACTAGGCTTATGCTTATTAGCAATGTTGATTGCTCGCATGTGTATTAGCAACGTTGATTGCTCGCATGTGTTTAAATCGTGGTAGCGAGGTATTGAATTATTTGTTGCTTGCTCAGGTGGCGGTTCGAGCTCGGTGCCATTCGCGCATCCTTCGTTAGGCTGAGAGGCAAGTGCATGATAGAATAGTACAGTGTGGTTAATGATTGCTATTTCTGTTTACAGCCTGGTTTACAGTTTGAGTTATATGATTTACAGCGTTTACGACATGATTTACATTGTTTATAGACTAAGTTACAAAGATTACCAGTTAGGTGAATACAGATGAGTGCAAATTACAATAAAGTGCCAATAGTGAAAGCATATGCATCCTGCATTGCACTCATACACAGTGAAACAGGGCCTACTTCGGTAGGGACTCCACGGGAGTGGAGATGGAACCCCCGTCTGAAAGAGGGTGGGGCAATTGAGTGGTCCATCGACGGGTGGACACTCCGCTATACCGGTATAAGCTACAGTTACAGCTGCATCGCATGGCACTGCATCGCATGCAAATGGTACAGACATGACATGTCTGATGCAAGATTACATGCACATAGAGTCAATTTACACTTACGATGGATTAGTTTACGACTACGATGGATTGGACTTACAGATTTCAGTTGATTGAATTTATAGTTTGACAGCAGATGTGATTTATAATTTACAGACATAGAGTTGATTTACCGATTACAGTAGGTTTACATATTACAGTAAAATGGATTACAGTTTTCAGATAAGAAATTGGTGTGATGCTTTATCGTGTGTTTGCTGAGTCTTCGGACTCACCCTTGCTTCCTTGCTCTGTTGTTTTTTTAGGGTGATCCGGAAGGACGACATGCATGGAATGGGAGTAGTTCCTTTTGCACTGCACATATGCAATAACGGCTTAGTCTTGCACTAAGCGTTATGTTTGAACTTTTGTTAAGAAGTTTGTGTAAATTTTGTAGTGACAGTATGTTTCAGGAGAAGGTTTCTCTTGTTAATACAGATCTTGTGCGTTACTCTGTTTATGGTGCACTTTTGGGGAACAGTAACAGTGAGGTGGTAGCATCTTGGGCCCTGTGGAGGGTCGGGGTGTTACAGTAATTTTTAGAGGGCGTTCAAAATAGCGATGACTTATGGTTTTGTTTACTATAATTGAGTTGATTTATTAAATATAATTAAATTTAAAAAAACTTAAAAATACAAAAACATGTTAGCCCATCACAGATAATACAAAGAAATACAAGAAAAAAAGAAAAGGCAAAAAGCCCAAAAAAATCTAAAAAATCAGAAAAAGACGAAATTACTGATAGTGAAAAAAAACAGAAGTCAAAAGCAGAAACTGGCTTTAAATCAAAATGAGCGGGGCGTAATAGAAGAAGAAAGTGATCTTGTTGGAATAGTCCCATATTGGTTGTGGAAAGTCAAGAGACCTAGTTTAAAAGTAGGGGAGTCATTCATCTCATTTGCTAACTTTTGGGATGAAAATGCCTTTTATGGTCCAACAAGTGGTATCAGAGTCCGGTTTTAATATCTTTGGCTCAATGGACACTAGGGTATGAACGCTTGATGGATAGTGAACCTTGGGGATCGTCGGTGTACGATGAAGTAGACTCTGAAGGATCGTCGGTGTACGGTGAAGAGGCAGTGAACGACTGAGAGACACCAATATGTAAAAGGGGAGATTGTTAGAATAGTCCCATATTGGTTATGGAAGGGCAAGAGACCTAGTTTAAAAGTGAAGAAATCTATCATCTTATTGGCTAGCTTTTTGGATGATAAGGCCCTTTACGGTCCAACAGATCCGTTTCAATCGAGTTGAAGAAAGTTATCCGTTTCAAGTTCAAACTCATATTAGGGCGGAATTGGTTCACTGATGAGTACGACATAGATTGACTGGTGGAGCTGTTGCCTGTACTAATTCCCTAGCCCTTCCTGGCGAGCAGCTGCGCGCGGAGCTCGGCCGTGTCGACCTCGGCGAACCGGTTCTCGGGGATGCAGTACCCGCCTTGGGGTCCCTCAACCAGAAGATCTCCTTGTTGGACGCCGCCATGCTTCCACCCTCTGCGCCTGAAATTCTCGCCGCCATTGCCGCCAGTCTGCGGAGCGTGTGGTCCGGCGTGGGCTCCCGGTCGGCATTCCCTAGCTACTGCTTGGTCACCAGGCACTCGTCGTGGCCGTCGGTGAACACCCATGTTCGATGCTGTTCCGGTCATAGGATCGATGCTGTTCCGGTCATAGGTGATCCGTGACGAGAGCGTCACCGGGGTCCCGCATGATCTCTAGCGAGATTAGACACACGAAATCAAGAAAACTAATTTTATACCACTTGTTTCATTTACAATTTTATCTTTTTGAAAATTCTTCTGTCAATAGTGTGGATGGTAGTATAATTAAATTCTAACTAATCTAATAATTGGATCACAAAGATTGAACGGCTTATATTCATTTTAAGATACCGTAAAAGAACTGTTTTTAGCTTGTATGAAGATTGGGTTAATCTTATCGTTTTGATTACCAAATGGCGATGCAAGTAGCTAGGCCTGTCCATGTTCACCACTGAAGGACTAGTTTGCTTTGGTGCGCCGATCTCATCAGTAATATGATCCATGGAAATCTTTCAAGTAGAGTAAGGATTGACCGTCCAACCTTTGAGAAAGGAGCTTAAAAGTCCTTCCGTCCAAGTAAAGTAACTGGCTCCAAGCAAAGATAACGCTGAACAAATACTCTGTAAAAGGAAGAAAGGAATCCCAATATTCAGAAACAAGCTGCTAATTTTATAACGAAAAATGTTGGCATCCTCTGCAAGTGGTGGCCGGTGGGCGATTTCTGTCTCCTCTCAGATGCCAAATTGCAATATAATAAGTGTTAGAGCTAGATAGAACATGGTGGTTCTTGGATGCATCCACACCGAAGGGCCATTGAACTTCCATTTGCCGAAGACTGGCGGCTAAAATGACCAGATTTAGGCACGAGTATGTATAAACGCGCTCTAAGTTAGATGCGGCCATTGAACACCCTTCAGTACATTACAAGCACGCTCCTGTAGCCACTTTTCCTCATGGAAGGAGCAGTAGCATTGCTCTTCTTCTTGCTCTTGTGCCTCTGCTCCCATGCACTTGTGTCACCCCTCCGGGCAGAAGCAACGCCATGGCTGACGAGCTGGCGCTCATCTCCTTCAACTGCTTCAACCCAAAATTTTGTGCAACGGAATTGAGTGCTGAGTGTAGCATTCGAGGTGTTGAACTAGCCTCTGAGGTTGTATGGAATTTGGGGGCAATGATATGGAGTTGAGTTTTGCCTAACTAGTCACTAGGCTCGGTTGAGATCGGCTTGTTGATAGCCATATGGCAAATTGGCAATGCAAGTTGCAAGGCCTATCCATGTTCACCATGGGCGGACTAATCTAGTTAGGCCAATTTCATCAATGGTCAAAATCTTTTATGTTGAAACCATGAGGATCTTAAAAGTTAGAACTAATACAAACTAAAGATAGCACGCACCAAATACTTTGTCTACTTTGTTAATTGAAGAAAGGAATCCCATTATTCAAAGTGCACTGCTGATCGCAGAACCTGATGGACATCATTTGCATGTGGTCTATTTCTGAGAAAAAAAACAAATCCTTTGCATGTGGTTGGTTGGTGGGCAGTCCCTATCCTACATGCCAATATAGTAAGCATTAGAACTAGATAGAAGACGGTGGTCCTTCTTGGATGCATCCATACCTTAGGCCAATTGAGCATCCAGTTGATGAAGACTGGCCGCAAGATGACCAGTGGCCGATGAATTCCTGTGGTAGGCACGATTAGTATACAAATGCTCTAACCTTACTTGCTGGGGAAACAAAATGAGAACTGAAGTTTTCGTCATACACAAGTGCGCTCTTGTAGCTAGTTCCTCATGGCCGGAGCAACACCATTGTTCTTCTTCTCACTGTTGTTCTTCTGTTCCTATGCTCTGGTGTCTGCAGGGAGCAGCAATGCCACGGCTGACGAGCTCGCGCTCCTTTCCTTCAAGTCCATGCTGTCAGGCCCATCTGAGGGTTTGCTGGCATCATGGAACACTACAAGCCACTACTGCAGCTGGCCAGGAGTTGTTTGCAGCCGTCGGCAACCTGAGAGGGTGGTCTCGCTGCTCATGGACTCCTTCAAACTTTCAGGACGCATCTCGCCGTTCTTGGGGAACCTATCCTTTCTCAAGAAGCTGGACCTTCGCAACAACCAATTTCTTGGGCGGATACCTCCGGAGCTCGGTCATCTCAGCAGGCTTCAGATGCTGAACCTGAGCACAAATTCTCTCCATGGAAGCATTCCTGTGGCCGTGGGAGGGTGCACCAATCTCACAATGCTTGACCTAAGCAATAACCTACTCCGAGGTGAGATACCAACCGAGGTAGGCACCTTGAAAAATCTTGTTGATCTGAGGCTTCACAAAAACGGCTTGTCAGGAGAGATCCCTCTGTCTCTGGCAGACTTGCTATCGATTGAAGTCTTGTCTTTGAGAGACAACAGATTGTCTGGCGAGATACCACCTGCTTTGGGCAATCTCACCAACCTGTGGCATCTTGACCTTGCGGACAACATGCTGTCAGGTGCTATCCCTTCATCTCTGGGTCGGTTGTCCAGTTTATCTTTGTTCAACTTAGGCTATAACAACTTAAGCGGGTTGATCCCCACTTCTCTTTGGAACATTTCCTCTCTAACGGTGTTCTCTGTCCAACAAAATATGCTAAGTGGAACAATACCGCCAAATGCATTCAATACTCTCCCCCATCTCCAGATCATTGGAATGGACAATAATAAGTTTCATGGCTACATCCCAACTTCACTTGCTAATTCTTCCAATCTATCTTTTGTTCAACTCAGTTTTAACTTTTTTAGCGGCATTGTTCCTCCAGAGGTTGAAAGGTTAACAAATATCAATTGGCTGCAGCTCTCGAACAATTTGCTTCAAGCTAAAGAGCTGAAAGACTGGAAATTTGTATCCGCATTGACAAATTGCTCCCAGTTGCAAACTTTGGACTTGGGTGCTAACAAGTTTAGGGGTGTCCTTCCTGATTCACTTTCCAATCTTTCCATTTCACTAACATTTCTCTCCCTTTCAGTCAATGAAGTTTCAGGGAGCATATCCAAAGATATAGGTAACCTCATCAACTTACAATATCTCGATCTTAGTAATAACTATTTCACAGGAACTCTTCCCTCTTCCTTCAGTAGGCTTAAGAATTTGCATGTTTTCTCTGTATTTAGCAACAAAATCAGTGGTTCGATCCCATTGACCATAGGAAATCTTACTGAACTAAATTATTTGGATCTCGACACAAATGCTTTCAGCGGTAGGATACCAAGCACACTCGGAAACATGACAAACTTGTTGGCACTGGGCCTTTCAAGTAATAACTTTACAGGCCAAATTCCAATCGGAATATTCAACATCGCCACGCTCTCTGATATTTTGGAGCTATCCAATAATAACCTGGAGGGATCAATACCACAAGAAATTGGGAATCTAAAAAATCTTGTAGAGTTCCATGCAGATTCCAACAAGTTATCAGGTGAAATCCCTAGTACCCTTGGTGAATGCCAACTTCTCCAGAATCTCTATCTCCAAAACAATATTTTAACTGGTAGAATTCCGTCACTCCTGAGTCAACTGAAAGGTCTAGAAAATCTTGACCTCTCAAGCAACAATTTGTCAGGCCAGATTCCCAAGTTCTTTGGGAACATTAGCATGCTCTATTACCTAAACCTTTCATTCAATAGCTTTGTTGGTGAAGTTCCAAACTTTGGTGTTTTTGCAAATGCTACTGCAATCTCGATCCAAGGCAATGACAAACTTTGTGGTGGAATACCTGACCTACATTTGCCTCCATGTTCTTCAGAATTGGGAAAGAAAAGGCATAAATTCCTACTGATTCCTATTGTTGTTTCTCTCACTGCAACAATAGTCATCCTTTCATTGATCTGCATATTTCTTTCTTGGCGCAAAAGCACAACCAAAATTCCTTCAACAACTTCCATGCAAGGCCACCCATTGATCTCTTATCCACAGTTAGTGAGAGCAACAGATGGTTTCTCGACAACCAATTTGTTGGGTTCTGGGACATTTGGGACCGTATTCAAAGGAATTATGGGGGCCCAAGATGGTCAAAGTACAAGTCTTGTTGCTATTAAGGTACTAAAACTTCAAACTCCTGGGGCGCTCAAGAGTTTCACTGCTGAATGCGAAGCACTGCGAAACCTACGGCACCGAAATCTCGTCAAGATAATTACAGCCTGCTCAAGCATTGATAACAGAGGGAATGACTTCAAAGCAATTGTGTATGACTTCATGCCTAATGGTAGTCTTGAAGGTTGGCTACATCCTGACACCAATGACCAAACAGAGCACAAGTACTTAAATCTCCTTGAGAGAGTTACCATACTGCTTGATGTGGCTAATTCACTGGATTACCTACATTGCCATGGCCCCTCACCTGTTGTACATTGTGATATAAAACCAAGCAATGTGCTCTTAGATGCTGAGATGGTAGCCCATGTTGGAGACTTCGGACTTGCTAAGATTATTATTGACACAAGCTCATTCTTTCAACAGTCAACGAGCTCGATGGGATTTAGAGGGACAATCGGTTATGCTCCCCCAGGTTAGCCTAATATGTTTTCTATTTTCCTACTTGTTTGCCTTTATTGTTGCCTAGTGCTTTATCAAATGCATGCAGCTAGAGAAGTTGTAGAAGAAATTTGTTTTTATGTGAATCAGCCTTTGGTTTCTGTCTATAGTATTATGACTTTGCCTTAAATTTTGAACTATAGTTGTTATAAAAGTTGTAAATTTTTGCAAACGTTTGATGCAACAGAGTATGGTGCTGGAAACATGGTATCGACACAAGGAGATATTTACAGCTATGGAATTCTTGTGTTAGAAACGGTAACTGGGAAGAGGCCCACTGATAGAAGATTCATACAAGGATTGAGCCTTCGTGAGTATGTTGAGCTGGGTCTACGTGGTAGAATGATGGATGTTGTCGACACCCAGCTGTCTTTGGGCCGCGAGAATGAGCTTCAGACTGCAGATGATTCTTCGTACAAACGAAAGTTTGATTGCCTGATTTCACTGCTTAGACTTGGACTGTCCTGCTCTCAGGAAATGCCATCCAGTAGAACGCTAACTGGAGATATCGTTAAGGAACTGTGTGCCATCAAAGATTCTCTCTTGTAGGGAATACAGAATATGATGAAGCAAGTATTCCATTTTTATGTTGGAATTTTTTGTGTGCCAATGATGTGTTCATGGATAATCGTGAGCTCCTTCAAAGTGTTTGGAGCTGATTCCTGCAGTGGTCATTTTCAACCGCTTGCATTGTAGGGTAACTGATGGTACACTAAAGTACAAATTCTGTTATATTTCAGCCGGAACCTGGAGAGCTGAGTCCAAAAGCCTCTAATGCATGGTGATGGTATAATCATGCAGTTGCAGTCATGCTTATAGTGTACGATTGTTTTACCGGTGTATCTATGCTAATGTATTTTACAATTGTCTTAAGTAAGGTACTTTGTCAAAACATAGTAAATTTTGCAATTTTGGTACTTTGTCTAGATCTATGTTACTGATGGATCAGGAGGCAGCTTGTGATCGTTATAGCGAATAGATCATATCTTTGATAAATGTACCGCAGTTTTGACATTATTCAAACTGTTGTTTTATTGAGTATTCTTTTTGGGTGTTCTTGCGAGGCAGGCCCCCTTACTTTTTACAAGAACATCTTGGTGGTGTTAATGAGAAAGGAGTTGCTATGACATATTGACATTCCATATGAACTTTGCTAGATTCTCAGAGTTGCACTACAAGTAAATAGCATTTCTCAAAAAAATAAAAATTGAAGAAGAGTTGCATTACAAGTGTCGGACCATCTCTGTTGATGTTCATCCAGGCAGCGGTCTTCCTTACACCAAACCAAGTTTCTCGGAATTGGTTCACTCATGAGTACGACATAGATTGACGAGTGGAGCT
Source organism: Melocanna baccifera (assembly GCA_036346265.1). NCBI lineage: Eukaryota > Viridiplantae > Streptophyta > Magnoliopsida > Poales > Poaceae > Melocanna > Melocanna baccifera. The sequence goes on from CM070706.1 coordinate 23,878,771, forward strand.
GTTGCCTGCAGTAATTCCCTAGCCCTTCCTGGCGAGCAGCTGCGCGCGGAGCTCGGCCGTGTCGACCTCGGCGAACCGGTTCTCGGGGATCCAGTACCCGCCCTTGGGTCCCTCAACCAGAAGATCTCCTTGTTGAACGCCGCCATGCTTCCACCCTCTGCCCCTGAAATTCTCGCCGCCATTGACGCGTGTGGTCCGCGTGGGCTCCCGGTCAGCATCCCCTAGCTACTGCTTGGTCACCAGGCACTCGTCGTTGCTGTCGGTGAACACCCATTGTTCGATGCTGTTCCGGTCATAGGTGATCCCTGACGAGAGCACCACCGGGTCCTGGTCCTGCATGATGTCTAGCGAGATTGGACACACGAAATCAAGAAAACTAATCTTATGCCACTTATTTCGTTTACAATTTTACATTTTTGAAGATTCTACTATTAGTAGTGTGGGTGGTACTATAACTAAATCCTCACTAATCTAATTATTAGATTGCAAAGATTAGACGACTCATATTCATTTTAACTGCTTAGTCACCAGGCACTCGTCTTGGCCGTCGGTGAACACCCATCATTCGATGTTGTTCCGGTCATAGGTGATCCCTGACGTGAGCATCACCGGGTCCTGTATGATCTCTAGCGAGATTGGACACACGAAATCAAGAAAACTAATCTTATACTACTTTTTTCATTTACAATTTTATCTTTTTAAAGATTTTACTATCAGTAGTGTGGATAGTAGTATAACTAAATTATAACTAATCTAATAATTGGATTGCAAAGATTGAATGGCTCATATTCATTGTAAGATACCGTAAAATAACTCTTTTTAGCTTGTATGAAGATTGGGTTAATCTTATGGTTTTGATTACCAAATGGCGATGCAAGTAGCTAGGCCTGTCCATGTTCACCACTGAAGGACTAGTTTGCTTATGGTGCGCCGATCTCATCACTAATATGATCCATGGAAATCTTTCAAGTAGAGTAAGGATTGACCGTCCAACCTTGAGAAAGGAGCTTAAAAGTTAGAACTGGTTCCAAGCAAAGATAACGCTGAACAAATACTTTGTAAAAGAAAGAAAGGAATCCCAATATTCAGAAACAAGCTGCTAATTTTATAACGAAAAATGTGGCATCCTTTGCAAGTGGTTGCCGGTGGGCGATTTCTGTCTCCTCTCAGATGCCAAATTGCAATATAATAAGGCGTCGCTCAGATTGGCTTTAAACCATCGTTTGCGTCCAACGACCGTTTTTTTACTGTTTACTGTTTTCTTTTTTTTGTGATTTCTTTTTTCTATATTCTTTTATATTATCTGTGATATGTTAACATATTTTTTTCTATTTTTAAAATTTTTAAATTTAATTATACTAAATAAGTCAACTCAATTATAATAAAAAAAAGCTAACTACAGTAAAAAAAAGTTATAAGTCACTGCAATTTTGAACAACTCTTAAGTGTTAGAGCAAGATAGAATATGGTGGTTCTTGGATGCATCCACACCGAAGGGCCATTGAACATCCATTTGCCGGAGACCGGCGGCTAAAATGACCAGATTTAGGCACGAGTATACATAAACGCGCGCTAAGTTAGATGCGGCCATTGAACACCCTTCAGTACATTACAAGCACGCTCCTGTAGCCACTTCTCCTCATGGAAGGAGCAATGACATTGCTCTTCTTCTTGCTCTTGTGCCTCTGCTCCCATGCACTTGTGTCACCCCTACGGGCAGAAGCAACGCCATGGCTGACGAGCTGGCGCTCATCTCCTTCAACTGCTTCAACCCAAAAATTTGTGCAACGGAATTGAGTGCTGAATGTAGCATTCGAGGTGTTGAACTAGCTTCTGAGGTTGTATGGAATTTGGGGGCAATCTTATAGAGTTGAGTTTTACCTAACTAGTCACTAGGCTCGGTTGAGATCGGCTTGTTGATAGCCATATGGCAAACTGGGAATGCAAGTTGCAAGGCCTATCCATGTTCACCATGGGCGGACTGATCTAGTTAATTACGCCAATTTCATCAATGGTTGATTCATGGCAACCTTTCTTCAATATAGAACTAGAGCTAGATAATATAGAACTAGAATTTAAGAGGACTAGAGCTAGATCGGCTAGAGCTCGATAATATAGAACTAATATCCATCTAGAGTTAAAAATCCTAATTGTATTGTATATTGGCATGTGGGAGGGCAGGGACTGCCCACCAGCCAACCACTTGCAAAGGATTTGTTTTTTTCCCCCCCAGAAATAGACCACTTGCAAATGATGTCCATCAGGTTCTTTCGAATAATGGGATTCCTTTCTTAAATTCTAGCTCTTTTGAGTGGTTGAGATCGGCTAGAGTGCTAGAGGCCTAGAGCTAGATAATATAGAACTAATATCCATCCTAACGCGAATGGCGGTCTTTTCTGCTGGATTCGGCGCTCGGCTTTCTTTGATGTGCTCCGTATCTTAACTAATAATATCCTCCTCCGGCCACGCATAAAGATTAAAGAACACTAGACATCAAAGCATAGCTAGTCTGCTGGCTGGCCAAGCACTTTGTTGACAGGAAAATCAAAATGTGAAGCACATGTAGTTAGTTTCACTAGCGAAGTAGCGAGTACACGGTTCACAAAACACTTCGCTCTATTAGATGTGAATGGTTAACGGTTAGAATTTAGACGTCTACAAAACTATTTGGCCACTAAAATATTACCAGATCCAGTCAGCTAAGGGATCGATGCATAAAAAGCACTCATGCGAATTATACTGTCATATTAAAATTAGACTACGCAAATATATAGGTCAAGTCTTGCAAAGCAGAACGTCGCTCAAAGGGAGTCCTACAAAATCACGAGAAAATTAAACTGTATGTACGTCCCTAAACTCGAACGAACACAATAATTCTCCGGTTCCTAAACTCGCTGATGTTAGCTAGCTAGGTCGTAATCTAGGTTAACTAAGTGAAATAGTCGACATGTGGTCAGCATGAGGTGGCAATGAAGATGTCGAGAACCATCAGCCATCATTAAGGTAGAAGATAGATATGAAATAGAAATTATTTTATTATGTCTATAGGGTGTGCACACTAGATCTCTAGAATTCTTAAACCTAGTCAATCCTCTAATAAGTTTCTTGCTACTGACTATATATAGTCAAGTGTTTGAAACATATATGTAAGTCTACGATACCGCAACACTAAATCATGGGAACACTAAATCATAAGAGTTAAGAAGCCATAAGACACTTAGGGTAAGAGATAGAAAAGATACTAAAATCAGTACTAAAGATTCTCTCAAACCTAGAAATCTCAAAGACAAACTCATATGAGGAGTCTAGAACTCTACACTCACCACTTTTAAATCTTATTTCTAGACCCTCGTTAAGAAGCTGGGAGACAGATAGTAGATTATACCTTGACTTACTTACTAAAGCGACGTCCTTGAGCATGGATTTGTTGTTGACACACACTGTACCCTTTACTGTGACGGTCCTAGTAGAAACATCCCCAAACGTGCTCAACTTGTTGCCAGATGCATGAGTAAAGGAGGAGAACCATCTAGAATCTCCGATCATGTATTGTGAATATCTAAAGTCAACAAGCCATACATCTCCTTCCTCACTAGCTGGACCTACAAGGTATAAGTAGAAAATATCTGTAGCTCAGTATTAGGGTTATTAATAAAAGACTTAGGAATCTAGTACTGAGCCATAGTACTGAGCCATATGATATCTAGAAACAACAGTAGAAGTAGAAATAAAATATTTAGCAAGATAATTATGTAAATGCACATGAAAACCACCTAGTCACTGGGTTTTTGTTTTTTGTTTTGAATTTTTAGGTTGTATGAAATTTGGGGGCAATGATACGGAGTTGAGCTGAACCTAACTAGCCACTAGGCTTGCTCGAGATCTACGTCTTTATATCTATATGGCAAATTGGCAATGCAAGTAGCAGGAACATGGCCGGGCTAATCTAGCATGCCAATTGATGGATTATTGGTTCATCGCAATCTTTTAATTTTTACGAGGGTCATAAAAGTTTAAAATTAGTGCCAAGCAAAGATAACGCGGACCAAATACTTTGTAAAAGGAAGAAAGGAATTCCATCAGTCAAAAGATTACTGCTGATTGCTGAAACGAATGGACATCCTTCGTTCGTCCCTGTGCTCCCACATGCCAATATGCCATATAGAATAAAGATGGTGGTTCTTGGATACATCCATAGCAAACGAACATTGACCGAAGACTGGTGGCTAGATGACCAGTAACTGACAGCTTCCTGATTTAGACAGGAGTAGATAAATGCTCTAGGTTAACTTCCTGGGGAAACGGTATGAAAATTCACGTCTTCATCTATCTAAATCCTTCAATGCTTGTAGCCACTTCCAGACTTCCTCATGGCGGGAGCAATGACATTGTTCTGCTTCTCGTTGTTGTTCTCCTGTTCCCATGCTCTGGTGTCTCCAGGGAGCAGCAATGCCACGGCCGACGAGCTCGTGCTCCTCTCCTTCAAGTCCATGCTTTCAAGCCCATCCGAGGGTTTGTTGGCATCATGGAACACGTCCAGCCACTTCTGCAGCTGGCCAGGAGTTGCTTGCAGCAGCCGGCAGCCCGAGAGGATCGTTGTGCTGCGCCTGGGGTCGTCCAGCCTGTCGGGGCGCATCTCGCCGTCCCTGGGCAACCTGTCCTTTCTCAGGGAGCTGAACCTCGGCAGCAACCGGCTCGTTGGTTGATTCATGCTGATAGGCATACGACAAATTGGCAATGCAAGTTGCAAGGCCTATCCATATTCACCATGGGTGGACTAATCTAGTTTGGCCAATTTTGTAAATGGTTGATTAATGGCAATCTTTTATGTTGAGTAACCATGAGGATCTTAAAAGTTAGAACTAATACAAACTGCTGGGGGAGGGTCCCGTGCAACCTTGGGTCCGCGACCACCTCAAAACGGTGGCACCCGTTGGTACCCCAAGCCAAGCCGACTAACTCCGGAGAGATCCTGGGCCAACCCCGAGCCAGGTGCGCAAGGTCGACCCCAGAGGGGTCTGGGGCCAACCCTGGGCAAGATGTGTGAGGTCAACCCCAAAGGGGTCCATGGCCAACCTTAGGCTAGGTGCACAAGGTCGACCCTAGAGGTGTCCAAAGCCAATCGCGGGCGAGATGCGTGAGGTCGACCCCGAAGGGGTCCGGGGTCAACCTCGAGCTAGGTGCATGAGGTCGACTTCGGAGGAGTCCGGGGCCAACCCCGGGGTTCCAGACGAGGCAGGGCCTGGGCGGAGCAAATGATAGGAATGCCCCCTAGAAGTAGGTTAACTCTAAGGGCAAATTTGTAACTACACTTGCCTCCGCCTCTCCCTCTATAAATAGGACCCCATGTAATAGGAGAGATGAGGCCATGTTGTAACCCTAAAATACTCATATTGAATATACTTGGTAGTTATGTGCTTCTCCTTGAGTTCCTTCGCTTCCTCGGCGCTCTTCTCATCCGACCGGGGGTGCCTCTAAGTTTATTGCCCGGATTCATATGATGACAGTTGGCGCTGTCAGTAGGGATCGAGTAAGAAACCATGCCACCCAAGAAGGGGGAGACGCAGAAGGTTGCCGAGGTCGGGGGTGCAAACCCCCTCCGAGGGCGAAGTCAAGTTGGGTCGTAGCCCGTGCCGCCCTGGGGGCGCAGTTGAATGTCTCTATGGAGGCTCAAGTTACCGGCAAGACCATGGCTTCTTGAGAGATCGACCTTCCAAGGGTTTACGAAGAGGTGGAGAGGGGGTTAGAGGACCTCCGAAGGCAGTTGAGGGAGTCATAGGCTGAGGCTCTATGGTCCGTGGCCGAAGCTTGTTAAGCGGGGGAGCTTTGGGCACAACTTGAGAGGGTGCGGACCGAGGCGCGACCCATGCCACCCACTGAGACACAAGAGCTGAAGAGCTAAGGAGCCAGTTGGAGGAAGCACACACGTTAGCACAGGAGGTGACATGCACTGAGGTCCCCAAGATCGAAGTCCTTCAGGACGAGCTGGCCGAGATCCATGCTCAGGTAAACCTGCAACCTTCGGCTGGGGCCCGAGAAGCCGACGACCTATGGGCACAAATCGACCAAATGCAAAGGGAAGCCCTAACCTCAACGGGGGCTCGAGAACAAACCATGGACACCAAGGGGTTGGCCTATTTCAAGCTAGCAAGATGCAAAACCTCGCACCCAATCCCACGCCGCACCTCCCTTGCACCTCCTCATCTCAAGGGTCTCCTGCCCGCGAGGTGGCCCATCTCATCGACCACTCAAATCCACTAAGCCTAGGCGTACAAGCCACCCCGTGGCCCGTTCATTTTTGAATGCCCAAAGTCACCAAGTATGTGGGGTGCTCTAACCCGATGGAGTTTGTTCGCGTGTACGAAACTGCCATAGTGGCGGTAGGAGGGGAGAGGCCATCATGGCGAAGAGTTTGCCCCTGGCCATTTCAGGAGTTGCTTAGTCTTGGTACCTTTTCCTCCCGCCATGCTCGGTGTACCTGTGGGAGCAACTTTGGAAAAAGTTGAGCAAGCACTTCTAGGGAAGCCGAAACAAGCCGATCCATCCTCTGACCTGCACCAGCTTATGCAAATGCCGAATGAGTCCATCCGAGACTTCATGCGCTGGTTTGTTGTCGGACCCCGGAGCAATGACTCTGGATCCTCTGTATAAATCGCACTAGTTCAGGATTAGTTAGTGTACACAACGATAATAGAATCAGTTAGTGCACATGATCCACCAGTGGTTTCTTCCCCCGTGCTAATGAGGACAAATCCTTGACTGAGATAGTTGAACCACAGGTCCCTCCACAAGTCCCACTTGGCCTTGTGAGCCTTGGCAGGGAACTTGAACTTCTGTCGGCTGCCCCAGAGCTAAAGGGATATCACCCCATATGAGGAGCGCACATCCTCAAAGGCATATACTATCGTGAGCGAGGTGTAATGGAGGAAGTAGAAGAGCTCGGTTGAGGGGAGCTTCACTCCCAGGCTTTGCATCGCCTATTTGTACACTACGAGGCAAACCTCAAGATCAAAGGTATCCAACACTTCCTTTAGCAGTTTGACCAAAGGGATGTGGAATCCAGCCTCGAATTGAGCGGTGAGGATGACAAACATCCATGCCCCTAGGTTAGGGCGAACCTCATCGGGCTTGGGCAAGATGTCCGAGTTGGTATTCTCAATCTTGCCCTCCTTCAGTAGCTAGGCCAAGAGTCCCCTCTTCATGCCAGAAGGACCCAAGTGATGCAAGAATCGGATGGCCTTCTCAGGGGTTGCCTCCCTTGTGGCATCTTTTCGGGAAGTGGAGGCCCCACCCCTTTTGCCGGAGGAGCTTGTGGGTGCCGCAACCTTCTTCACGGTCATGGCGCGTGCTCCTAGAAGGTATTGCGACTTGGTGGTCTGGAAGGTGGAGGAGACCGCAGGTGGCCCAGGGTGTGGCAGCTTTGAAGGTCCTCGGGGGTCCTAGCGGTGGTGGCCGGAGCAGCTTGGTCCCAAGACAAGAACGAAATGTGAATTCCCCAGGGGGCCAAGGGAGCCAAAGCGTGAAGTCCCTAGGTGCCCTGGGGGGGAGGATGGCAACTTAGAGTCCCTGGGTGCCTCGGGAGGTGGACGACTACTTGAAGGCCTCAACTATCCCAAGGAGAAGTTGGCGACTTGGAGATCCTAGGGAGTCTGGGGGGCTAGAGTGGAAGCCTCGGAAGCCCCAGGGGTGCGGCCTGAGTGAGGGGATCTGGGGGTCCGGTGGCGCGACGAAGCCCCAGAGGTCCCAAGGGAGGCAACCTGAGCATCAGCAAGAAGCCCTCAAGTCGGCAAGAAGCCCCCGGGAGGTCCGAGGACGGCTGCTTCGGAAGGATGCCCTAGGGGAAGACTCCGGGCGGGGGCGACGACATTAGGAGGAGGGCCCGGGGAGGACCCCGGGTAGAGGTGCGGTTTCGGTAGGAGCTCCAGGGTGGCCAGGGGAAGAATTGTCTTGAGGCAGCGAGTATGGCATGGTCCCCTGGGTAGTCTGGGACCCAAGGTGGCCGGGGGGAGCAGGACCCTAAGGCAGCCGAGGGAAGGAGTGTCCCGAGGCAGCGAGTATGGCATGGTCCCCCAGGTGGTCTAGGACCCAAGGGTGGCCAGGGCGAGCAGAACCCCAGGGAGGCCAGGGGAAGGAGTGTCCCAAGGGTAGTGAGTGTGGTGTGGTCCCCCGAGTGGTCCAGGACCCTAGGGTGGCCGGGTGAGTAGGACCCCGAGGCAGCCGGGGAAGAAGTGTCCTGAGGCAGCATGTATGGCATGGTTCCCTAGGCAGTTCAAGACTCTGAAGTGGCCGGCGAGAGCAAGACTTTGGGGAGGCCGTGAAGAGGACTCCCGGGCGGCTAGGGGAAGCAGTGCCCCAAGGCGGCAAGGATTGCATAGCCCTCCAACAGAGATGGCGCATCCCACAAGTGGTCTAAGTCCCCAGGGTAGGCAGACCCTAAGCTCGGGTACCGCAACCTCCACGGCCTGGGACGAAGGCCAAGTGAAGTGAACCTCGAGTGAACGACATTGAACCCAAATTTGGCGGCGCACGGATGGGGGGTAGAGAGATATGAGAAGTGGGGAGATTTGGGAGGGTGGAGAGATTCAGAGGGGGAAGGGGGTATTTATAGGGCCGGATTGGTGTACCGTGGGCTGAGTCCACCCGACGTTTTCTGAGGAGGGGTCTGTGCGCTATAGGCCAAATCCACCCCGCACCTACCAAGGGAAGTTGGTGCGCCATGGGCCTGGTCCACTCTGCACCTGGTAGGAGAGGTCGGTGTGCCATGGACTAAGGCCGCCCAGCATATTCCAAGGGGAGACTGGTGCACCGTCAGTTGAGGCTATCTGGGGCTCTTCTCGGAGGACTTTAATAGCTAAGAGCTCGGGTCACACGCTACCTTGCGGTTGAAGTCGATCCTTGAATGAATCACAATCCTAGCATCGCTCTAGCGTTAAGTAGGTGTTAGCCCCCTTCAAGTCCTCAGAGGAGGCCGCTGGCCCGAGGCTGTGCGCCAACCCCTTCTATAGGTCAGTGCACTGGCCTAGGTGGGTGATGGATGACCACTCAGATTGGTGAGGGGCTACTATTGGGGGGGTCCCTGCGCAATCCTGGGCCCATGACCACCTCAAAACGGTGGCACTCGTTGGTACCCCGAGGCAAGTCGACTAACTTTGGAGAGGTCTTGGGCCAACCCCATGCTAGGTGCGCAAGGTCAACCCCGGGCAAGATGCACAAGGTCGACCCTGAAGGAGTCCGGTTCCAACCCTGGGCTAGGTGCACGAGGTCGACTCCGGAGGTGTCCGGGGCCAACCCCAGGCGAGATGCGTGAGGTCGACCCCAGAGGGGTCCGAGGCCAACTCCAGGCTAGGTGCGCAAGGTCGACCCAGGAGGGGTTCGGGGCCAACCCTGGGGTTCCAAACGAGGTAGGGCCCATGTGGAGCAAATGATAAGAATGCCCCTAGAAGTAGGCTAATCTTGAGGGCAAATTTGTAACTACACTCTTCTCCCCCTCTCTCTACAAATAGGACCCCATGTAATACGAGAGAGGAGACCATTTTGTAACCCTAAAATACTCATATTGAATACACTTGATGAATGTGTGTTTCTCCTCGATTTTCTTTGTATCCTTAGCGTTCTTCGTATCTGACCGAGGATACCTCTAAGTTCCATATCTAATATGAAGACATAGAGAAGAAAATACAATGACCAATGCATCTCATGATCATCAATTGTTAGCCAACTTTGTAAAGAAAGAAATGGATCCCATCATTCAGAGTGGTACCGCTGATCGATTGGAATGGACATCCTCCATTCCTTTGCAAGTCGTTGACTGCTGGGCAGAGCCTGTCCTCCCACGTGCCAATATGCAATACAATTAAGCGCTGGAGTGCTAGAGGCCTAGGGCTCGACATAGCCTGTTCTTTTTGGCTGTGGCTGATGACTTTTTGGTTGTTTACGATAGAAATTGCAGAAAGAGAGATACTCGCTTGCGATTTTTGATGATACAGATATTAGTTTTTTAACGTGTACTACAACTAACTTGTAGACTTCATCTTAAAAAAATACTCTGTTTAAAAGTTAGTTACTGTAGCAAAAAGCCAAAAGCGGCTTTTAGAAGCCGTAAAGAACAGGGCACATATCCATCTTAATGCGAGTCGCAGTCTTTTCTGCTGGATTCAGCGCTCGGCTTTCTTTGATGTGCTCCTCATATTAGACTACGGGCCTGTTATTTTCTTCTAAAAACGACTTTTGGTTTTTGCTATAGTATCTAACTTTTAAAGGAAGTATTTTTTCAAGACGAGGTCTGCAAGTTAATTATAGTATACGTTAAAAGTCCAACATCTGTACAATCCAAAATCATAAACGATTATCTCTCTGTCCGTAATCTTTGTCGCAAACAGTTAAAATTCAAAAATTTCAACCAAAAGCTATAAGCCATAGCCATATCATACAGACCCTATATAGGTCATGTCTTGCAAAGTAGAAGGTATTTCAAAGGAAGTCCTACAAAATCACGAGAAAATTACACTGTATGTACGTCCCTAAACTCGAACAAGCACAGTAGTTCTCCGGTTCCTAAACTTGCTGATGTTAGCTAGCTAGGTCATAATCTAGGTCAACTAAGAGAAATAGTCGACATGTGGTCAACATGGGGTGGCAATGGAGGTGATGTGGCGCTGTAGAGCCGGCATGGAATCGGAGGGGGTGAGTGGTGTTTTTAAAATTTTTTTAAGTATTTATCAATTCTTCACTCTAAATTCATTTAAAATCAAATATCTAATCATCTTTTAATTGTTATTTTGAATGTGCGTGTTTTTGGGTCATACTTGCAGTAGATTTCTTTTTAGTTTTAGACTTCATATAAAAAAACCAACTTTCATTTTCTTTTAATTTTTATTCCGAATTTAGTTTTTTAGGATTTTACTTTAAAATTCGTATGGATATCACATTGCTAGTTTTATTTTATTTTGAATTTTAGTTAATTTGGATCGTACTAGAACTCTTTATTTTTATTTGCTAATTTTGTTTCATTATTATTGAGAATTTTAGTTATTTATTGATGTTACCTTAGAAGTTGTATGAAAATCAAATTACTAATTTTTCTTTATTTTTAATTTTGAATATCTCTTAATTTGGATTGTACTTGATATGAACTTTTTTTAATATGAGTCGTTATAATTTGGACCCATCAAATTAAGGACTAGATATTTTACTTTTTTGTGAGAATTTATAGCATATTTATTTTTTTTAGCAACTCTGAAAGATCTGTCATTGACTTTTAGTATAAATTAGATTATAAAATTTTCAACATTCCTAATAGGTCCTCATCTATATTATTGTAGCTTTAAGTTTCATCAGTTGGCAGCTCGTGGGCCTCTTCTTTTCAATTTTTAAAAGCTATTTTTTGATTTTCCTATAGTAACTAACTTTTAAACGGAGTATATTTTCAAGACAGGGTTTACAGATTGATTGTAGTATATAATATAGCGATTTTATTTATATCGGCTAAAACCGCACACAAGTTTTTGTTACTCTATATTGTCTCCTATAAATAAACTAAAAGATATAAGTTACAGTTAAAAGATATAAGCCAATGAAAAAAAACATGCCATGTATCTTGTGCTCTTGTAGCTAGGCCATTTCTTTCACAGTTTTCTCAGCACCATTGAATTGATACAGCGCTCCTCCCTCCATTTGTAGCCGCTGAAAATGTGGGACCAATATGTCAGAAGCCATTTCTTTTGCCCTTCCCTTCTTCCTCGCCCTCTTAGCATTGCCCCGCTACAACCGAAGAAACTCGAACAGTCCGACACCCCGGGCGCCGACGAGGGCCTCGACTCCTCTAGTATTGTCGCCACCGGCGCCTCGGGTTGCTGCCTGGGGCGAGGCGGGTCCCTCCAGGGCGTGTAGGGGGCGGCGGCAGAGATGGCCGGCGATGGGACTGAAGGCAACGCCTCGGCTCCTCATGGATTTTCGCTGTTCTTGGCGGTGAACAAGTCGAAGAAAGATGTCATAGAGGGTAAGCAATTGAGGACTAATCCACTTTGTTTCAGTACAGCTTCATTTACTGTAACTTGCTGTGAACTTCTGAGCACTACTGCAATGAAAAGACACTGGTTTTCTGAAGAATCTTGGGTGCGTTCATGATTTTGTTAGACTTAACATTTTGACTCACATAAATGTTTATTCTTAATTTCTTACAACTTTTGCGACTCAGAAAGTCTAGAATGGTAAATTTTAAGGCAACAGAATGTTAAATTGTGTGCTGAATGTACTATTCGAGGTGTTCTTGATTTGAGGCTGTATGAAATTTGGGGTAATCATAGAGAGCTGAGCCTGAACCTAACTAGTTATTAGGCCATCTCGAGATCAGCTTGTTGGTAAACATATAGGCTATGCAAGCTGCAAAAACTGTCCGTATTCAGCATGGACGGGCTAATCTAGTAGGCCAAATTGATCAATAATTAATTGATGGCAATCTTTTAATTTGGCTAACGGTTGACGATCTAACCATGACGATCTTAAAAGTTAGAATTGATTCCAGCTAAAGATAAAACGGACCAAATATTTTTGTAGAAGGAAGAAAGGAATTCCCTCTTTGAAAAGTGTACTGCTGATTGCAGAACCAAATGTGGCATCCTTTGCAAGTGGTTAGCTGGTGGGCAGGATCCCACAGGCTACAATAAGACGTGCCAAAGGATCGCACATGCCACACGCGTTTGCATGTGGTTAGAGCCTGGCTAGATACAAGATGATGGTTCTTGAATGCATCCATACCATTGACCATCTGTTAACCGAAGACTAGCGACTAGATAACCAGTGATCAACAACATCCTGATTTAGACGTGAGTGCATATAAGTGCTCCCTAACTTAGCCTCTCGGGGAAACAAACTGGAAACTGAACTTTTCTTCTATCTAAATCCTTCAATGTATACAAGCGTGCTCTTGTAGTCTTGTAGCCACTTCCTCATGGCGGGAGCAATAACATTGTTCTTCTTCTCGTTGTTGTTCTTCTGTTCCCATGCCCTGGTGTCCCCAGGGAGCAGCAACGCAACGGCAGCCGATGAGCTCGCACTCCTCTCCTTGAAGTCCATGATATCTTCAGGCCCATCCGAGGGTTTGCTGGCGTCATGGAACACGTCCAGCCACTTCTGCAGCTGGCCAGGAGTTGCTTGCGGCCATCGGCACCTCGAGAGGGTCGTCTCGTTACGAATGGGCTCCTTCAACCTGTCGGGACGCATCTCGCCATTCTTGGGCAACCTGTCCTTTCTCAAGGAGCTTGACCTTGGCAACAACCAGCTCACCGGCGAGATACCTCCAGAGCTCGGCCATCTCGGCAGACTTCAGGTGCTGAACCTGAGCACTAATAATCTCCAAGGAAGCATCCCGGTGGCCATGGGAGGATGCGCCATGCTCACAACGATTGATCTAGGCAATAACCAACTCCAAGGTGAGATCCCAACTGAGCTAGGTGCCTTAAAGAATCTTGCCAGATTGGGCCTTCATGAAAATGGTTTGTCAGGAGAGATCCCTCGGTCTCTGGCAGACTTGCCATTGATGGAAGCCTTATCTTTGTTCAGCAACAAACTATACGGTGAGATACCGCCTGATTTGGGCAATCTCACCAACCTCGTTCATCTTCTTCTCAGCCACAACATGCTATCCGGAGCCATCCCATCATCTCTTGGCATGTTGCCCAGATTATCATGGCTTAGCTTAGACTTCAACAATTTAAGTGGGTTGATCCCCACTTCTGTTTGGAACATTTCCTCTCTGAAACACCTTTCTTTCCAGCACAATATGCTAAGTGGAATTATACCTCCAGATGCATTCGGTGCTCTTCCTCATCTGCAGGACATATTCATGAACAACAACCTGTTTCATGGCCATATCCCTGCATCAATAGCCAACGCTTCCGATTTGTTGCGAGTGCAGCTTGGTTTTAACTCTTTCATTGGAATCATTCCTCCAGAGGTGGGAAGGTTAAGAAACCTCAAATCGCTCGAGCTCGAAAAAACATTGCTTGAAACTAAAGTACCCAAAGGATGGGAATTCATAACCGCATTAACAAATTGCTCCCACCTAGAGGCTTTGTTTCTGGGGTCTAATAAGTTTGGAGGAGTCCTTCCTGATTCAATATCAAATCTTTCAATTTCTCTTGAATATTTCTATCTTAACTATAATGCTATTTCAGGAAGCATACCTAAAGATATTGGTAATCTCGTTGGCTTACAAGCTCTCATGCTCAATAGTAACTCATTCTCAGGAACTCTTCCCTCTTCCTTATGCAGGCTTAGAAATTTGCAAGTATTATACGTAGACACTAATAATATAAGTGGGTTGATTCCATTGACCATAGGAAATCTTACAGGCCTAAATTATTTCCGCCTTGATGTGAATGCCTTCAGCGGAAGGATACCAAGCACACTTGGAAACCTGACAAAGCTATTGGAACTAGGTCTTTCAAGCAATAACTTCACAGGCCCAATTCCTAGCGAAATATTCAACATCCGCACACTCTCTATAACTTTGGATATATCCAGTAATAACTTGGAGGGATCAATACCACAAGAAATCGGGAATCTGAAAAATCTTGTTGAATTCTATGCTGAGTCAAACAAATTATCAGGTGAAATCCCTAGTGCCCTTGGTGAATGTCAACTTCTACAGAAACTCTATCTCGAAAATAACATCTTAAATGGTAGCATCCCATCAGTCCTGAGTCAACTGAAAGGTCTAGAAATTCTTGACCTTTCAAGCAACAATTTTTCAGGCCAAATACCCAAGTTCTTAGGGAACCTTACCATGCTCTATTATCTCAACCTTTCATTCAATAGCTTTGTTGGAGAAGTTCCAAACTTTGGTGTTTTCACAAATGCAACTGCAATCTCAATCGAAGGCAATGGCAAACTTTGCGGTGGCATACGTGCTCTACATTTGCCTCCATGTTCTTTTCAGTTGCCAAAGGAAAAACATAAACGTATAGTGATTCCTATTGTTGTTTCTCTTGTTGCAACAATAATCATCCTTGCATTGCTCTACAAGCTTTTTACTTGGCACAAGAAAAGCAACATAAATATTCCTTCAACAATATCCATGCAAGGCCACCCGTCGATCTCTTATTTGCAGTTGGTAAAAGCAACAGATGGTTTCTCAACAGCCAATTTGTTGGGTTCTGGGTCATTTGGGTCCGTGTACAAAGGAGAGTTAGATGATCAAGCTGGTGAAAGCAGAAATCTTATTGCTGTGAAGGTACTGAAACTTCAAACTTCTAGGTCACTCAAGAGTTTCGGAGCAGAATGCGAAGCACTGCGAAACCTGCGACACAGGAATCTTGTGAAGATAATTACAGTTTGCTCGAGTATTGATACTAAAGGGAATGACTTCAAAGCAATTGTGTATGACCTCATGCCCAATGGTAGTTTAGAAGGCTGGCTGCATCCTGACACAAATAAGCAAACAGAACAAAAGATCTTGAATCTCCTAGAGAGAGTGACCATACTACTCGATGTGGCTTACGCATTAGATTATCTTCATTGCCATGGCCCCTCACCTGTTGTAAATTGTGATCTTAAGTCAAGCAATGTGCTCTTGGATGATAAGATGGTTGCACATGTTGGAGACTTCGGACTTGCGAGGATTCTTGTTGAGGGAAGCTCATTTTTCAATCAGTCAACGAGCTTAATGGGATTAAGAGGGACTATTGGTTATGCTGCCCCAGGTTTGTCTTTTCTGTTTTTTGTTCGTGTTTGCTTTGTTTCTCTTTAGTTTTTATAAAATAAAGCATACCTCTAAAGAAACTTACTGTATGTTTCAAAAATGAAAGAAACTTATGTACGTTTCAAAAAAAAAGTAACTTCTTGTGAATTTGCATACTAAATAAGTTTTGTACTTTTATGTGATGTAAGTATGTAACCTTTGTTTTTTTTACAATATCATGAATTAATCGCAAATTTACAACTATATGCGTACAAAAGTCTGACATTTTTTCTAAATATCAATTCAACAGAGTATGGTGCTGGAAACATGGTGTCAATGCATGGAGATATTTACAGTTACGGAATTCTTGTGTTAGAAACAATAACTGGGAAGAGGCCAACTGATAGCAAATTCACTCAAGGACTGAGCCTCCGTGAGTACGTTGACCTGGGTCTACATGATAGAATGATGGATGTTGTTGACATGCAGCTGTCTTTGGACTTCGAGAATGGGCTTCAGACTGCTAATGATTCTTCGTACAGAAGAAAGATTGATTGCGTTGTTTCAGTACTTAGACTTGGAATGTCCTGTTCTCAGGAATTGCCATCGAGCAGAATGCCAACAGGAGATATCATCAAAAAACTACATGCCATCAAAGAATCTCTCTCGAAAGAATACATAATGTGAAGATGGAAGGTATGCCAATGTTATGCTGGAATACTTCATGTTCAAATGATTCATTTTTCTTGAATATACATGAAATCCTTTCTGAAGTGTTTGGATCTGTTTCCTGCAGTGGTGTTTCCAAAATCTAGCATCGAAGGATCACTGGTGTTACACTTCATTTATAGCTACTAGCTATTTTATTTTCCTTATTGGTGCATCGGTGTGTGACTTCGCTCGTATTTCATTCAGAATTACCATAGCTGAGTTCATAAGCCTGGAGTGTATGGTGAACTGTTGATGGTATGGTCATGTAGGCCAAGTCTAGAAGCCATGGTAATAATGTGCCAGTTTTTTTGCCAGATTTTCTCTGTTTTTCTTTTTTTGGTGGAAAACAGTAGGAGTCTCCTACTGTGGTATATTTAGATATAATAAATGGAATGTTACAATATGTACAGAGCAAAAGGCTCAGATTATAAATTCTCTAGCTAATTACAAATGTCGTTATGAGCACTATGCTTAACTCTGTGCAAATGCAGAGCTACCACCATCTTGTATCCTCTTTTCCAACTGTCAAAACTGTGTTGCAGGTGTTCAAAGATTTCGTCATTTCGCTATTTCAAAATACGCCAGGTAGCAATAATAAATATTTCCATGAAAAAAGCAATCCCAGATTTTTGCTTTGTCAGCTGGACCATTCACACTACATCAATATCATAGTTCCAATTGATCCTAACACTTCGCCAACACTGTATACTAAATGGACATCCAAAGAAAAAATGGCACGAAGTCTCCTCCACAACTCTGTCACATAAAACACAATTTGGATTACCATCAATATTATAACTTTTCTCTTCAAGATGTTTCTGGTCTTCAGTCTATCCATCATAAGTAGCGAAAACTTTGAGCTTCATTACGCATTTGCTCTTCCAAATATGCAAATATACTCCTGGACTTTGAATTTGACTGAATTGATGGTTCTAACATTTCCTTGAGTTGTATAGTGCATTGCCCTAAATATATGTCCAAATATCATGCACTTGTTGCCGAACATGAACATTAGTCAACATGCTCTGCAATTCATCATATTCTTAGTAAGCCTCTTCGGATAATGGCAGAAGGAATTGAATATAGGGGTCATTTTGTTGTATGAAATCCCTGATGGACATATCTTGATTCTTGGCAATAGAATAAAGTCTTGGATATTTTTGACATAATAAATTGCCCTGCCAGCAATCTTTCCAAAATATAATAGTATGATCATCACCGAGGTGTCCCATAGCAATGCCTCTGAACATTGTTATATATTTCATTACATCTCACCACCAAATAGAGCCATAGTCATTTGTTGCACGAGGTACTAGGTTCTCATAATATTTTGACCAGATCAACTGAGCCCAGGGGATATTATTTCTATCATAAAATTTATAAAGATGCTTCATGAGTAATGCACCATTTTGCATTCGCAAATTCAACGCTCAAAGACCACCTTTCTTTTTTGGACAACACACTTTATCCCATGCTGCTAATGAATTACAGCGAACATGTAAATGCTTGGATCCTCTCTAGAGAAAATGCCTTTGAGCTCAGTCTGTTGGATCAATGACATTTTTAGGCAGCTTAAGCATACATATGTAATACATTGGTTGCAAAGAGAGAACTGCATTTACTACCGTGAGTCTACCTCCATAAGATAAGAAGGCAGTTGTACTTGATAATCTTCTTTCCACTCTATCTACCAATGGTGAGAAGTATTCAACTGTTGGTCTTATTGTACCCAAAGGCAATCCAAGAAATGTGAAAGGCATAGAACTAATTTGGCAACCAAATAATCCTACCAGATGACCAACTTTTTCCTCATTAACATTGATTGGAATCGTCAGCGACTTGTGATACTTCACTCTAAGACTAGTAGATGTAGAGAATGCCAGGAGAAGACCTTTTTAAGCATAAGTCACCTCCACAAGCTGGCAATATTATTAATGTGTCATTTGCATATTGAACAACTGGATAATCATGTGCGTTTGAAATTGGTATCAGATGATGCAGTACTCCTTTTCTTGCTACTTCATTGACTATTGATTGCAAGAGATCAGTGCCCAACGCTAATAAAAGTGGAGACAAGGGGTCTCCTTGTCTTACCCCCCTCTTGCATTGAAAGATGTTTTCTAACACTCCATTCAAAAGAACATAAGAATATCCCAAAAAGAGAATTTGTGACATCCATAAAATCCAATTCTCTGGAAAACCTTTTCTCCGCATTACTGTAATTATGGCTAAGTATTCTATTGTATCAAAATCTTTCTCAAAATCCAGCTTTAGGGTTATAATTTCCTTTTTGCTCTGTTGGCACTGATGGATATATTCAAAAGCCCAACTTGGACAATCTTGAATTGTCCTGCTCTTGAGAAATCCATATTAGTTTTTAGGGGCCATCTGTAAAATGATCTTTTGTAGCCTATTTGCTAATATCTTCGTCAACAACTTTAAAACTGAGTTCAGTAAATAATTTGGCCTGTTGTCATTTACTATTTCTGGGCTAGGTTTCTTTGGGACTAGAGTGATATAAGAGCCATTGATATTTCTAATGTTAACTCTGCCATTGAAAAATCATTATAGAGTGAGTAGATGTCCATTTTGATTATATCCCAACATTTGTTTATGAACGAACCGTTGAATTCGTCCGGTCCAGGGGCTTTATTTGAGGGAAGAAGTTTAACCGTGTCATCAACTTCCTTTCTTGAACAATCTGCTCCCAATTCTTCTAACTGCATCATCGATGGCATTAGCTCGCTCAAGTCAAAATGAAAGCATGGATCAGTTGTTAATCTTTCTTTGTTGGTGAAACATGAAAGCTGGCTTTAGTCAACTCCAAAGGAGGGACTTTGCAGAGTTTATCTCCCTAGTCTTGCATCAACTACACCGACAACTAGTCCTGAGAATTGGGTGTATTTGTCAATGACTTGATTGCATTCTGGGCCTTCTCTTGAAGTTGCTAGATTGTGATTGGATGTGTGATTGAACTTCTGGCTAAATTGGACGCCATTGACTCATGAATCTATAATGGACTCGGTGACACTTTCGAGAGTCTCCGCCTACTATCAAGGAGTTGTTCATGCTAAAATCCACTGGTTGGTTCATTGATCTGAGGGCTCCTGTCGAGACCTGAATATATAAATCTGGACTCTATGTATACTGCACTAGCTTAGGATCATGTTAGTGTACACAATGTAAACATAGATGAAATATCAACCATATGTACGAATAACAAAGAAAATAAATAGTCAAATATTATTAATTATCAGAATACGACCATATGGTTAAGCTTACAACTTATAGCCTGAAGGGCTTAAGAAACTAGCAACGGAAAACAGAAATAAGCGTAGTAGCTATTTAACATGTCCACAGGCAATCGACTAAATAGATAAAGAACAAAAAAGCTATCACTCAACTCTGATGCAATGTTGTGCTTAGCAACAGATCATCAACCGGTCACGTATATTCTTTCAAGGGAGGTTCGGAAACTAACCATCGCATGCATGACTTGGTTCGAGTGTTGTACAAAGCTCCCCCTCCCTACAACAGTAACATGAAGTGACAAGCAACTAGTCCTGCCTCCCGCTGGTGCTGCTGGTTGGATCCGACGGGGCGCGATGGCGATTAAGCGCCACGGAGGTGGAGCGAAGAAACCTGGTGTGTGCGAGAGAGAGCGCCGCCTCCGCCCCTCGTTCTTCTTTCCGAGATCACGACGCAAAATCACGGCCAGATGCAAAACAACAGCCGCCGGCCACAATCTTCTTTTCTTCCGAGATCACCCGCGCCGCCTATTGCCTTTTCTTTTTTCTTCCGAAAGTCACCATGCGAACCAAAAAGCCGCACGCTCTCTTCTTTTTTTTAATACACGGAACGAGCTGCAAGCCAATACAATTTCTTAGTCGTTCCTACTTCTCATCCATCTACATAACTTGTTTTTTTTCTTTTATACTCCCACGGCCACCGTTAGCTTTTCTAAAAATTCTCAACCTACTCCAATACATCATTAACTCCTAATACAACTCATCCTGGATTTTTTTTGCCCCAATCAGACTTTTTTGGCCCACTACTTTTCAAGGGACCCAAAACCCTTCACAACATAGGTTTTTAATTATTTTTACGCTTCCAATTTTTCCAGCTTATTCCGTGTCGAAGCCTCCAGGACCGCACCTCTTGTATCTTCTCCACGCATCATCCACCTTTGATCTTTACGTGCCCAAGCATGACCTCGATCATCTCGTGACTCTCTTGACCGCCTGACCTCGGATCTCCCCATCCTAGTTCCGATCCTCCTCGTCATCGACCACGATCGCCTCCATGCTCAACCTGCACATGCAAAGACCAAAGAATATTGTTACAACACAAGTTCGTCCGAACTTGACCAACGTCAATCCGTATATACGCAACACACCTCGCATGACAATGCTAAATAATATTATCAATTAATTGTCATCACAACTATTGTCAATTATTCATCACGTGGTCTAACATGGTTTCTCTTTTTTAACTGAGTAATAGTAGGCATAAAGCCTACTGAAGTAAGACTTCAGTCGAAAATAGTACATAATAGTGCTTTGTGCAGAGAAATTTACAAAATTCGATAAGAACTTTCCTTGGCGTTTTGTATGTTCTACAGTTTTGCCGGAATTCCTTCTCTAACCCAGTCTTTGGCTTGACTTGTCTTCTTGAGTACTCGTATTGTATATGGTTTAGAATATGCATTTTGGCCTAATCTTTCAACATACCTACCTAGCTCAATTCTAGAATTTTTTTTTATGCTTTGCTCAAGTTTACATAGTAAGCCTACTCTGCAAAGTAGCGGATCTATAAAAAAAATTATATTGGGGGTGTACCATTGATGATTAAAATGGGGAAATAGCTATAACGGCTGTTAAGCTTGATTATTGCTGATTAGATGTTAGCGACGCGTAAACCATTACGAATAGTGCATTCATACGTGATACGGTACTTAACATTCGTAGACTACACTTAGTTATGCTTCTTTTCAATTAACTACTTTAGTAGTCCGCACAAGTTGCGCGGCTAGCAGTTTTCTTTTACTTGGAACCTAAAGTTTGTTTCTAATTTGTATTTCTTTCTATCGAAACTCGATCTCTCGTATGTTGCATCTATAGTAGCTATATGTCACTAAATATTATCAAATAAAAATATGTATTACTTAAAACTCTATCAATGAGACAAAATCTGCATATATTACTTCTGGTATCGGTACTACATAGATGTGCGCTGTTTTAGAAAAGTGTAGTCAAACTTTGAAAATCTTAACGATTATATACTTAGGTATTTAAATTTATCACTCAGAAGTATTTGTATATTTGGCTTGGCTTCGACCCGTCCGGTAGGAGGGACTCGTAGGGTATGTACAATGATATAAATAACTAATGTCTATAATATCTTCCATATCATCTATAGACGATATTAAAGATAGCTCATATAGATTATCTTTTTATATGTCTTTATAAACGGTTTCTTTATAACACAATGTGTCTTTAATTCTTTATCTTGTATTATCTTGTTATGTTACAGTCGACTATTGTATGAGAGATGATTTAATTCTTTATGCTCCCTCTCTCTTGTATTATCTTGTTCCTGCGTAGTAAACTTTACAGACAGCCGACGTGTACTATTGTATATGCTCGTATAACTATTCAGTAGTCGCCACCTGCTGATCATCCTCTCGGGCCTCGCCACGCTCTCGCTTCCACTCGGATATCTTGAACCAGGCTGGCGACGACGGGCCGTCTCATCTACGATGCCTAAAAAATTCTCAAATTCTTCTTTTCACGTGTTCCATCGTACCAAAATGATATTTAGTAGGAGTGTGTATGAAGAAAGAGAAGGTTCTTTTCTAGTTTATACTGAAAAAAGCATGCTGAAGAAAGAGAGAGATTGGAAGAATCGCCACACTCGAGGGGCGTTGGTTTTATGTGTATTTATAGATATATACA
Organism: Melocanna baccifera; assembly: GCA_036346265.1. Taxonomy (NCBI): domain Eukaryota; kingdom Viridiplantae; phylum Streptophyta; class Magnoliopsida; order Poales; family Poaceae; genus Melocanna; species Melocanna baccifera. The sequence continues at coordinate 23,901,115 of CM070706.1, forward strand.
TCGTGATTACAGCCAGATTACATGGGAAAATCAATTAGTAAGATGACAATCTTATCTATATAAGGAAACTATCCAAACGGTAGTGCTGGAATCACGGAGACAAACGTGGTCATAGTGACCATGCGATACTCTCGATAGGCATGGTCGTAAGCGTGATCGTAGTGCGTGGACGTAGCAATCACGCGATATGTTCGGTAGGTGTGGTTGTAGCGTGATTGCTCAGCGGTACTCGATGTCGCTAACATCCCCTATAGTCGAATTGTGGGGAGGCTGAACGGTGAGACTGGAGCGAAACTCCTGGAAGATCTTTGTCGGGAGCCCTTTGGTCATCACATCGGCAAACTATAGTGTCGTGAGAACATGAAGAACGTGCACTTGAACGAGAGTGACCTTCTCTCGAACGAAGTGGATATCAATCTCGATTTGCTTGGTCCGTCGGTGTTGCATTAGGTTGGCAATCATGTAGACAACACTGATTTTGTCATAGTAGATGACCGTAGCGAAGGCTAGTGGTCAGTGGAGCTCGAGAAGAAGTTGGCACAGCCAGACACACTCAGCTACAGCATGAGCAACGGCTTGGTACTCAACCTCCGCACTGGAACATGAGACAATGGTCTACCGTTTAGACGACCATGAAACCAAGTTATCGCCAAGGTAGACGTTGCAACCAGATGTCGAGCGGCGTGAGTTGGGACAGTCGGCCTAGTCTGCATCAGAATACGCTGTGAGGGAGTCTGTGGAGGAGGAGTGTAGGTGCAGTCCATGGTCTAAGGTGCCCTTCACATAGCGCAGGATGCGTTTAATGAGGGTCAGGTGAGGATCATGGGGAGCATGCATATGAAGGTAGACTTGTTAAACAGCGTAGGCGATGTCTAGATGGGTGAGCATGAGATACTGTAAGGCACCAGTCAGACTCCGATACTTAGTGGGGTTGTGGACCGCGGAACCAGCCGAAGCGGAGAGTTTGGAGTTGGTGTCGACAGGGGTGGCAATTGGATGGTAGTCCGTCATACCTGTGTGCTAGAGAAGCTCAGACACATATTTGCGTTGAGAGAGGAATAGGCTGGCAGGTGATTGAGTGATGGAGATGCCCAAGAAGAAGTGCAGGTCGTCGAGGTTTGTCATCAAGAACTCGATGTGAAGTGATCGAGTGAGTGGCGAAAGTAGTCCGTCGGTGGAGGCGGTGAGGATGATGTCGTCAATGTACAGTAGAAGATAGGCCATGTTGTTGCCGTGCTTGAGGATGAATAGCGAAGTGTCGAAGGCAGATGGAATGAAGCCAATGGCGGATGTAGGATGTGAAACGCTGATACCACGCACGTGGGGCTTGTTTCAATCTGTATAAGGACTTGTGGAGCTGGCAAACATAGTCGGGGCGGCGGGGATCAACAGATCCAGATGGTTGTTGGCAGTAGACGATCTTGTCGAGGTGGCCATGAAGAAAGTCGTTCTTGACGTCGAGTTGTTGAATGGGCTAGGAGTAAGAAACCGCAAGACTAAGAACCATGAGAATGGTGGTCGGCTTGACAATGGGGCTGAAAGTCTTGGTGAAGTCGATGCTGGGTTGTTGAGAAAACCCGCGCACGACCCATCGAGCTTTGTAGCAGGTGAGGGTACTATCGGAGTGGAACTTATGTTTGAAGATCGACTTGCCTGATATGATGTTGGCGCTTGGTGGAGGAGGCACAAGAGACCAAGTGTGGTTGTCCTGTAGGGCCTTGTGCTCCTCGGCCATGGCGTTGAGCCAGTGTTCATCTTGTAAGGCCAACCAATACATTTTTGGCACTGGTGAGATGGACGAGTGCTCCGCAAGAAGATTAAGTTTCCGTATTGGAAGCACAACAATAGATTTTGCACGGGTAACCATCGAGTGAGGTCTTGGAGCCGGTCGAGGAACCACAGCAGACGAGGGTGCAAAAGGAGTCAGCACCGTAGAGCTCGACGGGGGCGAGGCAATCATGATCGTCGTGGTCATAGATACGGTCGAAGGCACAGTCAGAGACGTGGTCGTGAGCTCGACTGCAGGAGCTGGGAGCAGCGACGTGGTTGTATCCGTGGTCGTAGGCACAACCGCAGGAGCCGGGAGTGACGATGTGGTCGTAGGCACAACCGCGGGAGCCAGGAGTGACAACATGGTCGTAGGTGAGCGACGACGTGGTTGTAGGCATGACCTCGAGAGCCAGGAGTGACAACGTGGTCGGAGATGTGGTTGTAGGCGCGACCACGAGAGCTGAGAGTGGCGACGTGGTCATAGTTGTGGTCATGCGGTCGGTGACGTGGTCATGGATACAGTTGTAGACATGGTCGTAGGCACAACTGCGGGAGCCGGAAGTGACGACGTGGTTGTAGGCAAGTCCACAGGAGTCGGGAGTGAAGGCGTGGTCATAGACGTGATCATGGGAGCGGTCGTAGTTGTAGACATGGTCGTGGACGTGACCACGGGAGCCGGGAGCGATGAGGACCCTGAGGAGGTAGAGTGGCTGACGAGATCAATAGCTCGGGACAGTCCAGGGAAGGTGTCAAGGAGGAAGTCCAGGGAGTCAACCAGGGGACATGTTCCTATAGAAGCAAACCAAAAAACTGTTTCGTCGAATATGACATGGCGAGAGTTGATGATCTAGTGGGTAGTGAGGTCAAGGCAACGGTACCCTTTGTGGGAGGATGGGTAATCGAGAAAGACACAAGCCACGGATCAAGGAGACAATTTATGTTTGGCTATAGTGGAAGTGTTGGGGTAACAAAGACAACCAAAAATCCGTAAGTGATGATAGGATGGGGTTGTGTTATAAAGCCTCTGGTAGGGAATATCAAGAAAGATGGACTGAGACGGCCGGAGGTTAAGAAGGTACGCGTAGCGGCTAGGGCCTCGGCCCAGTAGGAGGGTGGCATGATGCTTGGAACAGCAGAGTACGGACAATGTCATTCATGGTGCGAATGGCACGTTTAGCTTTGCCATTTTGAGAGGAGGTGTATGGGCAGATAAGCGGAGATGGATTCCGTGATATCAAAAAAATTGGTGGAGACGAAGTTTACGAATTCACGCCCATTGTCGGTTTGAATGGAACGGAGTTGTGAGTTGAACTGGGTGAGTACTAGCGCGACAAAACCTAGGAGTGATGTGACCTAAGATATTTGACGAATAGGATAAGTCCACATGAAATGCGAAAAATCATCTATAATGAGTAAATAGTATTGGTAGTCAGAAAAAATGGTGAAGAAAGAGAGATACGGAGAATCGCCACACTCGAGGGGATTTATAGATACATACATCATGATTACAGCCGGATTACATGGAAAAATCAATTAGTAAAATGGCAATCTTATCTATACAAGGAAACTATCCAAACGGCAGTGCTGGAATCACAGAGACAAACGTGGTTGTGGCGACCATGCGGTACTCTCGGCAGGCATGGTCGTAGGCATGATCGTAGGGCGTGGTTGTAGCGATCACGCGATACGCTCAAGCGTGGTCGTAGTGATCACGCGATACGCTCGGCAGGCATGGTTGTAGACATGATCTCTCGGCGGTACTCCATGTTGCTAACATATACCATCATATATACAAGCAAAATAAAGTGTAACCTCCCTTTACCTGGATGCACGCTCGTGCACACGTGAATGCGCAACGAGACTCTTTTTTTCCCTTTTACGAAAAAGGAATTATTTATATCCCTACTTGACCTACACATGGTTTGAACAGAATCCAGGCCAAACGCTTGCGAATTCTATCAGGTTTCGTCCCCATCAGCGAGAACACGTCCTGGTGAATGAGACACCTGTTTATGAGGACCAAATGGCAGATGCTGCATGTAATCCATGCCCATGGACGAACTAACATCCAGTCCAGTCCAACCGCCCAAGATTGGACTAGCGACCGAAGACTTCGCTGATTTAGACGCGAGTGGTGAACACAAATTAATGAGAACCATCCTGAGTACCCAACACGCTCAAGGCAAAAAGGACAACTCGGTCTCACACGCATGTCTGTCAGTATCATGAGGAAGCATCTGGTGCATGTGAAAGTAGGACTTCAGTCTAAAAACGTACATAATGGTGCGTTGTGCGAAGAAATCTACAAAGTTTGAAAAGAACTTTCCTTGGAAATTGATATGGTTCTAGTGTTTTGCCGGAATTCTTACTCTAACCAAGTGCTCTGCTTGACTTTTGGCCTACCCATAGAAATACATAACGCAACTTTAGAATTTTTTTCTGGTGTTTTGCTCAAATTTATATAGTAAGCCAGTACTATGTTGTCCAATAAAACTTAGGCAATCATATGCTATGCAATAACCCTTTGTAATGCACTCACGTAATCGCTTTCTATTTGGACACCAAATCAATATGAAAAATTCCCAAAAAAAAAATGTAGATGTACTTCTCAATTTACTCTACGCATATGTAAAATATAAGTTCAAAATTTTAAATTCATTCTAGGTTAAGAGTACGAAAAATAAGAAAAACATGACAAATGATAAATCAAAAGGAAAAGACAATTGCTAGTATTCACAGCAAACTTAAATATTACTACCCACATAAATTTTTTTCTTCTAACACATTTTGAATTTTAATTTCAAAATTTAAACGTGCTAGAACACTATAGACCGTGTCTTCAATTTTTTTTAGAATTTTTTTTATGTTGATCTGGTGCAAAAACCGAAAATAGATTGTATGAGTGCACCACAAAGGATGATTGCATAGCATATATTGCCATAAAATCTAGCTGAAAATCTTGTGTAATTACATGAATTTTGGTAAGATTGCAGAATACATCAAAGTCCATCTGCACTGTCGCTACCACACGTTAGACTTCTTAGGGCCCGCTCAGAACGGCTTTTCCAGTACGTTCGGCGTTCGGCGAGGTAAGTACGGTAGCATTTTGTTGTTTTATGTTTTTTTTTGTTTTTTTTAGTTTTGTTTTTTGTTTTTTTTCTCGTATTTCTTTGTATTATCCACTTCAGATTAGCGTGCCATTTTTATTTTTACATTTTTTAAATTTAATTATGCCCAATAAGCCAAATCAGCTATAGTAAAAAAAAAGACCAGCTACAGTGAAATTTCAGCCAAAAGCCAGAATCCATCGCTATTCCGAACACCCCCTTATGTCCACCAAATGAGTGGCATGCATGTTTTTCCCAACCTATTCTGGTTGACTAATATATGAGGAAATATGTAGACGATGACTAGTGGCAAGTTGTAGCATTGCCTATTGGCCTTTGTGCATTATCTCTTGTTTTCCTTTTTCCTTTTTTGCGAGGATTTATCACTTATTTTACTATGTCTCAATGAAATAAGCCTTTGCCTTTTTCTAAAAAAAAGGTGTTGCATTGCAAACCCCCTCCCCCCCTCTCTCTCTCTATACGGTCATATATACCATCCCTTCAAACCTGACTGGAGGGAACTGACAACTGAATTTGCATATATGTTGCAATGCAACAGTCGCATCCATATAAACACTTGAGCATATACAAAGGACATACTACTAGCCACTTCTCATGGCCAGAGCATTAGCATTAGCGTTGTTCTGCCACTTGTTGATGTGCCTCAGCTCTGGTGCTCGGGTGCCTCCCTCTCCAAGGAGCAGCAACGCCACGGCCGACGAGCTCGCGCTCCTCTCCTTCAAGTCCATACTGTCTTCGGGCCCATCCGGTTTGCTGGCTTCATGGAACACGTCCAACCACTACTGCACATGGCCAGGAGTTGCTTGCGGCCGTCGTCATCCCGACAGGGTCGTCTCGCTACGCATGGACTCCTTCAACCTGTCGGGGCGCATCTCGCCATTCCTGGGCAACCTTGTTTGCTTCTAATCTTGTTGCGTGTGTGGCCAGAAGATCCATGGCATGTAGGGAGTTAGAATACGTCTCGTATACGTATAGGAATCCGCCTCGTAGTCACGTCCTCGCCAATCTCAGTAACATGCCCGTTTCAGGTGCATATTTGTATCCTATATAACCCAACAAGGCATTGCCTCCTTGAAAAAAAAACAACAAGCAATGCTTCATTGAAGAAGCATCAGCGCTTGCAGTAATCAATAGAAAAGGCAGTGGTTTTGCAAGAGAACAGGCAGCGCCAAACGTCAATATTTCTCGTACGTGTTTGTGTTTGTCCTGAGTGCATACACGTTCCAGCAGCCTCGTCCAGTTCTGCATACGCGTCTCAGCTGGAGTTTGCGCGCGATCTAGCCGAGTTTGAGGATCGGCTCCAACAAACCTGTCCTTCCTCCAGGAGCTTGACCTTCGTGACAATCAGCTCGTTGGGCAAGTACCACGGGAGATCGGCCGTCTCGGCAGGCTTCAGTTTCTGAACCTGAGGACGAATTCTCTCCAAGGAGCCATTCCTGCCGCCATGGGAGGGTGCACCAGCCTCATGACGCTTGACCTAAGCAAGAACCAGCTCCAAGGTGAGATCCCTACTAGGATAGGCATTTTGGAGAATCTCTTCATCTTGAACCTACAAGAAAATGGTCTGTCCGGAGAGATCCCTCTGTCACTGGCAGACTTGCCATCGATCGAGTACTTGTTCTTGTACCATAATAGGTTGTCCGGCGAGATACCGCCCGCACTAGGCAACCTCTCCAACCTTTTGCACCTCGATCTCGACAGCAATGCGCTGTCGGGATCGATCCCTTGATCTTTGGGCATGCTTTCAAGTTTGTCTTGGCTTAACTTAGCGAATAACAACCTAATATCCAAGAAAATATGCTAAGTGGCTCAATGCCTCCAAACGCATTCAGCACACTTCGCAAACTTCGGTCAGTATCCATGGACAATAACCGGTTTCATGGCCGTCTCCCAGCGTCAATAGCAAATGCCACTGATGTGAGACTACTTCAGCTTAGTGCTAACTTTTTCAGTGGCACCGTTCCTCCCGAGCTTGGAAGGGTAAGAAATCTCACATGGCTACTACTTGCAAACACTTTACTTGAAGCTAAAGCACCCAAAGATTGGGAATTCATAACTGCATTAACAAATTGCACCCTGTTACTAAATTTGGATTTGGGTTCTAGTAAGTTTGGGGGCGTCCTTCCTGATTCACTCTCCAATTTATCCACATCACTACAACGTCTCTTCCTTCTATACAACACTATTTCAGGAAGCATACCTAAAGATATTGGCAATCTTGTTAACTTACAATCTCTCGAGCTCGATAGCAACTCTTTCACAGGAACTCTTCCCTCATCCTTGGGTAGGCTTAAGAATCTTCAGCTTTTCTCTGTACCTAACAACAAAATTAGTGGGCCGATCCCATTGACCATAGGAAATCTTACAGAACTAAATAGTTTAGAACTCGAAGCAAATGCCATGAGCGGTAGTATGCCAAGCATGGTTGGAAACCTTACGAAGTTGTTGGCACTGAACCTTGCTAGCAATAACTTTACAGGGCAAATTCCTACTGGAGTATTCAACATCTCCACGCTCTCCATAATTTTGGATCTATCCCGTAACAACCTGGAGGGATCAATACCGCGAGAAATAGGGCATCTAAAAAATCTTGTAGAATTCCATGCAGAGTCGAACATGTTATCAGGTGAAATCCCTTTTGCCTTGGGTGAGTGTCAATTTCTCCAGAATGTCTATCTCCAAAACAATTTCTTAAATGGTACAATCCCATCACTCCTGAGTCAACTGAATGGTCTAGAAAATCTTGACCTCTCGAACAATAAGCTATCAGGTCAGATACCCAGGTTCTTAGGGAACATTAGCATGCTCTATTATCTAAACCTTTAGTTCAATAGCTTTGTCGGTGAAGTGCCAAATTTTGGTGTTTTTGCAAATGCTACGGCAATCTCAATCCAAGGCAACGACAAACTTTGCGGTGGCATACCTGATCTACATTTGCCTCCATGTTCTACAGATTTACCAAAGAAAAGGCACAACTTTCTAGTGATTCCTATTGTCATTTCTCTCATTGCAATAGTAGTCATTGTTTCATTACTATACAAGTTTCTTACCTGGCTCAAGAAAGGCAAAACAAATATTCCTTCAACAACTTCAATGCAAGGGCACCCATTGATCACTTATCTGCAGTTGGTTAAAGCGACAGATGGTTTCTCAACAACCAAATTATTGGGTTCAGGGACATTTGGCTCTGTGTACAAAGAAAAGTTAGATGGTCAAGCTGATGAAAGTACTGATTTTATCACTGTGAAGGTGCTGCAACTTCAAACTCCAGGGGCACTGAAAAGTTTTACAGCTGAATGCGAAGCACTGAGGAAGCATTGATACTAAAGGGAATGACGTCAAAGCAATTGTGTTTGACTTCATGCCTAATGTGTTGGATTAATTGGACTTGGTCCATTTTGATTTAGCAATTAATCAAATGAAATTCCTAGGCCCACATGAAAAAACTGTTTAGTCCCATATGGAGAGTTGAATAGGAGTTACACCACTTTAAAAGGTGGAACGTGGTAACCCCCTTGTGGAATTGGAAAGAGCCAATACACGCGCGCGCTCGCTCGCTCGCCTCGCCTCGCCGAGCCGAGCCGAGCCGAGCCATGCCATGCGTGCGCGTGCGCGCAGGCGTGTCGGGTGCGTGCGCGTTTTTCTTTATCTATTCGAAAATCGTAACGCATTGGCTGGCAGTAACGGTACAGTTACTAGTGAATTATGGCTGCGGTTACTTTCGAGTAATGGCTACAGTTACTAGTGACTAATGGCTGCAGTTACTCTGGCTCTTCGTTTTTGCTGTTACAAAAGGCTCTCCACTCCATACGGGATGAGATATAGTATTTTGGTTCTGTTTTTTGTGTTGTGCGAAGTAATCTCCGGTCCAGAACCTTGCGCGCAAAGGGTTCTGGGCGAGTAGGCCTCCGAAACTCTGTCCGTTTGCGTACCTGCACGGGTAGACGGGCAATCAGGTTTTTGGGGAGCGCATTGGCGCGACTGCTCAATCTGCGAAGTACGTCATCTACTTCCTGGTGGTGAACTGTTCGTGAGACTGCACAGCGAATATCTTCCTGCATCACGCCTCGATCGACTACATCGAATAGACTATCATGTCGACTGATGGTAACGGCGCCTCCGGTGTCACCGACACTGGCCCCGCCCGAGGGTATAACCCGAAAACTTCTCTGGTGTATTTGTTTCTCTGTGCTATGAATAAGTTAATAGGTGTTGCTGTTAGCTTGTTCGTAAGCAAATATGAATATATCTTTGTTGAATCACTTATACTTTTGTATGTCATGTTTTATATGCTGAATTTCAGGATTAAAATATGCCGAAAATTGACTGGATGTTCAACATAATGGTAGTTTAGAAGATTGGCTACATCCTAACGCGATTGACCAAACGGAGCTGAAGCACTTGGATCTCCTGGAAAGAGTGACCATACTGCTCGATGTAGCTTATGCGTTGGAATATCTTCATTGCCATGGCCCTGCACCCGTTGTACATTGTGATGTTAAGTCAAGTAATGTGCTCTTAGATGTTGATATGGTAGCCCATGTTGGAGACTTCGGACTGGCTAAGATTCTTGTTGAGGGAAGCTCGTTTTTCCAACAGTCAAGGAGCTCTATGGGATTCAGAGGGACAATTGGCTATGCTGCCCCAGGTTAGTCTAATATGTTTGCTTTTCTATGTTTTTACTTGTTTGCCTTCTTAGTTCCATCTTTCTATCGAATAGAGCTTGCCACTAGAGAAACTCACAAAGGATTTGTAGAACTTAGTTCTGTACTTTTATGAGATGTATCCCTTGGTTTTTGTTGATAATGTTGCAAACCTAATTTTAAATTTAGAACTGTTTTCAGAAGTCTAATATTTTTTCCCTTAAATGTTTGATGCAATAGAGTATGGCGCTGGAAACATGGTATCGACACATGGAGATATTTACAGCTACGGAATTCTAGTGTTGGAAATAGTAACTGGGAAGAGGCCCACCGACAGCATATTCAGACAAGGACTTAGTAGTGACGATTTTAGCGTGATGAACTATAACATTGTCACTACTTCATTAGCAATAAATCTTACGCATAGTAAACCCGGGGGGTTTCCGGCCTCTCCAGCGTGTCCACGTCCGCCTCCCTCCCTGCGCGCCCGACGCGTGCGCGCTCCCTCGCCTTCGCTCCGTCAGATGCGTGTAGGCGCTCGATAGCAAGCCGCGGCTTCCCTCTTCCGTCGAGCCGCGGCTCGCTTCCTGTTACCAAGTCGCGCTGCGGCATACTCCTTGCCCTGATTCCCCAGACCCCAGCACCGCTGGCGCCGCCCCCGGCTTCTTCCTCGGCCCCTCCTCTCCCCCGATCCGGCGCCCCTTCTCCCTCCCCCGTCCGGTGCCCCCCCTCGCCCCTCCCCCCCGGCGCAACTCCTCTCCCCCGCCGGTGCTCATCCTCTCCCGGTCTCCCCTGCCGCCGCCGTCGCCCCTCCTCGACCTTTTGGCACCGCGCCCGGCTTCCTCGACCCGGATCCGGCCAGATCCATGGCCGGCCCCCGCGCCACGGCGGAACCTCCGCCTCGAGCATCTCCCAGCGCCTCCACCTCCTCCCCCGAAGGGGCAAACACAGGTGAAGCAGCAAGAGTTTGGCACATCTCCTTTCCTCCCTTCCTACATGCCGCTCGCCTTCAAGCTCCTATACTTGCAGCGCCGCCCCTCGCCGGCGCCGCTGTAGTCGGAACCGGAGCCCCCCGATGCCCGCTGCCGCTCCCGCCGCGACGCCCCCTGTCGCCACCGCTGCTCCATCTCCCATCACAAGCCGGTGAGGTCGCAAGGCACAACCTGCTACCGTTTTCTTCCTCTTTAATTTCCTGCTGTTCCTTGGATAAAGTTGCGTTTCCTTTACCATTTTTAACTACACAAATGGAGGGTTCCAGTGTTTTCTTGATTTTAACTTCAGCGTAGTTAGAAACATGGTGTGGTTTGTGAGTTATTGCAAATTGCTGGGGACCTGTTGAGTCCGAAAGATGGCGTAGTTAGAAACTTCAGGCCGTGAACAGAAAATTGATCCCCATGAACAAGCTTATGGAGGAGAACGAGCGTCTCGAGGCGGAGTTTCCCGGTTGGTTCATGAGAATGTATACATGAAGCGGCGGTGCAGAATGTAAGCCTTCATTTTGCTGATCTCAGTTATCTTGGATGCACATTCACGTCTGACCTTGGCTACCATTTGTTTTTCTCATCTCATACCATCTATCTTCTGTTTTTAGCCATCATTGGCCAATGATACAAGCTGTGAATCAAATGTGACCACTCCTCAATACCCTCTGAAGGATGCAAGTAACCTTTCTGGGTAAGTAAATTTTGTTACAGATGTCCTAGTTTTGGCAATTGGTGAGATTCAGCTTACTCTTTCTTAAAGAAATTGTTATAGCATCTTTCTTTCATTTTCTTTCCAGACTCTTTACAATTGCGGAGGAGACTTTGACAGAGTTCCTCTCAAAGACAACAAGGATCTTTGTTGATTGGGTCCGATGCAGGATGAAGGTTGGTTGACAATTTTGGAGGTTCTATATTCCATGACTAATGTTAAGTGGATCTGAATGTGCTTATTTTGTCCTCCTTCCTGCAATTAGCCTGGTCCGGATTCGTTTGGTATTGTGCTGTCGAGACCCGAATATGCAAACTCGGTCTCTCTGTGTAAACTGCACTAGTCCAGGATCACGCTAGTGCACACAGTCAAACATAGATGTCATCACAGTCATACACACGACAATAATAAGGAAAACTAGAATATCGATAAAATATCAAAGTGCGACCTTATGGCCAAGCTTACAATATCTCTAGCCGGAAGGGCTTAACAAAATAGCAGCGGAAATCCAAAATAAAGCGTAGCGACCAATCGACAAGCCACAAGCTATCGAGTGGAGAACGAAGCCTAATCCGTGAAGTCGTCGTAGTACTCTCCTTCTGGCACCTCCTGCTGATAGTACTCCTCTCCCTCAACTGAGCAACATAGGCGTAAAGCCGTGAGTACATTGGTACTCAGCAAGTCGTTTGTAACAATAAATGCAATATAATATGCAAGGCTTACCAAAGGAAGGCTGAAAGGTTAATTTGCATAAAGGCATTTATTGATGAAATATATTAAATAACTTGAAAGCGAAAGTTAACTGAAAACAGTAACAATAGATAATCAAAGGAATAAACATGAACCACTTGTGAACACCAATTCACAAGTTAAACCAACGGTGAACTATCATCCACTCCCAACATAAACCACCAAGTTATAAATGAAACACTAACCCTCGTGTGAAATCCCCGAGCACTGTCCATGACCGAGGACGCGGCTATTCGAATAGTTTTACACTCTGCAGAGGTTGCACAACTGTACCCACACGATGTGATTAGCCTAGGCCTAAGGAAATCACAACAAGGCCTTTACAATGCTCTACCTCAACCCAATCCTGCCCGCTAGGGTTTCGCATCACACCCCCCCTTGCGCCACATGGAAATCAGCAACCATGTCCATCACAATGGCAGAATTGAATTGAAATATTACAAATTAATCAGCCAGGTCCATCCCATAATAGACATGTGGTTTGCACGATTAAGCTCAGATCAATGGCGCACAAAGTTAAGTCCTTAACATTACCCGGGCGAGACTACCACATCCCCAAAGTACAATCGCACTTCCCTTTCTTGCACGATCACTCGCCCGAGTGCAAAACCAATTTGTATAACCCAGCCAACGTCACACCAATGACGTGGCACAAATTTTAATACACGTGGCACCAACCACAGTTACATATGTCTTTAAGTCAAATTAATAATTTAACATGTGTGATGAGATCAACCGTAAATATCAACCGGCTAAGCAATCTAATCGTACCAACCCATGTGATAAATAAACTAGCATCACTAATAAATTTCCCAACCTATGGTGACAATGGCATCATGGTATTCCAAAGTGTCAAGGAGGTATAAATTCAATTGGGACAATAACTACCTGTGCAAAGGTTTGAATAAAAATAGCAATGCAATGTAATTTAAAGTAAAGTAATTAAATAATAGTTTGAAAAATTGGGTTCAACATGATCAAGGGACACGACTTGCCTTCGTTATGCTCAGCGGGGTACTCCTGGTCTTCTGGCGCGAAACCTGCTCCTCCGGAATCCGAATCTAACGAGAGAGAAAACGACCGAAAAAATAAACACATAAAATGACAAGCAAATGAACTCCAAAATTCACAAAACCAGAACCAACAGCTAGAGCTCGATTTTAGATGAATTTAGAAAAAAGAACGGAGTCAATCGGAGCTAGGACGGAGGAGAACGGGCTCCCGGAATATTAATTCTAAAATTAATTCGGGAAAATCGAAAAAGCTACTGTGCTGTGAACCCGGTCCACGAGATTCCGAGTCCACCGTGGACGCGGTCCACGAAACAGTGCACGGGGCGGCGGCCGCGGCGGCGGGCGTCTTGGCGTGGCGGCGGATATCTTTGCCACGCGGCACATCTTGGCGTGGCGGTGACGTGGCCGCCACGTGGCTCGGGGCGGCTAGGGCGGCGTGGCGCGGCGTGGCATGCCACGTGGCCTAGGGCTGGCGTGGCACGCGCCGGTGCTGCCACGTGGCTAGGCTGAGCCGGGCGGCTCGGCGCGGCGGCGTCGGCGGGATCCGACGGCGGGGGCGGAGCGCGTGGCGGTCTGGGCCTCGGCTCGGATCCGAGTGGGCGGCGAGGATTGCGCGCGCGGCGCGTCGGCGACGCTTGATCGGCGGCGCGTGGCGGCTCGCCGCGCGCGGCGCGGCGGCGGCGCGCGGCGGCGCGGGATCGCAGCGGCGGGCGACGCATGGCGGGCGCGAGGGCGGATCGGCGACGCGTGGCGGGTGCGCGCGCGCGAGGCGCGGCGGCGGGCGCGCGCGCGCGCAGACGCGCGAGGCGCGGCGAGCGGCGGCGGCGGGCGCGCGAGGCGGCGGCAGGCGACGCGGCGAACGGCGCGGGAGCTCACCGGCGGCGACGCGGCGGCGGCTGCTCTCCCGCGACCTCGAGCGGCAGCGGAGGCGCAGACGGCGGCGGCGGAGCGGCTCCGGCGGCGGTGGCGGCGCGAGGGCGAGCGGAGGCGGCGGCGAGGGTTTCGGCGAAGCGTGCACGCGAACCGAGGACGGCCGGCTGGTTTTAACACGCGAACCGAGGAGTTCGATCCGGTTACGGCGACGGCGCGGACGCGGACGGGTTAGACGGCTAGGATGCGGCCACGCGGCAAGATCGGACGGCGGGGATTGATTAGGGTTAGGGTTAGGGTTCGCGCGGGCGCGGGGGAGCGGACGGCTGTGATCGCGCGGGCGCGCGATCGGGTGGCCAAGCGCGCGCGAAGCGGCGGCGGCGTTGCCCGCCGCCGCGTCAGTCGCGGATCTGCGAACAGCGTGGCGCGCGCGGATCGAGCGGCGGGGCGGCAGCGTAGCGGGAAAAATCTGTGGCGCGCGCGGGATCGGGTGACGCGTGGAGGAGAGAGGGTGATCAGGCGGCTGAGGTTAAATCCTTTTCTTTTCTTTTTCCAGAAATTCAAATAAACTTCTAAAAGCTCTAGAAAATAGCAAATAACTTCCAAAAATTCACCAAAAATACCAGAAAATTCCTTGAGACCTGAGGAACACAAATAAAATATTTTCCACTTATGTTAATGTTTATTTTAAAAATATTAAATTATTTAAAACTTTAAAAATTCATTTGAAGCTTCAATTAATTTCAGAAAATTCCAGAAAATTCATTTTTGAAATCCAGGCTTTAAAAATCTCAGGAAAACAGGATGTTACATGTGCGCATTCCACATGGTTGCTGTGGTGTTGCTGCCCATGCATGTGGTTTGGTGAACCTCGAACAAACAAAGGTGTCTGTATACTTCAAACTAAGTTTAGAATTCCTTTTTAGTCCAACAATACCTGTTGTTTGTTTCCAAGAGAACCACGTTGAAACTAGCTTCATCTGCAAGTGACTATTTGCTGTTTGTCTGATATAATGTGTAATTTCTTAGGAAAAAAGGTGGGTATTTAAATGTACATCATCACAAACACAGCTGCCTGTGCATACTTAACCTCTATTGTTACGTAAGGGGTAAATAAACTTAGTTAGAACAATGAGTTGCCAGCGTTAAGCCTTTGAAGCAAAATAACCTAGGTGCTCCATATCCCTTTGCATAATCTTCTTCTCATCATGCCTATTGGTTCGTGTGGAACATAAATCCTCTTACAATTTTTTTACTGCACTTAGCAAAATCCTATGGAGTTTCTAATATTAGCTTGGTTTGTAGATCGTGCAGATCTTGAAAGACCGCCCATCTTGGTTCCGTGATTGCCGGAGTCTTGAAGTCTTTACAATGTTCCCAGTTGGAAATAGTGGGACTATTGAACTCGTTTACATGCATGTGAGCACTATGTCATTGATCACTCCTTTGAACAATAATAGGGTTTTCATTAATTTTGGTAACATGCATTCCCTATTTTATTCATTATTCTTGCTTTCGTTATTCAGATGTATGCTCCTACTACTTTAGTTCTTGCACGAGTTTTTTGGACACTGAGTTACACAACCACAATGGAGGATGGCAGTCTTATGGTGCGTATGATTGTGAAGCTTTTCTTTTTTGTTTAGATTGCCTACATTGTAAATTAACACATGGAAGTTTCTTTTGCTTATGTCCCTGTATCTCGCAGGTCTGTGAGAGATCCTTGCGTGCTTCAGGAGGTGGTCCAAGTACTGCCTCAGCACAACAATTTGTAAGAGCTGAGATGCTTCCTAGTGGCTACTTAGTTCGGCCATGCGAGGGTGGGGGCTCAGTTGTGCATATAGTGGGCCATCTGGACCTGGAGGTTTAATTTTCAGATTCTATGTTCTTATACGTCAGATGTAGAATCTCATGCATCAATGTTCCTTGTCATGTTTGTTTGTAATTTTGTTCAATTCTATCTTACAGTCTTGGAGTGTTCCTGAAGTGCTTCAACCACTCTATGAGTCGTCTAGGGTAGTTCATCTGAAAATGACTACACCGGTGAGTTTTTACAACATTTCCTGGTCTGCTATTGCCTATTACTTTTCAGTCATATCTTCTGCTCATGTAAGGTGGTCATTTCCTTTAGACTCTAGCTTGGCATCAAAACCTAATGTTATGTTACTCAATACATGTTATTTATTAAAGCTTGGATTTGGAATAAGTACACCTATTTTTCCTTGAGATTGCAGAAGCATGGGGCAGACAAGCATATAATGGGCGAGGTAACCAGGACCCACGAAGCCATACAGTAAATTCATTTGACTCCATGCTGAGTTCAGTTTAAGAATACAATTGTTCTTGAATTATTGTATCTGAAAGTATTTTCTTGGGATTTGTTTGCGGTGTTAGATTGTTGGATAAGTCAATCTCAACACTGCAGATGGAGCTTGCAGCAAAGCGAAGCACACTGGAGCTGCTCCACTTTGGTGATTCAGTCCGGGAGACATGGATGCCTCAACGTTGGTGATTCTTTTGTTGTTAGTTAAAATAAATAGTAGCACGAGCATGCTTATAAAATTTGGATGTTGATTACCTGATTAGTTTTCTTTGGTACTATACTACTGTTTGATTCTACAAGTCATTTGTTTGTAGTTGTCAGCATCGAGGCTGCTGATCTTGACTATTCATTCCTATTGTCTCGTCAGTTATTATTATCGTGTCATGATCGAATAAATTTCTTTGACAACATTTTTGGTCACACTCACCTGATGAATAACATAGCGCTAATAAAGTAATTATCATAAATAACTAAGCTAGGATTTAAGGGCAAGCTTATTTTGGCCTACTTATATGATCTATTTCTATAGAGAAGTTGAAGCTAGCATTTGTTTGTAGTTGTCAGCATCAAGGCTGCTGATCTTGACTATTCATTCCTATTGGCTCGTCAGTTATTATTATCGTGTCATGATCGAATAAATTTCTTTGACAACATTTTTTGTCGCACTCACCTGATGAATAACATAGCGCTAATAAAGTAATTATCATAAATAACTATGCTAGGATTTAAAGACAAGCTTATTTTGGCCTACTTATATGATCTATTTCTATAGAAGTTGAAGTGGTATGTTCATTTACATTACATTATCAAATCCTACTACACTTCACATGTCGCACATATATCATTTACATTATCAAATCCTCGTCACTTCCTTTTGTTACTTACCTCGTATATCATTTACATTATCAAATCCTACTACACTTTGTCACTTCCTTTTGTTACTTACCTCGTATATCATTTACATTATCAAATCCTACTACACTTTCTGTCTACACATATCTATTATAGCTTTTTCTATTCATAGCTATTCATTGTACTAGATGAATGTTATTAGTATGGTAGTTCCACTCACTACCTTTTCATCTTGTCCAAATTCAGCAAAACATATACGTTAATAGGACCTAATATCACCAAATCCTTCCATTTTGCAAAATATGCGTCTCCCAAAAAAATATTAGCAACCCCATACACTTTCCCTATTTACATATATAATACACCGCCCTTTCCGATTTTGTAACACCAAAAAAAGCCTCTATAAGTATAGACATTACTTATTAGCTTAATGTCATTCATTTCATATACTTACACAACTAAGCTATTCCATTCCTCTTTTTTTTACAAAGATTATCAATCCTATACCAATTACTTTGATAGTTACAAATATAACAACAAAACTATAGCCACCAGCTATATAGCTTCTTAAAACAACAAAAGAAAAAAACAATCATATTATACATCTTTCGATTTTTTTAACCTCCTTACACTTTACGCTTTATATCTGTACCACTGCTTCATCGTCTTCAAGCAAAAAACAATATCTTCTTACATATTTACGTTTTTATAACCAAACAACCACTATAGACTTATAAAAAAACGTACTAAAATCCTCGAGACATAGTTGCTTTTAGCTACTTCCCAAAACACTCCATCTAACACTTTGTTTACAGTTGTAGCAATACATAAACAAATTTGCTAGACTATATCTTGCTAAAAACTAATCAAATACCCATACACTAACACTAACCTATCTACTTTTTCCTTATTCTAGATTACTAACAATTAGTCCTTCTATTTATCTAACCATACAATTTAGCTTCGCTTACAAAAAAAAACCTACACCAGAATAGTATATCACTACACCAATATCTAACATAAGCATTGTGAAAGACGTATTATCTACAAACAACAACATTCGTACTCCATCATGTTTACATAGCGCTGTTTACTTAGTAAAGGACAATAATTTCCAATTCTTAAGTTAATACACACACCCCACCGAACAAATAATCACTGAAACGAAACAGGTTCAACAAATACGTTAAACATTAAATAAATCAAAATTTATTACATCTAAACATAAAACAATCATTTCTAAAAAAATAGGTTATATGCTATGCTACCGCATAAACACATCTAGCTACTATATCGCTTCTACAAATGTTCACGCCCTCTCCATCCATCCGCATACCCTTTTGCATACAACAAATCTATAAACTTTAAAAAAATATATTGGTTCTCAATATTTAAAAAAAATGCATTCGTATTTTCCTAAAAAAAACCCTTTACACTTTTTCCCCACTAGTGATAACCCACAATTTCTAAAAATACATATAATCTCTCGATTCTCTCAAAATAATCCCTATATTTTTTCCAAAAAAACTAATCAACTCTTTTCTTATTACAAAAAAACCTCTCCGCTTTTTAACACATAAATACTTTCGCTTTACTTTTGCTACAAAATTCTATTTTTTTTACTTTACTACACACACCAGCTAGCGTGGCGTACCGCCGCGCCAACGTGTCTAGTCCTCTATTCAAAGGAGGGGGCATTCCGGCCTGCAGAGAGCATCCACGCGTCAGCCAGCGTCAAAGAGTCCCTCATGTTTTCGAAATTGCGGATAGGTCCCCAGTTCTCGCAAAATGATCCCTGGCTTTTTACGAAAAAACCCCTACGTATTTTTTTGCTGGATAACGACCCGCAGTTTCCCGTAATTACGAATAGGCCCTTATTTCTTACGCAACGGCCCCTGATTTTTTGCGAAAAAGCCCCTCAACTCTTTTTAAATTGCGAAAAGACCCTCAATTTTTTTTGAAAAAAACCCTACTTTTTCTTTTTTCTACGGATTTTTGTCCCTTTTATTTTGTCCACACGGTGGCTGGCGTGGAGTGTCGCCACGCCTACGTAGCTAGTATATCCATTTTACGCCAGAACCAGGGTAGCATCTAATTGGCAGTTTGCACTAGATATGCCTCCTGTACCTATCCTGGTTCTTCGATATACTGACTTATCGTGTAAGATACTCTGGAATTAGGATTTTCTTCAGTGTCAACCACTCACATCTACATCTAGATAACATTGGCGGTAGGGCGTACAGCTTGCTCAGCAATAAATAAATAACCATGGACTAAGGGTTCATGAAAAACAACCCTTACTAAGTCAAGAAGCCATTGTCAGTTACCAATTACCACACGGTGCTGGCAACCATCCTGTACTACCGTGCACCGGTCTTCAGCAGCTGAAGCTCATCGGTACCTCGTACTTGGTATGCATGCATCCAGAAGATCAGGACCACAACATTCCATTGGCTCATCTGATGTGTAGAGATGACAGACAGCCAAACGTTAATTTTGTTGCTATGATGTCTGTCTGTTCAATGTAATTTTAATTCATGCTAATCTGATATTAAATCAGCTCACTCCCGTACCAGTTCCAGCCCATGAGCTTATCGCATATCTGGCCATCTAGCTTTTTCTTTTTTGCAAATCTAACATCCATGTGCACAAAATTGCAAATCTAGTTCTCTCTATAATTGCGGCAGCAACGACAAATGACACATGTCACCTGTCGCGCTGCCCCACCACGGCAGGAGGTGACCGGGCCGCCTAGCTTGGCAAGAAGTCCTGCCGAGCTAGTATTGCATGGTAGGTTTTTACTGAGCTCCACCAACTCAGCAGCCCGGTATCACTCACCGCATGTCGCACTCCTTTCTCTCCTGCCGAGCTCCACCAGCACACAAGCGCTGTCACTTCCTACCATGGTAGGGCAGTATGGCGGTAACATTTTTTGTCTATCGTTGATGCCATAGTCACAGAAGAGGCCAAATTTATAATTTTATATGTATGAGTGTTAGATTGGAAAAAAATTACTACAGGGCGAGATATACGATGGAATCACGGTGTTTGTTTCCATGAAGAAATCAGCACGCACCGACATGCATGCATCCAACGACCGACAGCTTTGTTGTACATATTCAGACCGCATGCTGCCAATCTTGACACTGATCTTCCTCAGCATATAAATACAAGCGAGAGCTAGCTCCTGGCTCTTGCATCCACTACCCTTCGGTTCCAAATTAACTTGAGAAGCAATGGCGCTGCTCTTCATCTCTTTCCTGTACCTCCTCTGTTTCCATGCTGCTCGGGCGTCCCACACGCCGGGGTGGAGCGGCGCCACCGCCACCGACGAGCTCGCGCTCCTCTCCTTCAAGTCCGTGCTCTCCGCGGGCCCATCTGATTCCGACGGCTTGCTGGCCTCATGGAACACGTCCATCCACCACTGCAGCTGGCCGGGGGTCGTCTGCGGCCGCCGGCACCCGGAGAGGGTCGTCGCGTTGCGCCTAAGGTCATCAAACCTGTCGGGGCGCATCTCGCCGTCCTTGGGCAACCTGTCCTTCCTCAGGAAGCTGGACCTCGGCGACAACCGGCTCGTTGGTGAGATACCTCCGGAGCTCGGCCGTCTCAGCAAGCTCTGGTTGCTTAACCTGACCGCAAATTCTCTCTATGGAAGTATTCCTGCGGCCATAGGAGGATGCACCAATCTCACGAAGCTTTCACTAAGATTAAACCATCTCCAAGGTACGATCCCTCTCGATATTGGCGCAAACTTGAAAAATCTTGCCTATTTGGACTTTCGCAGTAATGGTCTGTCAGGAGAGATCCCTCGATCGCTGGCAAAGTTGCCATCGATCCAATTCCTGTCTCTGTATGACAACGGACTGTCTGGTGAGATTCCACCTGCTTTGGGCAATCTCACCCACCTCTGGCTTCTTAATCTCGACAACAACGACCTATCAGGAGCTATCCCTTCATCTCTAGGGCAGATCACCAGTTTATCATGGCTCAGTGTAGCCTTCAACAACTTAACTGGGGTGATCCCCACTTCCATTTGGAACATTTCCTCTCTAGAATTGTTTTCTGTCGAGTCAAACATGCTAGGTGGTATGATACCCCCAAATGCATTCAGTGCCCATCCCCTTCTCTGGGGCATCTACCTCGCGGGAAACCAGTTTCATGGCTTTTTCCCAGTCTCACTAGTTAATGCTTCCAACGTGTCACGAATTGTACTCGGTCCCAACCATTTCAGTGGCACCATTCCTCCAGAGCTTGGAAGGTTAAGAAATCTCAATTTGCTATTCCTTGATGGCAATTTGTTTAAAGATAAAGAACCAAAAGATTGGGAATTCATAACTGCATTAACAAATTGCTCCCAGTTGCAACTTTTGTCCTTGGGAAATAATAAGTTCGGGGGAGTTCTTCCTGATTCAGTTTCCAATCTTTCTACTTCGCTGGAACATCTTGACCTTTCATTCAACACTATCATGGGAAGCATTCCTAGAGATATTGGTAATCTCATTAACTTACTTAGAATCGACATCTCACAAAACTCTTTTACAGGATCTCTTCCCTCTTCCTTGGGAAGGCTTAAAAACTTGGGTCGTCTCGATGTATTTCAAAACAACATAAGCGGGCCGATCCCATGGACCATAGGAAATCTTACTGAACTAAATTATTTGTGGCTCGGCATGAACGCGTTTAGCGGTAGGATACCAAGCACACTTGGAAACCTGACAAAGTTGTTGTCCCTAGATCTTTCAATTAATAACTTTACTGGTCCAATACCTAGTGGACTATTCAACATCAAAACACTCTCAATATTGTTTAATGTATCGCATAATAACTTAGAGGGATCAATACCCCAAGAAATAGGGAATCTTAGAAATCTTCCAGAATTCAGCGCAGAATCGAACAAATTGTCAGGTGAGATCCCTATCACCCTTGGTGAATGTCAACTTCTTCAGAATCTCTATCTACAAAATAATTTCTTGAATGGTAGCATCCCATCAGCCCTAAGCAAACTGAAAGGTCTTGAAACTCTTGACCTCTCAAACAACAATTTGTCAGGCCAGATACCCAAGTTCTTAGGGGACATTAGTATGCTCCATTCTCTGAACCTTTCATTCAATAGCTTTGTCGGAGAAGTGCCAACTGTTGGAGCTTTCGCAAATGCTTCTGAAATCTCAATCCAAGGCAATGCCAAACTTTGCGGTGGCATGCCCGATCTACATCTGCCTCCATGTGTACCAAACAAAAAACATAAATTTCTAGTGGTACCTATTGTTATTTCTCTCGCTGCAACACTGGCCATCCTTTCATCACTCTACATGCTTCTAATCTGGCACAAGAAAACAACAATCCCTTCAACAACATCCATACAAGGCCACCCAGTCATCTCTTATTCGCAGCTGGTAAAAGCAACAGATGGTTTCTCGACAACCAATTTGTTGGGTTCTGGATCATTTGGGATTGTGTACAAAGGAGAGTTAGATGGTCAAGCAGGTGAAAGTACAAATCTTGTTGCTGTGAAGGTACTGAAACTTCAAACTCAGAAAGCACTCAATAGCTTCATTGCCGAATGCAAAGCCTTGCGAAATATGCGACACCGGAATCTTGTCAAGATAATCACAATTTGCTCAAGCATTGATACCAGAGGGAATGATTTCAAAGCAATTGTGTATGACTTCATGCCTAATGGTAGTCTTGAAGATTGGCTACATCCTAACACAAATGACCAAGTAGAGCAAAAGAACTTGAATCTGCTTGAAAGAGTGACCATACTACTTGATGTGGCCTGTGCGTTGGACTATCTTCACTGCCATGGCCCCGCACCTGTTGTACATTGTGATCTGAAGTCAAGCAATGTGCTTTTGGATGCTAAGATGGTTGCACATGTTGGAGACTTCGGACTCGCCAGGATTGTTGTTGAGGGAAGCTCATCTTTCCTGCAGTCTATGAGCTCGATGGGATTTAGAGGGACAATTGGTTATGCTGCCCCAGGTTAGCCTAATGTTTTTTCTCTTCTTTGTTTATACTTGTTTGCCATTATTGTCCTTAGTTTTCGTGGAATAACTCGTGAAGATGTGCGGAAGAAATTAGTTTTATGTTATGGAACAAATGGTTTTGGCTGTAATATTACACCTATATCGTAAATTTAGAACTACACGTATTATACAAAATCTAATTTTTTGTTTCCCAAAATGTTCAATGCAACAGAGTATGGTTCTGGAAACATGGTATCAACAAATGGAGATGTTTACAGTTATGGAATTCTTGTTTTAGAAATTGTAACCGGGAAGAGGCCCACGGATAGAAGATTCGGACAAGGATTGGGCCTTAATGAATGCGTTGAGCAGGCTCTGCATCATCATGCCATCATGGACGTTGTGGATGCACGGCTGTGTTTGGACCTTGAAAACGAGCTTCAGACCATGGATGATTCCTCAAGCAAGAGCAAGATTGATGGCCTGATTTCGCTACTTAGACTGGGAATGTCTTGCTCTCAGGAAATTCCATCAAGAAGAATGTCAACCGGGGATATCATCGGGGAACTGCATGCCATCAAAGAATCCCTTTGGTAGGAATGCAGAATATGGAGAAGGAAGAAATTCCACTTTTATGTTTGAATTTTTTGTTCTGTAGATGATGTGTTCATGGTTATCCTTGAGCTTCCTTTAAGTGTGTTTGGAGATGATGCCTGGACCGGCCATTTTCCATAGTTTGCATCAATTGTAGGATAAGTGATGCTACACTGAAGTACTATTTCTGTTATAATTTTAGTTAGGATCTAGACGGTTGAGTCCAAAAGCCTCTAGTTTATGCTTAACCGAGTGGAAAAGCAAATGTCTTAGCAAGATATTGCATGTCTTTCTCCTTGCATTCATGTGTTTTTCGTGCATGCATTACTCGAAACAATTAACGCTCATGACTTTCAGTGCATCTAAGTTTTCCTGTTTGAATTTGTATCTCTAGACTCTTAACCAACTCTTCCATACACCGAGCATCAAATCCACACGATCAGACTAAAACACACTAGAAAATGTCATGTAGCATGGCTACAAATTGCACAAAATAGTACATAGTATTCTTTTGGACTGCAACTTATGGCTTTTAGTTGCGACTGATAGTTTTTATCTATACTTTTTGAGACGGTAGCGAATAGTGAAGACACTGACATGGATGGCATACATAGTTTTGGGTTCAGGGAGCTATTTGGTGAATCTGCTTAAGAAGTCGTCCCGTTTATTTCAGCTTTCAGAGAAGCCAAAAGTCCAAAAGAATAGAGTTGTAAAAATCATCTGAGGGAAAATTGAAATATGCCTCAAATATCTAACTTGTAGGCATATTTCTCACAATTTTAAATTTTATTATTACGTGCGAACTGCAAATTGATTGGTACCATCGTCTTAGCATAACTTTGATGCCATAGTGACCACAATCATAAGTTCATAACGCTTTTCGTGGATGCTAACCAAGTTCTCTCTCTTCTGTAGTAGCTCGAGATGAAAACATATATTACACCCTGTTTGGCTCCATGGAATTGAATTTGATTCATTAAATTAAATTCCAAATCCTATTATAGTAGCATTTGAATTTGATTCAGGCCAATTTGGATTCAAAATTTCATGTTTAGGTGTCCATTGGAATTCAGCCCAACTAAGCCCAGCCAACCGTCTTCTACTCTCCACCTTCTCATCTCACTTGAACCAACCCAAAAGCCCTCAAACCACACAACACAAACCTCACGGCTCACGTCGGTGACCACTCCCGATGATGTGTGCCTGCTACCATCGCGAGGGAGGCCAAGGACTAGGAATTGGGCCAACTAGACCTGGCTGAGTCGTATATCACGGCAGGCAACATCCGAGCCACCCACCTCGACCCCACCTCCCCGCACGTCCCTCCTCCTCACCGCACCTGCATCCACCTTGTCGATGCCTCCTCCCATAAAGCCACCCTACAACACCCCATTTGGTGAATTTTGAAATTTGGGAATGAAGTTGATTTTTGAGCAAAATTTAAATTTTGGCAAAAACAAAATTCAAATTTAGAATTCAAATTGTAACTTAAATTCAAATTGATTCAAATTCAAAATTGAAATCCATATTCAAATGCAAAATCAAAAATTGAAATCAGATTTGTGCTGGCCCAAATCCCTTTTCTTTTCCTCCCCCATTCCCCAACACACCGACCTTCAGCCCATTCGGCTTGTTGGCCCGCTTGCCCTCCCCTTTTCTTTCCCCTCCTCTTGGGCGAGCCTAACCTGCTCCCCCTTCCTTCTCTCGCTCTCTCTCTCTCTCTCACTCCATCTCTTGGCCAAGCCAGCTCACGCTCGCCTTCGTTGACCATGTCATCGTCTCACCTTGACCGCACAATGCGCGTTGCACTGTCGGTTGTCCCATCGCCCACTTGCCGCCTTGACTCACCTCACAACACTATGCACCGCATTGGCATGCCATCGCATCGCCTTAATTAGCCACGCCGACGACCAGCCATGAGAGCATTTTGTAAAACATATTTGTAAAATGTAGAACCACGCAAACAGGAGAATACATTCGTAAAACATAGTACCATGCAAATAGGAGGATACATTTGTAGTTGGGGATGTAGTTGAATTGCGAGATCTTTCGGTGCTGCATGGTGTCTAAGAATAGGAGGATCAAGAAAGGGAAGGAGGTAAATGGAAGTCGGGTTTCTACGTGAAGATGGCCAAACTAGTGTGGCAATAATGTCTAGTGGGCTAAGAAGAAGAAGAGCCTTGACTGGGATTTGAACAATTGGAGATGGGATGGCAACCTGTTCTTGGCCACGCCGTCAAATGTCGTTGCTCCGTCAGGGTATGGTAGCCGGGAATTGGGCCAAGCTGAGGGGGAGATAGATTTTAGTGTTGTTAAGAGGAGAGTTTCATTGGAGGATGACCGTGAGGAGTGCAACAATGCTGCAACCACAAATGGATATCGTGACAGAATGGTTATTCAAAGAGGGCAGAGCAGCAAAGAGGAGAGACATATAAAAGGGCAGCGGCACTTCATCTTGGCGGTGTGAGCACACGTCTTGCCCCGCGATCGCCTGCCCAATGACCTCTACCTCGCCGATGGCTTGGTGACAGGAGAGGAAGGGAAGTAAATCGAAGGGAGAGAGTGTTGGAATACGAGTAGGCTACACTAGCATAAATTAAAATTTTCTACTGTGTAAACCAGAAAGCCACACGAGTAAGAGATTATAGATATTACCACTAGAGCGCAGTGCAGTAGAAGTAGAGTTGAAGCAGTCGACTCAACAAAGAGCGCATTGGTGTAGTGGAAGCAGTCGATCATCCTCTATCCAACCGTCTTATCCTTGCGATTATCTTGATCAACGCTGTAGTCATAGCAGCACCTCTACCGAGGTCCACACGTCCAGGGAGAGAACACCATGTGTCGGTATGCTAGCACCAGCGCTCACGGTAGGGGTTATGAGAGGTGGTGGCTAGGGTTTTGATGGGTGTGTTTCGGGATGCCTCCCTCAGCCCCGCACCTCTCCTTATATAGTCTCCAATCGGATTCTTATTCGATACGAGTAGAGATTTTATCCCACTCGGAGACTATCATTTGAACCATTATCGTTCCAGCCCATTAAGTGTGTGACCCTGTAGGTTCATGTATATTTGACTATGGGCCAAAATTTTCTTTTCGGTCCATAAGTCGATAGTGGTCCCTAGTAGAACATAACGACTCCTAAACATACATAAATATCATATCAGACGAGTCTATATGGTGCTTTTGTATCGATCCCTTCGCCTCATGATATCAAATCGAACTCAATGCGAGAAGCGTGCCATCTTATGATAGCTCGATCCTTCACTCGAACCTGTAGTGGATTAATCAGCTGTGATTGACTCTTCAACCATATTCGACATGGTTATGCACTTTCTTAATCCAACCACATTGAGGGGTCCAGAGATTCTGTCCTGTTATATAGGAGGGGCAAATTTTATCTTGATCACTCATATTCCTCCGCATATTTTATAGTAAACCCGAAAGCTACCTTTATGATCACCTAGTCACATAGTAGTGTTTAGTAACCCTTAAGTAAACTATTACATATGTAGGAAATAATGACGATTTCAGATCTAAGAATCTTGCATACACTATGTATAAGACAAACTGATGACACTTCAGAATATAACAATTCCTATAGTGTATCATGGTGTGTCAATTCAACATCATGTTCTCTAATATGTGTCCACATTATTGATTTGATATCTTATATCCATGATGTATGAAACATGATCATCAATCAATACATGTGCTGATCTACAAATCATAATTGTCCTACATAATGATATAAAATCAAGGATAATTTAGAATAACATCAAAACATGAATAAAGAGTTTCACGAATAAGTTATATACTTGTTGATCAATATGAAAGACATTTATTCAAGAGATAAAATAACTTATTATCCAAAAGATCATAAACATAGAACTGATATAATTATCTCCATAATTGTCTCTAAGGTATATCGCTAATGTACATGCACGTCAATCTCATTCGGTTCGGCTAAAAAAACGCAGCCTTTTCTTGGAGAATCCAACTCGGTTGCTTCTCTCTCACGCGCTTCCTTCCTTTATCTGCACGGCCATCTGGGAGAAGATTGGAGCTAAATCCCCAAAAACTAGTTTCTGTAGACCGCTAGGAAAATCTGCACGGTACTCAAATGCACGACCAAGAATTTCTTGGGACAAATGGTAGAAGTCGTTGTGGATAATGGCAGCCACCTGACTGATGCTATCGAGTGTCTTCTCTGGTTTCTTTATTCCTTCTTTTCCTGTGCATGCATGCAATCTCTTCTTTGTCTTTGGCCACGCACGACACATGCATGCAGCTAGCATGTCCGCCTTCTCTCGTATGCTGATCTGCATACACCAAAGAAATAGGTGTTTCCTTCCTTCTATGCACACGCTAGCACATTCCTATGTGGGCCTCCAATGTGCTTGGGTCCCACCTGTTACACCAACTATTTCTTTAACCAAAATAAATCGAAAAGAAGTTAAATTATAACCGGCATCACCTGTCAGTCACTACATCATTTTTTAAGTAAAATAATTCAAAAACAAATTAAAAATTCAGCTGGCCCACATATCAACCTCTAGTGTATTTTCAAATGTGCAAGGCCCAAGAGAGGAAAAGGCAGGGATGGGTCGGGCCAAGCCCAAAGAAGATTCAAAAACCTTTGAAATTTTGAAAATTGAGTAGAATTTGGGTAGCACATTTGAATTCAAACTGAATTTGAAATTTTCAAACAAACCAACTCTACAAGCCCAAAACGGGATGTTACAAACCAACAACGGAGATGCATATGTGGAGGTACCAAATCTCGCTAGTGCTATTACTTGTGAGAGATGGATGGTTTCCAATATTGTGCTATCTATTACACCATCCAAGTAGAGGAGCAGTCGACGGACCTTATCCTGTTCTGTCTTGGCTTGTAAGTCGTCTATTGCAATGATAAAATTCTCTTCTCTGCAGTTGGGTATAATAAGATCGAACATCATATCATGTACTCTACAAGACAACATCTCACTATTAGGGTCTGTATCTACTAGTTGAATAATGTTCATATTTGCAAGCTCATTAAAATAGGCCTCATGCAACTTCCTCTGATCTCGCTGAAGCGCTTTACTTATAAAACATTTGGCTATCCATTGCCTGTCCAAATCATCCTTGTGGAGTGTGTAATCCTCTAGATATATACCCAAATAAAGCATGCATGTCTTCAAATAATGAAGAAGATTTATGTAGCTGAGGCTTAGTATTTGCCTCATTCCTTCCGAGGTGGGATTCACTAAGTTGGAGCCCAAATAGTTCTGTACGTGCTCCCATTCCACCTGTTTGTTATGTGCTCCCATTCCACTTCCAAGGAAGATTTATGTAGCTGAGGCTTAGTATTTATTCTCTCTTGCATGTCAGATGGCTTCTTCCTCTATCTTTGTTCTCTCTCATCTACAATCCACCCATTGTACATGCCCTTAAGGACTGCAGTGGAGTACTCCCTTAGTTGTTACGAGACAAATGTGCTTTTAGAATGGAGGCATTGCCGCCACGGGGGTAGGGGGCCCTCAAGCACCAGCCCCCGTGTCCTGGCCTCGGTTGCCGCTGCCGTCATGCTCCTCTTCCGCTTGGCCACCATCGCTCCCTTTTTCGGTGCCATTGCTCCTTCAAATGGGACACAGCATTTGCATAACTTTCAACTTAGTGTTCTTGCCTATGAATTACTCTTATCTATGTGCAAGCAAAATGCTTGCCATCAAAATGTGCAGCCAGTAGCCGTATTACAAGAACACTTCACATGATGTTATCCTAATGCATCCACCAACAAAATCCAATCCCGTATGGAAAAGAAGCAAAATTTTAGCTTTGGTTATTCTTCCAGTTCCAGTGCACTTGAATTATCATCTTCCCCTTCCTCATTCCTAAACCTTGTGTCCTTGAACCTACATGCTGAAGACAACTGAATCCTACTTGATCCTTGGTGCAGAATCCTGGTAGTAAGATTGTTTCTTATCAACTGAAGATAACTGAATCCTACTTGCTAGTTTGCATATCTCGGAGATTTTATAGCATTCAAATTCTTCAAGCACTCTTCTGGCACAGACCCACTGAAGCTGTTGGATGAGATATCAAAGAGCTGTAGCAATGGAAAAGAAGGCGTGTTTCCATTGGGAATTTCGGGATGATAACTTATGGGACCATGACATTCATTTGATCTCAGTACAAGCACCCTCAACTCGGGGAGATTAGCCGGCCAATATGGAACTGCGTCCTTCATGCAATAGTTTCCAACATGGACTAATGATCCTGTCTTCTTTTGCTGAGTGGAAGTGAAATTGTTATGATGGGAACAAGATTTACATAATTTCTCAAAAAGATAGTATAACAATGTGTGGCTAATGCTTTGTCAACCATGTTTAATTTGTTCATGAGCTGAGTTAAAACATGCTTACTATTTTATCTACTCAGTTAAACTTGCTTTGTTGAAAATATCTGCAATGCCAAGCAGAGCCTAAGGTCTGAACCCTGAAGCATTCCGCTTCTGCCATGTTGTAAAGTCTGAAACTTCTTGGTTGAAACAGTTGTCTGCTAGACTGCTACTACTACGATGAACACGCTAAGGATGGCCTCGTCAGAGTAAACATCGGAGTTCTAAGCACTAGCTACAGCATTTCCTTGAGCACAGCTACACCTCAATGCCTTGCAGGGTTGTTGTCAAGTGTTTTGCTCCTACAGTGCCATGTATCATTCCCATTATGCTTTTCTGTTGTCTGTTTTGCTGAATTTCTGAAGAACCTAAACAAGCTACTGTGGGGATATTCGTATTGACTTTTACTGATAGTTTTTGGCTGTGATTTTTGGCTAAAAAGCAGAAGTTACAAATAAAAGCTAATACGAACAAGGCTTATGTTCCATTGTCCATGTGTGCTTTGAAGGTCAAAAGGGAGGTTTAAGGCTAGGGACGGCAATGGGCCCTATTTCCTGTTCCCCCAGTGGGGACTTCCCCTATTAGGGTACAGGATAAGCCATTTTCTTTTCCTATAGAGATAGAATTGGGTCAAGATCATTTCTCGTCGGGTGAACCAGAGGTGGGGCCGTCCCTCCGCTCCCCGTCCCTGTTCCCCACATGGGGCCCATATAAGCAGTTAAGCACTAACATTTGGGAGTTGGGACCAGTCTACAGTCAGCCGAGTGATGGAGTTGGACTGGACTACTGGAGTCACGCACGGACGCACCTCAGCCCAAACGGCCCACTGCCCACACTCCCGAAACCCTAATCCTCAGTCATAGACTCAAGACATTCATTTGCTCGGTCCCTCCTCAATTCTCAGTTCTCACCCCTCTGCCTCCCTCTCCCTCCGATGTGACGGCTGCGGTGCACAGCGTAGTGCCACTGCCGACGCTCGTGCCCACTCGGCGAGTTAGTGACTGGACCTCTTTGGACGCCGCTCCTCTCCGGACTCCAGCCCTCTGCTTCGTGCCTCCGCCCCGCAGTGAGCCCTGAGCCTCCGGCGAGCGGCGACTGGATCTGCTCCTCCCGACGACTGGAGTATGGATCTGCTCCTCTCGGCCTAGCATAGTCGCAGCAAGCTCCTCCTAGCGGTCGGATCTGCCTCCCTCTCCCTCCGAAGCTGGTCGAGCACCCCCCAGACCTGCCTCCCTCTCCCTCCAAAGATAAGAACAAATGAGCTCAATAAATTTTTTTTACTGTTCATGCGTCCTCTCTGAAAACTTCAATTTACATTGAAGTAATGGAATGAGTAATGGTGATAATCATCTTGCAAGATTATGATTTATGACTTTCGTGTTTAATCACTATCATCCATTCATCCTCTAGATTCTTGATATTCATAAGTTTAATAGGACTACATATCCCACATTAATCATATCTACCAATCCATCTGAAAGTAGTATCCATGATCTAGCTGTAGCAATATCATCCTCTAGAGCAGCCACACCATCTTCACTGCTGGAATTAGTTAATGACTCACAGCAAACACCGAATGTGGATGAAAATGAAGAGATTGAAATTTCTGATAACGACAATGAAGATGGCACTGTTGGTTCAAAAAGAAAGTTGATGTTGGTTGTTTAGAAAGAGTTCAAGAGGGTTAAAGTCATGGGTAAAATTAAAGCAAAAAGCAATCATTGTTTCAAAAAAAAACTTGGAGGAGAAACCAAAAATGGAACTAAGCATCTTCACGACCATCTAAAGGTTTGCCCATGTAGAAAGAGTAAACTTGCAGGACAGAAAACCACAATGAGCCAATCTTCTTTAACGTTTACTTCTAAAGATCGTGGGAAAGTAAACGTAGAGAATTACACATTTGATAAAGAAGTTGCTACAAAGGAACTTGTTGTTATGATGGTGTTACATGGGTATCCTTTATCCGTTGTTGACCATACTGGTTTTCGAAGATTTGTTAGTGCACTTCAACCCCTATTCAAAATGGTGACAAGAAACACTATTAGGTATGAAATGTTTCAAATATGACTGCCGCCAAGGCCAAGAATGAGAAGGTGCTTGAAGGGAGGACTTCTTTGGAGACTTAATCTGAGTGGAGGAAGGTTAGTGGAAATGCAGATGAGAATGATAGTGAGTTAGTGACTTGCTTCTGTATAATTTTGTTGCAACACAACTGAAAAATCAAAGGAAGAGCAAAGTTGTACAGTTCTTAGTTTTCTTTACATATTGTTCTACCAGTAAATAGCAATCATGCCTATAGTTACTGCTACATAGGAAAACAGTAATCAGGAAAGCTCTTGGGATTGCGTACTATCATTGTTATATTTCTTTTAGTGCATCCTGCTTCCTGCATCGTATATTCTGAAACTTGTGAACCTGAGCACCAGCACTCTTAAAACTTGATTTTGTTCTTCAAATCATTTATGCATTTTCTCTGAGAACTTCATTGCACAATTAATTAACGAAAGTGTAAAGTAGAATAAATAAGGATAGAGGGGACTAGAGCCATGTTACAAGCAAACCCTGCTTTGCTAACACAGCACGCAGTTCTGAATCCTGATGAGGTCTTTAACAAGTACATGATTTGTTGAGGAAGGCCGGCGCTACAGCCTAGCTTAGTTGGGTCAACTAGAAACTCAGCAGTTCTAGCTATCTCTTACTCTGCACTTCAATTCCAAAGACTGAATCCAAAAGTGTAAGACCATGTGGTGGTAGTTCCATGAGAGTGATGAATATTTGACATTGCTTGTGCTTTGCTTGTATTGATTGACTTTGATTTTTATGTTTTTAAATGTTGGCTTGTGCGTTTCTAGAGTCACCAGTCAGACCAGCCAGGGGGCGGTCTGATCGGCATATGTGCCACGGTCAAACCGACCCCTGTGCTGAGTTGTGTTAAGTTATGTGGTTTTGGTTGTGAGTCACGGTGGAAGTCCATGCAAGTGTTAGTATAGTGTGTCCATGCAAAGGTTAGTCTTGGCGTGAGTCCATGCATTTGGTTTGCTAATGAAGAGTCAAGTGTATATCATTTGTACCTGGATTGATTGCTTTGTTCTTTGGTGTGCATATACTTTAATGATTGTTATGGCCAGTGACAAGGCTGAGGCTACAAAAGGAGTCTTGAGGCCATAACATGTCGCGTAAGTCTAGGAGGGGCAACATATCAAGCCAAAAAGTATGGAAGAAAGAGAACAGTCTTGAAGAGGCAATGCATGCATAGGATGTGCCAATTAAACTTATGTGTTTCAAGTGGTGACATTCCTCGGAGTAAGCGTACGATCTTAGTGGCAAGATGTTAGGCATCACAAACTATAGAGTGATATTGATGTGCCATGATACTTGAGTAGATCAAGTGGTGACGACCTCGGCACAGACGTACGATCTTGGTGACAAGTCATAGGCATAGCATTGTTGTGAAGACCGGCGAGTGGCAATTGAGGAAATTGTCCAAAATTGGATAGAGTGGTGGTTTGCAAAACCCCAGCGCTAGCCTAAGTAGTTTAGCTCACGTATTTGTGGTTGGCGTGTCTTATTAGGCTATTAAAGCCTTTGGGAAGTCGCGCTCTAAAAAGTATGCAAATGTATAATGCTAAAACTTGTTTGTGTGTGGGTTGCCGGGTTTTCATATGTGTAAATGGTGTGATCCACTTAGAGTGGCTGATTGTTAGGGTTAAGTGAGAGGTGAGAGCCTCCACTATATAAGCCTTGTGTTGAGTTGAGTTTTGTGAGAGACTTGAGTGTTTAAGGATAGTGTTTCCTTGTGTTGGAGTCTTATGTGTGTGCTTTAGGCTTAGAGCTCTACTATTATGAGGGATTAGCTATAAAACATTCCTCTTTGAATGAATTGAACATTTAAAGTTTGTCCAAGTGAGTTGTGCTATGGATCCACTGTCGTGCTTTTGATTTGCTTGGCTTTCTTGTTTGGATTTCTCTTCTCTTGAGCTTTAGATTTCTCTTCTCTTAAGCTTTTTTGGTGCCAAGGATGTGTAAGAGGTGGAGTTATCGCCTAGAGATAAAATCACGTCCATCTAGGCTAGCAATTTGAAGTAAATATTGTAAATAGATAGATTGAAAATGTATCTATGGAAAGGATGTAAATAAATAAATAAGTAACAACCAACGAATGAATAAACCACAAGTGAACTGACCATTCACTTCCCATCCAACTTACTTTCTAGCCAAACCAAAGTTTAGGGAAAACCTAACCCTCATGTATAGGTTACACAACTTTATCCACATGATATGATCATCTTATAATATCACTGGTATAACACGTTTTCTTAGGCATGTCGATCAAGAAGATCACAACAAGAGTTTTACAATGATCAATCTCAAACTAATCTTGCCTGCTAAGGTTTCGCTCCAAATAGGCTAACCACCTAGTTGGAAAAGCCCTCTCTTACGCCAACAAAACATCCTAATGACAATATCGAGGTTGAAACATCACAAATTAATCAGTGAGTTCCATTTCGTATTAGACATGTGGTTGCATGGTAAAGCTCAGATCATTGGTACACAAAGTTAAGACCTTAGAAATTACCCAGGTGAGACATCTACATCCTAAGAGTAATGACCACACTTCCCTCTTTAATACATGAGCCCAACGTACTATAAGCATGACTACACATGTTAAACGTACAACTCGTATGACAACTAGTATTGCATCACTAGATAAATACCCATTCTATGGCGATAATGGAATCATGGCATTCAAATTATCAAGATGAAATTAAGTAAGTTGAACAATAACTACTAGGTACAAATGTTTGTATTAAAATAGCAATATATGATAATTTAAAATAAAATAATAAATAATAGATTTCAAAATAGGTTCAGCATGATTAAAAGACATGACTTATCTTAGCCTTGCTCAATTACCAACTCTTGATCTTTAGGTCCTATATCTGCTCCTACAAAGACATTATCTAACAGGAGAGAAAGTGAATAAAACACAAATAAAATCCAAACAAACTCCAAAAACTACAAAACTAGAACCAAAATAAAGAGCTCAATTTTAGATAAATTTAGGGAAAATAGTTGGGTCAATCAGAGCTAGGACAGAGAAGAACAAGCTCTTGAAAATTTTTTTAGAAAATAAATTTCTGAAAAATTAAGAAAAGCTACTGCACTATGGATCAAGTCTACGGAATAGTGTAGTCTAAGGTGAACTCGACTCACAAAATAGTGCACATGCTGGCGAGGCTTACTGATGTGGCAGTGTGGCACTTAGGGCTAACGTGGCATGATACATGGCATGGCACATGTGCGTTAGGGTTGATGTGGCTGCTGAGGTGGCGTGATGATGTGGATTGCTGACATGAAATGGTTTATGGTCATCAAAATAGTACTACTGACTGGTGGGACCCACATGTCATAAGCACGGTGCACATGGACTCGGTCTACGAAGAAACAAAGAGATAGCGAGTGCACGGTGACGTTAGCGGGCGTGTGGACCGAGGTGTCCCTTCGATTGTCAAGCGGATGCGGGCGACACGCTAGACGACACACGCAGATCGGGGCAAGGAGGTAAGTGACCAGTGGTGAAGGAACAACATGGCGGGGTACTCATCGTCGGCATGATCGATGACGACAGACGGCGCTGGAGAAGACTAAGCAGCAGATGTTTTTGGCGAAGATGACGACAAAGGTGATGGTGACAACTTCGGCGGCAAGGAAATGATGGTGCAAGGAAAGGACGGTGGCTCAGGGTGCGGGAAGCGGAAGGCTCGGTCAGCTATTTATGCGTTGATGTTGAGAAGACCGATTCAGATGCTGAGATGGAGGCGGCTCAAACACAACAGCAACTCCCGAATGGGGACGATGAACAGTGCAAGGGGGTCCCAATGGCTGACACATGGCACTAGAGGAGATTGAACGGCTGGTGAGTGGAGCAGATCAGATGACACGGATGCGTGCGGGTGATAAGGCGATGGTTGACACATGGCGTGGCTGACCGATGGGTTGGGCCAAGCTGGGTCAAAGAAATTCGGGCTAGACCCTAGAGTTTTAGCCCAAAAGGCCTTTAAAGATTTTCTAGGAATTTCTAATTTTAGAAATTGGATTAAATCTATTTAAGATCTAGAAATAGGCGTGGCAAAAAAGCTCGTTAGTGGGGCTTGTTGGCTCGGTTTAAAATTACTTTAATTATACTTAATAATTGGTTAAACACTGAAATGAGTTGATTTTAAATGAATTTGAATTTTGCTCTAGCTCAGCTCGGCTCGACTCATTAGCTTGTTTCTAAAAATACTTTCAAATTATACCGGCACCTGGAGAGGGTTGTCGCACTGCACCTGGGGTCGTCAAACGTGTCGGGGCGCATCTCGCTATTGGAACTAATGTTGACTCATGCTAGTCGAAGTGCTCGAAGTCGTGGCCGAGTGCTCGAATCGTAGTCAGGGGCGGAGAGAGGGGGGGGGCCTGGCACCCCCAACCATCTCCTAATCCTTCATTAATTAGTAATTATATGTGTATTAATTAGTGCCAATTTATTCGAGCCAGCCAGTGACGTTTCATATTTGACAAAGCGTTTGCGGTGCGGTGACTCAACTTCTGCGCCCGCTTCGTTTCTTTTCTTCCGTCGTTCGCGACGAGACCCTTGGGGCGTTCGCGCCAGCGCTTTGGCTTTGGGCGCGGCGGCGGCGGGCACTTCGTCGGGTGGAAAAGCTTGCGTGCGGCGCGCGCAGATCCCACGTCCGACGTCCGCGATACATTCTTCTCTCTTTGTAGTTCGATGAGTTATCATCATCTTTCTTTCTTTATGCAGGAGAGATTGTGGCCGAGATATCTTGCTCTTTCTGCTGCTATGGTCGCTATAATGAAAAAGTGGCAAAACCACAAGCAGAAGATGAGGAAGAACAATATGTCAATAACCATCACATCGGGCAAACCAATATATGGCAATTGTACTAGTGTTGGCAATATAACTAGTGCTCCGGCCTTTGTAGTACAGATACATCTTGTTGCGATTCTCGATATGACATAACCAAACAAACCATGGGAAGAAGACCAAATATAGCAAATATAGCAACATTCCGGACCATACTAAATACATCTTGAAAGTTCAAGCGCAAAAATTCAAAGTGACAAGTGAATTGCCTCGATTATCTTAGAGTAAGACATTTCAACATGAACCGATTCTCATAAAGCGTGAGTGAAGTGCGAGGAATAAGAATCAATGAAAAAGAAATGCAAGGGTAGACCACATAATTGGGTATCTGATTGATTCCATTGGCAACCCATTACACGAATTCTTTCCATGTCCACTAACTTTTGCTATTAGACCATTTCTGACGGCCTCGATTGGCTATAGTAAGTCTGCTCGGTCATATCCTTTGCTTCTATCTGGAGCGATGTCGATCCGGTCATTCGTCTACGAATTCTTTCCAATTCCATGGGATTTGTAAACATAGCTCCTCTAGCTCCTTGTCACTAGTCCCTTCCATTTCTTGCTCTAGTACTAGATGGAGGCTTCGAATGTGAATCATATACTTTTCTTGTCTGATTCAATTATGTATTTTGAGAAGACTAGAGCTCTCACTTGTCCTAAATGTCTAGTGCTCGATGCTTGACAATTCAAATCAATAGGGATGAAAATCTTTGCATAAACCGTGAATCCAATGGAAAGGTGGGTACTATGATCACATCCTAGAGCCAAATCAAATCTATATCGGTATATGAACGTGGCCAGAATCAATTGCTAGAATCCTCATGCTCCGGGCACTTCTCCAATCACCCATCTCCCACTCCCAGAATTCCTTAACAGGTTCTGTCCTCACGGGACAATTGTCACTGCTGAGAGCTGTTGATATGCCTTCATGGATAAGGCCTATGAGCTTGCTAGTAGTCGTAGAGCTAAGTTCAAGTTAACAGAGATGTAATTTTCTTTGCATTATAATTTGCGAAACGTATTACTCTGATATGTGACTATTGGATCGATAAATTCGGCATGGTTTCATTGGTTCTACTATACTTATTGTCCATGTTGCCCCTCCCATATCCAATTCCTGGCTCCGCCCCTGATCGTAGTCGAGTGCTCGAAGTATTGTAGCACTCATAAAAGTACTATAGCAGTCTAAAATCATTATAACACTCATAAAGGTACTGTAGCACTCATAAGTTACTGTAGCACTCATATATTACTGTAGCAGGGAGCAGTCGTAAGTCGTAGGAGTCTGGACATGGTCTCAACAGACCGGTTTTTTTGGGTAGTACGCGATGTGTGCGAGTTGTGGAGTCGTGGTGGATAAGTCGTGGAGTCGTGGCCGGTGGAACCGGATCATAGAGTGTCTATTTATATTCGTTGTAATCAGTCTGTTAAGGTAAGAGGAGTGAATAGTAGAGAAAAGAAAAAACAGCGTAAGCTGTGTTACACGTCAGCAAATTCTTGTATCTTTGTTGTTCATTGTCTTCCTTGTGAAAGTGTGTGTCCACGGGTAAACCGTGTATGTGATCCTGGTGTTGTGTTCCAACAATTGGTATCAGAGCGAGGTGCGAGGAGAAGCTGCCTAGCAATGACTCGCTGGTTGGCATAATGGGACATGCATCAGGTGGAGGCCGCAGCTGATGACGGCAGTTTCCACCAAAGGTACATAGAGGCTGGCAGCGGCGCGGGTGGGCTGCAAGGCGTAAGCGACGTCGGTGGCGAATGACATTCTTCCACCAACAACGTCATGGTGTAAGGTGTCATGAACATGGTGATGTCTAAAGCGGCGGCGGCATCGTCTAAGTGTTGTGTTGTATGTAGTTGAGTCCATGTACGAGTATGAGTGCATGATTGCATTTTGAGTCATTTGGCACAGTAGGTGTGTTGCATGTATCATTTATTTGGTCGTGCACGTAGGAGGTGTGTTACATACATGTGCATAGTCGTGTCATGCTCGTGCATGTAGGTGTGTCAGTGCATGATGTATGTGTGTGTGAGTCCTTAGTTGTGTCCAAGGTCTCATGTATGTATGCTCTGATGGGAGTCTTAGTCGTCGTCAAGTTGTGTTATCGGCGGAAGACAATTGAGGCTAAGGAAGACATCAAAGTCGTCGATAAGGTGTGTCACCGACGGTGAAGAAGTGAAAAACGCCAGCAAGTTATGTCACTGGCGGCATGGTCAATAAAAAGAAGGCAAAACTCCTTAGAGATGTGTCAGGAGATCGGATTTCATCTTGTGAAGTTTAACAAGTCAAAATTAGGGGGGATTTTTGGAACTAATCTTGACTCATGCTAGTTAAAGTGCTCGAAGTCGTAGCCGAGTACTCGAGAGTGCTCAAAGTACTGTAGCACTCATAAAAGTACTGTAGCAGTCTAAAATCACTGTAGCACTAGTAAAAGTACTATAGCACTCGTAAAAGTACTGTAGCAGTCGTAAGTTACTGTAGTAGGGAGCAGTCGTAAGTTGTAGGAGTTTAGAGTGGTCTCAACGAGACCAGGTTTTTCGGGTAGTGCGCAATGTGCGTGAGTTGTGGAGTCGTGGTGTGAGGTGTGCGTAAGTCGTGGAGTCGTGGCCGGTTGAACCGGATCACAGAGTATCTATTTATATTCGTTGTAATCAGTCTGTTAAGGTAAGAAGTGAATAATAGAGGAAAAAAATGGTGTGAGCTGTGTTACACATCGGTAAATTCTTGTATTCTTTGTTGTTCATTGTCTTCCCCATGAAAGTGTGTGTCCATAGGTAAATCGTGTATGTGATCCTGGTGTTGTGTTCCAACACCTTCCACTTCTCCGAGGCATATACGTGAGCGACAACTAGTTTCATGGCTTTTTCCCAGTCTCACTAGTTAATGCTTCCAACATGTCACTAATTGTATTCGGAATCAACTTTTTCTATGGCACCGTTCCCCCAGAGATTGGAAGGTTAAGAAATCTCAATTGGCTATACCTCGATGACAATTTGTTTGAAGCTAAAGAACCAAAAGATTGGGAATTCATAACTGCATCAACAAATTGCTCCAAGTTACAAG
This sequence comes from Melocanna baccifera, assembly GCA_036346265.1. Lineage (NCBI taxonomy): Eukaryota > Viridiplantae > Streptophyta > Magnoliopsida > Poales > Poaceae > Melocanna > Melocanna baccifera. The sequence continues at coordinate 23,941,087 of CM070706.1, forward strand.
GACTGATTTTGTGTGGCAATAAGTTTGGGGGAGTTCTTCCTGATTCACTTTCCAATCTTTCCACTTCACTAGAATATGTTGACCTTTCACCCAACACTATCACGGGAAGCATACCTAAAGATATCGGTAATCTCATTGGCTTACAACATCTCAATCTCTCCAACAATTCTTTCACAGGATCTCTTCCCTCTTCCTTGGGAAGGCTTAAAAACTTGGGCCGTCTCCATGTTTGGGGGAATCAACATCTCGAAGTATTTCAAAACAACATAAGCGGGTTGATCCCATAGACCATAGGAAATCTTACTGAACTACTACCCAGCTGCAGTAGTGGCTGGACGTGTTCCATGCGGCCAGCAAACTGGATGGGCCTGAAGACAAGACGGATTTGAAGGAGAGGAGCGCACACCAGAGCATGGGTGCAGAGGCACGGCAACAAGAAGCAGAGCGATTTTATTGCCAGTGCCATGAGGATAATGTGGCTACAAGAATTCAATTGTATACGCTGAAGCTTCCAGATAGAAGCAAATTCAGTTGTGAATGTATGTGAAGCCACGTTCAGTCTAAATGGAGTTTCTAGCCAATTTTGTGTAATTAAACAGAATTTTTTGGGCAATTCTATTGTATAATAATATATGGGTTGGTATAAACCTACCACAGACTTAATAGTATAAATTCAAGCAAACTACAGCAAGAATGTAACAGCCCACCCTTTATTACTTACATTGCCAGCTTACATTGAGTTATACTTACATATAATAGGTGTTGGTACTACGCATACATCCCCGCCCCCTATGAGATCTGGGCTATTAGAGAATTTTGGGTCGTAAATCCAAGAGAATGGAGTTCAGCATGTTTTGCAGGCCAAAATATGTATTCTAACTAATCAAGGATATGAGTACTTAAAAAAATAAGTCCAGCAAAATATTGGTTTGGAGTATGAGTTTTGGCAAAACTGTAGACATATTAGACTATGCAAAATTTGCTTTTGCAATTGTTACAGTATTTTGTACAATTTTGGAGTGTAAGCCTACATTTGCGTTATGCGCGTGGAACCGAGTTGCCTTTGTCCTGGCTTACAATGTTCTATGCTCAGAATCTTGCTTAGCGTTCTCGTAATAGATATCCATCCAAATGCAAGTCGACGGTCACTAGTCAACTTGCCACCTTTACCGTCTTCGGTAAGGATGAGGTCTCTTTATCTAGCACTAATCTTAAAATACATTTGCGTAAAATACATAAAGAAGTAAGTAATTTGAGTATTTTATTTGGGAATCTATGCTTTTCTCTCCATCAAGAGTAGCACTAATCTAGCAATAAATTTGAGTATCTTATTTGGGAATCTATGCTTTTCTCTCCATCAAGAGTAGCACTAATCTTAAAATACATAAAGAGGTAAGTAATTGTTACAGTACTTTGTACAATTTTGAAGCGTAAGCCTACATTTGCGTTATGCGTGTGGAACCGCGAGTTGCCTTTGTCCTGGCTTACAATGTTCTATGCTCAGAATCTTGCTCAGCGTTCTCGTAACGAATATGCATCCAAATGCAAGTCGTCGGTCACTAGTCATCTTGCCACCTTCACCGCCTTCGTTAGCTGGATCATTGGTCTTCGGTAAGGATGAGGTTTCTTTGTCTAGCACTGCAAGGTGCCATCCAGCCCCTAGCAGGTCGTCGGTCAATAGTCATCTTTGGTCGGCACTAATTTTAAGTTTCAAGATTATCATGATTCTATGGATCAGTTGTTAATCAACTTACATCAATATGTATTCCTACACAAATCAGTTTGCTATTTTCTAGAATTATTAATTCCGATTTGTATATATGGAAATACATATTCGTACACAAATTAATTTGTAATTTATGGAATTATTAATTCCGAATTTTTATATATGGAAATATTATTCACATACAAATCAATTTGGTATTTTATGGAATTAATAATTCCCAAACTCATATTTAATAATTCCCAGCTTTGCATGGAGCTTCTGCTTTGATCTAAACCGTTATGTGTTAGCAGTAGGGTATCAGTATTTAATTGTGCTAAGACGATGTGCCGTAATGGGCAAGAGGCCACGGGGTAACTTGCCTGTAGTTAAGATCTCCGCCGAGGGCTTCAGGTAGATGGTAGGACTGTATTACTACGGTTGCAGATCCAAGAGATCAGATGACACATACGGCATCGAGCTTCCTTCCTTCTTCCAATCGACGGCCATGGAAGCGAAGATGGCCGTCGACGGCGCTGTGCATATGAAAACAACGGCGGCTGGGCAGGATGGAACCCTACGGTTCCAACTCCCCCTTAGACACTACAGTACCACGCCAATAACTTTTGGGGTGTCACAGACGCGCTGAACTAGCTGCTTCGTGCGGCTGTGGCTGTGGGAGCTCCAATGTCCAAGGGTTGGGGACTGGGGGAGAAGTTTAATTGGAAATATGCTAATGTTATATAGACTGACTCGACCGTGCTCGGCAACACAGACCGTGGTCGGCTCGGAAGCAGACTGGTTCTTATCTAGCGCGTGGACGCTATGAGTCCGTTTTTGTGGTGAAGGTTTTCGTCACGAAAGACCTATTTTTCATCACAAATGACTGCTAGTGGCTATTTTTTTGGTTCATCACTGGTCCTCACTAATACTCATGTCTCAACTAATACAGTGACAAATTTTCGTGATCCACAAATAGTGGCGACAGCTTCACCACTTTTTATGTTTGTAGTGACGACGTACTTCCTCATATTTTAACAAATTTGTGACCATTAATTCATCACAGTTATATTTTGCAAAAGTGGACTTATATAGTCACAAATTGTGATGTGTTAGTGACAACAGTTTCATCACTAGCGATTCTAACCACGATGACCTTATTTCCAACTGTTTCAGTTACATCTGTGACGATTGGATCGCCGCACTTATATTATGTAATCGAGATGGCTCTATCATCACAAATGCACATCTATTTGTGATGATAGCATCATCGCTAGTTGCTTAAATATGTGACAAAATTTTAGTTCATAGTGATAGTCACTGGTAATCACTTCTCTTTTTTTTTTTTTTGCAAAAGTGAGATTAAGCAGTGACAATATTTCACCATGAGCTGATAAAAATAGATGACAAAAGTATCATTCTCAATTGATATTGAAGTCAAAGATTTGATTACAGGTAGAAAGGCACGAATTGAAAGCCATTCCAGATACATAGCAATTCTTCTAAGACTTTATCTTAGATAAAGCAAGTCGACACAACACTAAAAATTGATCGAGATTCTAAACTTCGCATGGCGAAACATAAACACTTCCTGTATAATAAATAATGTAAAAATAAGATGTGTTGGAGCCTTTTGAATCAGTTGTGCAAGCCTTTCTATATAGAGTCCAATGCACGTGGACCTACAAAACAAAGCACATCAAGAATATTATATTATATATAAACGAGATTATTTCTCAAACAAAGATTGCGCTTACAGTTGGAATCATATTCTACAACTATTAAATTTTGTGTATGTGTATGTAAAATATATCAAAACCCACCTATATAAAAGAACAGGAGGTAAAATTTCAGTTAGATGGTAGTGTTGTAAAAATGAACTTACAATAACAACCTAATGTAGCAAAACCAAATAATTACTACATGGTGCTGAGCTAATCTGCTGAAGCGACAAATGTTAAGCTAAAAATTCTAGTTCATACATATTTATCCTCTTAAAAGAGCTGTATTCGTGTATGGCCAGAAAGCTTTCATGAAACAGGACATTATCGCAGTTTATAAACTGTGTCATAAAACAAACACAAACACTATAGTCAACCAGAAATATTTCGAAAAAACAAAGGAGAGCAAACACAAACATCATTACCAGCTTCTTCAGTTCCATCATCTCTGGCTCAAAAATTCTCACTGTATTGCAATTTTTGTGCTAATTCCTGAAAAGTTTCAGTTTGTAAAATATAGAAATATCCCTACACACAATTCTGGAAACATGTGCATGCATCAGCTTATCTATTTCACGACAACCAACATCTAATGTGCAGGAAACCAACACTATTCGCATGAACAAAGTATAATAGAAGAAGTGCCTTGACCACTTCTGCCCAAAATATTGTATAGGGCAGCCTGGGTAAAGCTATTTCTATCATAAATTGAAGGAAGAACAACTTTGATTCAGCTATGCTTCGATTTATCTGACCAATGTGAGTGTTGCCTTCTACACACAAGACAAATTCGGTTTCCTTCTGTTGATGCCTAAGAAATGATTCGATGACTATTTAGAGGAACAAGAAACTATAATACACTTATCCCGATCGGAGTAGGGGTGTAAAGAGATCTTCAAGAAGATGAGGGGTAGAGGACTTCCGGTGGGGATGTTCTTGGGCTCAACGTCCGCTGCGAGCTCCTCGGCGGACGGCAGCGACGCAGAGCGGCGGTGCGGAGGCCGGTGTGTCGGGATCCAGAACTTTCATTTCGAACCCTATATATTTACTGTGCTAGTCTCATAATCAATAGCTAGTATACATATTTAACAATATTCTTATCACATCCATACACAATCATAATAAAATAGTGCATTAGGTAGCAATAAGCCTGTACCATAGTTTTTACAATAGTAGGGCCGGCTAGACAAATAAAATATACGATAACAGAGTTCAGCTAAAGCGAAATATAAATCAGACATCAAAATCAACAAGTATGCCTCATCCTAAACACAAGCAACTGACTAGAGCAGAACTCTAGAAATCGACGTCTTTATCGCCAAAACATGTGGTTTAGTAGTACCCGTAAGACATATCTTCTTTTGTATCTTCTAAACATGTTCAAAAAACAACGGTTAAGTACAAAAATTGGACCACACGCGGCTAGCCATCCATTCTTTCTCGGCGTATACGGTGAGATATACGGTGGCCTCCCAGCCCAGCCCATCGTCATAGTGTTTGTTTCCAGGAAGAAATCAGCACGTACCAACATGCATGCATCCGACGACCGACAGCTTTCTGGTACATATTCGGACCGCACCGCTAGCCACGTCGTGCGCACTGGACAAGATGCTTTAACAGGATGGAGAATGCTACGGTTTATAATTTTTAACTATAATATATTAATCTAATAAATAGTAATTATGATAATAAATTAAAATTAAAAACCAACTAAAAACGGAGCCAATGGCAAGTGGGCGAAGTAACCTCTAATTCCAACATTGTGAAAAAAATAATACTCCAATAGAAAAAAAATGTGCGCAGAGCTTGATTGCTTATGTTGACAATGATCTTTCTCGGCGTATAAATACAAGGGACAGCTAACTCCTGGCTCTTGCATCCACTACCGTTCGGTTCCAAATTAAGTGGTGAGAGCAATGGCGCTGCTCTTCTTCTCATTCTTGTGCCTCCTCTCTTCCCACGCTACTCCAGCGTCCCCCTCGCCGGGGAGGACCGCAGCCGATGAGCTCGCGCTCCTCTCCTTCAAGTCTGTGCTCTCCGCGGGCACATCCGATTTTGAGGGCTTGCTGGCCTCATGGAACACGTCCAGCCACCACTGCAGCTGGCCAGGAGTCATCTGCGGCCGCCGGCACCCGGAGAGGGTCGTCGCGCTACGCCTGAGGTCGTCAAACCTATCGGGGCGCATCTCGCCGTCCTTGGGCAACCTGTCCTTCCTCAGGGAGCTGGACCTCGGCGACAATCGGCTCGTTGGTGAGATACCTCCGGAGCTCGGCCGTCTCAGCAAGCTCTGGTTGCTTAACCTGAGTGCAAATTCTCTCCATGGAAGTATTCCTGTGGCCATAGGAGGATCCACCAATCTCACGGCACTTGACCTAAGTGAAAGCCATCTCCAAGGTACGATCCCCCTTGATATTGGCGCCAACTTGAAAAATCTTGCCTATTTGGACTTCCGCAGTAATGGTCTGTCGGGAGGGATCCCTCGATCGCTGGCAGAGTTGCCATCGATCCAATTCCTGTCTCTGCACGACAACGGGCTATCTGGTGAGATTCCACCTGCTTTGGGCAATCTGACCCACCTCCGGCATCTTGATCTTGCCAACAACGGCCTATCAGGAGCTATCCCTTCATCTCTAGGGAAGCTCCCCAGTTTATCATGGCTTAGCGTAGCCTTCAACAACTTAACTAGGGTGATCCCCACTTCCATTTGGAACATTTCCTCTCTAGCAGTGTTTTCTGTCCAGTATAACAAGCTAGGTGGTATGATACCTCCAAATGCATTCAGTGCCCTTCCGCTTCTCCAGAAGATAAACGTGGACGACAACCAGTTTCATGGCATTTTCCCAGTCTCACTAGTTAATGCTTCCAACGTGTCACTAATTGCACTTGGAACCAACTTTTTCAGTGGCACTGTTCCCCCAGAGATTGGAAGGTTAAGAAATCTCAATTGGCTATTCTTGTGGGGCAATTTGTTTGAAGCTAAAGAACCAAAAGATTGGGACTTCATAACTGCATTAACAAATTGCTCCCATTTGCAAGAGTTAGGATTGGGTGGTAATAAGTTTGGACGAGTTCTTCCTGATTCACTTTCCAATCTTTCCACTTCGCTAGAATATCTTGACCTTTCATCCAACACTATCACGGGAAGCATTCCAAAAGATATTGGTAATCTCATTAACTTACTTAGTATCGACTTCTCACAAAACTCTTTCACAGGATCGCTTCCCTCTTCCTTGGGAAGGCTTAAAAACTTGGGCCTTCTCTCTGTAATTCAAAACAATATAAGCGGGCCGATCCCATTCACCATAGGAAATCTTACCGAACTAATTTATTTGCAGCTCAGCTTGAACTCGTTCAGCGGTAGGATACCAAGCACACTTGGTAATCTGACAAAGTTGTTGGTACTAAATCTTTCAACTAATAACTTTACTGGTACAATACCGAGTGGACTATTCAACATCAAAACACTCTCAATATTGTTTAATGTATCACATAATAACTTAGAGGGATCAATACCCCAAGAAATAGGGAATCTTAGAAATCTTCCAGAATTCAGCGCAGAATCAAACAAACTGTCAGGTGAGATCCCTAGCACCCTTGGTGAATGTCAACTTCTACAGAATCTCTATCTGCAAAACAATTTCTTGAATGGTAGCATCCCATCAGCCCTGAGCCAACTGAAAGGTCTTGAAACTCTTGACCTCTCAAGCAACAATTTGTCAGGCAAGATACCCGAGTTCTTAGGGAACATTAATATGCTCCATTCTCTGAATCTTTCATTCAATAGCTTTGTCGGAGAAGTGCCAACTGCTGGCGTTTTCGCAAATGCTTCTGAAATCTCAATCCAAGGCAATGCCAAACTTTGCGGTGGCATACCTGATCTAAATCTGCCTCCATGTGTACCAAACAAAAAACATAAATTTCTACCGGTACCTATTGTTATTTCTCTCATTGCAACACTGGCCATCCTTTCATCACTCTACATGCTTCTAATCTGGCACAAGAAAAGCAAAACAACAATCCCTTCAACAACATCCATACAAGGCCACCCAATCATCTCTTATTCGCAGCTGGTAAAAGCAACAGATGGTTTCTCGACAACCAATTTGTTGGGTTCTGGATCATTCGGGAGTGTGTACAAAGGAGAGTTAGATGGTCAAGTAGGTGAAAGTACAAATCTTGTTGCTGTGAAGGTACTGAAACTTCAAACTCCAAAGGCACTCAAGAGCTTCACTGCCGAATGCAAAGCCTTACAAAATATGCGACACCGGAATCTTGTCAAGATAATTACAATTTGCTCAAGCATTGATACCAGAGGGAATGATTTCAAAGCAATTGTGTATGACTTCATGCCTAATGGTAGTCTTGAAGATTGGCTACATCCTGGCACAAATGACCAAGCAAAGCAGAAGCACTTGGATCTGCATCAAAGAGTGACCATACTACTTGATGTGGCTTGTGCATTGGACTACCTTCACTGCCATGGCCCCGCACCTGTTGTACATTGCGATCTGAAGTCAAGCAATGTGCTTCTGGATGCTAAGATGGTTGCACATGTTGGAGACTTCGGACTTGCCAGGATTCTTGTTGAGGGAAGCTCATCTTTCCTGCAGTCTACGAGCTCGATGGGATTTAGAGGGACAATTGGCTATGCTGCCCCGGGTTAGCCTAATTTGTTTTCTCTTCTTTGTTTATACTTGCTTGCCATTATGGAACAACTGAAGAAGATGAGCAGAAGAAATTAGTTTTACATTATGGAACAAATGGTTTTGGCTGTAATATTACACCTATATCGTAAATTTAGAACTCCACGTATCATACAAAGTCTAATTTTTTGTTTCCCAAAATGTTGAATGCAACAGAGTATGGTGCTGGAAACATGGTATCAACAAATGGAGACGTTTACAGTTATGGAATTCTTGTTTTAGAAACTGTAACCGGGAAGAGGCCCACGGATAGAAGATTCGGACAAGGATTGAGCCTTCGTGAATGCGTTGAGCAGGTTCTGCATCATCATGCCAAGATGGACGTTGTGGATGCACGACTGTGTTTGGACCTTGAAAACGAGCTTCAGACCATGGATGATTCTTCAAGCAAGAGGAAGATTGATGGCCTGATTTCGCTACTTAGACTGGGAATGTCTTGCTCTCAGGAAATGCCATCGAGCAGAATGTCAACTAGGGATATCATCAAGGAACTGCATGACATCAAAGAATCCCTTTGGTAGGAATGTAGAATATGGAGAAGGAAGAAATTCCACTTTTATGTTGGAAAAAGTTTCTTGTCAATGTGTTCAATTGGTAGGTTACCTGATGAAGAAGCTGGGAAGGTACCAGCTGCCTGCGTGGTGTTAAACCAAAATGCTGAGATAGGGTATGTGTGAAGAGTCAACTGTCGATGATGTGTTTGGAGATGATTCCTGGACCAGTCATTTTCCACAGTTTGCATAAATTGTAGGATAAGGAGCAGTGTTACACTGAAGTATCATGTTCCATGGCAAATAACTGAATAACCGTTATTTCGGTTTCACTCTCTATTGTTGATGATCCCGTATCATGTTTTAACTTGTATCGATTGCTTATTTACTTGGTTGCATCTCTTATACTTGTTACCGTGTTGCGACCATTGTTGGGTACTTGCTGATATTTCCAATCTCACGCTTGCTCTTTCATCTCAGGAAAAGGCTAGTGGAGTGATAGCATTATGCATGGGTGGGAGCACTCGGATTTTCCATCACCGTGACTTGTTTTTACTTAATTATTTTATTTGTTCAATTTTCTTAGAGTGGACCGGTCCCATATTTATAAACTCTTGTTTCAGCTTCCGTTGATCATTTAAAAAAGTACACTTTAAGGATTTTTTTTGTAAATTTAATTTCTGCTTTGTGATTGGAGTTCTTTTTGGCGATGACATTCCTTGGTAATATCTCACATTGGTATATGAGGTGTTACAGTTGGTAGGAGTGCCCTGGCTCCCTCAACTCCCTTGCGTCTCCACTTGCAGGTGCTCCCTCCCTCTCTCTATTCTTTCTCGTTTCTCTCTCTCTCACTCTCATGCGCTCGACTAGAAGGGGCTGGCGGTCGGTTGACCGCCATCATGGGGCGGCACGCCGCCGAGGAGGTGCGTGGAAGGTGGCTGGCGTGGCCTGGAGTGGCACGGGAGGGCCTACGCGGTGCGGCCGACGTGGCTCGGCTGGCGCGGTGCAGGCCGACACTCAATTAGCTCGGCATGGGAGGCCGCGGCCGGCGCACAGCGGGGGCAAGGCGTCGCACGGCCAGCGCATGCGCGCAGCACGGCAGGCACACGGCCAGGCTTGATGCACGGCGGTACGCGGCACGGCGTGGTCGGTGTACGGCCAGCGCATGCGCACGGTGCAGCAAGGCGGCGGTAGCGTGGTCGGCGACGGTGGCCACATGGCAGACGGTGGTAGCGCGGGGGGCAACCGCATGGCAGCGGTTGCTGGTGAAACTCCATCAATCACGTTTTGATTAGCCGAGCGTCCTAATTCCAGCCTTTCACAATTTTGTCATATTCCTCATCTGATTCCGTTATATTCCACCTTGTAGGTTCTCTCGCAGCGCTCGAAGGAGCCTCTGGTCAATCTCTTAGTTCGGGTCCTTCATGCAGCGGTCTCGTCGAGCATACTCAAAGCAAGTACCTCACGGCCGTAACCTTTCCGTTCCTCTTATCACTTGCCATGTGTAACCATTGCCTGACTTAGGGCTTTATTATCATGTCATTTATCTTTAATAAATTATGTAACTAAGTATCCATTACATCATATCTCCGGTTAGTCATATTGAACGCTGGCTGTTAATATTCTTAGCCTTATGTTTATCGTTATATTCATGCTCGTCATTCTATGTATATCGTTATATTCATGCTTGTCATTCTATGCATATCGTATATTCATGCTTGTCATTTTATGCACATTGTTATATTCATGCTTGTCATTTTATGCAAATTGATATAATAATGCTCATCATTTTATGCTTATCGTTATATTCCTGTTCATCATCTTATACCTATCATTTGATTCATACTGCTTGTTTACTTTATATTATTGGTGTTCACTTGCGTCCTGATGATTTGAAGCTAAGTTAGGATTTTATGCAATTGGTTGTTAATCGGTCTAATGACTATGCAACGTCTAATAAAACTTGACTGAATGACAACCTTGTGTGCTTGGACTTTATTAGGGGTTTCTTATCAGATAAATCACTATATATTATCCCTATATTGGGTTTCACAGACCGTTTGTGGTTTGAACCGTCTGTGATAATCTGCACTATTAATTATTGGGTGTACTTGCTCGATGTCGACACAGATCTGTCTTTATTGCACTGCATCAGAGGAGCAAGGCAGCCGGCTTTAGGGAGTTTGAGGTGAAAACATATCACCGTCTTCTTAGTGATCTGATCAGAGGTTAGTACTCAATTACTTTTAATAACTTATATGCATGCATGTTTTTGTAATGGAAGGCCAGAGATGATAGCTAGGTTTTTGTTTAATTTAGATCTATCTAGGTAGCTAGGTTTAGAAAGATAATGTTAGTTTGCTCAATTTCAGAATGGGTAAGTACTGGTACGTAGTTCACTAGCTTCAATATATTCTTGCTACATTATTATGTCATGAATACGTGGCTAGCTAGCTATATATATACCTACGTAATATATATAGATGCATGTCATGTACGTGTAAGTATATATAGCTAGTCTGATTTGCTATTTAGTAGAGGTAATAATCATTTTTGACACCCATTTGTTACTTGTGTAGCGTAGATGGAGCGAAGCTGGATGTACATTGAGAACTGTGTGAGTGAAGAGTACATTAATGGCGTGTCTACTTTTTGAAGAGCGGTCGAGCTGGATATGTTGAAGAAGGGGATGAAATATATGTATTGTCCATGCATTGATTGTGATAATCTCAAGATGTTTAGCAACTTAGCGCAGATCAAAGCTCATTTTATTCGAATAGGTTTCAGAAAAGGGTACAAATGTTGGACCAGTCATAGTGAAGAGAAGAGTACATAAGAAGGTAGTTATGACATAGTCGAGGGAGACAACGATATGCCAGTTGTGGATTGTGCTTTTGATTATGAGGATAGGTCGTAGGATGACAATCTGGATCAGATGTTACGTGATGCAGAAGGGAACTATAGTGAGAGAGAGTTTGGTAAATTCGAGGGTTTGATGGAGGACTCGGAGAAACCTTTGTTGTCGAGCAACAAGCTACAATACACGAGGTTGTCAACAGTTCTAGAACTGCTAAAATTGAAGGCAAGCAATGGTTGGTCCGACAAGAGTTTCACAGCATTGTTGTTATATCCCAAAATTTTTATTTCTTTGTTAAAGTATTTTCTGGAATTTATTGGATTTTCCTGGATTTTATTCCAAGGCCTGATTTGAGAAAATTAAAATTTCCATTTTATAAAAGTCAAAATAAAAGTATTTCATTTTATAAAGGTCGAAGTCAATGCATCTCATTTCCTTAAAGTAAAAACTGAATTTATACTAATTTTCAGGAATTTATAAAGATTTAAAACTCTCCTTTTAAAGTCAATTGGTGTTTGTGAAAAATCTAAATATCAATTTGGGTTGAAAATATTTTTATTAAGTCTAAAATAGTTTCAGAAGGCCGCCCACCAACTGTCGGTGACCCTCGGTCCCCGAGCGCCGCCGGCCATGCCATGTCAGCAGGTCGGCTGGCGTGGTAGCCGACGTGGCTGCCACACAAGTGCCACGCGCGCCCCAGGCCGCCCACGCCAGCGCCACCCCGCGCCCCGTCACCCGTGTGCCACCTCACCCTTCCTCGGGTCCGTGGACTCACTCCACCATGAACCCGGCCCCACCTCTCAGTGTCTTAGCCAGATTTAATAATCCCAGGGTTGACGTCAGATGACGTCATAAACCCAATTTTCCCGTTTAAAAATAATTCGACCGAAAATGATTTAGGAGGCTGACATCATAATCTGTTATTTCCTTTAGAAAAATAATTCAGGCTGACGTCATAAATGTTTTTTGGTTTAAAAATAATTTCAAAAATTGGGTAATTTCTTTTTTAATTGTATTAAAACTTTGGAGGGCTATAACTTCTAAAATCATGAAATTTTTTAATTCCAGAAAAATAATTCAGGCTGACCTGTTCAAATTTCTAAATTTTTCTAAAATCATGAACTTTCCATTTCTGTAATTATTTTGAATGTTTGAATTTTATTTGAATTTTGAATTTGAATTTGAATTTAAATCTTCCCGGTAGATTTCGACGATTCCGGAGAGTTCGATTTCGACGACGATTCGCAGCAGCACTTCGATCAAGGCAAGTTACACCATTAACCATGTTGATCCTACTATTTCAAATTTATTTATGTTGATTTACAGTATATGCATACGTACTTTTGTGCAAACATAATTTAAATCCAGTTTAAATTTTAGTTATGCCCATGAACCTTTGATTATAGCCAATTTGGATCTCGAATTCTTATACCTTGTCACCCTAGCTAAAAACTAGTTAGTACCATAGTATTAACTAGAAATTTTATAGAATTGCTTAGCCTGGTTTAGTATGATTTTAGGTGGGATCAACTATTTCACATGAAATGACAGTCTTTATAAATGAATTCTTGACTTCGGTGAGTCAAGGATGGTTTATGGAAATGGTTTAAAAATGAAAATAGAAAATTATGTTTTGAACTTAGGCTATTGGTTAGGCGGTGGGTGCCGGCATGCCTCGTGTTTAGTGACACCTGGTTGATTGTCGTGCATGAAGGAATGTGGATTGAGCCTAAGTCGAATTAAGGACCGTTTCTGTGATTCATTTTACGAAGTCACTTCGTACTACCACAAGTTCGGTATGGGACGGACCTGACTAAGTAAATTATGAAATTTTAAATATAGTTTCGCTATAGGCTGAATGTGAGCGTGGCGTAGGCCGCGAGAAGTCTCACATGGCACAAGAGGGGGCTCCAACTCGTGGATTCGAGTTGTGGTGAAACCTTAGTGGCGGCGCGACTGTTTTGGCTATGGATCTTTGGAACAACCTTGTCGTGAATTCCCCACCGCACACCTAAGACAGTGTGTTGATCGTGTGGCTCAAGTGGGAAGACACGTCTTGTGGGTAAAGTTGTACACCTCTACAGAGTTTTGATCTATCCCGGATAGCCGTGTCCACGGTCATGGACATGCTAAGTAGAGTTTTCACAGATTAGACTTGGATTTTTGATACAACTGGGTTTTGGCAAACAACAGTGGTTTTGACCAAGGTCCGGGTGGGATGCCCGTGGTTAGGTTAGTGTAGGTCGGAGCCTACACTAGCGATATTACTTTATTATCACATTGTTTCGTATGAAGTATTAAAATTCAGCTTTTTGATACTTACATTATTTTATTTAAATGTCGGTACTGCTTTTCCGCAAATAACCCTATTAAGCCTTCCTTTATTACCCCCTATGCATGCATTCATTCTGTTATATTTATGGGTGTAACTTGTGGAGTACTTTATGTGCTCACCTTACTAAAATCTGTTGCCAGACTTCGACGGCGACAACGACAGTAAAGACTACTTCTGCGAATAGGACGCGTCTTATAGTCATTCGCCTGTGGGAGGCTGGATGGGCTGGACTGCTACCTTTATCGTTTTTTTCCGCTGCTTTTAATTCTTTTGTTGGCCTTGTGCCCCTATATTGTAAGACTTGGCCTTAAGGGCCGTATCTTTGCTTAATAAAATTTGTGGTGATTTTGCATGATATACATCACTGTTTACCCTGTGTGCATTAGCTTTTCCTAGGATAGTGCGATTTACACAGAGAGACTTGGAGTGTTGTTCCAGGTCCCGACAGAGAGGGTATCAGAGCAATAATGACCCTATGACTGACCCTAGATAAACACCAACCTTAAGGATATATTTTGATAAAGAAATACCTCTTTAAAAATCATTTCCTCCTTTGCTCAGTCTCTTACCAAACTGTTTACTAACTTCTTCCCCTCTTCAAATTATAGATGGAGAAACCTACCCGTGTCACCCACGGAACCCTCGTCGGACTCTTCACTGATGACCTTTACAACCTCATGCGGGAGCTGAACTTCCGTCCTTGTCCCCGCTACCAAGGATACTTAGACCTGTACGGAGATGAGGAGCGCTGGAGGGTTGAAGTGAAGATCTTCGATCGTTTTGCAGCCGACGCGCCATTCACATCTTCGACGCCCGCATACCACGAGCTACTTTCTTCGACAGTGTACAGGATGCAGCCCGGGAGGCCATTCGCCAATTAAGGAACATCTACGCACCCGAACTACAACACACAGACTTCCGCTACTACCCCATGAAGACTCCTCTTGGTGCTACCAGCGACTTCTCATCCATAGAGTACGAGAGCAACCCCCGCCTCATACGACAGGTGGAATTCACTAAATCTATGGATTACATGTACCAGACCACCTTGGACGAGCTGCACACCGCGACTCAGAAGCTCCGTGCAGCAGAAGAAGGACTAGCCGATCTCCGTGCCGAGGATGAAGACTCCACTACCTCTCCTCTAGTTCTCTCTCTCTTTCCTCTAAATCTGGAAGCTTTGGCAGATGGTGAACACGAGGAGGAACCCTAGAGACAATGCCAACCTCAGAGCTCAGGGAAGACAGTCTGCCCCCATTCCCCCACCTTCGCCAGCAGCAGGGCCGGATTAGGCTCAATTGATGGCCAACTAGAACCAGTTGATTAAGCTGCTAGCTCAGACCATCAACAACCCTGCTCCTCAAGCTCATCACCAGCCTGCCCAAGCCCCTCCCAATCGGCTTTCAGAGATCCTAAGGATAAAGCCGTCAACTTTTGCCGGCAGTGTCGAACCCATGGACGCCGACGACTGGCTAAGGTTGATCGGCAAGAAACTGGATATTCTATAGTCCACTAATCGGGAGCAAGTCCTGTTCACTTCCCACCAATTGAATGGACCCACGTCTGATTGGTGGGACACCTTCACAGCCTCGTATGCCAACCCTCAGACTGTGACATGGAACGAGTTCGAGCAGAGCTTCCTCAAGGCTCACATCCCCACCGGTACAATGACTTTGAAGAAGAAGGAGTTCCGAGCCCTTCGCCAAGGAAGCCGTACAGTCAATGAGTACGTGCAGAAGTTCAACCAGCTGGCTCGCTATGCCCCAGAAGATGTGGCCTCCTATGAAGCCAAGCAGGAAATGTTCATGGAGGGCCTGAATGACAACATATCGGTGCAGCTGATATCAAGCGACTACGCTGACTTCCACCAGCTAGTCAGCAAGGCCATCCGCCAGGAGGGCAAACATGTGGAGATGGAGAACCAGAAAAGAAGGATGGCCAATCAAAGAAGTAACTCCGGAGATTCTCACAAGGTTCGCAGCACTCCTCTGTACGTGAACAAGTTCAGACCTCAAGGCAGCAGCTTCAAGACTCAGTCAGGCAAGTTCAAGCCATCAGCCAGCCGCCCGCCGTTCCAAGCCGCCGCCCGGCGATTCGGACCACCCGCACTCAAGCGCGGTGGTCAAGTCGAAGCGATCCCCTTCGGACGGAGTGACATGTTTCTATTGCAAGGAAACAGGGCACTATGCTAAGGTATGCCCCAAAAAGATGCAAGCGGTAGCCAACTCAGGAGCATCAGGAAGCCAGAACCAGGGGCAGCAGAAGCCACAGACCTTCATCAAGGGGAGAGTGAACCATGTGACAGCGGAAGAAGCTCATGCCGCACCGAACATCGTGCTGGGTATGTTCCTTGTTAACTCAGTACCAGCATCAGTTCTTTTCGATTCCGGAGCTTCGCATTCTTTTGTGTCAAAAGCTTTTGTGGATAAGCATGGGTTGGGCATGGTTACTCTTAGCAACCCTATGATAGTTCACTCCCCTGGAGCAGAAATGAGAGCAGGGAACATGTGCCCAAAAGTAGAATTGCTCATAGATGGAACCCGATTTCTAGCCGATCTTTTGGTTTTGGAATCACAAGAGTTAGATGTCATTCTCAGAATGAATTGGTTAGCCAAGAATCAAGGCCAGATCAATTGTGCTACGAGGTCCATCACCCTCACCAACGATCAAGGCTTAGAAGTGATCTTCTCTCCCTAATTTTCGGAAGAGGAAGAGTGTGCCCTCTATCACCTTCAAGCCTTGGAAGAAGTGCCAGAGATGCAGGAATACCCAGATGTATTTCCCGAGGAGTTGCCATGAATGCCGCCAGATAGGGAAATCGAGTTTGTGATTGACCTAGTCCCAGGCACCGCCCCAATCTCCAAGAGACCATATCGGATGCCTGCTAACGAGTTAGCAGAGTTGAAGAAGCAGCTTTCATGAATTGGAAGATAAGGAATACATCCGACCTAGTTCGTCGCCTTGGGGAGCACCCGTCCTATTCGTCAAGAAAAAGGATGAAATTTTGAGACTGTGTGTGGATTACCGAGCCCTCAATGATGTCACAATCAAGAATAAATACCCTCTGCCCAGGATCGACGACCTGTTTGATCAGTTAAAAGAGGCCGGTATCTTCTCCAAGATTGACCTACGGTCAGGGTATCACCAGTTGAAGATCCGTAAAGAAGACATTCCCAAGACTGCATTCTCCACCCGATATGGACATTATGAATTTACTATCATGTCGTTTGGACTGACCAATGCACCCGCCTATTTTGTGAGCGTGATGAACAGTGTATTCATGAAGTACTTGGATAAGTTTGTGGTGATCTTCATTGACGACATTCTCATCTACTCCAAGAATAAAGAAGAGCATGAGCAGCATCTCAGGATAACTTTGGAAAAACTCCGAGAACATCAGCTTTTCGCCAAATTTAGTAAATGTGAGTTTTGGCTTAAGGAGGTTGCTTTCCTCGGATATATTGTGATAGCCGAAGGAATTGCTGTGGATCCTTCCAAGATAGAAGCGGTAATGCAATGGAAGCAACCAAAGTCCGTGACAGAAGTGAGGAGTTTCCTTGGACTTGAGGGTTATTACCGTTGGTTCATAGCAGGATTCTCCAAATTAGCCAAGCCGATGACACAGTTGTTAAAGAAGGAAAATAAGTTTGAATGGACGAAAGCTTGTGAGCAGAGTTTTTAGACCCTCAAGAAAAGGCTAGTCTCGGCACCTGTGCTTGTTTTGCTAGATGTGCATAAGAACTTTGAAGTTTTCTGTGATGCCTCTCGTCTTGGCTTAGGCTGTGTCTTGATGCAAGAAGGCAAAGTGGTAACCTATGCATCACGACAACTAAGGCCTCATGAGTCCAATTACCCTACTCATGACATGGAATTAGCAGCCGTAGTGCATGCTTTGAAGATCTGGTGCCACTATCTTATCGGTAATCGTTGTGAAGTATACATGGACCATAAGAGCTTAAAGTATATCTTCACCCAAGCAGAAATCAACCTGAGGCAGCGAAGATGGTTAGAGTTGATAAAATACTATGATATTAGTATACATTACCATCCCAGAAAAGCAAATGTTGTGGCCGATGCCTTGAGCAGGAAGTCTTATGCGAATGTGGTGTTATCGGAGGAAGACCAGACCCGACTTCAGGAGGGAGTCGCTCGTCTAAGTCTGAATCTGGTGAATCTGAGCATTCTCACCACTCTGGAAATATAACCTGCCTTGCCTGATCAGATCAAAGAGGCTCAAAAAGTTGACGAGGATATTCAGGAAATACAAAAGAATATGAGAAGAGGCAAAGCACCATGATTCAGTCAAGATGAGCATGGCACGGTTTGGTTTGAGAACCGCATCTGTGTACCGAATAACCAGGAAATCAAGACCTTGATTCTCAAACAAGCTCATGACACTCCCTACTCAATTCACCCAGGTCGTACCAAGATGTACCAGGACCTGAGAGAACGATACTGGTGGGTCAGTATGAAAAGGGAAATAGCAGAGTTTATTGAAGCCTATCACACCTATCAACGAGTTAAAACAGAGCATCAGAGACCTGCTGGACTTTCGCAACCATTACCGATCCCAGATTGGAAGTGGGAAGAAATTGGTATGGATTTCATAACCGGACTTCCGAAGACTCAATCGGGTTATGATTCGATCTGGGTAATCATCGATCGATTGACGAATGTAGCTCACTTTATACCAGTCAAGACCACTTACTTCAGAAGTAAGTTGGCTGAGTTGTACATGTCTGGGATTGTGTGTCTACATGGAGTTCCCAAGAAGATAGTGTCAGATCGAGGAAGCCAGTTCACTTCTCGATTTTGGCAAAAACTGCATGAAGAATTAGGGAGTAAGCTCAGTTTCAACACCGCTTACCACCCACAAACAGATGGTCAAATGGAACAAGTTAATCAAGTACTTGAGGACATGCTGAGAGCTTGCACTCTGGATTTTGGAAACAGTTGGGACCGTTCTTTGCCCTATGCAGAGTTCTCGTACAATAATAGCTACCAAGCCAGTCTGCAGATGGCACCTTTCGAAGCTTTGTATGGCAGCAAGTGCAGAACACCCTTGCTTTGGGAACAGCAAGGAGAACCGTAGGAAGCTGGTCCAAATCTCGACAAAATAGTTATGCGGACAACCGTCGTCGAGACTTGACCTTTTAGGTCGGGGACTATGTCTATCTCAGAGTATCCCCACTTAGAGGAGTCAAAAGGTTTCAAGTCAGAGGAAAACTTGCACCAAGATATGTGGGACCCTTCAAAATTCTGAACCGATGGGATGAAGTTGCATATCAATTGGAGTTGCCGCCAAGCATGTCAGGAGTGCAGAACATCTTCCATGTCTCGCAGCTAAAGAAGTGCCTCCGAGTCCCCACAGAGCAAGCTGCATTGGAAACCTTGGATCTTCAGGATGACCTCACCTATCAGGAGCAACCGATCAAGATCCTCGAGACCGCAGAGCGTCAGACCAGAAGAAAGATCATCAGGTTCTGCAAAATTCAGTGGAGCAACCACACCGAAGACGAAGCCACCTAGGAGCGAGAAGAGGATTTGAAGGCCAGCCACCCCCATCTCTTATGCTAGCTAGTGCAAATCTCGAAGGCGAGATTTCTTTTAAGGGGGTAGGTTTGTAACATCTTAAAAATTTTATTTCTTTGTTAAAGTATTTTTTTCGAATTTATTGGATTTTCCTGGATTTTATTCCGAGGTCTGATTTGAGAAAATTAAAATCTCCATTTTATAAAAGTCAAAATAAAAGTATTTCATTTTATAAAGGTCAAAGTCAATGCATCTCATTTCCTTAAAGTCAAAACTGAATTTATACTAATTTTCAGGAATTTATAAAGATTTAAAACTCTCCTTTTAAAGTCAATTGGTGTTTGTGAAAAATCTAAATATCAATTTGGGTTGAAAATATTTTTATTAAGTCTAAAATAGTTCCAGAAGGTTGCTTGAATTTTTCTAGAATTTTCAAGATTTATTTGGTATTTTTCTGAGCTTGTAAAGCCTCTTAATGATTTCTGAAAAATCAAAAAGAAAATAAAACCCAAAACCCTCCTCGGGGCCGACACTTGTCACTCATCGGGCCAGTCCACGCCGCCGGATCCTTTTCCAACCGCCGATCCCACTTACCGGTTCAGCTACCTTCCCTCCCCCTAGGCGACACGTGCCTCTATCTGAGCCATCCGCAATTGCCAGTTTAAATCTTCGCCGCCCGCAGCCACTTAACCCTTCGTCCAAAGTCCCGACGGTTCAGATTGAATCTCCTTTGCCGGATGGAATCTCAGCCGCATCCTTTCACTTACCCCTTCGCACAGCACCCTACGGCACTGATCGCCTTTCCTTGCCACCCGTCGCAAATCCCGCCGCTGCCCTCTTCCCTTCCCGTTTGCTTCTCTCGCTGAACCGCAAGCCCCACCTGTCAGACCCGTTGTCCCCGCCCCTTTCCTTTCTTCCCCGCGTGAGCTCCGCCGCTGCTGCCGCCATTAACAACCAAAACCGAAGCTTTGAAAATTTCGGCTTCCTTCCCGATTGCTTCCCATGCCAACTGCAAATTGAAATTACCCCTCCCCCGCGTCCGTTTCTGGCATTATCTCCTCATTTAAGCCCCCGATCGCCGCCGCATTGAAGCTCTCCGACCGTTTCACCCCGCTGTCAATACACGCGCCCGTTACTCCCCTTTCCGGCCTATAAAACCCACACCCCGAGGACCCCTTCACCACACCGCCTCTCCCTCGCCTCTCAATCGGAGCATCCGAGCACCGGAGTCTTCCCGAGCCCAATTTTCTCCTCCGCCGGCTTCATCTACTTCGACGAGGAATCGCCGCCGCCCCAAGCCTCCCCGAGCCGCGCCGACACCACTCCGACCTTCCGCGTGCCTCAGCGAACGTCGGCCACCTCTGCCCCGAGCATTTGCGCCACCGGAGCTCCTCTGCCACCGTGAACCCCTCCTCCGACTGCCACCCCTTCCCACCGATCATCCTCTCCGGACATCCTCGGGATCCGTGCCAGGTACCGGTGCACTCCCCGTGCTCTCCTCTACATTTTGCACCCCTCGGCCGGCGCCGCCGCCCACCGGACCACCGGCGACCCTCGGTCCCCGAGCGCCGCCGCCGCCGACAATGCCACGTCAGGAGGTCGGGCTGGCGTGGTAGCCGACGTGGCTGCCGCGCAAGCGCCACACGCGCCCCAGGCCGCCCACGACAGCGCCACCCTACGCCCCGTCGCCCGTGTGCCACCTTACCCTTCCTCGGGTCTATGGAATCAGTCCACCATGAACCCGGCCCCACCTGTCAGTGTCTCAGCCAGATTTAATAATCCCAGGGCTGACGTCAGCTGACGTCATAAACCCGATTTTCCCGTTTAAAAATAATTTGACCGAAAATGATTTAGGAGGCTGACGTCATAATCTGTTATTTCCTTTAGAAAAATAATTTAGCCTGACGTCATAAATGTTTTTCGGTTTAAAAATAATTCCAGAAATTGGGTATTTTCTTTTTTAATTGTATTAAAACTTTGGAGGGCTATAACATCTCCATTTTAACTCCAAATTGACCCGTTCAAATTTTTAGATTTTTCTAAAATCATGAACTTTCCATTTCTGCAATTATTTTGAATTTTTGAATTTTGTTGAATTTTGAATTTGAATTTGAATCTTCGTGGTAGATTTCGACGATTCCGAAGAGTTCGATTTCGACGACGATTCGCAGCAGCACTTCGATCAAGGCAAGTTACACCATTAACCATGTTGACCCTACTATTTCAAATTTAATTATGTTGATTTACTGTATATGCATGCGTACTTTTATGCAAACATAATTTAAATCTAGTTTAAATTTTAGTTATGCCCATGAACCTTTGATTATAGCCAATTTGGATCTCGAATTCTTATACCTTGTCACCCTAGCTAAAAACTAGTTAGTACCATAGTATTAACTAGAAATTTTATAGAATTGCTTAGCCTGGCTTAGTATGATTTTAGGTGGGATGAACTGTTTCACATGAAATGTCAGTCTTTATAAATGAATTCTTGACTTCGGTGAGTCAAGGATGGTTTATGGAAATAGTTTAAAAATGAAAATAGAAAATTATGATTTGGACTTAGGCTATTGGTTAAGCGGTTGGTGCCAACATGCCTCGTGTTTGGTGACACCTGGTTGATTGTCGTGCATGAAGGAATGTGGATTGAGCCTAAGTCGAATTAAGGATCGTTTCTGTCATTCCAAATATAGTTTTGCTATAGGCTGAATGTGAGCATGGCGTAGGCCGCGAGAAGTCTAACATGGCACCAGAGGGGCTCCAACTCATGGATTCGAGTTATGGTGAAACCTTAGTAGCGGCGTGACTGTTTTGGCTATGAATCTTTGAAACAGCGTTGTCGTGAATTCCCCGCCGCACACCTAAGGTAGTGTATTGATCGCGTGGCTCAAGTGGGAAGACACATCTTGTGGGTAAAGTTGTACACCTCTGCAGAGTTTTGATCTATCCCGGATAGCCGTGTCCACGGTCATGGACATGCTAAGTAGAGTTTTCATAGATTAGACTTGGATTTTTGATAAAACTGGGTTTTGGCAAACAACAGTGGTTTTGACCAAGATCCGGGTGGGATGCCCGTGGTTAGGTTAGTGTAGGTCGGAGCCTAGACTAGCGATATTACTTTATTATCATATTATTTCGTATGAAGTATTAAAATTCAGCTTTTTTATACTTACATTATTGTATTTAAATGCCGGTACTGCTTTTCCACAAACAACCCTATTAAGCCTTCCTTTGTTACCCCCTATGCATGCATTCATTTCGTTATATTTACGGGTGCAACTTGTGGAGTACTTTGTATGCTCACCTTGCTAAAATCTGTTGCCAGACTTCGACGGCGACGATGACGGTGAGGACTACTTCAGCGAATAGGATGCGTCTTACAGTCATTCGCCTGTGGGAGGCTGGATGGGCTGAACTGCTACCTTTATCATTTTTTTCGCTGCTTTTAATTCTTTTGTTGGCCTTATGCCCCTATATTGTAAGACTTGGCCTTAAGGCCCGTATCTTTGCTTAATAAAATTTGTGGTCATTTTGCGTGATATAAATCACTGTTTACCCTGTGTGCATTAGCTTTTCTTGGTATAGGGCGATTTACACAGAGGGACTTGGAGTTTTGTTCTGGGTCCCGACAATTGTTAGGTCTTCTAGAGGACATGCTTCCAATGGAAAATGTGTTGCCAAGAACCACCTACCAAGCCAAGAAGATTCTTTGTCCATTAGGAATGGAAGTAGAAAGAATACACACATGTCTGAATGATTGTATCCTGTACCGTAAAGAGTATGCTAGCTTACATGTTTGTCCGGTGTGCAAAGCATCCCGATACAAGCATAAAAATGATTCTGATGATGGGAAGGGCATCGAGGTGAAGTAAGGACCTCCTGCTAAGGTGTTGTGCTATCTTCCTGTAATCCCCATTTGAAGCGTTTATTTGCAAACCGTAAGGATGCAAGATTGATGCGTTGGCACTAGGAGCAGCCTAAGAAAGACGAAATGATAAGACATGTTGCTGATTCTGCCTTGTGGAGGAACATCGATAGGATGTTTGTAGATTTCGGTGTGGAACCGAGAAATATAAGGTTTGGGTTGAGTACAGATGGAATGAATCCTTTTGGTAATATGAGCAGCCGACATAGCACCTGGCCCATGACTCCGTGCATGTACAACCTTCTTCCTTGGCTGTGTATGAAGCGAAAGTATATTTTGATGTCACTACTTATCCAAGGGGCGAAGCAACCTGGTAACGATACTGATGTGTTCCTAGCACCATTGGTAGAAGATCTTGCAATACTGTGGAACGAAGGGGTATATGTATGGGATGCGGACAAACGAGAGAACTTTACTCTACGCACCATGTTGTTCTGCACCATTAATGATTTTTCTGCCCTTGGTAACCTATCAGGGTTGAGTACAAAAGGTGCCAAAGTGTGTCCGCACTTCTTATATTATACCGAGAGTGTGTGGTTGAACAACTCGTGCAAAACTGCCTACATGCGTCACCGTAGGTTCCTTCCAAAGTATTACCCATACCGCAAGATGAAGAAACAATTTGACAGAAAAAAGAGGATGACTCAGTACCAAGACCTTTTAGCGGGAAAGAGGTGTATAATATGGTCAAGGATATAAACGTTGTGCTTGGAAAGGGACGTAAATTGGGGAAAACATGTGAAAAAAGAGGTCAATATTTTGGGACTTACCTTATTGGGAGCACTTAGAAGTTCGAAATTGCATCGATGTCATGTACGTAGAGAAGAATATATGTGACAGTTTGATTGGTCTTTTACTGAACATTCCTGATAAAATAAAGGATGGTATTAACGCAAGGCGTGACTTGGTCGCTATAAACATCAGGACCGAGCTAGCGCCGATAGAGACAGATAAAGGCCGGACGTACCTTCCCCCAGCTTGCTACACTCTATCTAAGTTCGAGAGAACTGAACTGTACCAGTCCTTGTATGGTGTGAAAGTTCCATCCAGTCACTCCACCAGCATGAAGAAACCTTTTTCCATGGAACATTTAAAATTAATTAGCATGAAATCTCACAACTGTCATGTGCTGATGACACAAATGCTACCTGTTGCAATTAGAAGTATTTTGCCGAGTAAGGTTCGAGTGACAATCGTAAGGCTATGTTATTTCTTTAACGCAATTGTTCAGCAGGTCATTGATCCCGATGGACTAGATGCTCTGCAAACCGAGGTGATGACAACTCTATATCATCTAGAGATGTATTCTCCTCCATCATTTTTTGATATCATGGTCCATCTCATTGTCCACCTTGTGAAAGAGATAAAAATATACAGCCCCGTGTTTCTACGTCATATGTACCCTTTCGAGAGGTACATGGGAATTCTCAAGTCCTATGTACGCAATCGATCTCGACCAGAGGGTAGCATCATCGAAGGTTATACAACAGAAGAGGTCATTGAATTCTGCATCGACTACATGGCTCAGATCGAGCCGATAGGTGTACCTCTATCTCATCACGAGGTGAGGCTAGAGGGTATCGGGACTATCGGAAGAAAAGCAATAACTCCGGATCAAAATACGTATGCTCAAGCCCATTTCACGGTTTTTCAACACATGACTGAAGTGACCCCATATATTGAAGAGCATAAGGACATGCTACGTCAAGAGAATGTAGGCCAGTCAGAAGTTTGAATCACGAGACAACACAACCGTCAGTTCAACGAATGTTGAAGGCGCAATTGACTAGGAGGTCGTCAAGTGAAACACTACAATGGTTGGCAAAAGGGCCAAAATTTACAATTGTAACATGGCAAGGATACGACATTAATGGCTACACATTTTATACAGCAAATCAGGATAGAAAGAGCACAATGCAGAATTCAGGTGTCTGCATAGATGCCTATGATACGCACGTTAGTACCGCTGGCCCAAGCTCGTACTACGGGCTCGTAAAGGAGATTTGGGAGCTTGAGTACGTAATTTTCAAGATTCCTCTATTTCAGTGCCGTTGGGTCTAACTACCACAAGGTGTAAAGGTCGACAAGTACGATGTCACTACTGTGGACCTCGAATATGTAGGATACAAAGACAAACATTTGTACTCGCGAGGCAAGTTGTTCAAGTATTTTATGTAACTGACCCGACAAATAAGAAGTGCCATATAGTTCTTCAGGGAAAAGGAAGGATTGTCGGAGTTGAGAATGTTGTGGATGAGGAAGAGTATAATCAATTTGATTATTTGCCTCCATTCGGAGACGGCATCAGGCTCGAGGAAGAACAAGTCGATGAAGCAAGCTATATGCGTGTCGATCATCGTGAAGGGCTTTATTTAAAATAAAATATCCAAGTGTAATAAATGTAACTATATATGTTCCATTATTGTAATTGTGGGTATTTGCATTTATGTATATAACAATGCATGTATGTGATGTATATGTGAATTGGCAGACGGTTACATTGAAGAAGAGTGAATGCTTATTACAGATGGTTCTAAGTTTAGAACCATCTGTGATTATTATCACAGATGGTTCTAAACATAGAACCATATGTGATTATAAATATCACAGACGGTTCTAAACATAGAACCGTCTATGATAGTATTGATATCACAGATGGTTCTTAAATAAGAACCGTCTGTGATAGTTATATATCACAGACGGTTCTATGTTTAGAACCGTCTGTAATAAGCCTTTATATATAACCCGCCAGCTAGGGTTTTGTGCATACTGAGTTATTAGCTACACCAATCAGCCGACCGAGAGCACTCAAGATGGTTCCCTGGACTCCGCTCTCTCGAGCCCGCCGGCGCCCTCCTCCTCCCCCAGGCCCGTCGTCGACCTCCCTGAGCCCTACGCCGCCTCCCTGGTCTCTGGCGCCCTCCTCCCCTACGGGCCCAGCATCCTCCTCTCCCGACTTCGGCGCCCTCCTCCCCCGCGAGCTCGGCGCCCTCCTCCCCCAACTCCGGCACCCTCCTCCCTTGTATGAATATATATATATTACATGTCTATTAGAAGTCATACTTGATAAGTTGAGTTTGACTTGTTTGTGGAAAGACAATATTGGACTTTGTTGGGACCCGAAGCAACAACTCCAAGTCCCTCTGTGTAAATCGCACTATCCCAGGAAAAGCTAGTGCACACAGGGTCAACAGGGATACATATCATGCAAAACAATCCCACTTTATTAATATGGCAAAGTTACGACTTTATGGCCAAGTTTTACAAATAAAGGCTCATGGCCAACAAGATAAAGCAGCGGAAGAAGATAAAGCGTAGAGGTACAGCCCAACCTGCCTGCCCACAGGCGAATGACTGTAGGACGCGGCCTAGTCATCACCATCCTCACTGAAGTTGTTGACATCATCCTCTGGCAACAGATTTTAGCAAAGTGAGCACATAAAGTACTCCCAAGGTAAGCACATAAAGTACTTATGCAACTTACACCAGGAGTTTTAACAGAGTGAATGCATGCATAGGGATAACAAAGGAAGGCTTAATAAGGTTATTTGTGCGAAAAACAGTACTGAATTTAAATACAATAACATAAGTGCAAAAGTTGAGTTTTAAGATATCATATGAAATAATATTTTTCCAAAGTATTATCGCTAGTGTAGGCTCTGACCTACACTAAGCTAACCACGGTCATCCCACCCGAGACCATTGTCAAAACCATTATTGTTTGTCCGAACATCAAGTTTTATAAAAAACCAAGTCTAATATGTGAAAACTCTACTCAGCATGTCTATGACCGCAGACACGGCTATCCAGGATAGTTTAAAACTCTGTAGAGGTGTACAACTTTACCCACAAGACACGATCATCCCATATTGCTACTAGATTAACACACTTCCTTTGGTGTGCGACGAGGAGATCATGACAAGGCCGTTACAATAATCCATAGCCAAAACAGTCACTCCGCCACTAAGGTTTCACCACAACTCGAATCCACGAGTTGGAGCCCCCTCTTGTGCCATGTGAGACTTCTCGCGGCCTACGCCACGCTCACATTCAGCCTATAGCGAAACCATATTTGGAACTTCACAAATTACTTAGCCAGGTCCGTTCCAAACCGGACTTGTGGTAGTACAGGGGGACTTTGTAAAATGAATCACAGAAATGGTTCTTAAATTGACTTAGGCTCAACCACATACCTTTATGCACGACAATCAACCATGTGTCACCAAATACTAGGCATGCCGGCACCCCACCATCTAACCAATAGCCTAAGTCCAAATCATAAATTTCTATTTTCATTTTTAAATAATTTTTATAAACCATCCTTGACTCACCAAAGTCAAGATTTCAAAAGGAACTGTCATTTCATGCGAAATAGTTGATCCCACCTAAAATCATATTAAGCCAGGCTAAGCATTTCTATAAAATTTCTAGTCAATACTATGGTACTAACTAGTTTTCAGCTAGGGTGACAAGGTATATGAATTCGAGATTCAAATTGGCCATAGTCAAGGGATTATGGGTATATCTAAGATTTAAATCAAATTTGAATTACATTTGAATAAAGATACGCATGCATATACACTAAAACAATATAAATAATTTAAAATAATTGGAACAATATGATCAAATTTGTAACTTACCTTGCTTGAAGTTCTGCTACGAATCGTCGAAGTCGTTTACTCCTGAATCGTCAAAATCTACTCGCGAAGAATTCACACAAGGAAATTCAAAACAAAAAATTTCAAATAAAATTCAAAAATTCAAAAGGAATTTACACAAGTAAAGTTCATGATTTTAGAAAAATTTAAAAATTTCAATGGGTCAATTTGGAGTTAAAATGAAGTTATGGCCTTTGGAAGTTCATATACAAATAAAAAGAAAAATACTCATTTTCTAGAAATATTTTTAAACCGAAAAGCATTTATGACATTAGCATGAATTATTTTTCTAAAGGAAATGAATGATTATGATGTCAGCACAGCATTTAAATTTTGGTC
Organism: Melocanna baccifera; assembly: GCA_036346265.1. Lineage (NCBI taxonomy): Eukaryota > Viridiplantae > Streptophyta > Magnoliopsida > Poales > Poaceae > Melocanna > Melocanna baccifera. The sequence continues at coordinate 23,969,350 of CM070706.1, forward strand.
GAATTGTTTTAAATAAAAAACTTGGATTTATGATGTCAGCTGACGTCAGCCCTAGGATTAATTTAATCGGGCGAGTGGCTGATAGGTGGGCCCCGGTCAGTTGACGTGGCGCATGCATGGTCGAGGAGCCGAGGTGGTGCGCGGGGATGCGCTGGTGCACACGTGGCTGCCACGTGGGCTGCCACCTCGGCCCGGCGTTGACGTGGCAGGGCAGTAGCGGCGGCGGGCTCGGGGACCAACAGTCGCCGGAGCTCTGGTGGGCGGCGGCGCCGGCGAAGAGTGCGGGGAGGAAAAGGGGTGCGAGGGGAACACACCGGTACCTTCCACAGAGCCTGAGGATGACTGAAGCGAGCTGCCGACGGCGAAGAGCGGCGGCGGAGGAAGGTCGACGACGGCGAAGTCCTTCTGTTAGTGCTCAGGCTCGGGAGAAGGGTGGGGGAGATGCGCACGGCCCGACGAAGGTGCTGGAGGTGGCGGTGCGGTTCGAGGGGGTCTGGAGGGGAAGAGGAAGTCGCACGGTACGAAGGGCTCACGGCCGAGGAGAGGGGTAGTCGAGTAAGGGGAAGTGTGCGGTGTAGAGAGGGGATCCTCGGCAAGGGCTTAAATAGGTGGAGGGGGTGAGAACAGAAGCGCAATTGCTTGTCGGTTTTGAATTGCCCCCGCACTTGAATTGGCGTAATGGCGAGGTAAGGGGGAGGGAAAACGGGCAGCTCGGGTGCGGCAGTGAAAGAGGGAGTGAATGTGCAATTGCTCAAGCGAATTCAGTGGAAGAAACAGAGGTTTGAATGCTTCGGTTACGGCGATCAATGGCGGCAACAGCGGGCGCGAGGAGGAAGAATCCGGCGGAGACGACGGGCTTGACCAGCAGGTCCCCCCTGCCAGCGAGAGGGGAGAAAGGAGGAGAAAGGGGCGGCGGTCCGGATCTTTGACACATGGCAAAGGGGAAAAGAGTGGCCGTTAGATTGGAGCGAAGCGGTAAGTGAAGCCCAATGGCTGAGGTTCAATCGGCAACAGGGGCCAAATCGGGGCCATTGGATGCGAACGGAGGGTAAGTGGTGGTTAATGGCCGAGATTGATTTGGCGGATGGGTATTTAACCTGGACCGTTGGATGTTGGGTGAAGGGTTAAGTGAATGGGTGCGGTGGGGATTCAATCCGACAACAGCGAATGATTCGGATTGAGCCACTTGTCGCCCAGAGAGAAAAGAAAGTGGCGAAGCGGTAAGTGTAGTGAGCGGTGTGGATTAGCTCAGGCGGGCGATGAGCGGTCCAGAGCATGACAGATGGCGGCCAGGGAGAGAGGGAAGGTGGGGGAAGCAGTTAAGTGAGAATGGGCGGCGGCGATTAGATCGGCGGGGTGAGGATGAGCCGGATGCGCGACACGCGTCGCCCAGAGAGAAGGGAAAGGTGGGGAAGAGGGCGGACAGTGGTGATTTGATCAGGCGGCGGGGCTGGCTCGGATGGCACCACGTGTCTGCCAGGGAGGGGTTTGGAGTTTAAATTTCCTTTTTGATTTTCAGAAATACTTAGGAGGCTTTAAAATACTCAGAAAAAAATACCAAATAAAATTTAAAAATCCCAGAAAAATTCAGGGAATCATCTGGAATGATTTTTCACTTAATAAAAATACTTTTGATTCAATTTGGCAAATAAATTTTAGAAAAACACAAGTTAGTCTTAAAAGGGGAGTTTTTAATTTCTGAAAAATTCTAAAAATTTTTATAAATACAGAAATGACTTAGAAAAAATAAATAAACTTATTTTTGACTTTGTAAAATGAAATAAATTTATTTTGGCTTTTATAAAATGAAAATTTTAACTTTCCTCACTTCAGGGCTTAAAATAAAATCTCAAAAAATCCAATTAAATTCCAGTAAATTCAAAAAATTAAATTGAATTGGTTTTTATACAGAATTTCAAAATACCCTTTATTAAAAAAATGTTTTTTTCTTTGTAAATTATTTTCACAATAAAACCCTCTTTTAAAATAGAAATTTATGCAATTAAATTTTACAGACTTAAGAAAGCAAAAGCAATTGTTTTAATTTAAATTAAATCAAATAATTTTTTTGACATAACAGCTGGGCTGTTACAGACTTGCTCTAATTAGGCCATATCTTGGCTATTTTGCTGTTGGCCGAATTTACACATGCTAGATGTATTTTACCTTGAATGTAGAGTTTGATTTTAGAGCTCAAAGATTGAATTCTTAGTTGGCATGACCAATTGATGAAGAGTATAAGACTTAGTAGCGGGATGGCCAAGTCTTGACTTGAGTAACCCTACTCCTAAGAGCACTAAATATCAATTAATACTTGAGCTTTTTGCTAGTCTTAATTGATACATGTTTTATACATTAGTTACCTCACTTATAGGGTTTGTGCCTTTGTCTTTAGCTAGTGATTTCATAGTTTATCTATGTTAAGACTAGGGAAGTGCAATAAGATTAGGGTTGTCACCAATGATAGTACATATCAGGAAGTACTTGCATTGCAATGCTAGTACTTCCTGATATGTACTATCATTGGTCATTTCCCTAATATTTGCCATATAGACCTTAAAAGGGCATGAAGCTAGTGACACACTCCAGTGTATCCGGTTCAATGAACTTGATACACTGGTTTGTGTCATTTGCTTCATAGAACTTTGTTTAGGCCCACACCTCACTGCGTCCACACAGTCGTCCAAAAATTTTTAATGTATGCCACATAGACCTTCAAAGGGAATGAAGCTAGTGACACACTCCAGTGTATCCAGTTCAATGAACTTGATACACTGGTTTGTGTCATTTGCTTCATAGAACTTTGTTTAGGCCCTCACCTCACTGCGTCCACACAGTCGTCTAAAAATTTTTAATATATGCCACATAGACCTTCAAAGGGCATGAAGCTAGTGACACACTCCAGTGTATCCGGTTCAATGAACTTGATACACTGGTTTGTGTCATTTGCTTCATAGAGTTAAGTGTGTGCAAATGTGCAATGAGACTAGGGAAGTGACCAATGATGCTATTTTATCCTTTTAAATTTAGTGGTATTATTAGGAGTGACCATCTCTAGCTATAGCTGCTATCTCGGGTCCTCAATCTTAGTTCAGAGACTCCTTTTGTGTCTTATGAGGATTTGGAAGGCCCATAGCTCACTACAGTTAATTTTTTCTTAGAAAAGAGATGGCGTCCACACAGTCTTCGTCGTCGTCATCTAGATCTCACACTCTCAAGATTGGGAAAATTAAGCATGGCCGAGGAGTATCGAAAAGGCTAGATGGCCGAATGACCATCACGGTGGTCTCTCCGGATGGGGTCCCTCTGCAACCAAAGAAAGCAGTGGCATCATTTTGGACTACTTGTGGGATAATTGGAAGGCAACGGGTCTCCATCACCATAGCAAGATGGAGAGATTTGTCAAAGGATCACAAAAATCAGCTATGGGAGGAAATTACAAATTCGTTCGAGATCCCAGCAGAAGTACAGGGACTCATGCAACGGCACACGCTCCTCGCAATGGGAAAAGCATGAAAGAATTTTAAGAGCACTCTTGTGACGCAGTACATGGCCAAGGATCTCACGCCCTTCACGAGGTATCATTTCGTGTCGCCAGAAACATGGAAGACCTTTGTGTAGATGAAGACAACGACCAAATTGAACAACAAAGTGCGGCACACAAGGCTATCCAGTCACAAAACACTCACCCTCATAGGCTCGGCACTGCTGGGTACGCGGGTAAAATTCCGCAGTGGAGGATGCAGGACGAGGTCACAATTCGATCGGAGGCCTCCCAACCATTTGCCGGGATCGCAAACGAGCGCGCTCGAAACTGGTTAAGAGCGAGGTCATCAACCACATCTTCGGGTGTCTCTTTTAAAAACCCCGCAGATGAGGAAGTGTTCCAACGCCTGGTAATATATGTTAAAGTACATTGTTGATAACACCTCTTGAACTTCATGGGTTCAAAAATAACAAGATTAATTGCCTCTTGCAGCAATCATTGACTACCGAATCTTTTCGTGGCTCTTTTCAAGAATACAGGGAGAGAGATTTACTATCATAGGTCTTAGGAAACAAGGAGCACCCAGGTAGCACATAAGGCTTGGGGGTTTACGTATCTTGGAGGCACGAATTTCCAGATTACTCCGAGACATATAGGAGTAGAAAGATATCCAAGGCGTACCACATCGAACAAATAAAACAGGAGCTTCATGCTCAACTTCAGGAACAACTATCTGCCTCACTTCAAGAGCAAACTGCCTCACTTCGAGGAGAGATAGATTCCTTAAGGGAAGAACTGAGACAAGTCCGCAACCAATCGCAACCCACCCCTACTACTGCGGTACCCAGTCCCCCTCAACGTCGCAGTAGCTGCGCGTCCACACCAATTACTGAACATAGCGACGCACACATACCTATCGATGACATTTAGGTAATGTACCTCTTTAGAATGCTATATAAATCTCTCTAGTGGACGCCTTAACTCATCTTGTGTCGTTATGTAGGAGTACATGCCTTGTGTAACATCCCAAATCTTGAGTTTATTTGAAAAGAATAATTTTAAACTAATTAATTCAAATTATTTGGATTTTTCCAGGGTTAAAGTTTTTGTTTAAAAATAAAAACTAATATTAAAATAGGTTGGAAATATTTTTCCTAGGTCTAAAACATTACCAGAGATTTCTGTGAATTTTTCTGAAATTTTTAGACTACAATAGCTATTTTCTAAGTATTTATAAAAGCCTTCTATTTGTCTTGTAATTCAAAAAAAAAGGAATTTAATCTTCTCTTTATTCTCAGGTCGACAAGTGTTCAGCTTTGATTCAATCCACCTTTTCCCTGTTTTAATCTCAGCTGCCAGCAACAACTTACCCCTTCGCCTTTGATCCAACGGTTGTGATCCAATCTTATTCGCCCGTTTGAAATCCGTCCGCCCGATTCCACTTACTGCACCCAACGGACCCAATCACCTTTGATTTGCCGTTTTAAATCTCCATCCTTCATCTTCACTTACCCCTTCGTTCACATCTGGCGGTCCCGATCTTTTCCGAGGACGCGGGGCATTCATCTGGCCAGCAAATCCTTTACTCTTTTCTCTCACTACCAAGCGGGCCCTGCTGTCAGATCTCTTTGTCTCTGACGCCTTCGTCTCCCCCGCACTCCGCCATTATCGCGTGCATTAGAGCTGTAGTTTCCACTCGGCCAGCCATTAACCCTCCGCCGTTGATGGTCCCCGAGTGCCGCCGACGGGTGACCTTCCACCTCCAGCCGTTTTCGACGCCAATTAAAGTCCACCAGAGCCGTGCGACCGTTTTACCCATTATTTCACTCCAGCGAGCTCCGCGCTGCCGTTACCCCTCTCCTTTCTCTATAAAAGCTAATGTACGAGCTATCTTCGGATTCCCTTTTGCCTCCTCTACCTCCAATTGTTCTCCGTCATACCCGAGGCACCCTGTCACCGTGTGAACCCATTTCCGCACTCCGGCCGAACTCCGGTGAGCAATCGCCATCGAGTGGAGCTTCCCCGAGCATCGCCGACTGCACCTTCACCTTCGCCAAGATGTTGCGCTTCTCGGCCACCCCTTTCCCGAGCTCTTCCGCTAGAGGACCTCGTCGCTGTCAACCTCTCTCCGACCGCCACCCTTCGCCGCCTTCCACTCCTTTCCGGTAAGGACCTCCCTCTCTGATAGGACGGTCCAAAAATTCAATAGTCAGTCAATCATTCATTGCCGATCGAACGGTCTGAAATCCCCTTGCCATAGGATAGTCCGAACGTCCATTAGCCAATTGAACGTTCATTGCCGATCGGACGGATGAGAGCCTCTTGTCTTTCGGACTAGTCCAAACCTACCCTTCATAAATCAGATGGTCCATTCCTGATTGGACGGTCCGAATGATCCTTGACTGTTCGGACTGATCCGGACAAGTTCTTTTCTTTTTCTTCCATTTTAATCTTCTGGGAGTCCGTATTTCTTCGTTTGACTCCAAATTGACCCATGCAAATTTCTAAATTCATCTAAAATTCCAAATTTTCATATAGTATATTTATTTTCAAATTTTGAGTTATTATTTTATTTATTTGTTTTTCTCGCTTATTCGAGTCAGTTTTCTCTGAGGATTTTCGGGAGCAAACCTAGGAAGATCTCCGCTTATTTCAAGAAGGCAAGTCTCCTTGACCATTTTGTTCCTAAGATTTGTAAATGATTTTATGATTAATTTAAATTTAATTGCATGGCTATGTTGTGTTAAATACTACTTTGATTTTCAAAATTTAGATAAATACCCAGAAATTGCTATGCCCTCCTTTGAAATTGTTTGCCTTGTACCTTTGTCACCATAGGATTGCCTTTGACTCATAAATGAGTTAGTAATACTTTCTGATGAATTTAGAACACTAGGAAATGCTTAGTTTAGCTGTTCATTTTAAAATACTTGTATGGGAAGAACCTATTGTTGAATGATTTAAATTTACTTGCTTGTTAAATTAGTGGCAATAGAGGTTGCCACTGTTATTTCAAAATAAAATAAAATTGAAAAATAAAAAGTAGACCAGGGTGGATGGAAAGTTTGGTTTGATGCAAATTTAGCATGAGAACTTGAATTGTGACTGTTCCACCCTAGTCACTTAAGGACCGACTCTTGTGTTTGTCCAAACTGAGCAATTCCGTACATCCACAAGTTTAAATGGGTATGACCTAGATGAATAACTTACGATAGTTTAGTTTGGGTGCCACCATTGGAAAGTGGGTGCCAAGGATTTACTACTTTACTCACAGTGAGTGACAGGGATTTACTGTACTCACATGGCGTAAGAGGGGGCTTCTGACTATAGTGGATTTAACCATTCAGTGGTGAAACCTCAACGGGTGGTGTCTAACTAGACCAGAGTGAGGTAAAAGATTTGTGATATTTTATCTGGGTCTCTTGGCAAAGGAAGCATGTTGACTATTAAGATAATTTATCTCATATGGGTAAAATTGTACAAACTCTGCAGAGCATAAAAACTATTCGAGTAGCCGTGCCCACGGTCAAGGGCGGGCAAGGAAAGCATTCACACGGTAGACTTTTGTTTTTGGTTTTAAAAATAAAATAATTTGGAAAAAACTCAGGAGTGGATGGAACTCTCGGGATTTTGGCCTGGTGGATGGAACCAGTGCGGATGACTGTAACCTTTAAAATTGAAACCCTGGCGGATATAACCTATTCTATCAGTGCTGGTGGTTGGAACCTTCACTAAAATTTCTTAACCAGTTTCAACTATTGTAAAAAAATTTGTTCCACAATTGCTTTTGAAATAATTATTTAGATTTGAAATAAAATATTGCTTTGTGCAAAAGAACCATATAACCTTCCTTTGTTAAGCCCTGCATCTACTGCATCTTTCCCAAGACTTGCGGAGTACATCTTTGTACTCACCTGCTACGCTCCAAGTCCTATCTCAGAAGACTATGAAGCTCAGGATGATGATTTCCAATACTTTGAAGGGGCTGGTGAAGAAGGCTTTGCAGAGGACTAGGCCGCGTTGCTCCAGTCAATTGCCTGTGGCAAATTGATGGGCCGTTTGCTCGAGATGTTTTTGCTTCCGCTGTTATCTTTGTTTTGTGTGTGGTTCTGTGACCCTCAGTTGTAAGGCAATGGCCAAGAAGTGTGAACTTCAGTTATTATTGTAATAAAGCGTTGTTGGTGATGTATCACTTTCTGTTTAACTGTGTGTACTAGCGTTGATCTGGGACTAGTGCTGTATTACACAGGAGGTTCAGGAGTTTCTACTCCAGGGTCTCATACCATGCATCCTCAGAGTCAGGCTTGTTGGCTCTATTCCCGTTGACGCTAGGCGAGGGATGGCGTATCCATTGCTGTCAGGGACGCTGGTGCACGGTGTACAAGTAGAGACCGGTTTCATAAAGGTTCAAGTGGATATGATTAATGATGTTTTTAAGACCGTCCCTCTTGAGAAACCCCCAAACGAAGAGATTAAGACATTAGGGGATGCCGTCCACACATTCATTTAGTGGCCTAAGAGGGACATCGCCCTCAACTTGTCCGTGCCACGATCTCCACATCCAGTGTCCCAAGAGGGACATCACCCTGGACCTGTCACATCGGCTCTGATGGCTCCACCTCTAGCTCTTATTCCGAAGCCTGTTGCATCGGCTCCCGTCGAGACGCCACCGAAAACGTATCGTAAGCGAAGCTCTAAGACTCAAGCGAAGAAAATTAAGGTGCGTCCCATGCCATGGAAGTTCATTTTAGAAGTGTCGTTGGTCCCCAAGTCACAATTACGCGGGTTTGGTTTGATTTGCAATACATTGCATGCTTGGTACATACAAAAGTCCAACATGAAGCCACCCCGGTAGAGTGCATTCACTCTGAGATATCCGGAGGAGCATTTCCTCCACGACTCGGGCTACATGGTCGTGACATTCGAAGACTTATTCTTACTATTCAATCTTAACGAACTCGACGCCTCACTTCTATGATATTGGACACTGTAAGTGTACTGTACAATGAAGTTCTATATTCACGTTATACCGATAAATGTCATTACTCTTTCCTTATGTATAGACACATGATCCAACAAGTCCGACAATTGCGACAACCGGTGGGTTTCCTCGACCCTCACTTGGTCTCCGAGCAAGCTATCAACGACAATGTATCCTTCGTGCAAGATTACATAACGAGGGGATTGATTGCTCACAACGACAAGGAGTACGTCATGGTACCCTTCAACCAAGGGTAAGTGTTTCACTAGTTGACACACATGTTTCATTTGTACTTTACATGCAGTATAAACTTAGGATTAATCACTATGGCGATACACATGACTAGGCAACACTGGATTTTCATTGTAATTGTACCAAAGTGAAGCAAGTTAATATACCTTGATTCCCTACTTAGGAGCAACCACGACTTCAGTCGTGTGCAAGAAGTAATTAACAGGTAAACTCATTTCCTCCATACATAACTCTATTATAATATTTCTTTCATTTGCAACGGCCGAGACTAACTTTTTTGAATCACGTAGGTCGTTTACCGCTTATGTTCGCCTAGGAGGAAGACACGACAAATCCAGTGACACGCTGCAACACAATACGCGATTTTCGGTACCCGCTACAACACAACAATCCTATATCAGACTTTGTTATAATGCCTCTAGAATTGACAATATCTATGTACGTATGTGGATTCTACGTTTCCCGCCATATGAAGGAAATCATGCATACTAAGATTAATGATCCTGAGGTTTGTCAGGTCCTTCCAATAATTATTATTTTCTGATTATATATGTATATATATATATACACAACATGCTAATTAATGACCTAACATTGCTCCTAGCGACAGCGGATGGACTTCGACGAAAGTACATATGATCTTGACCAACTCGTCGAAATTCGTGCACAACTCTCCGAATTCTTACTAACACGGGTCATAAAGAAGACTGGAGAGTTCTACCCCGGCAATGGTGATAATTAGATGTTGAAACATTGGATTCAAATGTACAAATCACTCAATTGTGCTTAATCAAACAATTCACTTGTCAGATCTGTGTAATGATATTCATCCTATATATGTATGTGATCTGCTGGCCGTTTGTTACATTCGTAATTTACTTTAAGTTGCAATTAACTTATCTGTCATTATCTGTAATCTGCTTGCTTGCTTTCAGAGGGTATGGCTAGTATATCCTGAGGCTAGCCAAAAAACGGCAAATAAAACTGCTGTTGCAATTGCTATCATAGACGGTTCGTTGTTGAAAACCATCTGTGATATATATATATATATATATATATATATATATATATATATATAACAGACGGCTTCAAAGACTGAGCCGTCTGTGATATGAACGATATCATAGACGGCCTTTGTTATTAACCGTATGTGATATACACAATATTGTGTATATCACAGATGGTCTTTGTTATTAACCGTATGTGAAAGTCAACTATCACAGACGGTATTTGAGAAAAACCGTCTGTAATGTAAGTTATCAAAGACGGCTTGGGAGCCGTTTGTGATAACCACCTATTATCACTAACACAAAAACACAGTCGGTTCGGGAACCGTCTGTGATGACAGTTCCGAACCGTCTATGATAGGACTATCTGTAGTAGTGGTAATACCTTAAAACACATGAATTGCTTATATTACTTGATTACCTGGCCTGGGGTTATCCTCATATAGGGGAGATTGCTACCCATCTGGTAACGTATGGGGGGCCGTACACTCTCGTTATACAGGATATTACACCCCGTCGCGTTATATAATCGAGGATGATGGCGTGCTTGGCTATTCTCGTATACCGGGTATGTAGGGATTAACCGCTAGTGCCATTACTTTAATTCACAAATAACAATTATCTCGTTTACAACTGCGTTTATCACTCATGTCATGATAACTGTTATTTCAATTTCACTCTCTATCGTTGATGATCCCGTATCATGTTTTAACTTGTATCGATTACTTATTTACTTGGTTGCATCTCTTATCCTTGTTACTGTGTTGCGACTGTTGTTGGGTACTTGCTGATATTTCCAATCTCACGCTTGCTCTTTCATCTTAGGAAAAAGGCCGTGGAGTGATAGCATTATGCATGGGTGGGAGCACTCGGATTTTCCAGCACCGTGGCTTGCTTTTACTTAATTATTTCATTTGTTCAATTTTCTTAGAGTGGACCGGTCCTATATTTATAAACTCTTGTTTCAGCTTCCATTGATCATTTAATAAAGTACACTTTAAGGATTTTATTTTTTTCATAAATTTTATTTCTGCTTTGTGATTGAAGTTCTTTTTGACGATGATGTTCTTTGGTAATATCTCACATTGGTATGTAAGGTGTTATAATTTTCCTATTTGAATTTGTATCTCTAGACTCTAACCAACTCTTCCATACACCGAGCGTCAAATCCACACACGATCCAACTAAAACACACTAGCAAATATCAAGTAGCACAGCTATAGTACAAATTGCACAAATAGTATTTCCTTTCTTTTGGGTTATAGATAATAGTTTTTTTGTAATAGTTGATGGTTTTTGTCTACACTTTTCAAGATGGTAGCGGATGGCGGAGAAGCCGACGCAGACAGCGTACATAGTTTTGGACTTAGGAAGTTGTTTGAAGAAGCCGCTACAAAAATCGTTCTGTTTGTTTCAACTTTCAATAAATTCAAAAGCCTAAAGAAATAGGACCATAAAAATCATCTCAACGCAAATTAAAATATGCCTCAAACATCTAACTTACAAGCATATTTCTCACTATTTTAAATTTTATTATTACGTGTGAACTACAAATTGATTACGTGTTGTTAGGCCCATAAAATAAGGCCCATTTTCTTAATTCCAAAGCATGCAAGATTTAGTATATATTGCTAAGGCAAGATGGGGGAGACCAATTTATAAGATGGAGTCCATGCCACTCCTTGAATTATGGATATGGATGGCATGAGGATGGTTTTGGCTAATCACACACGCGCACACGTATGCGCGCGTGTATTCGTGTATTTTCGCGTGAAAATCGCGTGATTTGTGACGTGCAACTTGGCAAACTAAGTCGACCTTTATTTTTACTGAACCGAGCATCTCCCTCCCTGTTTGAATCCAATTCAAATGTTTGAATTGGGGCTTTATTGGGTTTGATGACAGGCAGTTACCAGTGGGTAAATGACTGATTAAATATGTCAGTTATCAGTGGGTAAATGACTGTTTTAATCATATCAGTTATCAGTCTGTCTATATATATGCCTGGAGACGTCCAGAGCATACAACCAAGAATCTCTCTGCCTCCATTCTCTTCCTCCTTGTGCTGTGGTGCTGCGCCGTCTGAACCTTGTTGACTCTTCTTCCCGGCGTGCACCGTGCAGAAGGGAAGCGGTATCTCCGAGCCGTTGCTGCCGTGAAGACCTGCACGGGAGCGGCAATAAGGTTTCTAGGCAACGCACATCTGCGTGACCGCTCACTGCACTGCATTATCTACGTCCTGTACTGTATTGAGCTTGCGCTGCTTCCTGTTCTCTATCAAGCCCAATAGTAAGTCGTTTGCATGTTTGATCGACTTTGATACTGTAATATCTTTTTGTTTTTTTTTCTGAAGTATAATGAGTAGCCATTTATTAGTTATGTGTTTTGTATCACTAGTTTATTGCATTTGTCTTCTAATAAAACTTGAAATTGAATGGAGTTTGGGCTATTTGTGCCCGCCCCATATGAGGTTTGGGCTATTATCGAATTTTAGGCCGTAAATCCAAGAGAATGGAGTTCAGCATGTTTTGCAGGCCAGAATATGTATTCTAACAAAGCAAGGATATGAGTACTTAAAAAACAAGTCCAGCAAAATATTGGTTTGCAATACGAGTTTTGGCAAAACTGTAGACATATTAAATTATACAAAAGTTTCTTTAGCAATTGTTACAGTATTTTTGTACAATTTTGAAGTGTATTTTGTACAATATGAGTTTTGGCAAAACTGTAGACATATTAAATTATACAAAAGTTTCTTTAGCGTGTTTCTTTAGCCTACATTTGCGTTATGCGTGTAGAACCGAGTTGCCTTTGTCCTGGCTTAACGTCCTATGCTCAGAATGTTGCTCAGCTTTCTCATGATAGATATGCATCTAAATGCAAGTTGTCGGTCACTAGTCATCTTGCCACCTTTGCGGCTTTCGTCAGCTGCATCATTGGTCTTCCGTACGGATGAGGTTTCTTCGGTACATAAGGGGGACAGAGACTACAAGGTGCCAGCCAGCCCCTCGCAGGTCGTCGGTCAATAGTCATCTCTGGTCGGCACCCATTTGAAGTATCAAGATTGTCATGATTCCGAATATATATATATAGAAATGTATACTGAAATACAAATCAATTTGGTATTTTCTAGAATTAATAATTCTGAATTTCAGATTTAATAATTCCCAACGTATACTTGACATGGAGCTTTTTTGTGTTGACCTGAACTTGTAACATCCTGTAACTGAAACCCCTCATAAGAACCGAATCACAGATACGAAAGAGGATGTAAGGAAAACGAAATAGACGGGAAAGAAGGGGAAGTTTCGGCCTATCCTTTCCCCCAACCAAGTCTTGTTGAGTTTAAGGGCTTTGGGTTGGACTTTTTGAGAAGAGAAGAGAGTGGGGAGAGGAGAGAACCCTAGCCATCTTCTCCACTTGGCTGCCCTGCAGGCCGTCACCCTCCTAAAGCAATGCGCCCCTACTACACGCCGACCAAGAGGAGGAGAAGGGAAGGATGAAGAAGAGGGGGCTAGCCAGTGGAGAAGGAAGAAGAAGGGAGGAGAAGAGGAGAACCAGCCAGGGAAGAAGGAAGGAAAAGAGAGGAGCCGACCAAGGAGAAAAGGGAAGAGGGAGGAGAGGGGAAGAAGGGAAAGAGAAGGGAGATTACAGATCTTCCATCTGGATGCAAGCCAATGGGCTGCAAATGGATCTTTAAAAGAAAGCGTAGACCTAATGGTACTATTGAAAGTACAAGGCCGGCCCGTTTAGTGGATAAAGGTTTCACGCAAAAGGAAGGAGAAGACTATTTTGATATGTACTCTCCTGTGGCTCGTTTACCCACAATATGAGTGCTCTTGGCACTAGCTGCTGCTTATAAACTCCAAGTGCATCAAATGGATATAAAGACTGCTTTCCTAAACGGAGAGTTGGATGAGGAGATATATATGCAACAGGCTGATGGTTTTGTGGTCGAAGGGCAAGAGAAGAAAGTATGTCGATTGATTAAATCCTTGTATGGCCAAAAGCAAGCTCCCAAGCAGTGGCATGAGAAATTTGATAGTACATTGACATCGATCGGCTTTTGTGTAAATGAACCCTATAAATATGTCTATTATCGGTTCAATGGGAGTGAATGTGTCATTCTCTGTCTATACGTAGATGACATATTGCTTTTTGGGACTAACATGGATGTAATCAATAACACAAAGTCTTTTCTCTCTCAGAACTTTGATATGAAAGATCTAGATGAAGCAGATATTATTTTGAACATCAAACTTATAAAGGGTGAGAATGAGATTACTCTGTCATAATCTCATTATGTGGACAAAGTTCTATCCAGATTTGGATTCATGGACTGTAAGTCAGCAACCACACCCTATGATCCAAATGCTAAGCTCCATAAAAACACTGGACACGGAAAAGATCAACTTAAGTATTCTCAAATTATTAGATCCTTGATGTATCTAACTAGTGCAACAAGGCCAGACATCTCGTATGCTGTAAGCAAATTGAGTCGTTATACGTCCAATTCTGGAGATGATCATTGGATAGCACTAGAAAGAGTACTCAAATATCTAAAGGGGACCTCTAACTGGGGAATACATTACTCTGGTCATCCTGCAGTCTTTGAAGGAGTCAGTGATTCTAACTACATCAGCGACTCAGATGATATGAAGGTTACGAGTAGCTATGTGTTCACTCTAGCAGGTGGGGCCGTTTCATGGAAGTCTTCCAAACAGACTATACTTACATGGTCCACCATGGATGCTGAATTAGTAGCACTTGATTCAGCGGCTGTAGAGGTAGAATGGATTAGAGAATTCCTTTCTGACCTACCCATTCTGGAAAAGACAATTCCAGCTATATTAACCTACTGCGATAACCAAATCATTTTAGTTAAGGCGAAGAGTAGGAAGGACAATATGAAGTCCTCAAAACATATAAAGCGACGACTTAAGTCGATCAGGCATGCCAGAGAGACGGGTGTAATTTCTGTAGAATACATCCAGTCTGAAAGGAACTTGGTAGATCCTTTCACTAAAACATTGGCGCGAAAGGTCATCCTTGCAGCATCTAAGGGGATGGGGCTTATACCCACATAGAGGCTCACATTGGTGGTAATCTATCCTAGAAGATCGGAGATCCCATGAACTAGGCTCTAGGACAACAAACTGTGTGAGATTACAGAGCACATCTAACTGGTCCCATTAGCTGCAGTGCTCTCATTTGTATGTAAGGTTGAGCAATAAGCTCTTAATGAGTTTGATGCCTTTTTTGCTTTGAAATCATCCTACAGGATTTCTTGAAGAATTCACCTACTTAAGTATGATCGTAAGGTCGCAATCAAAGGAAAATCAGGGTATACTTCCTTGAATACTCATGAGCAAGATACGGGGACATGACCGTAACGTCCCAACCCGAGAGGGAAAGGGCAAGCCGCCTAGTACAGAATGTGACTTGAGCAAAAGTCCTCCTTTGTCTATGCAGAGTCATAGTTCTTGTTACTAGACATTGGGTTCAAACCCGAAAGGTACTCATCGTCGAACAGCTGTATATCAAACAGTACATGTGAACATCAATTGAGAAATTGGTGGGGATTGTTGGCTCAGAGGGAAATTTTGTAATTTCACAATTGCTCGAAAGAAAAAAAGAAAAAAAATAAGTGGGATGTGGGCCCCACCAGTCGGTGAGGCAATGAGAAGATAAGTCTTTGCCTTATCCTCTCGCTGGCGTATTCGGCCTGGAGGGGGCTGGGCCTTGCGGGCGTAGGCGATCGCGCCGAGGCGACCACGCTGCTCGAGCCGTTCAGCGGCGCACGGGGAGCGGGTCCTCCGAGTCAGTGGGCGGCGACGCATGGCGTGCGGGTCCTCTGAACCGTTGGGCTGGTGCGGTGCACTAGGCCATGGCGACCGGGTCATGCGAGCGAGAGGTGGTCGGGTCTTGCAGGTGAGGGGGCGGCGATGGAGGCACCTCGGCCCTGCAGCTTCGGCTGCTGGCCATTGGCCGCAGCCCATCGACCCCTCTCCACTCGGCTATAAGAGGTGGTTCCCTTCTCATTTGTTGGCACCCCACGAACAATAAGCTCTCCTCCTCCTCCTCGATCTCTAATTTCTCTCGGTTATCTTTCGGTTTGAGGCTTGGAGCAGTGAGATCTGGTGAATCTCAACTACGGTGATTGCCGAGAGATAAGGATATCCGAGGTTTTGTGCTCAGGTGCTCTTTGGCCGAAACATTTGGTTGTCCTGTGCGGCGTTCTCTTGATCCTTGACTTCGACCTCAGTGACTTGGGGAAGAAGTGCGGCATCGTATCTTCGATTGCCTTCACTCTTGCTGCCACAACAGGGTGTTTGGTTTTCTGGGATAGCGCTCGTGCGTGCTTTGCCACTACTCGACTCTTCTTGGTGATTTCAAATATCACCACCACTGTGAGATTTTCGACTATACTCTTTGTGCAATTCAATATTGATTTCAGTGAATTGCAATTGTTGGAATGGTTGCCTAAATGCTCTGTGATGAAGACAAACAACTGAGATTATATATATGTGGATGTAATGGTAAATGGACCTTGAGTTGTGCATTAGCTATCAGCTCTGATCACTAGTTGTGCTATGTATTTGGTACTCATTGAGTTGCATATCAACATACTATTTTAGACATTGTTCAATTCGGCTGTAGTTACTTGATTGTCCAGCTTTAATCAATATTCTTCATACTTAATTGAATTAGTAGATTGATTAAAGAAGGTCATATACTGTTTATAGCACTTGATCTGATTGCTCACTTGAATAGCTAATTTTGAAATTAAGGCTCAAGGTCTAATTTACAATTGCCATATATATAATCAAGATTGATATCGGTTATGGCAGAGATGGCCAAGAACAACTCTTGTGCAACTAGCCTTCTGAGAGAAATAATTACCTTCAAAAGTATTAACATGGAGAACATTGTCATACATGTTATGTTCATAATACATTTGATCTTTAATTGGCATGATCCAACTTGGTTACATGTAAACATTCTGATATTTGTTTTGAAAATATGCTATGGCTTGAGAAATTCATATGTTTATGTTTTAGTTAAGTCATATGCATGTATGTTATTTCATGCCTTCATATTTGTATATGCTGGAATTAAAATTGAGTATATGCCTATATCGCAATACATACAACAGGATGAAGAAGAGGGGGCTAGCCAGTGGAGAAGGAAGAAGAAGGGAGGAGAACTAGCCAGGGAAGAAGGAAGGAAAAGAGAGGAGTCGACCAAGGAGAAAAGGGAAGAGGGAGGAGAGGGGAAGAAGGGAAAGAGAAGGGAGAAGGAGGAGGGAAGAGAATGGTTGTAGGCAATTCCACTCTAACCCTTATTTTTCTTGTTCTTAGGACCTATTAGATTGATTTTAGGGACGTGATAGTTCTGGATATAATAGATGAGAATTGTAGAAGATACATTTCTGTGACTGTTATTCGTCTAGGTCACTATTCTGTTTTGCGATTAAGTTTTGGAGTAGCTATGCCGTGTTCCATGTCTTTCCCATATTAAAAAAATTGTACAAAATTATCTAAAGTTTCCATAGAGTGCAAGAACAAGTAATTTGGTTGAATAGTTTTGGAGTTATGGTCCTGGGAATTCCGTTGTCTAGAATTGGTTGCTACTAGATAGAGTCATGGTATTTTGTATATTAGCCCTAGAATATGGCCAAATTAATTTTGGGCATAACTAGAGAAAGGTACATAATTTCCTGTAGTTTTCAAAAGTGATATGGTTCACTGTGGTTGTTGTTGTAGAATAAAATATATTAAACTACTAATTCTGCTATCTAGAAATTTACAGAACTGTCTTTGGGGTGGAAAATGGGGGCTTAGATGAAATAGTCAGAGTTTTTGGCCAACTAAGAAGTTGTAGGATGTTAGACCATGTGGCCAGGTCTAAGCTATTTTATGATGATGAATAATTGACAACGTTGGTTATGATATTATTCGTTGGTTATGATATTATTTATGGTGTGTTGTGCGTGTGCGGATTGACGTTGGTCAAGTTCGGACGAACTTGTGCCAGAAAAATGTTGGGTTGGTCTTTGCATGTGTAGGATAACTCAGAGGCGATCGTGGTCTACAGCGAGACCGGGAGATGGCTTGGTGTGAAGCTATTATCCAGAGGGTCAAGGATGTGTGCCGTGATTTACGGAATAAAGAAAAAGAGTGGCCGTGATTTTTTTGAGTGTTACGAGCGTTCAAAGGAAAAAGGCCGGTGACTGTTTAGATTGAGGTGCTGTGCGGCAGTTGTTCTTGGGGTTCTCGACCGTGATTTTTTTTTGTGAACGACTGCTTGTGATTCTTGCGCCATGAGTCTTGGAGAAAAGAGCAAGGCGGCGTAGCGTGGAGTTGAGAAAAGAAGAAGCAGTCAGAGCGCATCACGTCAGCCTTAATTCGTGCGGGAAAAAGAGACGCCAGAACGTGCGTCCGTATCTCCATCCTTGAGGTTATAACATCCCAAATCTTGAGTTTATTTGAAAAGAATAATTTTAAACTAATTAATTCAAATTATTTGGATTTTTTCAGAGTTGAAGATTTGTTTAAAAATAAAAATTAATATTAAAATAGGCCGAAAATATTTTTCCTAGGTCTAAAACATTACTAGGGATTTCTGTGAATTTTTCTGGAATTTTTAGACTATATTAACTATTTTCTAAGTATTTTATAAAAGCCTTCTGTCTGTTTGGTAATTCAAAAAGGAATTTAATCTCCTCTTTATTCTTAGGTCGACATGTGTCCGGCTCTAATTCAATCCACCTTTTCCCCATTTTAATCTCAGCCACCAGCAACAACTTACCCCCTTCGCCTTTGATCCAACGGTTGTGATCCAATCTTATGCCAGTTTGAAATCCGTCCGCCCGATTCCACTTACTGCACCTGACGGACCCGATCATCTTTGATTTGCCATTTTAAATTTCCATCCTTCATCTTCACTTACCCCTTCGTTCACATTCGGCGGTCCCGATCTTGGGACACGTGATTTCTGCAGGAGGAGTATCTGTGGATCCAGGAAAAGTTAAGGATGTCCTTAATTGGACTCAACCCAAAACAGTATCAGAAATCTGGAGATTTCTGGGTTTAGCAGGTGACTATCGTCGTTTCATTGAAGGATTTTTCAAGATTGCCAAGCCTCTCACCCAGTTGTTAAAGAAGGAAAAGAAGTTTGAATGGAGTAATTCTTGTGAGGACAGTTTTGAAGAGTTAAAGAAGATGTTAACTTCTGCACCAGTTCTACGGTTACCCGATATTAGAAAAGACTTTAAAGTTTATTGTGATGCATCGAGACAAGTTCTTGGTTGTGTGTTGATGCAAGAAGGAAAAGTGGTAGCTTATGCATCAAGGCAGTTAAGACTGCATGAGAAAAACTACCCTACTCGTGACTTAGAGCTAGCTGCTGTTGTGCATGCTCTGAAGTTGTGGAGGCATTACTTGATCAGTAACCATTGTGAAATATATACAAATCATAAAAGTTTGAAGTATATTTTTACTCAGCCTGATCTTAACTTGAGGCAAAGAAGATGGCTTGAGTTGATAAAGGATCATGATGTGGGAATACATTATCATCCAAGAAAGGCTAATGTGGTAGCCGATGCTTTAAGTCAGAAGAGCTCTCATAATAATTTGTTGATTCAAGATAATCAGTCAACTCTTCGTGAAGAATTTCAACGACTCAATTTGGAAATGGTAAAGGAAGGCATTCTTTCTGCAACACAAAGAGAGGATAAATATGCTAAGGAAATTAAAGAAAATATGAAGAAAGGTAAAGCACCTGGGTTTTCAAAAGATGAAGAAGGAATTCTTTGGTTTGGAAAGAGAATTCTAGTACCCGAGAAAAAGAAGATAAAAGAATTGATTTTAAAGGAAGCTCATGAAGCGGGATATTCTATTCATCCCGGAAGTACAAAAATGTATTAGGATCTCAAGGAAAGTTACTGATGGTCCAGTATGAAAAGGGAAATTACAGAGTATGTAGCTTTGTGTGATGTATGTCAGAGAGTTAAAGCAGAGCATCAAAGACCGGTCTTTTGCAACATTTGCAGATACCTGAATGGAAATGGGAGGAAATCGGAATGGATTTTATAACTGGATTGCCAAGGACCAAGTCAAGTTATGATTCAATATGGGTTACAGTGGATCGCTTAACAAAAGTTGCACATTTCATACTGGTAAAGACTACTTATTCAGGAGATAGATTGGTAGAGCTTTACATGTCAAGGATTGTGTGTTTACATGGAGTTCCAAAGAAGATTGTATCGGATAGAGGATCTCAATTTACCTCAAGGTTCTGGCGGAAGCTTCATGAGGTTTTGGGCACCAATTTAAATTTCAGTATCGCTTATCATCCCCAAACAGATGGCCAGACAGAGAGAGTAAACCAAATATTGGAAGATATGTTGAGAGCGTGTGCATTAGCAAATAATGCCAGTTGGGACCAAAGTTTGCTTTACGCAGAATTCTCCTACAATAACAGTTATCAGTCTAGTCTGCACATGTCTCCATTTGAAACTTTATATGGTAGAAAGTGCAGGACATCTTTGTATTGGTCAGAAACAAGAGAAAGACAACTGTTTGGACCTGATGTTTTGAAGTTAGCAGAAGAGCAAGTTCGCTTAATCCAAGATAGGTTGAAAACAGCCCAGACCAAACAAAAGAGTTATGCAGATAATCATCGCAGAATGTTAGAGTTTGCACCAGGAGATCATGTATATTTGAAAGTGTCACCTCTAAAAGGGATGCGCCGTTTCAGAGTTAGTGGTAAGCTTGCTCCGAGATATATTGGACCATTTTCTGTTTTATCCAGAAGAGGAGAAGTTGCCTATCAATTGAAGTTTCCTCCCTAATTGTCAGATATGCATGATGTTTTCCATGTGTCACAATTGAAAAAGTGCCTAAGAGTGCCAGAAGAGCTCTTGCCTTTAGAGGGGGTGGATTTGAAAGAGGATGTGACCTATTCAGAGTTTCCGGTTAAGATTTTGGAAGAAGCAGAGCGTTGCACAAGAAGCAATACTATCAAATTTTGCAAAGTGCAGTGGAGCAATCGTCCAGAGTCGGAAGCAACTTGGGAGCGTGAAGAGAATCTTAGTGCAGAATTCCCTGGTCTTTTTCTCAGTCCTTCCGAATCTCGGGGTCGAGATTCTTTCTAAGGGGGTAGGTTTGTAACATTCTAAATCTTGAGTTTATTAGAAAAGAATAATTTTAAACTAATTAATTCAAATTATTTGGATTTTTCCAGAGTTGAAGATTTGTTTAAAATAAAAACTAATATTAAAATAGCCTAGAAATATTTTTCCTAGGTCTAAAACATTACCAGGGATTTCTGTGAATTTTTTGGATTTTTTAGAATATATTAGCTATTTTCTAAGTATTTTATAAAAGCCTTCTATTTGTCTGGTAATTCAAAAAGGAATTTAATCTCCTCTTTATTCTCAGGTCGACATGTGTCCGGCTCTAATTCAATCCACCTTTTCCCCGTTTTAATCTTAGCCGCCAGCAACAACTTACCCCTTCACCTTTGATCCAACGGTTGTGATCCAATCTTATTCGCCCGTTTGAAATTCGTCCGCCCGATTCCACTTATTGCACCCGACGGACCCGATCATCTTTGATTTGCCATTTTAAATCTCCATCCTTCATCTTCACTTACCCCTTCGTTCACATTCGGCGGTCCCGATCTTTTCCGAGGACGTGTGGCATTCATCTGGCTAGCCAATCCTTTTCTCTTTTCTCTCACTGCTGATCGGGCCCTGGCTGTCAGATCTCTTCATCTCCAATGCCTTCGTCTTCCCGACACTCCACCATTACCGCGCGCATTAGAGCTATAGTTTCCACTCGGCCAACCGTTAACCCTCCGCCATTGATGGTCCCCGAGTGCCACCGACGGGTGACCTTCCACCTCCAGCCATTTTTGATGCCAATTAAAGTCCACCAGAGCCGTGCGACCGTTTTACCCATTATTTCACTCCGGTGAGCTTCGCGCTGCCGTTACCCGTCTCCTCTCTCTATAAAAGCCGATGTACAAGCTATCTTCGGATTCCCTTTTGCCTCCTCTGCCTCCAATTGTTCTCCGTCGTACCCAAGGCACCCTGTCACCGTGTGAACCCATTTTTGCACTCCGGCCGAACTCCGGTGAGCAATCGCCGTCGAGTGGAGCTTCCACGAGCGTCGCCGACTGCACCTTCACCTTCGCCAAGACGTTGCGCTTCTCGGCCACCCCTTCCCCGAGCTCTTCCGCCATCGGAGGACCTCGCCGCTGACGACCTCTCTCCGATTGCCACCATCCGCCACCTTGCACTCCTTTCCGGTAAGGACCTCCCTCTCTGATAGGATGGTACGAAAATTCGATAGTCAGTCAATCGTTCATTGTCGATCGAATGGTCCGAAAGCCCCTTGTCATCAGACAGTCCGAACGTCCATTAGCCAATTGAACGTTCATTGCCGATCGAACGGCCGAATGCCTCTTGTCTTTCGGACTAGTCCAAACCTTCCCTTGATAAATTGGATGGTCCATTCCTGATTGGATGGTCTGAACGATCCTTGACTGTTCGGACTGATCCGGACTAGTTCTTTTCTTTTTCTTTGATTTTAAACTTCTGGGAGTCCGTATTTCTTCGTTTTGACTCGAAATTGACACATTCAAATTTCTAAATTCATCTAAAATTCCAAATTTTCATATAGTATATTTATTTTCAAATTTTGAGTTTTTATTTTATTTTATTTGTTTATTTTTCTCGCCTATCGTGTAGAGTAAATACCCAAAAATTGTTATGCCCTCCTTTGAAATTGTTTGCCTTGTACCTTTGTCACCATAAGATAGCCTTTGACTCATAAATGAGTTAGTAATACTTTTTGATGAATTTAGAACACTAGAAAATGCTTAGTTTAGCTGTTCATTTTAAAAATACCTGTATGGGAAGAACCTATTGTTGAATGATTTAAATTTACTTGTTTGTTAAATTAGTGGCAATAGAGGTTGCCACTGTTATTTCAAAATAAAAAAATTAAAAATAAAAAGTAGACCAGCGTGGATGGAAAGTTTGGTTTGGTGCAAATTTAACACGAGAACTTGAATTTTGTGTGTGGTTCTGTGACCCTCAGTTGTAAGGCAATGGCCAAGAAGTGTGAACTTCAGTTATTATTGTAATAAAGCATTGTTGGTGATGTATCACTTTCTGTTTAACTGTGTGTACTAGCGTTGATCTGGGACTAGTGCTGTATTACACAGGAGGTTCAGGAGTTTCTACTCCAGGGTCTCACAGAGGTGCATCTCATCTACTATTTGGTTTATTTGAGTACTACTTTCTCCTTCTCACATCACATCAAGGTCAGAGCCTTCCCTTTGCATTGTAAAGCCAGGTAAGGCTTCAATCAACAAGTTCGTGACGTGGGAACTAGGAAACTAAACAAAGGTTGTGATATTTTTTGGTGCTTTCTATTGCATTATCATCTAGTGAAACAACTTATGAAAGCATCATATATAATACAGGAAGAGCCATTTAAATATTCTTTTCTATATTTTTCTTTATTATTTTTCTATATACTTTCTATTATTTACAGGTTAAAAAATATAATAAATAAATTTTAAGAAAAGCTTCCACTAGGCATTGCAATCATTCACCCCCCTGATTGCCTATCTTAGTGTGAATCGATCCTATAAGTGGTATCATAGTAGGTTTATTTTTCTAATTGATCTTAACCGGTGATTAGAAAACATGTTGACGGATAGTTATTTCACAAAACCTTATGTTTTCGATGAAGTTGATTTTCAGTATTGGAAAGCGAAGATGGAGGCAAATATTCAAGCTCAAGGCTTTGCAATATGGGGAAGGTATATGAGAGACCATGTGGAGATAACCCCGGTTGTGTGATGAGTAATTGACACGTGTCCTATAAAGTCTGAGTTTGTTTCGGGCATTTTTATGCTAATTACTGATGCAAATATTTAATTAAATCATCTGGTGCGGTGCTATGTAATGTGTTTTCTTGTCTGTGATGACTACAGGACTTTGAGACGGTGTCGTGGTGAGACACGGGTGACCGGACTAGGCACAGGCGGTGCTGAGGTCAGAGCGGTCGGGATGTGTCGAAGATGATGAGGACTCGAAGTGGCTGTGAGGCGTGCGCGGCAAGACATGAGGAAGCTTCCAGGAAGGTGCAAGAGGGGCCTTTTGGTAAATGCGCAAGGCTGCACAAAAGGAAGCGGAGTTTATTTGGAAATGATCCATTAGTGGAGAGGTGTTGTGACCTAATGGGTAAAATGGTGTGTAAACCCATTAGTGGAGAGGTGTTGTGACCTAATGGGTAAAATATGTGTAAACCCATTAATGGAGAGTTGGTGTGACCTAATGGGTAAAGTAGACTTCTAAACCCATTAGTGAAGGCTATAAATAGAGGTGCTCTCTAGGTGGAGAAGTGCACTTGAGATAGAGAGAAAGAGAAATAAGTATGAGTATTAGGGCTTCCTAATGCTTATGCTCTTGGAAGAGAATTTTGTTTTATGCAAGATTTAGGGTGCATTCTCTCCTTGTGGGTGTTCTTGAGTGAGACAAGGAAGAGTTGATGTAAACATTCATGTGTTATAATCTTTCATCGCTCTTCGTCTCAATATGAATATCCTTGTTTTATATCTTGTGCTATTTACTAGCTTTCCTTTTAATTAATGTTCTTGTTCTAGGTGCTCTCTCTCTTTATATATATATATATATATATATATATATATATATATATATATATATATATATATATATATATATATATATATATTTGCTTTGAATGGGAAATTATCTCAAGATCAGTTGATCGATTAACTCCCATGAGCAAAGTAATTGTCTCAAAGAATCTCTAGTATTTTGAAGTATGCCTTTTGATTTAAGTTTTCTTCTAGGAGCAGTCAAGTAATAGTTGTGTTTTGGTAGGTAGTGCAAGCTTGTGCTCTTTAAGCTTCTTGGTGAGAGATTATTTGGCTTAAGGGAGGTTCTTCTCTGTTCGGTTGCTGCACTAGCCCCCATTTCCAGAGCTACATCTATTAGTCCCTTTTCGATTGTCTGCAGATCTTTCGTCTCAAGCCAGTTTAGGCCAGATTGTTCTTCTTGTTCGTCTGTGGTTCTTATTGTTCTTCTCTTGCTGCCTTTTCAGTTTATTTTCTCTAGCAGTCTTGACAGCTTTCGGCAGCAGCAACAGTCCCTGTGTTTCGGCCGGCAGGGCTTGCAGTCCCTGTTCGGTTGCTATAGGCCCTTAAGTGCTGCTTTCGGTTGTTCACTTTGCAGTTTCGGTCCTAGCAGTTGGTGTTGTCGGCAGTAGCATGTTCCCTTGTTCTTTTCGGCTGTTTCTTTGTAATCGGCATTATTGATTTTTGCTGTAGTTTCTGCTATTTACTCTTTTGGTTCATTCCTCTAGGAGATATTGCGCAATCAGTTTTTCTATCCAATCTGCGGGTTCCCTTGCTGTTTTGGTTTGTAGCCTGCTGCTTTTAGCCGCTGTGCTATGTTGTGTTCGGTCTGAGAAGTGCAGTCTTTGTTGCTTGCGGCCAGAAGGTGGGAGAAGTAGTTCTTGTGTTCCCTGTCTACTTTCGGTTGTGCAGTCTCCCCTTTTCAGCAACAACAGCAGTCTACATGGTTCTTTTCTGTGTTCGGCAGGGTCTGATTTCCTGTATTTCTTTTTGATGTTAGGCAGTAGGTGTTCAGCCTACAGTCTGCTTCTTCGGTTTTATTAGTGCAGCTTCTATTTGGCGAGGCTCTGCTCAAAGGTTTTGGTTTATTTTCTCAAGTAGGTAGACCCTCTTTTAAGTTCCTTCGGCAGCAACAGCAAATGAGCAGATTTCGGCTACTGTGTCTGGCTATTTGCTGTTCTCTGATTTATTGTTTCGGCACTTTGATTTATTTTCAGTTTTCAGTTTACTAGTCCCTCCTATTCTCTGTTCTGCTCGGCTGTAGTCCTCTCCAGTCATTAGCAGCCTTGATTCGTTCTTTACTGCAGTCGGCAGGAGTCTCAGGTGCCCTACGTCCTTTTGCAATAGCATGTGTTACAGCTACAATTTTGGTCTTAATGCTTTTTGGCCAGCTGTCCTTAATTATAGTCTCCTTTTTGGTTGTTTTGCTTCGGCCAGTGCTATTCTCTCTTTTTCTACAGTTTGATCTTTTGAAAGCGTGGTTTATTTCTTATGGGAAGTAGTTTGTTCTTCATAGTTTCTATAGCTATAGGAGAGGGTGTTTTGTGTATAAGTTTTACTGGCTAATTCTTAGAATAAGTTTTGAGTAAACCCAGTTATTTTCTTACTTCATAGCTCTTAGTGCTATCAGAGAAGAAAATTTAGTGGATACCTCGGGACAATTTTAAAAGGCACCATTCACCCCCCCCTCTGTTGCTATTTCCGATCCTTCAATTGGTATCAGAGCCGGTTAAATCTCGTCTATAGATCTTAACCGGTCTGCGAGCCATGGCAACGGACAGGTATTCCACCAAGCCACCTATCTTCGATGGGGTCGACTATCCCTTTTAGAAGAGTAGGATGGAGTCTTACATACAGACTTAGGGCTATACGATCTGGCAAAAAGTCAAAACCCGATTTGTTGTTCCTGCCGATGAACACATCACTGCGAATAACATGCCAGATGTGGAGGCAAATGCTAAGGCAAGGAACATCATAATCCAGGGTCTGAGCAGGAGTGAATTTGATCGCATTTCTCATCTTTCGTCGGCCTACGATATCTGGGTGACCCTCGATGCATACCATGAGGGCACCACCCAGATCAAGACCGTACGACAGGACCAGTTCAAGCGAGAATACAATAAGTTTGAAATGCTCGCTGGTGAGTCACTGGATGAGTGTTTTTTGAGATTTCACAAGATTCTGAGCAATCTCCGAGCCGTCGGTCTCACATACTCCGACTCGAACAATGCTCGTCAGATGCTTTCTGCTCTTGACTTGCGTGTTTGGGAGATGAAGGTGACCACCATCAAGGACACGACCGATCTTTCGACTCTGACTCTTGACGCGCTGTACTCACGCCTCAAGACTCACGAGATTGACATAGTCTCTCGAAAGTCAAAGTCGCAGTCGATGGCCCTAGTCACCGATCCCGGTTCAGCTTCTGGTCTTTCTTCTGATTTGCCGTGTGGATTCTCCCTTGCTGCTCTCTGTGACATAACTGATGATCAGCTAGAGCAGCTCGAGGATGAGCAACTGGCCCTCCTAGCTCGGAAGTTTTCCCATGCTTACAAGAGGAGGAGGGACAGAAAGAGGGGAGGACCTGTCATTTGTTTCGAGTGTGGTGGCCCCAACCACATTCGGGCAAATTGCCCCAAGCTGGTGAAGGGCAAGACTGACTACGGCGGTGTGAGCAAGAACGACTACGGCGGTGTGAGCAAAAACGACTACGTCGATAAGAACCGCAACAAGAAGCCCCCAGCTCACGCTCAAGGCAAAAAGAAGTTCCGCAACTTTGGCAAAGCCAAGAAGCTCTTCCACCGCGTCCTCACCGCCTTCGACGACATCGACTTCAGCAACGTGGAGGGGTGGAGCGACGACGACGACAAGGATGATCAAGATCCCAAGGATGGCGACGACTTCATCGGCATGTGCTTCATGGCCAACGACAACGACGTCAGCGACAGCGAGCTCTACAGCGACTCCGATGAGGTAGGTCCCTCCTACGACCAGCTCTATGATGCATTTCTGAAGTTAGGAAAGTTTTATGCTAGATCTAGAGCTAGGGTCGTAGATCTTGAGAAGGAAGTAGAGAAATTATCACGGGAGCATACTTCACTTATATCTGCTCCCTCCCGTGACGAATGTAATGTATGTTCTTCTTTGCTTGGAGATATGGAGAAGCTAAGGACCTCTCATGATAGTTTGACTTCTGAGCTTGATTTGCTTAAGGTGAAGAATGATAGTCTGCTTGTTGAACTAGAGATGAGTAGGACTACTTCTATTTCCTCTCTGCTCGGACTACTTCTTGCACCTCATGTGAGGATAAGGACAATGCTTTTAGAGGTCTTTACACTATGCTTATTGATCTGCCTGAAACTTGTGAAAATTGTAATAACCTGAAAATGAACTTAAAAAGGCAGATTATAAAATTGCTGAATTGCATGCTTCTTTGCTTGAGCCAATTGCTTCATGTTTGAACTGTCCTAAATTAACTGCTGAACTTGAATCTGTTTCTAAACAATTCCAAGAAATGATTGATTACAACAAGAAAATGGCTAAATATGCTTCTAAGGACCCTGTTAGCTCACCATGCAAAAATTGTGATAAACTAAAATCTGACTTGATTGTTTTGGAAGAAAAATGTGTGAAGCTAACTAAGGATTTACTAGAAAAGGATTACATGTGTTTTGAGATGAAACTTAGTGAATCAATAGATGATTTCCTTGCTCGCTTTAATAAAATTCTTAGTACCTAGTGAATCAATAGATGATTTCTTTGCTCGCTTTAATAAAATTCTTAGTAATCTACGTGCTGTTAATGTTACTTATACTGATGTTCAAAATGCACGTCAATTACTTGGAGCATTAGATATTTCTATATGGGAGATGAAGGTTATATCTATTAGAGAATCTACTGTCATGAGTACACTTACATTAGATGTGTTTTATTCTAAATTGAAAACTTATGAATTAGATGTTTTTGCCAGAAAAAATAATAGTAATAAATCAATTGCTTTAGCTTCATAATCTAGCAAGTCTAATGATGAGGACATGGACCCAGTGGATACAACCATATTAGCACTGCTTGTTGTTCTAATTACAAGAGTTCATACACATCACTTGAGTCAAGTTATCACGAACCAGCCACCGGTTACACCACCTGTTTTGCATTGGTAAGAACTTGTAAGAGCTTGGTAAAAGTTTGAGAGATATGTGACTTGTCAAGCTCCACCTCCTAGTAGTTTATAGGGACTTACATAATTATCATGTATTTTCTTATTTTCTACTAATCATGACAGGTTCAAAATCACATAGTAAGATTTTTTGTGAGACCAACAACGTCTTGGATCGGCTTAATATGACCCTCATCACCATCAACAACAGAATTGAGATCCTGAATAAATGTTTACCCCTAACTACTCGACGTGCATTATTTCCTCCAAACTCTTCGTCGAACGAGAATGATGATATGGAAAAGAACAACAACATCAGCCACACTAAAGTTGATTACTCCAATCGTCGTCGACTCCCGCAAAATCAACGAGGTATATGTAGGTTACAAAGAGCGGTACGCGATGATGATGCAGTAACTAATGTCATGTATGCTTTTCCATCATTTGCTGGTAAATTTGATCCTGATGCCTATATTGACTCGGAGATGGCATTAGACAAAGAATTTCAATATTATGATTGATATGATAGGCAAAAGATTAGAGCTGCCACTAGTGTTTTTATTGATGATGCAATACTTTAGTGGAAGTCTCTTAGTAGACATGGAAAAATACCACAAACATGGAATGCATTGAAAAGACTTTTGCGAGATGATTTTGTTTCTAAATATCATGTTGATTATTTGCTAACTAGATCGCAATATTTAAAGCAACGAAGTAGAACTGTAAGAGAATACTATCACGAATTAAAGACTCGTTTGTTGCGTTGTTGTTTAAATGAACATGCTGAAGCTACAAAGAACAGATTCTTAAGTGGGCTTAATAAAAAAATTCAAGACATTCATATTCACAAAGAATATAATTTTCTCACTCATTTGTTTATACTTACTTGTAAGGTTGAAAGTCAGATTAAGGAGAAATTGAGAATGCTTAATGACAAAAAACATGGGAACAAACCCTTGTTTGTACCTTTTTCTATGACTAACAACTTGCAGGAAGTTGAGAACCATGCTGAAGAGAAGAGAGTTCACACTGAAGACAAGGAGTTGAATGTTCAACAACAGGTGCTATTGAAAGCAAAAGATCAGGAGATAATCATGGTTGAAGATGAAGTACTTGCTGTCTCCTTGCTTCATCATAAAGATTTGATACCTACAACACCTACATCAACTGAGGAGATCGATAAAGGTAATAACTATGGTGCTGAATTTAAATATAAAAAGGTGAGTAATTGTGAAAATTCAAGTGTTCAATTGAAAATTTCATGTTCTGAAATTTGTTTGCTCAATTTACACAATGTGGAATTGATTACTCATAAGGAAGTTCTTACTAGAATATCTCCTGAAGATTCTTTATACTATATCATGTTCGTTAATTCTAGAGAGCTATCTAGTGTGATTAAGAATCTTGCTAAAATATTATGTTTAAAATCATTAGCAAGTACTCAATGCCTACACATATAAATTCAATTTGATTGGAGATTAGGGTGTAGACAATCAATTTCATGTATATCGAATATGCATAACTTGTGATCAAATGGATGAATTGAAGCTTGTTATTTTGAATAACAATTCTAGTGTGCTTAATCATATTTATTATGAGAGAAAAATAAAAATTAGTGACAATTCAGATCTTATGTGTTCATCTCTTATTGAACCATCTAGCATTGACAATCTGAATAATGAAGTTGATAGATGAAAAAACTTACAAATCTTTTCGCCCTTGCTAGATGAATGTGCTATTGCTCGATTGAAATCTGATTACTTAGACGAACTTTGTTTGATTCCAAAAGTTGAAGCTTTGCCCATATTTGCTACCGATACAAGTTTACAATCTCAGATATTTGAATTGCATAAGTGCATCACTTACATTTGCAAAACAAGTTGCAATAATTACTATGTGAGAAATTTTGATTTGTTCATTAACTCCCGGGTTACGAATACAATGAGCTTTTATAATCACTACTGTTTTATAACATTAATTATGCAACAACGAAGAATTGTTAAAACGGATGACATATACATATACCATGCATACGCCTTGGCTTATTTGTTACCCGATTTTCAGCGTATCAAAAGCCGAGGACGGCTTTGTTTTCAAGAAGAGGGGATGATGAGGACATGAACCCGGTGGATACAACCATATTAGCACTGCTTGTTGTTCTAATTACAAGAGTTCCTACGCATCACTTCAATTATCAGGTGAGCTTATTTTTAGAAGTGCCGTTATATCATATGAACTATATGATGCTACATAATGATGAAAATGCATATTTACGCAGGTATACAAGGAGGATAGCATCAACACTACAAGCTCATAGTTGGAGTCTAGCAAAAGGGAAGCCAACCAACATATCAAGACCATGTCGACGCCTCCCCCAACTCTTCCTTATGGTCACCACATCACTTTTGAACCCATTCAAGAAAAAATTCAAGTGGGACACATTTTGGAATCCAATTCGGCCTCCAGATCAATTCAGATTCAGCCTGACAGGTCCAACTTGAAATGAGCATAAATTTCACATACGGAGTCCGTTTGAGGTCCATGAGTACTTGATGAAAGGTTTTTCTCGTCCTCTTTCCAACGGATCTAGCCTTACCTGTAAATTCCTTCTGTACTACCCAAAATTATCAAAAGAAGTTACTGCACCACCTGTTTGGGCCAAATCGGGTCTTGTAATGCATGGGCCAAAGAGGAAGGTGCTACCCCCACTATTCACGGCCATACTTCTGTTCATGTGAACAGTAACAATAGTACCACCCCCTTGTTTCTTAGTTTTGTGTGTCTTCCACTCCCTTATTTAAGGAGGTCGCACCCTTTTAGTTTTCTTGGATTTTGTTTATATTTAGTTTGCCTGTGTTGCAACTTGTATTTTCTGTGTGTGTCGGCTATACCACCCAGTCAAGATCCTTATTAAAAATCCCACCATATTGAGTATTTCAATCTTATTTGCAATTTAAGATTGATTGTTATCTTGTTCTTGCGTGTTCTTCAGTTGCATGTAGGAATAGACCTTCGTGGTCAGGTCAACCGTGTTCTTGGTACGGTTCATAACGACTCGGAGTGTGGTTTACCGATTGCTTGGTGTTCTGGTCGTGATCAGTTAGTAGCCGCATCGTCAAAGTCGTGCTTCTCCAAACTGAAGTTATCATCCTATCAGAAGATCGGGACCCCGTCGCCACATCATCTAATGATGATAATTCTTCCACTAGCTATGCTTTGTCTTCTTTGTCTTCACTAACCAATGAACAATTAGAGCAACACCCGAAAGATGATTTAGCACTCCTCTCTACACGCTTCACAAGAGCTTTGCAAAATGTGAGATCAAGAAAGACAAGAAATTTTGGTCCTTAAAAGTGCTATAAGTATGGTGATCTCAATCATATTCGTCCCAAATGTCTAAAGTTTCTAGCAAGATTTGCAAGGGAAGAGAATGAGAAGGAAGAAGAGATGGAAAAAGAAAAAAGGAAGTATAAAAAGAAGGGATATATGAATCGCAAGGTAGTGCATCGTATTCTTTCAGCTCTTGAGCAAATTAATTTGAGTGATGTGGACACGGACAGTGAGGATGATACTCCCAAAGGCAAGAAAGATTTAATTGGGTTATGTCTAATGGCAAGTAGCAAAAGCTCCACCATTAATGATGATCTTGACAGCGACAACTACAATGATATAGAACCTTCTTATGATGATTTAGTTAAAGCTGTTGCTAAACTTGGCACTTTGCTAGAAAATAAAGATAAAAAGATTAAGAAACATGATTTTTTATTGAATCTCTAAATTCTGAAATTGCCAGACTTAGAGTTTTAATTCCTAATGATGAATCTTGTCAGTCTTGTTAAGTTTTACATTCTGAGTTAGAGAGTGCTAGGTCAATTAATGCTTTAAATATGGATCAACTTAGAGATGTTACTGCTAAATTTGATGAATTAAGATTAGCACATGATTCTTGTGATAAAAATTGAAATGTACTAATGATGAAATTGAAAAACTCAAGTTTCATTCTTCTTCATGTTTAGAATTAAGTATTTCAAATGTTCATTCTAAAGCTTGTTCTAAATGTGAATTATTAGAAGCTAGATTTAATCAACAGATGCTTTATCATGAGACATCTTCTTGTTCTAACTGTCCTAAAATTAACACAGAAATAGGAGTATTGACTAAACAACTTAATAATTTTGCTGAAAAAGAATGATTGGCTCAGTCTAGTGCTTCTAAGAATTTTGTGAATGAACCTTTTAAGTGCTCAACTTATCCCACTTTAGCTAAAAAAATTGAATACCTTAAGGACACTTTAGAAAGATTCTCTTTTGGTAAGAAAAATCTGAATATGATTCTAGACAAGTCAAAAATAAGTGTGAAAAATCATGGTCTAGGATTTAATTTTATTGAGTATGCCAAAAATAAGTACACTTGTAGTCATTGTGGTAAAGATAGACATCTTGTGCAATTTTGCTTTAGACTAGCCAAACAACAAATGAAAGAAAAGGTTAAGGCATGGTCTAATTTGAGGAATGCACGTTCTTTTCTGACTAGAAACATGAGTAATGCTAAATCTGAATTTTTACATAAGAATACTCGTGTTGCACCTACTTTTGCTCATCGTGTTCTCAGTACTGGATTCCTAAATGTTTTATTTCTGACCCCAGTACTGAGGCCTCGACATCTTCTGTCTCTATGTAGGCTTCTCGCGCGAGGAAGGAGAACATATGGTTAGTGGACTCCGGATGCTCACGCCACATAACCGGTGATAAAAGTTGGTTCTCCTCCCTTTTGCATGCATCTTGAGCTGAAAGTGTAACTTTTGGAGATGCTACTTCTACATCTGTTCTGGCAAAAGGTACTATGAAGGTAAATGAAAAGTTTATGTTTAAAGATGTGGCTCTTATTGAGAACTTGAAATTCAATTTGCTTTCTGTCTCACAAATAATTGATGAAGATCTTGAAGAATGTTTTAAGAAAGGTGAATGTAAAGTGTTAGATGCTTCAGGTGATCTAGTTTTTAAAATTTCAAGATTTGGAAGAGTTTTTAAAGCTAATTTTGATGTTTCACATGATGCTAAGTTTAGGTGTCTAGTTAACAATGTTTCTAAATATTTATTCTTTTGGCATCGTAGACTTGGACATGTTGGTTTTGATCATCTCATGTGTGTTAGTGGTATAGATCTTATACATGGTTTGTCTAAACTTAAGAATGAAAGCGATATATTATGCTCTTCTTGTAGGCATGGTAAGATGTGTGCAGGTTCACATCATCCGCTTACTATGGTCATGACAAATGCATCGGGACAGCTCCTACACCTTAATATAGTTGTACCATCGAGAGTTCAGTCCGTTGGTGGTAAGTGGTATGTACTATTGATTGTTGATGATTTTTCTAGATATTCTTGGGTTTACTTTTTGGCATCTAAAGATGAGCCTTTTAATCACTTTAGAAGTCTTGTTCTTAGATTATCTATCGATCTCCTAGGATCTCTTAGAGCTATTAGAAGTGATAATGGAACTGAATTTAGAAACTCTTCTTTTGATCACTTTTGTGCTGAAAAAGGTATTGATCATCAATTTTCATCACCATATGTTCCACAACAAAACAGTGTAGTTGAGAGAAAAAATAGAACTTTGGTTGAGATGGCTAGAACAATGCTAGATGAATATAAAACTCCAAGAAAATTTTGGGCTGAAGCTATATCTACTGCATGCTATATTTCAAACCGTGTGTTATTGAGATCTAAACTTGGTAAAACCTCATATGAGCTTTGGTTTGGACGTAGACCTAGTGTATCTCATTTCAGAGTTTTTGGATGCAAATGCTTTGTGTTAAAATCTGGAAACTTGGATAAATTTGAAGCTAGACCAACTGATGGTATTTTTCTTGGATATCCTGCTCATTCACGTGGCTTTCGTGTACTTGTTTTGGAGACTAACAAAATAATAGAAACCTGTAATGTTACTTTTGATGAGGCTAGTCCAGACACTAGTCTATGTGATGCAGGTACAAATGCATATGTTCAATGGGAGAGCATATTTGTAGATGATGATGAGGATGATGACAATGAGGTTATGGTTCCTACTATTTCTCCACCTGTACTTTCTTCTACACCTTCTACTAATGCGGCTATATTGGGCATCCTCAAGCTACTACTTCATCTACACATATTGAAAATGAACAAGAAGGTGCTTCAGAAATTGCTGCTCCTCGACACATTCAAAGGAGACATCCACATGAACAAATCATTGGAAATTTAAATGAATGAGTAACAAGGTCCAGGTTTATTGATTCTGACTCACATGCTCATTCTGTTTTTGCTGCTTCTTTTGAGCCCAAAGATGTATCTCATGCATTAACTGATGAATCTTGGATCAATGCCATGCATGAAGAATTAGAGAATTTTGAATGTAATAAAGTTTGGGAGCTTGTTTCACCTCCTTCTAATCACTCTATAATTGAAACTAAATGGGTGTTTAAAAATAAACAAAGTGATGATGGTGTTGTTGTTCGAAACAAAGCTAGGTTGGTTGCTTAAGGTTTTACTCAAATAGAAGGTTTAGATTTTGATGAAACATTTACCCCTGTTGCTAGATTTGAAGCCATTAGAATTTTGTTAGCCTTTGCTGCATCTAAAGGTTTTAGATTATATCAAATAGATGTAAAAAGTGCTTTTCTTAATGGCTATATAAATGAGGAGGTTTATGTTAAGCAACCACCTGGTTTTAAAAATCCACAGTTTCCTAATCATGTTTTCAAATTGTCAAAAGCTTTGTATGGGTTAAAGCAAGCTCATAGAGCATGATATGATAGATTGAAAAACTTCTTATTAGAAAAGGGATTTTCCATAGGAAAGGTTGATAAAACTTTCTTTGTACTTAAGCAAGGTAATAATCAATTATTCGTTCAGATTTATGTTGATGATATCATCTTTGGGAGTGCATCTCATACTTTGGTAACTGAGTTTTCAGCAACGATGAGTAAAGAATTTGAGATGAGTATGATGGGAGAGTTGACTTACTTTTTGGGACTACAAATAAAACAAACAAATGAGGGAACTTTTGTGCATCAAACTAAGTATACAAATGATCTTCTACGTCGTTTTGGGATGGAAAATTGCAAGCCTATTATGACACCTATGGGAGCTGCTTCGACACTTGATCCTAATGAAGATGGTGAGGCTGTTGATCAAAAAGAGTATAGGAGCATGATTGGCTCACTTTTATATCTTACTATTTCGAGGCCAGACATACAATTTTCTGTGTGTTTATGTGCTCGTTTTCAAGCTTCCCCACGTGTCTCACATCTACAAGCTATCAAATGAATTTTCAGGTATCTACATGGTAGTCAAAATTTTGGCATATGGCTTTCTGCTTCTTCATGTATTAGCTTAAGATCTTTTTCTGATGCTGATTTTGGAGGTTATAGAATTGATAGAAAAAGTACATCTGGCTCATGTCACTTTTTGGGTAATTCACTTATTTCATGGTCATCTAGAAAATAATCTTATGTTGCACGATCTACTGCTAAATCTAAATATGTAGCTTCTGCTAGTTGTTGTTCACAAATACTTTGGATAGTAGCTACACTTAAAGATTATGGGATAATTTTGGATAGTGTTCCACTGTTCTGTGATAATACTAGTGCTATTTGTATTGCTAAGAACCCAGTGCAACATTCAATAACTAAGTATATTGATATAAGATTTCACTTCCTTCGAGATCATGTGGATAAAGGGAATGTTGTGCTTCATCATATAGATACTGAACATCAGTTGGCAGACATTTTCACAAAATCTTTGGATTCTTCTCGGTTTGTTCGTTTACAAAGTGAGTTGGCTGGTGTGTTGCACCTTATAGGATTATTCTGAGGGGGAGCTTGTTGTTTAAAATTTTTAGAAGCTTTGTTTATTATCTTTGTCAAATAACTCATCAAGTCTAAGTCATTGAAAACAATTGAGTAGTAGAGCTCTCTTTATCATATTTATTCATATGCTGTGTAGCATTGATCATGACTGGTTATAATTAATTTGCTACATTTAAATTAAAAGCATGACATGGCGGAATACTTTGACTAGATTGATTTTATTTAGTACTTTGCGATGTCCATCGTAAATGATCAGCTTGATTGTGAGTCTTATCTTAACTCTTGGCTATGATGCTCGTATGTTTCATGTTACAATTTTTGATCACTCAATTTGGCATGTTATTAAAAAAAGAGTATATAAGAAAGAGAAAATTGAAAAGATGTATGATTCAAGCATGCCATGTTGAACAAAAAGAAAAAACACAAAAGTGTGCAAAATGAAAAGAAGTATGCTTCAAGCATGCCACCATTAAAAAAGAGAGAAAAAAGTATGTCATTATGAAAAGAAGTATGCTACAAATATGCCACATGCCTAAGAATTGAGTGTAGAGCAATAAGTTGTTACATGAGACTACTAACCCGTCTAGAGTTACGGTTTGCTTCACTTTTAGGCTTTGACTTTTTATTGTGATATCTCATTGTGCTCTTTATAATTAGTCTGGTTATTTTGGTGATGCTTATTATTGATATAAATCGCTTAATCATATTGACGGACTTGTTTTGACATTGCTATGTAATATATGACTTTATATGATCTAGATAGCTCTACTAAAAAATATGACTTGGTTACTTTATTAAACCAATGCAACGTGACTTGGATAATCTACAAAGCTTCTAGATTTTTATTCTCATTGCTCTTTCTTAGAATTATACTCATTCATTGAAATTTCTTGATGATTACATTGTCAAAAGGGGAGAGAAATGTGAGAGATTGGAGAGTTTTGGTGAAATTAAAATTGCTCTCTTTTGTTGAGAGGGAGAGTTTGAGAGTTTGGTTTCAGTTTTTCACTTAGATTTGTTGGAATCATATTCACTTAACGTGTTGTCAATGTATTCATCAAGAGGGAGATTGTTAGACCATGTGGCCAGGTCTAGGCTATTTTATGATGATGAATAATTGACATCATTGGTTATAATATTATTCGTTAGTTATGATATTATTTATGGTGTGTTGCGCCTGTGTGGATTGACGTTGGTCAAGTTCGGACGAACTTGTGCTGAAAAAATGTTGGGTTGGTCTTTGCATGTGCAGGATAACTCGGAGGCGATCATGGTCTACAGCGAGGACCGGGAGATGGCTTGGTGTGAAGCTATTATCCAGAGGGCCAAGGATATGATTTACAGAATAAAGAAAAAGAGTGGCCGTGATTTTTTTTTAGTGTTGCGAGCGTTTAAAGGAAAAAGACCGGCGGCTATTTAAATTGAGGTGTTGTGCGGCAGTTGTTCTTGGGGTTCTCGGCTGTGATTTTTTTGTGAATGACTGGTTGTGATTCTTGCACCATGAGTCTTGGAGAAAAGCGCAAGGCGGCATAGCGTGGAGTTGAGAAAAGAAGAAGCGGTCAGAGCGCGTCACGTCAGCCTTAATTCGTGCGGGAAAAAGAGATGCCAGAACGTGCGTCCGTATCTCCATCCTTGAGGTGCATCTCATCTACTATTTGGTTTATTTGAGTACTAGTTTCTCCTTCTCACATCACATCAAGGTCAGAGCCTTCCCTTTGCATTGTAAAGCCTGGTAAGGCTTCAATCAACAAGTTCATGACGTGGGAACTAGGAAACTCCACAAAGGTTGTGATATTTTTTGGTGCTTTCTATTGCATTATCATCTAGTGAAACAACTTATAAAAGCATCACATATAATACAAGAAGAACCATTTAAATATTCTTTTCTATATTTTTCTTTATTATTTTTCTATATACTTTCTATGATTTACAGGTTAAAAAAATATAATAAATAAATTTTAAAAAAAGCTTCCGCTAGGCATTGCAATCATTCACCCCCCTCTGATTGCCTATCTTAGTGTGAATCGATCATATATAGGAATTTTGTGTAGTTTCCAGAAAATATATGGTTTACTGAATTTGGATCCTTGAGTTGATAGTTACAACATTTTGAACACCAGGACAGCGGAGGGGAATGCTCGGTGGAGGGGGAAATAGTTGGACTAAGATGCGGGTTGTATCATTGCTATTTTAATTGTTGTTTGTACTGTTATGGTTTATGTTGAGATGAGTTGTTGGCTATAGGCAAAGTTGTTGTGGATTTGATGTCTTCTACCCATTGTTCCGCTTCACGAGGTTGAAAAGTAAGTGCATAACAAAAGGATAGATGATGGTTGATAATTGCTCCTTGTTGTTGAATTATTATTATCATGCAATATTTAATTACTTTTTATTCAGTATGAGATAAATCGATGATGAGAATGTGAAATATGATAAAATGATAAATTGTTGCACATGACATGATAAAAGCATATGAGCCATGTGAGTGACCCCGAGCGTTGAATACCCGAAATCCTCGTGTGTGTACCATACTAATCCTATGATTAGTGGATAGTACACACAACCATAATATTGAGATCATATCCGTACACATCGCATACCATTGATTTACAACAAAAGGGTTAAGTACATAAGTGATCCATAATAAGTTTACAACATAAGGGTTAAGTACATAAGCGATCCATAATAAGTTTACAACATAAGCGACGCATACAATTGAGTTAGAGTGATAGATGATTCTATTTAACATGTATGGTTGTGTGGAGATCGTGGCACGAAAGGGTCCACGGCGATATCCCTCTTGGGCCACTGGATAAATGTGTGGACAGCATCTGCATATCTTTATCTCAATGAGATAGATCATGATTTTAAAAAATGACGGAGAAAACTATATCTCAAGATGACATAGAGTCATCAACATCTTGGTTTGCAGAGCATGTAGTCCATCGGGATCGATGATCTTCTGAGCAATTGTGTTAAAGAAATAACATAACCTCACTATTGTCACTCGAACCTTGTTCGGCAAAATACTTCTAATTGCAACAGAAGGCAATTGTGTCATTAGCACATGACAGTCATGAGAGTTCATGCCAATTACTTTCAAATCTTCCATGGAAATAAGTTTCTTCATGCTAGCGGAGTGACTGGACGAAACTTTCACACCATGCAAGTACTAGCACAATTCAGTTCTCTCGGACTTAGACAGAGTGTAGCAAGCTAGGGGAAGATATGTCTAGCCTTTATCGGTGCTAACTCGGTCCTGATATTCATAACGACCAAATCGTGCCGTAAGTTGACACCATCATTTGTTTTGTCACAAATATTTAGTAAGAGACTAATCAAGCTATCATATACATTCTTCTCTACGTGTGTGACATCGATACAATTGTGAACTTCTATGTGCTCCCAATAAGGTAAGTCATAAAATGTTGACCTCTTCTTTCACATGTTCTTCTGACGGGTCATCCACTTACGTTCCTTTCCAAGCACAACATCGATATCGTTGACTATATAGACCTCTTTCCCTCTAAAAGGCCTTGGTGCTGAGTCATCCTCTTTTTTCGTCAAATTGTTTATTCATCTTACGGTGAGTGATACCTTGGAAGGAACCTACGGCGACGTATGTACACAGTTTTGCGCAAGATGTTCAACCACACACTCTTGATATAATCTAAGCAGTACGGTCAGACTTTGGCTCCTTTTGTACTCAGCCCCGACATGTTACCAAGAGCAGAAAAATCATTGATAGTGCAAAATAACATGGCATGTAGAGTAAAGTTCTTTCATTTATCTGCATCTCATACCTGTACCCCTTCGTTCCACAGTGTCATAAGATCTGCCACCAATCGTGCTAGGTACACATCAATATCATTTCCAGGTTTCTTTGGCCCCTGGATAAGTAGTGACATTAAAATATACTTTCGCTTTATACATAACCAAAGAGAAAGGTTGTACATGCATACATTCACGGTCCAGGTCCTATGTCGACTACTTATGTTACCGAAAGAAATCATTCCATCTGTACTCAATCTAAATATTACATTCCTCAATTCCGCAACAAAGTCTACAAACATCTTATCGATGTTCCTCCACTGGACAAAATCAGCAGCGTGTCTTATCATTCCATCTTTCTTACTCTTTTTTGAGTGCCAACGCAGCAATCTTGCATCTTTTCGGTTTGCAAATAAACACTTCAAACAGGGAATTATAGGCAGATACCACAACGTCTTAGCAGGAGGTCCTTTTTTTTACCTTGATGCCTTCGTCGTCATCAGAGTCATTCTTACGTTTGTATCAGGATGCTTTGCACACTAGACAAATATGTAAGTTTGTATACTCTTTACAGTAGAGGATACAATCATTCGGATATGCATGTACTCTTTCTACTTTCATTTTCAATGGATAAAAAATCTTCTTGGTTTGGCAGGTGGTTCTTTACAACACATTTTCCTTTGTTCACTAGGAGACCTAACAACATTGTAAAACTCCTGTCAGATCAGCTATTGCTTGCTTTCAATTTTAGATGGATAACAACCTTGTGTATTGTGACTTGTAGCCCAGGAACAAATGTTTCTCCGAGTCCTCCATCAAACCCTTGAATTTACTAAACTCTCTCTCACTATTGTTCCCTTCTGCGTCGTGTAGTATCTCATCCAGATTATCATCATGCGACCTATCCTCATCGAAAGCACAGTTCACAATCAGCATATCGTTGTTTCTCTTGACGATGTTATAACTACATTCCCGTATAATTAGAAATACTAACATCTATTCACTAAGAATATATCGATCTATAAGTTAGATCTATAAGCTGTATGCTTTCACCAAACTCCTGAAAGCAGGCTGGTTGCCTCCTTCAATGCAACGCAATGAACATAGATCTATCGGGACCCCGCTGGCTACGCATTTAATAACACAGCGTATCCCAGACACGTCCAACTGTGAACCGTTTGTGATATATAATTATCACAAATGGTTCTCATTAATAACTATCTGTGAACTACTACAGACGGTTCTAATTAAAACCTGTCGATAACGTCTATAATTATCACAGACGGTTTATATTAATAACCATCTGTAAACTATCATAGACGGTTATTAGTAAGAACTGTCTATGATAGTTGCATATAACAGATGGTACACGGTCATGTTTGTAAAATCATCTGTGATAATTACAGCACAAACGGTTCTCCATGAACTGTCTGTGATGAGATGTCCAGTATAGTTTATTTTGTAGTAATGTTAGCTGGTGGGCAGTCTCTGCCCTTCCACATGCTACAATAAGATGTGCCAAAGGATCCCACATGCCACACGCATTTGCAAGTGGTTAGAGCTTGGCTAGATAGAAGATGATGGTTCTTGGATGCATTCCATACCATAGGACCATTGAACATCTGTCAACCGAAGACCAGCGACTAGATAACCAGTGACCAACAACATCCTGATTTAGACGTGAGTGCATATAAGTGCTCCCTAACTTAGCCTCTCGGGGAAACAAAATGGAAACTGAACTTTTCATCTATCTAAACCCTTCAATATATACAAGCCTGCTCTTGTAGTCTTGTAGCCACATCCTCATGGCGGGAGCAATAACATTGTTCTTCTTCTCATTGTTGTTCTTCTGTTCCCATGCCCTGGTGTCCCCAGGGAGCAGCAACGCAACAGCAGCCGATGAGCTCGTGCTCCTCTCGTTCAAGTCCATGCTGTCTTCAGGCCCATCCGAGGGTTTGCTGGCGTCATGGAACACGTCCAGCCACTTCTGCAGCTGGCCAGGAGTTGCTTGTGGTCGTCGGCACCTCGAGAGGGTCATCTCGTTACGAATGGGCTCCTTCAACCTGTCGGGATGCATCTCGCCATTCTTGGGCAACCTGTCCTTTCTCAAGGAGCTTGACCTTAGCAACAGCAAGCTCATTGGGGAGATACCACCAGAGCTCGGCCATCTCGGCAGACTTCAGGTGCGGAACCTAAGCACAAATAATCTCCAAGGAAGCATCCCGGTGGCCATGGGAGGATGCGCCATGCTCACAACGATTGATCTAGGCAATAACCAAGTAACCAATTCCAAGGTGAGATCCCAACTGAGCTAGGTGCCTTAAAGAATCTTGCCAGATTGGGCCTTCATGAAAATGGTTTGTCAGGAGAGATCCCTCGGTCTCTGGCAGACTTGCCATTGATGGAAGCCTTATCTTTGTTCAGCAACAAACTATACGGTGAGATACCGCCTCATTTGGGCAATCTCACCAACCTCGTTCATCTTCTTCTCAGCCATAACATGCTATCCGGAGCCATCCCATCATCTCTTGGCATGTTGCCCAGATTATCATGGCTTAACTTAGACTTCAACAATTTAAGTGGGTTGATCCCCACTTCTGTTTGGAACATTTCCTCTCTGAAACACCTTTCTTTCCAGCACAATATGCTAAGTGGAATTATACCTCCAGATGCATTCGGTGCTCTTCCTCATCTGCAGGAGATATTCATGAACAACAACCGGTTTCATGGCCATATCCCTGCATCAATAGCTAATGCTTCCGATTTGTTGTGAGTGCAGCTTGGTTATAACTCTTTCGTTGGAATCATTCCTCCAGAGGTGGGAAGGTTAAGAAACCTCAAATCGCTCGAGCTCGAAGAAACATTGCTTGAAACTAAAGAACCCAAAGGATGGGAATTCATAACCGCGTTAACAAATTGCTCCCACTTAGAGGCTTTGTTTCTGGGGTCTAATAAGTTTGGAGGAGTCCTTCCTGATTCAATATCAAATCTTTCAATTTCTCTTGAATATTTCTATCTTAACTATAATTCTATTTCAGGAAGCATACCTAAAGATATTGGAAATCTCGTTGGCTTACAAGCTCTCATGCTCAATAGCAACTCATTCTCAGGAACTCTTCCCTCTTCCTTAGGCAGGCTTAGAAATTTGCAAGCATTATATGTAGACACTAATAATATAAGTGGGTTGATTCCATTGACCATAGGAAATCTTACAGGCCTAAATTATTTCCACCTCGATGTGAATGCCTTCAGCGGAAGGATACCAAGCACACTTGGAAACCTGACAAAGCTATTGGAACTAGGTCTTTCAAGCAATAACTTCACAGGCCCAATTCCTAGCGAAATATTCAACATCCGCACACTCTCTATAACTTTGGATATATCCAGAATAACTTGGAGGGATCAATACCACAAGAAATCGGAATCAAAAAATCTTGTTGAATTCTATCTTTGAGTCAAACAAATTATCAGTGAAATCCTAGCGCCTTGGTGAATGTCAACTTCTACATAAACTCTATCCGAAAATAACATCTTAAATGGTAGCATCCCATCAGTCCCGAGTCAACTGAAAGGTCTAGAAATTCTTGACCTTTCAAGCAACAATTTTTCGTGCCAAATACCCAAGTTCTTAGGAACCTTACCATGCTCTATTATCTCAACCTTTCATTCAATAGCTTTGTTGGAGAAGTTCCAAACTTTGGTGTTTTCACAAATGCAACTGCAATCTCAATCCAAGGCAATGGCAAACTTTGCGGTGGCATACCGCTCTACATTTGCCTCCATGTTCTTTTTAGTTGCCAAAGGAAAAACATAAACGTCATGATGATTCCTATTGTTGTTTCTCTTGTTGCAACAATAATCATCCTTGCATTCCTCTACAAGCTTTTTACTTGGCACAAGAAAAGCAACATAAATATTCCTTCAACAATATCCATGCAAGGCCACCCATCGATCTCTTATTTGCAGTTGGTAAAAGCAATGATGGTTTCTCAACACCAATTTGTTGGGTTCTAGGTCATTTGGG
Source organism: Melocanna baccifera (assembly GCA_036346265.1). NCBI lineage: Eukaryota > Viridiplantae > Streptophyta > Magnoliopsida > Poales > Poaceae > Melocanna > Melocanna baccifera. The sequence goes on from CM070706.1 coordinate 24,013,553, forward strand.
GTACAAAGGAGAGTTAGATGATCAAGTCGGTGAAAGCAGAAATCTTATTGTTGTGAAGGTACTGAAACTTCAAACTCTGGGTCACTCAAGAGTTTGGAGCAGAATGCGAAGCAACTGCGAAACCTACGACACAGAATCTTGTGAAGATAATTACAGTTTGCTCGAGTATTGATACTAAAGGGAATGACTTCAAAGCAATTGTGTATGACCTCATGCACAATGGTAGTTTAGAAGGCTGGCTGCATCCTGACACAAATAAGCAAATAGAACAAAAGATCTTGAATCTCCTAGAGAGAGTGACCATACTACTCGATGTGGCTTACGCATTAGATTATCTTCATTGCCATGGCCCCTCACCTGTTGTACATTGTGATCTTAAGTCAAGCAATGTGCTCTTGGATGATAAGATGGTTGCACATGTTGGAGACTTCGGACTCACGAGGATTCTTGTTGAGGGAAGCTCATTTTTCAATCAGTCAACGAGCTTAATGGGATTAAGAGGGACTATTGGTTATGCTGCTCCAGGTTTGCCTTTTCTGTTTTTTGTTCGTGTTTGCTTTGTTTCTCTTTATTTTTTTATAAAATAAAGCATACTTCTAAAGAAACTTATTGTATGTTTCAAAAAAGAAAGAAACTTATGTACGTTTAAAAAAGGTAACTTATTGTGAATTTGCATACTAAATAAGTTTTATACTTTTATGTGATGTAAGTATGTAACCTTTGTTTTTTTACAATATCATGAATTAATCGCAAATTTACAACTATATGCGTACAAAAGTCTAACATTTTTTTTCTAAATATCAATTCAACAGAGTATGGTGCTGGAAACATGGTGTAATGCATGGAGATATTTACAGTTACGGAATTCTTGTGTTAGAAACAATTACTGGGAAGAGGCCAACTGATAGCAAATTCACTCAAGGACTGAGCCTCCGTGAGTACGTTGACCTGGGATGTTGTTGACATGCAGCTGTCTTTGGACCTCGAGAATGGGCTTCAGACTGCTAATGATTCTTCGTACAGAAGAAAGATTGATTGCGTTGTTTCAGTATTTAGACTTGGAATGTCCTGTTATCAGGAATTGCCATCAAGCAGAATGCCAACAAGAGATATCATCAAAAAACTACATGCCATCAAAGAATCTCTCTCGAAAGAATACACAATGTCAAGATGGAAGGTATGCCAATGTTATGCTGGAATGCTTCATGTTCAGATGATTTGTTTTTCTTGAATATACATGAAATCCTTTCTGAAGTGTTTGGATCTGTTTCCTGCAGTGGTGTTTCCAAAATCTAGCATCGAAGGATCACTGGTGTTACACTTCATTTATAGCTAGTAGCTATTTTATTTTTCTTATTGGTGCATCGGTGTGTGACTTCGCTCGTATTTCATTCAGAATTACCACAGCTGAGTTCATAAGCCTGGAGTGTATGGTGAACTGTTGATGGTATGGTCATGTAGGCCAAGTCTAGAAGCCATGGTAATAATGTGCCAGTTTTTTTGCCAGATTTTCTCTGTTTTTCTTTTTTGGTGGAAAACAGTTGGAGTCTCCTACTGTGGTATATTTAGATATAATGAATGGAATGTTACAATATGTATAGAGCAAAAAGCTTAGATTATAAATTCTCTAGCCAATTACAAATGTCGTCATGAGCACTATCCTTAACTCCGTGCAAATACAGAGCTACCACCATCTTGAATCCTCTTTTCCAATTATCAAAACTGTGTTGCAGGTGTTCAAAGATTTCCTCATTTAGCTATTTCAAAATACACCAGGCTGCAATAATAAATATTTTCATGAAAAAAAAAGCAATCCTAGAATTTTGCTTTGTTGGCTGGACCATTCGTACTACATCAATATCATAGTTCCAGTTGATTCTAAAACTTTACCAACACTGTATACTAAATGGACATCCAAAGAAAAAATGGCATGAAGTCTCCTCCACAACTCTGTCACATAAAACACAATTTGGGTTACCATCAATATTATAACTTTTCTCTTCAAGATGTTTCTGGTGTTCAATCTATCCATCATAAGTAGTGAAAACTTTGAGCTTCATTATGCATTTGCTCTTCCAAATATGCAAATATATTCCTGGACTTTGAATTTAACTGAATTGATGGTTGTAACATTTCCTTGAGGTGTATAGTGCATTGCCCTAAATATATGTCCAAGTATCATGTACTTGTTGCTGAACATGAACATTAGTCAACATGCTCTGCAATTCATCTTCTTAGTAAGCCTCTTCGGATAATGGCAGATGGAATTGAATATAGGGTCATTTTGTTGTATGAAATCCCTGATGGACATATCTTGATTCTGGGTGTGGACATACGAGATAGAATCTCAACTTTAATTTCCATTGCCATGCAATAATCAACTTTGCAAAAACATGATTTTGTCATAAATAATAAACATACGTGTGAATATTTTGAGAAAGCATCAATGAGCACTATAAAATATTTAAATGGCCCTGACAGAGATTGTATATGATCACAAATGTCTCCTTGGATGCATTCCAGGAAAGTCAGGGATTTCATCCTTCACTTTCAGAGTAGAAGGTTTAGTAATTAATTTCCCGGTGGCATATGCGGGGCATATAAAATCTTCCTGATTTGGGAAATTCTTTACATTGATAATATATCCCTATGAATTGTTAATTATATTTCTCATCATTCTAAGACACGGGTGGCCTAATTATATCAGGGCAGTATAGGTTGCGAGTGCCTTAATATTAGTGTAGTATAGCCCAGATTCAAATGAAGAAAGTCTTTCTAATATCGTTTTTTACTTGCTTTACACTTCGTAATGAGCAGGTATTTCTTACCATTCTCTTCTTCAGTCTCAACATGGAAACCGTTAGTGCGAATATTTTTGAAGCTTAGGAGAGTTCTAGTTGATTCTAGGTACAGCAAGACTTCTTTTATGACCAAAGTTGTATCCATCGGGAGTATAATTATGGCTCTTTCCGAGTCTATTATACAGGCATCGCTACCGGCGATTGTCGTAAGGCTGCCAACATTCTTGCTAATCAACTAAAAGAATTTCGTCTCTCTCAATATGGTATTCGTTGCGCTACTGTCAGCTAAGCACACTTCATCCATGGGGCGCCACACGTGTTCTAATATAAAGTGCTTTATTAATATGTAGTACAAGAAAATTAACAAATAAAATAAAAATACTTCAAATATTAGAACATATCATCCTAGTATTGACTAGAAATAATGAATGAATTAATTAATATCATCCAATTATCACAAAAAAATAACTTGTTTGAGTACCATTATTGCAAGCCTAACTTATTCCTCTCAGACACGAAATGAATGACAATTAAAGTCTAGATGCATTCTATGCATTAGACTAAATCTGCTAAGAAATCTGAGACTTTGGCTGCTATCTTCTCAGGGATGAGATGCTCTTTATTTGAAATCATGACGACGGTAGCTGCAATGTTAAGAGGGGGTGCTACTATAGGAGTGGAGTCCACCTCCATTGGTGCAGGCAGCTAGTCAGAATTCTCCCCCTCGACAAAAGCAAAGTGGATTTCATACTGCCCTTTTTCACCCTTCTTTCTTTTGGCCTGGAAGGCATTGACGACGTGTTGCGGCTCTTTACAGATATATGATCAGTGCCCCTACTTGCCACACTTTTAGCATGTTTGGTCTTGTTGACCACAGGGCTTGTCATCCCACTTTGGTTTGTTGGCCTTGTTCTCCTGTGGAGCATTTTATTTGGCTTTACCCTTCCTTTCCTTTTTTTTCATTATAGGCTTTCGTACCTTATAGCTCCCAACGTTGGTCTTACGGCCAACGAAGCTCCTAGGTGGCCTTGTGATAATGTTCTTGCGGAGAACTTCATCTTGAGTCTCTGCAACATGCATGATATCGATCAATTCAACAGACTACTTGTAGCTATCTTACGATAGTTGTGCATAGACTGCACTGCACTAGGGTGAAAGGTGGAGAGGGACTTCTCAATCTTCTGCTCATCTGTGATCTACTTGCCATAAAGCTGAAGATTGGTATAGATTCTGTGCAGAGCAAAGTTGTACTCCCTAACCGTCCTAAAATTAGAAAATCTAGGTTGGATACATTCTTGCTCTGCCTGAGGAAGAATGGTGTACTTCATCTTCTTGAACCGCTTCTTGAGTGATGTGGCCATGCGGAGGTGCCTGATGCGGCGCGGTCGTGCGGGGCCGTTGATGGCACCGCGTCATGCTGGGCAAGCGGCGCGTTTAAGTCTGGGCCGGCATCGACGCATGGTGACTCTACCTCGAGGCCGTGCAATGCAGATCCGGCGTGGCCGCAAGCTGGCGCAGCAGTGGTCCGGCGTGTGCTGCGGGCCAGCACAATGGGTGACGCGTGACGACATACAGCAGCTCGGGCGGTGCATGCAGGTGCGTGACAACAGTTCAGGCGACATGGCTGCGGGCTGGCGGCTATTGGAGCTCAGGCGACGGCGCCCTCGCCCCGAGCCGACGACGCGTATGCCACATGCGGGCTGCAGGTCTTAGGTCGTTGGCGCTAGGTTCAGGCTTATGGCACCCGAGAGCAGGCACGTGTGGGTGACATCACTCAAGGCGGCAGCGTTCAGGCTGATGACGACCGAGGAGTGTTGCGCGTGCGGGCGGCGGCGCTGTGTGGTCCGCACTGTCGACACGAGCGGCGTGGAGTGGTGTGGACACCATGCGGGGCGGCGCCGGTGAGGAGGCCGTGGTCGGCTGAACGGTGATGCAACGCGTGCGGGCGACACGGCCGTGTATAGGCAGCGTGCTCGACGATTTTTTTCAGTCAATCTAGAGTACAATCAACATCTACTCTTTTTTCATGTAATCTATCGATTGACATTGTGCCGCCGAATTCTACTCGGCTCACGGTAGATTAGAGCGAATTTGCACTATGGAAAATATCTAGAAAGCTAAATTTGCGGAATTTAAAGCAATCTAGATAGAAAATCCAATCTACGAGTGCTTGGATAATTACCTTCGATCCACTATAGCAATTCGCGCCGATCGATTCCTCCTAGGCAAAAGAGAGAGAGATCAATCACAGAATAATGCAAATAATAAATAATGCAATTAATAGATTGCACATAGAGAAATGAGAGGGGAATTCCTTTCTTTATTGCTTTCTCTGCTCTAATACACTTTACAATAATTAAGATATTTATTTATAGACTAGATGAAGGATGTCTACTAATGGATTAGGTTTTCAGGTTCAGTCCAGGTTTTCAAACATTTGGCACCAGAGGAACGTGGTAGTCAGTGGCGAACCCAGAGCCAAATTTTAGAGGGGGCTAACGGGACATAATATACAAAAGATAAACATACTAAACATAAAGTGAACTATATTTTGCAATCCAAAATCATACATAATTAGAATAGGGATATAGTAAAAATACAAAATACAATAAAGATTGTACCTTGGTAATAGATAATGTGCCTTCTAATGCCCATAAATATATCTAAGCAGTTATCTGCACACAAAAATTAGCAAACTTAGTAATGAAATCAGAAATTGTATTTGTGAATAGTTATAAAGATTGAAAAAGAATGAAACATACCAGGAACTAGGATTGAGTAGTAGTAGTGCAAATACAAGGCAATAGTATTCTACGAGATTTCATGCTTTGAAAGCGTTTTCTAATTCTATCATCATCAAGGTTTCTAAAAATCTCTCGCTCAGTGTAGCATATCATCAAGTCACTGAACCACTCATCTGCTACTCTATTGCGCAAATATGTCTTGATAATATTCATTGCCAAAAATACTCTTTCAACAGATGTTGTTGCTACTGGAAGGATCAATGTTAGCTCAATGAGACGATAGACCAATGGGAATGTTCTATTTTTTCCTGTTTCAACCATCTTTTGAGCTAACTTTGCAATATCACCATATCCATGGAATTCTACACTTCTCTTGACATTGAGAACAAATGTTTGAAGCTGATTTCTTAACAACAAACGGTCAGCTATGTCAAAGTCATCAGCATAAATCTCAGCAAGTCGAACAAGCTTATCTATATCAAACTTGGAGAAAGAGCCTCTTGGATCAAGACAAGACATGCATACCAGTAACTCTGAAGAAACTTCATTAAACCGATGGTTTATCTCTGATGTAATGGCATCAATAACAGTAATGAAAATCTCAACACAGAAATAGTGATGGTAAGTCACTGTATGCTTGCTACGTGCAGACATACCTCTAACTGAAATGAGTTCTTCCATATTTGGCACATGAATCTCATTTGATTCACAAAAGCTTTTTACTCACTGGAATAATGGCTCCCATCCATTGTCTCTCATGTCCTGCAAACGCATTTTCACATCTACAAGCAAATCCATAGCTTCAATAATATCTTGATCTTTCCTTTGCAAAGCAAGTGATAACTCATTTGTAATGCTTAGCAAGTCTATTAATAAATACAAGATAAAAACAAATTCAAAGCTTTCCATTTTCTGTATCAATCCAGATGCTCCACCATGACTTGATGGTTGACATGCATCTTTACTCACAATCTCTAGTACCTCTAATACTGCCTCCTACATTTGGTAAATACGTAGTATAGTTTTTAGATGAGAGCCCCATCTAGTATCGGAAGGTCTAGCTAGGCTCATTTCTTGATGCAATCCTGTGCCAGTGACAGCCTTATCATTCTCTAGCTTCTCTAACAAGACATCTTGATGCTTTGCAAGCAATGCATCCTTTCTTTTATAAGATGCACTCACAGTGGTCACTATCAAGGGAATATAGTTGAAAAAATCGGCAATAGCTCTACTACAACTTGCAATAGTCACAACCACTAACTACAATTGATGGGTAAAGCAATGGACATAGAAAGCATACGGATTATCATCTCGGATCTGCTTTTGCAAGCCATTAAATTCTCCTCTCATATTTGAAGCTCCATCATAACCCTACCCTCATAGCCTAAAAATTGGTAATTGGTGCTCTCCAAGCAAATCAAATAAAGCTTCCTTCAATGCAGCAGATGTACAATTTGATACATGTTTAATACCAAGAAATCTTTCAAAAATCTTCCCTTGATCATTCACAAACCTGTATGCCAATTGCCACAGATTATGCTAAGTTAAAACACAACCACATGATTACACGAATAAATAGAATAATGTAAAAACATAAAATAAACTACCTCAAAATCACGGCCATTTGCTCCTTTATTGATATATCTCGTGACTCATCAATTAGCATGGAGAAATTCCTATCTCCAATCTCCTCCATAATCACCTTTGTGACCTCTTGCGCACAAGCTTTCGCAAGATCCTTTTGAATTTTTGGAGAAATCATCTGACAATTTAAGGGAGCTTTATCGAATGCTTTCTTCACTTCCTCATTCTTATCTTTATACCACTCAACTAATTCTCTAAAATTTCCCTTATTGATGGAAGTTGAAGATTCATCGTGTCAGCGGAAAGCTTCACCTTGCATTAGAAGAAATCTTGCGCAATCCAAAGAAGCAGTCAAACGAATTTTATATGCAATTTCTGACTCTCGGCCATGATCAGAAAGTCGTTGTGTCACACTTGCCCTTTGATTTTTAAAATCCTCATAGTCCCCCCTTGCAATGTTGTGATAACTACTAGGTCCACCAACATGTTTATCAAATGTTTCTAAAGCTTTCTTCCAATTAGAATACCCTGTTGTTGTAAATATATCACTACCAAAATTTTCAGACCTTCTAAGTTTCTTGAAAAGAAAACAATAGAAACAAAAGACCGCATCCTTTTCCACACTGTATTCTAACCAATCATATTTATTGTACTAATATTGTTGAAATGCCCTTGAACAATTATTCTGTATTTTGTGAGGAAAATTATGGCCTTTTGGTTGGGTTGGACCTCTCAACAAATACATCCTTCTCACTTGATCTCTAATTTCATTGTCATACTCATTAATAGGTATACGATTCGCTGGATCAGCGATGATTTCATCGGGATTAAAATCCATCCGAGCTTTCTTTACTTGACTCTCATTAGTATGAGGAGTACTACTTGTATTGCATGAAAAATATTTATGCAATATTTGTTTCTCTATTTCTTGCAACTGTATAAATCAATAAATGATAATAAATAAAACTAAAATATCAAATTGATCACAATTACATAAATTAAAAAGAATAAATCTATGTTAATGACTTAATGTTTCATAATTCATATGGTATTAAAAAGAATGAACCATACCTATTAATGTTTCAACCTTCAATCCAGTGCACTGTTTGTCTATTTCAATAATATAAACAATCTCTTGGCTGTCGGCTCGCTACTTTGAATTCTGATAATCTGATGCTCTCGGTGGTCCTCTCCCCCTCAAAAGCCTCACTCAGCACCCTCTCCCTCAAAAGCCTCCCTCAAAACTCAAAAGCACTTAAGCAGAGGTGCAGAGCATGCCTCACGCCTCAGCACTCAGCCACTCACTCTGCGTACGGCCAGATCTGCGTGCGTCCGCTCCGACCAACCCTCCCGCCTCCGGCCTCGCCTCCCCACCCGCCTCCGGCCTCCCCTCCTGGCTCCCGCATCCGGCCTCCCCTCCTTGAGCTCACGCCGCCGCCTCACAACCTCCCTCTCCGGCGGTCCAGCCAGATCTGGCGCTAGGTGCTCGGTGGATGCGGTGCGATGGTGGTGGCTGAATTGGATCTCGGTGCTCGGTGTCGGTGGCATCGATGCCTCAGTACGTATTTACTGTGTATTTTCTTGATGGGCTACTGGGCTGTGCGTGTGCCGATTAAGCTTTTACTTTGCTCATTTGCTGCAAAGTGTTTTAGGCCCAAATTGGTAATTTATCTGCCTTGTTGTTGGGCTGTTGACCTTTTGCCTTCATAGCCTCGTCATCTCAGCCCGAGCTGGTGGCAGGCATGACGGTGGCCGGCGGCATGGCGCCCCAGCCGAAGGTAGGGGGCTATGGGGGGTACCCACGCTCCGGTCGGAGGTAGGGTGGGCGCCAGCCCCCCCCCCCCCTGACCCACCGGTCAGTCCGCCCCTAGTGGTAGTGATGTGGTAGGATGCCCTTAAGCTCTCTCCGCTTCCATTTTCCTCTCTTACTCCTACCTCGTCCTCGCACCGCCCCACTACAGCCGAAGAAACTCCAGTACTGGATCCAATAGGCACACCGCCACCGGACGCCGACGAGGACCCCGATGATTCTCTAAACTGGCGCCGTGGGTGGCGACGTGGGCTGGCTAGGTGGGCCCCACGCATAGACGTAGGAGATGATGGCGGCAGAGGTGGGGTTTCGCGGTTCATGGCGATGAACACGCCGGAAAATGGATGGCATGGAGGCCAAGAACTTAAATCCTGAGCCACATTCGTCCAGTGCACTTCTACTTCGCTGCCTCACCATTAACTGCTTGCTATGCACCGCCAAGTTCTCCTGACGTTTCAAGGAAAAAGAAAAGAGAAAAAACTATGCACCGCCAAGAATGTGGTTTCCAAAGGATATTAGGTGCGTTCAAAACAATGGTCTATGCGCCTAAATATCTTTTGACTAGCAGAAATTTTCTTTTGTGCAATTTACAACAGCTTCAACTAAGAAAGTTTAGAGTTTACTACTATCGGTGTGCTGGAAATAAGTTGAAGCCTGTCATATGAAATTATGGATCTACACTGAACCTCGCCAGTCACTGTAGTCGCTCTAGGTCGGCTTGTTGGTTTCACTACAGAGTACCAACTGCTGAAGTTACGGTAGGCCAATCTGATTAGTAATGTGATTCGTGATAATCATGTAAGTGGATTAACGACTGACCCATCGAATCATGACAATCTTGAAACTTAAAATTCGTGCCGACCAAAGATGACTATCGACCGACGACCTGCTAGGGGCTGGCTGGCACCTGGCAGTCTCTATCCCCCATTATATATAGTATGATATATCAGAAGCTCGAGTGCTAGACAAGAGACCTTATCCAGCTGACGAAGACGGTAAAGGTGGCAAGATGACTAGTGACCGACGACTTTCATTTGGATCAATATCTATTACGAAAACGCTAAGCAAGATTCTGAGCATAGAACATTGTAAGCCTGGACAAAGGCAACTCGGTTCCACGCGCATAACGCAAATGTAGGCTTACACTCCAAAATTGTACAAAATACTGTAACAATTGCAAAAGAAAATTTTGTATAGTTTTATATGACCGAAGATGTCAATAGAATGAGAGTGAATGGTGCCCACTTCAAATTTTTTTTTTTTAAGTATTCTAGGTTCTACTCTCAGATACTAGAGAGTTATAGAGAATATCACCTTCTTCCAAAGCTATAGATAAAAAAGACTCAATAAATCAAAATTTGATGAAATCCTCAACACCGGCGGTCTAACCTCTCTCACAGGAGGCAGTTTGACCGCCATGGTCACACCGGTCTGACCTCTAAATCAGGATATAAATAGTAATTTCAGTACTATTTTAAATCCAAAAATCAATATAACTTTTGATCTATAGATCCAAATGATATAAAATTTTGTAGGGATTTTCTTTATGTCATCAAGAACTTATTTCAATAAACGATCATAAAAATCATGATCAAAGTTAATATGTTTTTTAGCTTTAAGGAAAGGTGCATCGAAATCGAGTAAAAACAAAAAATGGCGAATATAACTTACTCGTGGGTAGATGATGGCTAAGATGGCTCTAGATGTATTCTCACATGTCACAGCAAACTAAAGCACTGAAGAGCATGACTCAAAAACTCTTGAAACAGGAAATCACTTGGTGAGATCGAAAACAACCAAAACTACGTTTCTTGATGAACTTGCTATCAAAGTGTCTAGATGATAAGAGATTGATTTTTAGATATTATTTCCATCTCATTCACGTCCTTGGCACAGTAAAATCAAGAAAAGGGAAGTTAAGAGATAAAAAACAACCAAATCAATCAAAATATAAGAGATCAATGGAGCTGATCAAATATTGATGTATTACTTACTTGAGGAGATAAGTTAGGATAGAGAGCACATAACACATTCAACTCTTAAACCCTAACCTCAGACATAAAAGAACAAGAGAGATGAATTGGATGCTTAACATAAGTCTCCATCCAATCTTTTTATATAGGTAAACAAATCAGTTATACCTAACTCTTAATACATACTATCTACTTAACACAATAAAAAAAACCGTTAACTCTCTCACATAACCATTCTTCCTCCTGACTCGTCCTCGCACCACGCCGCTACAGCCGAAGAAACTCCAGTACTGAATCCAATAGGCGCGCCGCCTCCGGAGGCTCTAGATCGGCTTGTTGGGAACCACGTTCACTAACACTACAGAGTACCAACTGCTGAAGTTACGGTAGACCAATCTGATTAGTAATGTGATTCATGATAATCATGTAAGTGGATTAACGACTGACCGATCGAATCATGACAATCTTGAAACTAAAATTAGTGCCGACCAGAGATGACTATTGACCGACGACCTGCCAGGGGTTGACTGGAACCGGGCAGGCTCTGTCCCCCTTATATGATATCAGAAGCTCTAGTTGCTAGACAAGAGACCTGTCCGTACCGAAGACCAATGTAGCTGATGAAGAAGACCAATGTTATAATATAAAATATCAGAAGCTCTAGTGCTAGATAAAGAAACCTCATCCGTACCGAAGACCAATGGTCCAGCTGACGAAGACGGTACAGGTGGCAAGATGACTAGTGACCGACGACTTGCATTTAGATGCATATCTATTACGAGAACGCTGAGCAAGATTCTGAGCATAGAACATGTTAAGCCAGGAGAAAGTACAAAGTACTGTAACAATTGCTAAAGAAAATTTTGTATAGTTTAATATGCCTACAGTTTTGCCAAAACTCAATACTCCAAGTCCAAACCAATATTTTGCTGGACTTATTTTTTAAGTACTCGTATCCTTGATTAGTTAGAATACATATTTTTGCCTGCAAAACATGCTGAACTCCATCCTCTAGGATTTTTGTCAAAAGTTTTTTTAAAAAAACTTCTCTGTAACACCTGGTGGCTCAAAATTCACTAATAGCCCAGACCCATGTGAGGTGGGCACGCACGCGTGATTGCAAGCTTGGATTTTCATTCTCGCTTCACCTAAAATGGTTAGATTTGGGCCAACATATATTACATACAAGTATAACTTAATGTAAGCTGGCAAAATGTGGTATAAATGACCCAAAATTCGTTAATAGTTTAGGCCCCATGTGGGCCAGGCACACATGTGTAGCACAATGTTTAGGCTTTCATCCTCCCTTTGCCCTAAAATGGTTAAACGGAAGTGTTAGAATTTAAGCCAGTATGGCTTATATGCAAGTATAACTCAATGTAAGTTGGCAATATAGTGTCTACACGACAGGGTGTTACATTCTTGTTGTAATTTGCTTGAATTTATACTGTAAATCTAATCTACAGTACGTATATACCTACCCCGTTTATTATTATACAATAGAACTACCCAAACAATCTGTTTAATTACACAAAATTGACTAGGTCATAGAATTTGGAACTCCAGTTAGACTGAACATGCCTTCATATACAACGATAACTGGCAGGTGTAGTATTGCCTCCGCAATTCGCAACTGAATTCGCTTCTATCTGAAAGCTCCAGCGTATACAATCGAATTCTTGTAAGCCACATTTTCCTCATGGCAGTAGCAATGAAATCGCTCTGCTTCTTGTTGCTGTGCCTCTGCACCCATGCTCTGGTGTCTCCCTCTCCGGGGAGCGGCAACGCCACGGCCGACGAGCGTGCGCTCCTCTCCTTCAAATCCGTCTTGTCTTCAGGCCCGTCCAGTTTGCTGGCCTCATGGAACACGTCCAGCCACTACTGCAGCTGGGTAGGAGTTGCTTGTGGCCATCGGCACCCGGAGAGGGTCCTCTCGTTGCGGTTGGGCTCCTTCAACCTGTCGGGACGCATCTCGCCATTCCTGGGCAACCTTTCCTTCCTCAAGAGGCTGGATCTTCGTGAGAACCAGCTCACTGGTCAGATACCTCCGGAGCTCGGTCATCTCAGCAGGCTTCAGGTGCTGAACTTGAGCACAAATGCTCTCGGAGGAAGCATTCCTGTGGCTCTGGGGGGATGCACCAGTCTCGAAATGCTCGACCTGAGCAGTAACCTGCTCCAAGGTGAGATCCCTGCTACGATAGGCTCCTTGGAAAATCTTGTCAGTTTGGACCTTCACAAAAATGGTTTGTCAGGAGAGATCCCTCGATCGCTGGCGGAGTTGCCATCGATTGGGTTCTTGTTTTTGTACAGTAATAAATTAGACGGCGAGATACCACCAGCTTTGGGCAACCTCTCCAACCTTTGGCATCTTGATATCATGGACAACATGCTGTCAGGAGCTATCCCTTCATCTTTGGGCATGTTGTCCAGTTTATCTTTGCTAAGCTTGGGCTATAACAAGTTAAGCGGAGTGATCCCCACATCTATTTGGAACATTTCCTCTCTGTGGGGCCTTTCTGTCAATCACAATAAGCTGAGTGGCACGGTACCTCCAAATGCATTCAACACACTTCCCCAACTCCGGTCGTTACTCATGGACAACAATCAGTTTCACGGTCATCTCCCAGTCTCACTAGCCAATGCTTCTGACATTAAGATACTTCAGCTTGGTACCAACTTTTTCAGTGGCACCGTTCCTCCAGAGCTTGGAAGGTTAAGAAATCTCACATGGCTACAACTTGAAAGCACTTTACTCGAAGCTAAAGAACACAAGGATTGGGAATTCATAACTGCATTAACAAATTGCTCCCTGTTACAATATTTGGACTTGGGTTCTAGTAAGTTTGGGGGCGTCCTTCCTGATTCACTCTCCAATGTTTCCACGACACTAGAATATCTCTACCTTTCATACAACACAATTTCAGGAAGCATACCTAAAGATATTGGCAATCTTGTAAACTTACAATCCCTCGTACTCGACAACAATTCTTTCACTGGGACTCTTCCCACTTCCTTGGGTAGGCTGAAAAATCTTCAACTCTTCTCTGTACCTAACAAGAAAATTAGTGGGTCAATCCCATTGACGATAGGAAATCTTACAGAACTAAATATTTTAGTACTCGAGGCAAATGCCCTTAGCGGTAGTATTCCAAGCACGGTTGGAAACCTTACAAAATTGTTGGCACTAAACCTTGCTAACAATAACTTTACAGGCCAAATTCCTAGTGGAGTATTCAACATCCCCACGCTCTCCAAAATTTTGGATCTATCCCACAACAACTTGGAGAGATCAATACCGCAAGAAATAGGGAATCTAAAAAATCTTGTAGAATTCCATGCGGAGTCGAACATGTTATCAGGTGAAATCCCTTTCGCCTTGGGTGAGTGTCAACTTCTGCAGAATGTCTATCTCCAAAACAATTTCTTAAATGGTACTATCCCATCACTCCTGAGTCAACTGAAAGGTCTAGAAAATCTTGACCTCTCGAACAATAAGCTATCGGGTCAGATACCCAGGTTCTTAGGGAACATTAGCATGCTCTATTATCTAAACATTTCGTTCAATAGCTTTGTCGGTGAAGTGCCAAATTTTGGTGTTTTTGCAAACGCTACGGCAATCTCAATCCAAAGCAACGACAAACTTTGCGGTGGCATACCTGATCTACATTTGCCTCCATGTTCTACAGATTTACCAAAGAAAAGGCACAAATTTCTAGTGATTCCTATTGTCATTTCTCTCATTGCAATAGTAGTCATTCTTTCATTACTGTACAAGTTTCTTACCTGGCGCAAGAAAAGCAAAACAAATATTCCCTCAACAACTTCAATGCAAGGGCACCCATTGATCACTTATCTGCAGTTGGCTAAAGCGACAGATGGTTTCTCAACAACCAAATTATTGGGTTCAGGGACATTTGGCTCTGTGTACAAAGGAAAGTTAGATGGTCAAGCTGATGAAAGTACTGATTTTATCGCTGTGAAGGTGCTGAAACTTCAAACTCCAGGGGCGCTGAAAAGTTTTATTGCCGAATGCCAAGCACTGAGGAACCTGCGACATCGGAATCTTGTCAGGGTAATTACAGCTTGCTCAAGCATTGATACTAAAGGGAATGACTTCAAAGCAATTGTGTTTGACTTCATGCCTAATGGTAGTTTAGAAGATTGGCTACATCCTAACGCGATTGACCAAACGGAGCTGAAGCACTTGGATCTCCTGGAAAGAGTGACCATACTGCTCGATGTAGCTTATGCGTTGGAATATCTTCATTGCCATGGCCCTGCACCCGTTGTACATTGTGATGTTAAGTCAAGTAATGTGCTCTTAGATGCTGATATGGTAGCCCACGTTGGAGACTTCGGACTGGCTAAGATTCTTGTTGAGGGAAGCTCGTTTTTCCAACAGTCAACGAGCTCCATGGGATTCAGAGGGACAATTGGCTATGCTGCCCCAGGTTAGTCTAATATGTTTGCTTTTCCATGTTTTTACTTGCTTGCCTTCTTAGTTCCATTTTTCTATCGAAAAGAGCTTGCCACCAGAGAAACTCTCAAGAGGATTTGTAGAAGAACTTAATTTTATCCTTTTATGAGATGTATCCCTTGGTTTTTGTGTATAATGTTACAGACCTAATTTTAAATTTAGAACTGTTTTCAGAAGTCTAATATTTTTCCCCTTAAATGTTTGATGCAATAGAGTATGGCGCTGGAAACATGGTATCGACACATGGAGATATTTACAGCTACGGAATTCTAGTGTTGGAAACAGTAACTGGGAAGAGGCCCACCGACAGCAGATTCAGACAAGGACTGAGCCTTCGTGAATACGTTGAGCTGGGTCTACAAGACGGAGTTATGGACGTTATTGACAGACGGTTGCTTATGGACTTCGAAAATGGGCGTGAGGCCATCGATTGTGTGATTTCGCTTCTAAGACTCGGAATGTCTTGCTCTCATGAAACGCCATCGAGTAGAATGCTAACTGCAGAAATCGTCAAGGAATTGCATGACATCAGGGAACCTCTCCTGAGGGAATACAGAATTGAAGATGGAAGATATGCCAACGTTACGTTGGAGTGATCATGTGTGTGGATATTAATTGTTATGCTCTTATTTCTCAGTGTTTGCAGCTGAATTAGTGATGGTACACTTGATTTGACACTATTTCCCTGGCTGCTTGTCGAAGGACTATCACACCATTTCTGTAAATTATGAACACAGAACACAATTAGTTACTTTTGTAATTATCCATGTTTCTGTTAGATTGTCATAATAAAATTTCCATGTAGGCCTCCCGTGTATGGTGATGGTGTTTGGTTAGTCATGCTAGTAATGTTTATTTTCTAAGTGGAAAAGCAACTATCTATAAATTAAACTGTGGGCGGTATTTCAAAGAGTAGTTTGTCCAAATCTGTTTCATTTTTCCTCGCAAAAAAAAAATCTCTTTTGTTTTTCATGAGTTGAGTTAGCTTGCTTAGGCTGCCGCGTTCGGAACAAAGAAATTCGATAGAAATTATGCAGGAATTATATTATTTTCTGAAAAAATTACTGTGAAAGTTCTGCCTCCCTGTGCTGATGTGGCGGCGTTTGGATATATATAGGGACATGAGCAGTGGAAATAGGAGAGGTATAATAGTGAGAACTGGGAATGGGATACAGGGAGCTTATATATCCCACCATTTTTTATCCCTAGGGAGGTGGGTTTCAGTGGATGGGCTGGATAAGTTTTGTTGGGGAAGTGATCCATCTATGCCCACTCGGCCCGTAAGGCCATGAGGCCCATCAAATATGTAAAATGGTATTTTTACCCTAACTGTAATAAACCTGGTCATAGACATTCTTGTAATATATCCCCTCAAGGGTGTATATATGGCCTGAGGGAGAGAAAGCAGACCAAATTCCATTCATACTACTACACGCCCCCACTTATAGTGTGTAAGGCTCCGAACAACCCTCTCAGATTTTTCCGTAGCCTCTGTCTGATCTGTAGCTATAATAAGTATAAAATTACAAAATTACCCATGAAGCAAAGCTCAGGTTGCACTTCTTTCTAAATGATGTCATTTTGGTCAATAAAATTTTACGCACCATCACAAACACTATCCAATCGCAACAGGCCAACCAAGAGATGGCTTATAGTCTCGTAAGTCGTATCTAGTCGCAAACCCGCCTTATCTTATCCCATCACATTCATTTCAAAAAAAAAAATCTTATCCCATCACATTTCAATTTCACATTCCCATTTTCCATCCAAATGCAACCTGTATTCCCCTCCTGGGCCCACCAGTCATTAATGGCATAACTCCACTGAAAGATGGGTCCAAGTGTCAGCCATCTCCTCTGTTTATCCGTCCTTCCTCGTTCTCTGTACTCTCGGTGGAGTGGATTTTTATATTGGAACCGAAATACGAATCAAACCGAAAAAATCAAAAATTATAATTTATTCGGTATATGGTATTCGGTGTGATTTATATTTTTATACTATTTCAATTTTTAGTGTGGTTTTTAATTCATAAAAACCAAATTAACAAAAATTTTATTTTTCCCTTATGTAAATTTGTAGTAAACAAAGGCTCTTCTTATTTAATTTTGTAGTTATTTTTCAACATCTTAAAAAGAACATTAGTAGATTCTAGAGATATCATTGGCTTAAAAATAAATCCGGTACGATAACACTAGACCTAAGAATATTATTATACGTTAAAACGTTGTGCATATTTCGGTTAACCAAAAAACCGAATTAACCAAATCTAAATAATTTGGTTAATTAGTGAGAGACCATGTGGAGGTAACCCCGGTAGTGTGATGAGTAATTGACGAGTGTCCTAAAGTCTGAGTTTGTTCCGGGCATTATTTTTACTGACGCGGATATTTATTTAAATCATCTGGTGCGGTGCTATGAAATATATTTTCTTGTCCGTGATCGCAGGGCGCCGAGTGGAGTCGTGGCAAGACACGAAGGATGGACTAGGCGCAGTGGCGCCGAGGTCGAATATCGGGATGTGTCGAAGACGACGTGGACTCGAGGTAATCGCGAGGCGTCGCGCAAGATTCGAGGAAGCTTCGGGAAGGTGCGGAGGGGCGTTTTGGAAAATACGCAAAGCTGCACAAACGGAAGCGGTTTTATTTGGAAATGATCCATTAGTGGAGAGGTGTTGTGACCTAATGGGTATAATGTGTAAACCCATTAGTGGAGAGATATTGTGACCTAATGGGTATAATGTGTAAACCCATTAGTGGAGAGTTGGTGTGACCTAATGGGTAAAGTAGGCTACTAAACCCATTAGTGGAGGCTATAATAGAGGTGCTCTCTAGGTGAAGAAGTGCACCTTGAGAGAGAGAGAAAGAGAAATGGGTATGAGTATTAGGGTTTCCTAATGCTTGTGCTCTTGGGAGAGAAAATTTATATGCAAGTTCTAGGGTTCTATTCTCTCCTTGTGTGTGTTCTTGGATGAGACATGGAAGAGTTGATATAAACATTCATCGCTCTTCGTCTCAATATGAACATGCTTGTTTTATATCGTGTGTTATTTACTTGCTTTCCTTTTAATTAATGTTCTTGTCTAGTGCTACTATATATTTATATATATGCGATATGAAGTTCTTATGGATTTATTTACAGTTCTTAATTATCGTATTACATAGTCGCTTTGTTGTTATTTAAATTTTTTGTTCTCGTTCTAGCTGTTTTATATATATATATATATATTTGCTTAGAACGGGGATTCATCTCAAAGCGCTTTGGCTAGTTCATCCCGAAAGCAAAGTTTTTAGTTCCATCTCCCTTTCTCTTTTCTTTGAGCTGTTCATCATATTTTTGTAGTTCTTGTTATTTCTTGTTCTATTCTTGATGTGAGCAGATTTTCTTCTTGTCTTTGTCTAAAATACTACTCAATCTGGAAATACCCCAACGCTAATTAACTAATCAATTCCGAGAGTAGTAGGATGAATCTTCAAGCTCTTCCTTTGTTTGTTCGTGTGTTTCTTGTTTGGGCGATCTGCAGATAAAACTCCTTGCGGCGAAGTGTCCGTAAATGACTTTGAGCTCCTTGCTTTGTGTGTAGTAGCCAAAAGTAATTTTCAGCAAGCAAGGTTCTATCCACCTCATTTGCGTGGATCGCTTTAGTTTCTTTTGGTTTCGCTAGTTTCTAGTTCATTGATCGCAGGAAGTGATTGTGTTTTCTAGTGTGCGCTTTGGTTCTTTGCGCAATGATCCTCCTGTGTGTCCAAGTTCACTGTTTCACCAGTTGTCCGTAGACAATTTTACGTGGTCGGGTGTTGCTATGTGCTTACCGTTCGCCACAAGATTAGTATTGTTTTTGGGCAGTATTTTGATCTCTGTTGATTCGATTTTGGGTGCGTGGGTGTCTTCTTTTGGCCAGCCGTTGTCCTTTCGGTCATTGTCGATCTGCAATCCTTAAATCGAGTATCGCTTCGGTCGATTGGCACAAGGGTCCGTGTTCACTTGCTGCACGCAATGTTTGCTTTTAAGTCCTCCTTTAAGGGGTGATCGGTTTGGCTTTTTTCACTTCACTTCTAGCTTCACTTTTTCACTATTCACTACACTATCCACTAACTCAGCTACAGTGTTTTTTCAGCCAGCTACAGTGTTTTTTCAGCCAAAACCCAAAAGCCATCGCTATTCCGATCACCCCCTAAGTGGTTTGGTAGCCTGTAGCTCTCCGTCAAGGAAAGAGTAGCAAATAGTGTATCGTTTTCTTTTGCTGATTTCAACAATTTTGCATGCAGATCAAATAGCGGTATTTTTAGCTGAAATTTTTACTGGTTAATCTCTGATTTATGCTGAATTTTTCTGTGTCGCATGCGTTCCAAATTTCAGCAAAATTAATTTTAATTTTCTGTGAGGTGCTTTGTTTTGCTTCTTTTTGAAAAATCAGTGTTCGATTTCTCGGGGTCGATTTTAAGCGAGCGACATTAACCCCCCTCTGTCGCCATTTCGGTCCTACAATTGGTATCAGAGCCGGTTAGCTCTAATTAATAGATCTTAACCGGTCTCAAGAGCCATGGCGACGACAAGTACTCGACCAAGCCGCCCGCTTTCGATGGCATCGACACCTTCCGAAGAGCCGAATGGAGACTTATATCCGTGCCCGGGGTATGCCATCCGCGCAAGGTCAAGACCCGTTTTGTTGTTCCTGCCGATGAGGACATCAATGCTAATAACATGGCTGATGTTGAAGCAAATGCTAAGGCAAGGAACATTATAATCCAGGGTCTGAGCAGGAGCGAATTTGATCGCATCTCTCATCTCACGTCGGCCTTCGACATCTGGGTGACCTCGACGCATATCATGAGGGCACCACCCGATTAAGACGGTTCGACAGACCAGCCAAGCGAGATTACAACAAGTTTGAAATGCTCATTGGTGAGTCCTTGGATGAGTGCTTTCGAGATTTCACAAGATTCGAGCAATCTCCGAGTGCCGGTCTCACATACTCCGACTCGGACAACGCTCGACAAATGCTTTCTGCTCTTGACTTGCGTATTTGGGAGATGAAGGTGACTACCATCAAGGATACCACGGACCTCTCGACTTTGACTCTTGATGCGCTGTACTCGCGTCTCAAGACTCACGAGATTGACATTGTCTCTCGCAAGTCGAAGTCACAGTCGATGGCTCTAGTCACCGATCCCGCCGCTTCGGTCTTTCTTCCGATTTGCCGTGTGGATTCTCCTTGCTGCTCTCGTGACATAACCGATGATCGCTAGAGCAGCTCGAGGATGAGCAACCGCCCTCCTAGCTCGGAAGTTTTCCCATGCTTACAAGAGGAGGAGGGACAGAAAGAGGAGTGGGCCGATAATTTGTTTCGAGTGTGGTGGCCCCAACCACATTCGGGCAAATTGCCCCAAGCTGGTGAAGGGCAAGAACGACTACGGCGGTGTGAGCAAGAACGACTACATCGACAAGAACCGCAACAAGAAGCCCCTAGTTCACGCTCAAGGCAAGAAGAAGTTCCGCAACTTTGGCAAAGCCAAGAAGCTCTTCCACCGCGTCCTCACCGCTTTCGACGACATCGACTTCAGCGACGTGGAGGGGTGGAGCGACGACGACGACAAGGATGATCAAGATCCCAAGGACGGCGACGACTTCATCGGCATGTGCTTCATGGCCAACGACAACGACGTCAGCGACAGCGAGCTCTACAGCGACTCCGATGAGGTAGGTCCCTCCTACGACCAGCTCTATGATGCATTTCTGAAGCTAGAAAGTTTTATGCTAGATCTAGAGCTAGGGTCGTAGATCTTGAGAAGGAAGTAGAGAGCTTGTCACGGGAGCATACTTCACTTATATCTGCTCCCTCCCGTGACGATTGTGATGTTTGTTCTTCTTTGCTTGGAGATATGGAGAAGCTAAGGACCTCGCATGATAGTTTGTCTTCTAAGCTTGATATTGTTAAGGAGGAGAATGTTAGTCTGCTTGCTGAGTTAGAACTGAGTAGGATGGCTGTTACCCTGCTTACTACTGATCAGACTACTTCTCCCACCTCTTGTGAGGTTAAGGACATTGCCACTAGAGGACCTTATGCCATGCTTCTTGATCTGCCCGAATCTTGTGAAAATTGCAATAACTTGAAAATGAACTTAAAACGGGCGGATCATAAAATTGCTGAATTACATGCTTCTTTGCTTGAGCCAATTACTTCATGTTTGAACTGTCCCAAATTAACTGCTGAACTTGAATCTGTTTCAAAACAGTTTCAAGAAATGGTTGATTACAACAAGAAAATGGCTAAATATGCTTCTAAGGACCCTGTTAGCTCACCATGCAAAAACTGTGATAAACTAAAATCTGACTTGATTACTTTGGAAGAAAAATGTATGAAGTTAACTAAGGATTTACTAGAGAAGCCACAATCTTGTTGTGATGTGTGTGCCGGTGTGGGGGAGAAGCCCAAGGGTAAGGTAGAGACGCCTAGCAACGTGAGCCAACCTGCTAGTAGTAGGACTGTCCCATCGTGAGTACCGTGCATGCACAAGCCATTCTTTCCTCTCTGTTGGTTCTTCTTCCGCTTCCTTACCCTCTGCTTGTTCCTCTTCTCCTGCTCTTCTTGCACCTCTCTCTTCGGGAGTGTCGATCTTATGAACACTCTCGAGAGATTTGTAGGAGGCAAGAAGAAGCTAAATCTTATTCTAGACCAATCTAAGATCTGCAGATTTAATCGTGGTTTAGGATATGATTTCTATGAGGATATGAGGAAGCGCCCACCGCCGTGCTCGCACTCCATAGCACCGTGTGTCATCGAGATCGAGCCCAGACCGAGAAAGTCCAATTCAAATCTGCGGGCTTTGTCCAAGGGATCTCTGACAGTAAGGTGGTAACACCGATTACTTCGACCTTCCAGAAGGCGAAGTTTCATTGTACCTTCTGTCAGAAGGATGGACACATGATCGAGAGATGCTTCAGGCGCGCCAGGATCGCGCAGAGAGACCGTGTTGCAGCTCTTAGGCGTATTCAGGGTCAGCCTCAGACCTTGAGTATACCTAAGACCAACACAAGGTCCAGGTTTGCTACTGTTGATGCTTTTGGGCAATATCGAGGACTTGGTTTTTCTGGTTCTTCTGATTTTCGTCCTCGATTTGCCCCAGGTCATGATATCCGCCGTCCTGAGGGTAGATCTCGTTTCCATCGAGATAACTACCCGCGGCGAGATCAGCGTGTTGTTGGTACTCCGACTCGCTCTCCCGTAGCAGTCGGATCCAATAACAGCTTCAGGTCTTCACTAAGACCATCGGCTTCTTTGAGTAACAGAGAGCGTAGGGTAGATAGAGGTCAGTCGTGTTTGACTACTTCATCTGCTCGACGTGTTATTCAGTATTGGGTGCCAAAATCATCGCTGATTTATCCCAAGATCGAGACTTTACTCTGCTTGACTCAGTTCGACGGCGTGGAAGGGAAAGGTTTGGCTCGTAGACTCCGGGTGTTCACGACACATGACCGGAGATTCCCGTTGGTTTTCTTCTCTTGCCCGTGCTCCCGGTGATGAGACGATCACCTTCGGAGATGCTTCATCTGGGCGTGTCATCGCCAAAGGTACTGTGCACATTAATGATTCTTTTGTTTTAAAAGATGTGGCCTTGGTTAGTAAGCTGCAGTATAATTTGCTTTCCGTTTCTCAGCTTACCGATGACGACTTTGAGGTGAGTTTTAAGAAAAACAATTGCAAAATTCTTGATTCTTCTGTAGTCCGTTTATGGATTTCGCTTTGGGAGGATCTTTCGTGCTGATTTTTCCGAGTCTTCCGTGATCCTCTCGTGTGTTTAGTTGCTTCGATTCCCGCGACCTTTCTTTCTCGCATAGGAGACTTGGTCATATTGGATTTGACCATTTGACCCGACTAGCGCCATGACCTCATTCGTGGTCCGCCAAGCTCAAGATGGTCAAAGATCTTGTTTGCGCTCCTTGCCGCACGGCAAGATGGTCGCCGCTTCCCATCCTCCGGTCCACGATCACTATGACCGATGCACCGACACACTGCTCCACATGGACACGCTTGGACCAGCTAGAGTGCAATCACAGGAGGGAAGTGGTATGTTCTTGTCGTGGTTGATGACTTCTCGAGGTATTCTTGGGTGTTTTTCTTAGCCTCAAGGATGAGACATTTACCCATTTTCGGTCTTTTAGTAGGCTTTCTGTTGAGCTCCCGGTGCCTTACGAGCGATCCGCAGTGACAATGGCACGGAGTTCAAGAATTCCTACTTTGAGAGGTTTTGCGATGAGACAGTGTAGAGCACCGCTTCTCTTCTCCATACGTCCCACAATGAGAATGGCGTCGTGGAGAGGAAGAACCGTACTTTGGTCGAGATGGCGGGACGATGCTCGATGAATACTCTACACCGCGAAGTTTTGGGTGAGGCTATAGCCACCGCGTGCCATGTTTCAAATCGAGTTTTTCGAGGCACACTTGCATCGCACTTATGAGTTGAGATACGGGCAAAGCCCGGTGTATCTCATTTTCGTGTTTTTGGTTGCAAGTGTTTTATTCTCAAGTCCGGGAACCTAGATAAGTTCGAGTCACGTTCTTGTGATGGAATTTTTCTGGTTACTCGACTTCTTCGCGGCTTATAGGGTTTGGAATCATGAGTCTAGCAAAATGGTAGAGACTGCGAGGTGACCTTCGATGAGGCCACCGGGACTAGGCCCGATATCTCGAGTTCATGAGAGCGGTCTAAGCCCATCTTTGTGGATGATGAGGAGGATGACGATGAGAGTTGTCCACCCGATCCAGCTTTCTCCTCCTCTTGAGGTGCCTCGCTTCTTCCACCGCACCTCAAGGAGATCACCCATTCCTTCCGCATCCTCGGAGCTAGTGGCTCTGCTCCTACCTCATCGGCTCATGAGGTAGAGGCCACTTCTTCTTCTCATCCAGACCTCCCAACACATTCAGCGTCGCCATCCTTCCGAGCGGATGATAGGAGATCTTCATGAGCGAGTCACGCGCTCAAAATCTGGCTTATCTCTTTTCTGCCTACACTCTGCCTTTGTTGCCACTTTCGAACCCAAGGATGTTTGTCATGCTCTTTCTGATGAGTCTTGGGTCAATGCCATGCATGAGGAGCTAGAAAATTTCGAGAGAAACAAGATCTGGTCGCTTGTCGAGCCCCCGCGAGGTCACAATATTATTGGGACTAAGTGGGTGTTCAAGAACAAGCAGAGCGAGGATGGAGTGGTTATTCGGAACAAGGCTAGACTGGTAGCTCAGGGGTTCTCCTAGGTTGAGGGTTTAGATTTCGAGGAGACCTTTGCCCCTGTAGCCAGACTTGAAGCCATTAGAATCCTGCTTGCCTTTGCAGCTTCTAAGGGATTCAAGCTTTACCAGATGGACGTTAAGAGTGCCTTTCTCAATGGCTTTATTGAGGAAGAAGTCTACGTCCGACAGCCTCCTGGTTTCGAAAACCCCAAATACCCAAACCATGTCTTCAAGCTTTCCAAAGCTTTGTATGGACTTAAGCAAGCTCCTAGAGCCTGGTATGAGAGGCTTAAGTCCTACCTGTTGAGTCATGGTTTTGAGATGGGTAAAGTAGACAAGACCTTGTTCATTCGTCGGCATGGCACTGATCTTCCGCTTCGTCTAGATTTATGTGGATGACATCATCTTTGGCGGCTCCTCACATGCTCCGTTTCTCAGTTTTCCGATGTCATGAGCTCGGAGTTTGAGATGAGCATGATGGGCGAGTTGAGCTTCTTTCTTGGCTTCCGATCAAGCAAACTCGAGAGGGTACCTTCTTGCATCGGGGCAAGTACACTCGAGACCTCCCAAGCGCTTTGACATGAGTGATGGCAAGCCAAGATTCTACTCGATGGCGACAACGACTTCACTTGATCCGATGAGGATGGCGAGCCGCTTGATCGAAGGAGTTCGAAGCATGATTGGTTCCTCTTGTACCTCACCGCCTCGAGACCGACATACACTTCTCTGCGTGCGCCAGGTGCTCGATTTCAGGCTTCTCCTCGCGCATCTCACCGACAGGCGGTGAAGCGTATCTTTCGGTACCTTCGAGCTACCATTGACTATGGTATCTGGTACTCTTCGTCTTCCTATCTTTCCCTCAGAGCCTACTCCGATGCAGACTTTGCTGGTTGTAGGATAGACAGGAAGAGCACTCGCACCGCCAATTCATTGGCACTTCTCTTGTTTCTTGGTCTTCTAGAAAGCAGTCCGGTGTTGCACAGTCCACCGTAAAGGCCGAGTACGTTGCTGCCGCCAGTTGCTGCAGCCAGGTACTTTGGATGGCTTCGACCCTGCGGGACTTTGGGTTAGTTATCGACAGTGTTCCACTCTTTTGTGATAACACTTCTGCGATTAACATTGCCAAGAACCCAGTGCAACACTCCCGGACCAAGCACATCGATATCCGTTATCACTTTCTTAGAGACCATGTGGAGAAGGGTGACATAGTGCTCCAATTTGTGGAGAGTGACCACCAGTTGGCTGATATCTTTACCAAGCCATTGGATAGCTCTAGGTTTTCAGCTCTGCGGGGAGAGCTTGGGGTGGTTTGTCCTTATGGACTGTTGTGAGGGGGAGCTTTATGCTTTACTGTTTTTATTATGTTGATTATGCTTTTACTCCTTTCTGTTGCATAGCATTCGGGGTGCATTGGAGTTAGTCCTTCTAGCATAGGTTAGAGTGGTATTCTTGTCTAGTTGCTTAGATTTCTGCTCTTATCTTGTGATTCTAGGATGCTGCTTATTAGCTGTTTCCTTTCTCACTAGGTTGAGCTCACTCACGGCTTGTAGGTTCTAGCGAGGGTTGGGCCATCCTCGGCAGACAGTGCGTGTTTTGCTCTCTAGTGTGTGTGCTAAACAACACCGATAGTCCTAGAGTCTCATGGGGTAGATGAGAGTCAGTCTGAGCCATATTATCCTCTACATCTTATCTATGCTTTAAGGACTATCCGTTTGGATTTTCTTTGCCAGCTTCTCGTTTTACTGCTTTGGTTCAGGGGGAGTACATTTGGGTTTGCTAGAATTTAATTTTGACATAACTCAACTTGAACTAAAAGTGCATCTCACTTTGAGGGGGAGCTGGATCTTCTTGCATTTCAGTTTGCATTGTAATATAACTACATGGAGCCTTGATTATTATCCAATTATGATCTGTTTACAATGACTTACATCTTGCTATGATCTATGCTTAATTGCTAAAATTTTCATGACTTTATATGTGTAGTCTAGTCTTTGCCATGATAAGTTGATTAAAAAAAAACTACACAACTTGAATTAATTCATGTCATGGTAGCTCTTGAGACTAGTCTGTATTTAGTTATCCTTTTATGATTCATGCCATGTCAAATAGGTTGAGTTGAGTCATGAACCTTTATTGAGCTTTCGATTGAGCTATGTTAGTTCTTTTATGAAGCATGAATTAGCATTATCTCCTTGGTCTAAGGACTAATTGCAACAAAAGCAAAATGATCTCTTTTTGTGCGAAAAACCGATCTCACCAATTCACTCTCATGAGACGGCTTGCCATTGCACTAGGCATGAACTCAGGGGGAGTTTTGGTTGACCAAGATCATTTCCTTAAGCTTTTCGCTTGGAGTGATCGCATGAGGCTTGAGATCTAGCACATGGCTAAGAAATTAAAATTTGTGAAAATGGTTGAAGCTTAGGAGGCAGTTGTGGATGGCTCCTAGTCCAGGACTTGCTTTACTAAGATAAACCAAATATGATTTTCAGCAAAAGTTATATGTGCTAAATTTGCTTATTCACAAAAAGACCAAGTACTTAAACAAAATGAACTTGTAGCACTCTAAACCGACTCAATATTAGCTTCTTGATTTCACTTAGATTATTTGACATGGCTTGCATCATCCTTGGATACCTTTAGCTAGACTACAATCATGTTTGACTTGACATGTTAAGAAATTGGATCCATTTTCAGATTATGACTTATTTGGTTTAGCTTTTCTATACATAAATCGTCATGATCTTGATAGCATTCTTATGAATTATAGCTTGGTGTAATACTCGTAAAATCATTATGGATAATCTTCATGGCTCCGAATGCTTAAAATAAAGAACACACCGTCATTATATTCTCTCTTGAGTGTCTTGATGATTTTATTGCCAAAAGGGGGAGAAGTTTGGAGAAAAAGCCTTCTGGAGCTTTGCAAAAAAAAAAATTTGCTCTTTCAGTTTTTGCTCCAGTTTTCTCTTTTGTCGATATGGTCTTACTTACCTTGATTTTCTTTTAGACCATATTTGACTTTCAAACTCAACTTTATATGCTTTTTCGGTGTTTGTCAATATACTCATCAAGGGGGAGATTGAGAGACCATGTGGAGGTAACCCCGGTAGTGTGATGAGTAATTGACGAGTGTCCTAAAGTCTGAGTTTGTTCCGGGCATTATTTTTACTGACGCGGATATTTATTTAAATCATCTGGTGCGGTGCTATGAAATATATTTTCTTGTCTGTGGATCGCAGGGCGCCGAGTGGAGTCGTGGCAAGACACGAAGGATCGACTAGGCGCAGTGGCGCCGAGGTCGAATATCGGGATGTGTCGAAGACGACGTGGACTCGAGGTAACTGCGAGGCGTGCGCGGCAAGATTCGAGGAAGCTTCCAGGAAGGTGCAGGAGGGGCGTTTTGGAAAATACGCAAAGCTGCACAAACGGAAGCGGGTTTTATTTGGAAATGATCCATTAGTGGAGAGGTGTTGTGACCTAATGGGTATAATGTGTGTAAACCCATTAGTGGAGAGATATTGTGACCTAATGGGTATAATGTGTGTAAACCCATTAGTGGAGAGTTGGTGTGACCTAATGGGTAAAGTAGGCTACTAAACCCATTAGTGGAGGCTATAAATAGAGGTGCTCTCTAGGTGAAGAAGTGCACCTTGAGAGAGAGAGAAAGAGAAATGGGTATGAGTATTAGGGTTTCCTAATGCTTGTGCTCTTGGGAGAGAAAATTTATATGCAAGTTCTAGGGTTCTATTCTCTCCTTGTGTGTGTTCTTGGATGAGACATGGAAGAGTTGATATAAACATTCATCGCTCTTCGTCTCAATATGAACATGCTTGTTTTATATCGTGTGTTATTTACTTGCTTTCCTTTTAATTAATGTTCTTGTCTAGTGCTACTATATATTTATATATATGCGATATGAAGTTCTTATGGATTTATTTACGTTCTTAATTATCGTATTACATAGTCGCTTTGTTGTTATTTAAATTTTTGTTCTCGTTCTAGCTGTTTTATATATATATATATATATATTTGCTTAGAACGGGGATTCATCTCAAAGCGCTTTGGCTAGTTCATCCCGAAAGCAAAGTTTTTAGTTCCATCTCCCTTTCTCTTTTCTTTGAGCTATTCATCATATTTTTGTAGTTCTTGTTATTTCTTGTTCTATTCTTGATGTGAGCAGATTTTCTTCTTGTCTTTGTCTAAAATACTACTCAACTGGAAATACCCCAACGCTAATTAACTAATCAATTCCCGAGTAGTAGGATGAATCTTCAAGCTCTTCCTTTGTTTGTTCGTGTGTTTCTTGTTTGGGCAGTCTGCAGTATAAAACTCCTTGCGGCCAGAAGTGTCCAGAAATGACTTTGAGCTCCTTGCTTTGTGTGTAGTAGCCAAAAGTAATTTTCAGCAAGCAAGGTTCTATCCACCTCATTTGCAGGATCGCTTTTAGTTTCTTTTTGGTTTCGCTAGTTTCTAGTTCATTGACTGCAGGGAAGTGATTGTGTTTTCTAGTGTGCAGTTTGGTTCTTTGCAGTGCAACAGTCCCTGTGTGTGTCCAAGTTCACTGGTTTCAGCCAGTTGTCTGTAGACAATTTTCTGTGGTCGGGTGTTGCTATGTGCTTACTGTTCGGCCACAAGATTAGTATTGTTTTTGGGCAGTATTTTGATCTCTGTTGATTCGATTTTGGGTGCGTGGGTGTCTTCTTTTGGCCAGTTTGTTGTCCTTTGGTCTGCATTCGATCTGCAGTCCTTAAATCGAGTATTGCTCTCGTCAGGATTGGCACAAGGGTCCAGGTTCACTTGCTGCACGCAATGTTTGCTTTTTAAGTCCTCCTTTAAGTGGTTTGGTAGCCTGTAGCTCTCCGTCAAGGAAAGAGTAGTAAATAGTGTATCGTTTTCTTTTGCTGATTTCAACAATTTTGCATGCAGATCAAATAGCGGTATTTTTAGCTGAAATTTTTACTGGTTAATCTCTGATTTATGCTGAATTGTTCTGTGTCGCATGCGTTCCAAATTTCAGCAAAATTAATTTTAATTTTCTGTGAGGTGCTTTGTTTTGCTTCTTTTTGAAAAATCAGTGTTCGATTTCTCGGGGTCGATTTTAAGCGAGCGACATTCACCCCCCTCTGTCGCCATTTCGGTCCTACAATTAGGTTTGGCTTTCTATTTTAATTCACATAATTCAGTTGTTAACTTTAAAAATCGAAATATTTTTTTGCTAAATAAAACGAATAAACGGAATGTCCATCCCTAAGTACAACCGAAGAAAACTCAAGCAATGAGAATACGCGACAGGCGTGGGACGCCGACGAGGGGCCTCGAGGATTGCCTCCACCGACGCCGCGGGCGGAGGCAGTGGGGCGATGCTGCCCCACCGAGGGAGCGAAGCAGGATGAAGCGGCAGCGGTGATGGCCTGTGATCGGAATGTAGGCAACGTCTTTGTTGGCCCCCGGTGAGAGCGCCAGATCGGCTTCCGTTTGACGCGCGCGGTCAGGTGGACCTCTGGGTGACGAACAGGCCGAGGGGATGGAGCCGGGGGTAAGCGCTCGAATCCTGAGTTCCTTAGCCCGTAGCTGTAGAACGATTCTTCCTTGCAGCTTTTGCATTCGGTGCCTCGCCATGAACTGCTGCAATGCTTGAATCGATAAAAGCGTTGCGGTTTCTGAAGAATATAAAGACGCCTTGATGTGTGCTCCAAAGATCACTGCAGTAAAATGATATCTTTGCATTTCACCTGACCCAAGGTTCGATACTTGGTACTTACCAACATTTTCCTTTTGAATGCTACTACAATACTAAAAGGACCATTCTATGGCAAATCCTGAATTACCCCAAGTTTAAACGGGCGATTATTTCGGCGGAAACTTTGAGAGCGAAGTATCGTATCTAATGCCAAACTTATCATTTGAGCTAAGCTTACATTAAAGTTTTGACACGGTATGGATTTTGAGCTATGCTCACTTTCTCAGCAGTCAGTACTTGATATCGAGCCATTATTGTGACACCTGGGGGCCAGATTCAGCCTAGATCCAGTCCAACCCAGTCCAGAATAAACCCTATATATATAGAGGAGGGAAATCGGGAGAAGAAAAAAAACATGTTTGCTTTCCCCTCCTCCGAACTCTCCCAAGCCCCGCTGCTCCTGCTGCTTCTGTGTGCTTGCACTGCCGCTTGTAATAATTATTTCATACTTATGAAGTTATATATGTACGCACGGTATTAATATTTCTATTGATAGGGTGCGCCTATCCCTACAACTGTGCTGGAACAGGCCAACTTTGCACAAATTCGAGGAGGGCGTGCATTCATTTTGATGTCTAAAGTCATAAAATCAGATAAAGAGTTTCACAATGTAGAATGATTTTGTTTGGGATAAGATTGGCATTAATTATACATGTGTATTTGTTAATGGACATTTTTGTGTCTGAAATGAATTGAGAGGTGAATTGGATGTATACATATGTGTTGATCTACTTGTTTCAGAGAGCATGGCTAGCAATTTCTGAGGCTAACCAATAAATAGAAATAGATTTAGAAAAAGAAAAGAATATCATAGACAGTTTGTAGTTAAAACCGTATGTGATATTTAGCTATTACACACGGTTTTTAAGAAAAACCGTCTGTGATAATCACTATCACAAACAGTTTGTAGTTAAAAACTGTTTATGATATAAATATCACAGACGGTTCAAAAGCTATCTGTGATGACCTCATATCATTACTGACCCATTAATTCAGTCGGCTCATGAAACTGTTTGTGATGACGTTTTTCAATCATATATGATAACGTTTTCTGTATGTAGTAGTGTTTGTAACCAAATGGCTATGCAAAAGCAAGCGGCTATCCACGTTCACTAATCACTACAAAGTACCAACTGCTCAAGTTACGGTAGGCCAATCTGATTAGTAATTCTAGTCAGCAACATGTGCATCCACACGGATTAGATACTTTAAATATTGTTTTTTCATAGAAAACTTGGTTAGTGATACTAATTCCACATGGATTAGTATATGGTGGATGAAATCTGCACCATTATAAATATTGCACATTTTTACTCTCTTTGATACAATATGGTTTAGTTAAAATGCTAAGCTATATGATTTTCCTAATTCTATAGTTTTTCAAATATTGCCTCTAGCAAATAAAAGAACTCGAGCCTATTTTCGTTGAACCTTGTAGGTATAAATATTGTATTCTGTGTGTTAGCTCATAAAGTATTGTTGCTTGTGCTTACCCTTGCTCAAAAAATCCATTAAAACCTGTGGACCAAGGACATTATGCATACTAGAATGCCCCTAGGAGCTGATGGTGAAGAAGACGGAGGAGTTTAGTTAGCCTCTAGTAGTCTATGTCTCACCTCAGTCTTGCTGACTAAGTTAGTGTTTGCGTGTGTTGAGAAACCCCTCGCTGGCGACCAGTCCAAGAGATTTCTCTGCTAAGAACAAGAACGAATTAACCACAGAAGACAGAATAATAGATTGAACACACAGAGAGGTAGAGAGAACTCCTGGTCTTTCTTTATTGCTTCAATTCAATGGGGTACAAAATCAGCCATATGACTCTCTATTTATAGGGGAGGGTGAGGTGCCCAATATGGATAGGGATTCGCTTAAACGAAAGAATCCGCTTAAACGGAAACCCTTATCCTGGTTTCCTAATACTCCCCCTTGGGCACTCATCCGATATACTCATGCCTCGTTAAAACTCCATAAAAACCCAGTGGGAAAAATTTGGAGAAAGAGTACATGATGCATGTTATGCTGCGATTGCACGAATTGCCTCATTAAAAACCTTGATCGAGAAACTTCAGAAAACTCGTTAAGGAAAAAGAGTACAATTCACCCAACTTCATTTAGTCTTCGTGACTTTTATTCTTTGGGTACTTGATCTTCAGATCAAGATTTACTAATGGACTTGAGAGAATTCTCCCCAATTCTGCACTTCTCTAAGTCTCATCATACCGATCCCTCGCACGCACCTTTCAAAACTAGATGCGGGGAGGGACTTTGTGAATAGATCTGCTAGATTTTCACAAGACTTAGTATGCAGTACTTTAATCTCGTCCATCTTTTGCAATTCATGAACATAGAAGAACTTGGGGTTGATATGCTTTGTGAGATGACTCTTCACATAGCCCGTTTGTACTTGTGCAACGCAAGCGGCATTATCTTCATAGATAATTGTGGGGTTTTGCACAATTTTCATTCCACATGACTGCTGGATGTGGTGAACCATTCGGCGTAGCCAAGCACATTCACGTGCTGCTTCATACAGCGCTATTATTTCTGAGTGGTTCGTCGAGATAGCTATAAGGCTTTGCTTAGACGATTTCCAGAAAATTGCAGTTCCACCACACAGGAATACATAGCCTGTTTGTGACTTTGCGGTATGCGGGTCAGACAGGTACCCAGCATCTGCATAGCCAATCAAGTTCAGATCTTGATTCTTTCTCTAAAACAATTCAAGGTCCTTGCTTCCTTGGAGATATCGGAAGATGTCCTTTATGCCCTGCCAATACCTTTTGGTGGGCTCTGCACTATACCTTGCTAATAGGTTCACGGCAAAGGCAATATCCGGTCTAGTGCAGTTTGCTAAGTACATGAGTGCTCCAACTGCACTCAAGTATGGGAATTCCGGTCCCAGGACTTCCTCCCCCTCTTCCCTAGATCGGAAAGGATCTTTTTCTTGCTGTAAAGATCTCCCGATCATAGGTACTTTTGATGGGAATGTTTTCTCAAAGCCGAATCTTTCTAGCACCTTCTAAAGGAATACGCGTAGGCTACGGAAGCAGAAAACAAAACTTTTCTACCGCGCACCCAAGAACATCATGCTAAGGAAGGATCATGGATCGTTACCACTTAGACGCCTTGCAATGAAGAAGAATTGGAAACCGATCCAATCACGCTGTCGAGGTAGTAGTGGAAGTAGCCGATCGTCCCGAACAGATCGTCTCTCCACGCACGCCGATCAAGATCGCAACGAGCAGCGCCTCCACCGTATCCACACGTCCGGGCCGAACGCCGATCGCGAGTGTACTAGCACTCGTGAGCAGCTAGGGTTTGGCTCGGGAGGTGGCGGCTAGGGTTTTGCTAGATGTTAACAGCACACATCCCCTCCGCCCCTCGCCTCCATATATAGACCTCCTCACGTGGGCCTCGTGGACCGAGGCCCAATAGGAGTCTATTCGGATCTCTATTCGAATTGAGCCCATATCCGAATCATATTCGAATTAGTGTTCCAACCCGTTAAGCGTGCGACCACAGAGGTTCACGTATACTTGGTCGTGACCGAAACGCCTTTCCGTTACCATGTTAATAGCGGTCTCTAGTAAGACATATTAACCCCAAAGTATATGTAAAGATCATATCGGCTGAACTCGTAATGTCCTCTCATGTACGAATCCCTTTGCCTCACGATATAGATTGAGCTCAAGCGAGACTGTGTCATCCTCTTAATAGCTCAATCACTCTCTCGATTCCGTGATGGATTATAAACTCGTGATTGACTCCTCAATCACCTTGGCATGGCCATGCACTTTCATAATCCATTACATCGAGGGCCAGAGATATCTCTCCCATAAGGAGGGGCAAATTCTATCTTGATCATTCACATCCCACTACATGTTTCATGGCAAACCCAAGACTACTTTTATGACTACCCGATTCACGGAGTAGTGATTAGTAGTCCCAAAATAAGCTACTACTCATGTTGGGAACCATGATGACCTCAAGTCTAAGGACTCTACATAAACACTACTTGAGACCAACGATGACACATGGAATCTCTGCAGTGTCTCATGGCAGTCTATCCAACATATGTTCACTAACACATGTCCATATTATTGATTTGGTATCACCATACCATGATCCATGAGACATGATCATCAATCAATACATATGCTGATCTTTGTCTTTGAATCATATTTGTTCCTCATATGATATACGACCAGGGATCATTTAGAAATAGCAACATCTTAGTATTTAAGAGTCTCATGAATAAGTCACATACTCATTGATCAATAATGATGATGTCTATTCCAAGGAACAAAGTAATGTATCATAAACATAGTATGTGATATATACAACATCTCCATGTTGCCTCTAGGGCATATCACTAACAGTCTCCCACTTGCACTAGAGTCAACCATGTAGGTATCTAATACCCATTGCCCTAGTGTGAGCCTCATGCTTTGGCTGGGGAAGCGGCTTTGTCAACGGATCTGCAATATTCAAATCCGTTTGTACTTTGCATATCTTAACATCGCCTCTCTCCACTATCTCGCGGATGAGATGAAATCGCCGTAAAATGTGCTTGGACTTCTGGTGCGATCTAGGCTCCTTGGCTTGTGCAATGGCCCCACTATTGTCACAGTAGAGGTCCATTGGGCTGGAGGCACTAGCCATCACACCAAGCTCAGAAATAAATTTCTTGATCCAAACAGCCTCTTTGGCAGCTTCAGAAGCTGCCAGATTGCTTTAGTCCATACAGGGACTTTCTAAGCTTCACACTGTGTAGATTTCTATTTGCTCTGTCTTGGTTCGGGAGAGGAATTCATTCAGGGACTTTCATATAAATCTCCAAATCCAAGTTATCATAAAGGTATGCAGTCACAACATCCATCAATTTCATTTCTAAATTCAAGTTCACTGCCATTGAGATCAAGTATCTAAAGGTAATTCCACTCATGACTGGGGAGTAGGTTTCTTAATAATCAACTCCAGGACGTTGAGTGAAACCTTGTGCTACCAGCCTTACTTTGTATCTCACCACTTCGTTTCTTTCATTTCTCTTTCGAACAAATACCCACTTGTGCCCTACGGGGTGCACATGGGGAGGTGTTCGGCATACGGGCCCAAACACATCTCTTTTGTTCAGAGATAGCAATTCAGTTGCTATTGCCTTCTTCCAATCTTCTCAATCTGATCGTTTCTTACATTCAGCGAGCGATGCAGGCTTGGGATCAAGATCAATGATTGTGGCAATTTTCTTTGCGAAGTAGATATCGATATTGGCTGTTGTCCTGTTCAGGGACTCTCCCGTGTGCACATAATTTATAGCTATTTCTTCATGAGTTGCTTCTTCTGGAGCTTCACCTTGCGCATCGCTTCTTTCAATTGCGGTGGCAAGTACCTTTAGTTGTTCGGTTCCTATGTGTGCGCACACATCCATGCCGATGGGGATATTCAGATCCGGTATGTCCTTTTCAACAGGTGTCATACTTGTGCCAGGTCTCAACTGGCTCCCCTTCTCATTCCGTGGACTTGGTGATCGGCTGTGATAAGTCCTTCTTATCCTTTTTCACCAGGCGTCCCCGGTTACTTAGGATTCGAGGAGCCGGAGTTCTCGTCCTCTTTTTTTTCGAGGCTTCTGGACGAGATTGGGGATACCTTCTGCTTTCTTTGGTATTTCAACCCTCTCTGGTGCAGTGCGTGCAGGCACATGCGACTTAGTCACGCTCTTCAAATCACTAAAGTGATTAGGCAGCTGATTCGCTAATGCTTACAAATCATTTGTCTTCTGGACTTCTATTGTCTTCTGGACTTCTCTTGTCTTCTGGACTTTTATTGTCTTCTGGACTTCTCTATTTGATTTACTAGTGCGTGGGTCATGTGTAGGAATTCCCGTGGCTTCCCACGTAATTTCCCGGCATTTTTCATGAAAGGGTTGATTTCCTCCCCCTAATGTCGGGAAATTAATTATCCTCATCAAAAATGCAGTCAGCGAAGCAGGCAGTACGCAAATCTCCCGACATGGGTTCCAAATACCTGATTATGGATGCAGTCTCATAACCAACGTATATCCCAGTCTTACGGAGAGGACCTATTGCAGTTCGCTGTGGAGGGGGTATAGGTACATAAACCTTGCATCCAAACCTCCTGAGATGAGAAATTTTCGGTGGTGACCCTTGCGCTAGTTGCATAGGTGAATGGATGTTGTAGGCCGAAGGTCGAAAGTTGATGAGATTCGCTGCATGTAGGACTGCCATGTCCCCAACATGTAGCTAGCAAATTACAATTCTCCAAAAGGGGTCGGGCAATAAATTTAATTCTCTTGATTAAAGCCTCTGCCAAACCGTTCTGGGTATGGACATGCGGTACTGAATGCTCAACTGCAATCCCCATCGCCATGCAATAATCATCAAATGCCTTTGAAGTAAATTCTCCGGCATTGTCCATTCTGATGGACTTGATGCGATGATCAGGGAACACATTTCTGATGCGAATGATCTGCGAGATCAATTTGGCGAAAGCATGGTTTCTTGTGGATAATAAACCCACATATGACCACTTTGAGGAAGCATCAGTGAGCACCATAAAATACCTAAATGGCCCTGAGATGGGCTGAATAGGACCGCAAATGTCTCCCTGGATGCGTTCCAGAAATGCAGGGACTTCATCCTTCACTTTCAGAGTAGAATGCCTAATAATTAATTTCCCGGTGGCACATGCAGGGCACACAAAATCTTCATGATTCGGGAAATTCTTCACATTAATATTATGCCCGTGGGAATTGTTAATTATATTTCTCATCATTCTAAGACCTGGGTGGCCTAATTTGTCATGCCAGAGACAGAATAGTTCAGAGCTTCTAAATCATCTTGAGCGATTATGTACGCAAGCGCCTTAATGTTGGTATAATATAGCCACACGTGTTTATGCCATTATAAACTGAATAAATGAATGAATTATTTCAAAATCATCCAACCATTACGAGAAGACAAAAATAAAGTACCATCCATGCAAGATCTAACTTGTCCATTTAATGCAAAATAAATGACAATTAACGCCTCATGCATTCGTGCATCGACGGAATCAACTAGAAAATCGTTGACTTCTTGGCTATCTTTTCAGCGTGATGTTCTCTTGAGAGAAATCATGGAGGTGGCTGCCTCTAAGTCGTAAGGGGTCTCTTTGGGATGGATTCAACCTCCATCATTTCGAGCGGCTCATGATGCTCCCTCAACACCGCAAAGTGAGCTTCAGTGCCCTTTGCCATTCCTCTTACGGGCTTGGTGGGCATCAATGACATGTTGCGGCGCTTTACGGATCCGCGACCAATGCCCCATTTGCCACACTTGAAGCAACCTTGGTTCTGCTGGTCATAGGTTTTGCCACTCTCCTTAGCCCTTTGGTCATTTGGAGTATCTGACTTGCCTTTCTGGGCAACGGCCTTACCCTTCTTCCCCCTTCTTTTCATTAAGGGCTTTCGCACCTTGTAGCTCCCAAAGATTGGCTTCATGGCGGCGGAGCTCCCAATGGCCGAGTGGCGTAATTCTTGCGGAGAAGTTCGTCCCGAGCCTCCGCTACTGCATCATATCAATCAATTCGGCGTATTTCTTGTAGCCGTCTTGGCGATAGTTGCGGGCGGATTACACAAAGATTGGGGTGAAAGGTGGGCGTGGTCTTCTCAATCTTCTGCTCATCTATGATCTGCTTGCCACAGAGTTGAAGATTGGTACAAATTCTGTGCAAGGCAGAATTGTACTCCCCGATCGTCTTGAAATCGGCAAACCTTAGTCCGATCCACTCCTGCTCTGCTTGAGGAAGAATGGTGTACTTTAGCCTCTCAAACCGCTTCTTGAGTGCGGTCCAGAGTGCTAGCGCGCTTTTCTCCGCCATATACTCATTCTTGAGAGTAATGCAGAGGTGGTGTCTGAGGAAATGAAGTGCCTGATCATTTTCCTCAGGTGTAGGTTTGGCGTCATGCCGTCCGCCAATCCCAATAGCTGCGCGGAGCTTCCTGGCTCCAAGTACTATCTCGACATCGGATGCCCACGTCAGATAGTTCTTGCCATGCTGGGCAAGCTCCTCGAACTCCCGGTTCGTGATGCCAGTCATCTACATGTGATGAATGGAACATATAAGTTTACTTCAGGTAAACATGCATGAAATTATTTACTGCAGGTAAATAAATGGTACAATAAATTCTCGTAATGTTCCATAATTCTCTATACATTTTCCATAATTTACTGCTAATTTTCAGGGATTAAAAGCAATTAAACAATTACAATTAATCAAAACAGTAAATAATTGCAGAAAATACATAAAACAATAATGGCATAAATAAACAAGCTTCAAAAGCAGAAAATAATGCAAAATTCGGGTTCCCGAGACCCTTTTATGCTAGAATACAAAATTCCAGCAAATTTTGCATTTTCTGGGGGTCTATACGTAAAATTTTTAATTCAGAGAAATTTTACGTAATTTCCAGAATTTTCGAGGGGTTTACTGCAAATTTTCCCGGGCTACCCTTCACCCGCCGGCCCCTGCCCCCCCTTTTTTTTCTTTGCCCGGCCCACTTTTCGGCCTGTTACCGGCCCATGTGGCCCATTCGGCCCGTTCACACCTGTGGCGGCGGCGGCATGCGGGCGGCCGCGCGGGAGGCGGGGCGACGCCATGCGGGGCGACGAGCGCCGCCCGCCGTCGTCGAGACATGCGCAGATGTGGGCGGCGGCGCGCGGCGCGCGGCGGCACAGGTGAGGCGATCGCGGCGGCAAAGGTGGGGCGGCGCGGCGCAGCGCCGCGCGCGCGCGCGGCGCGGTCGCGGCGGCGCGCGCGCGCGGCGTGGCGTGGGGCGGTGCGAGGAGACCGGCGGCAGCGCGGGCGCGTGCAAGCGCAGCGCGAGGAGGCCGAGGCGGCGCGGGCGCGTGCAAGCGCAGCGCGAGGAGGTCGGCGGTGCGGAAGATGCGCCGTGCGGGGCACGCAACGGAGGGGTTGAGGTGTCATCGGCGTCGCGCGCATGCAGGCGCGGGTGGAGGGAGCCGAGGCGCCGATGGCAGTGCGCGCGTTCGGGCGCGGAAGCCGAGGGGCCAGCTGTGGCGGGCGCATGCGGGCGCAGGCGGATAAGCCGGGGCGTCGGCGGCAGCGCGCCGTGCGGGGCGCGTGCGCGGAGGCCGGCGGTGGCGTGCCATGCGGGGCGCGTGCGCGGGCTTCGGGCCGACGGCGGTGGCACCGTGGGGCGGAGTGGCGCGCCGTCGCGGCGCGTCGGCGGCGGGCCGATCGCGACGACTCGACAACGGCGGCCGTCGCGGGGCCGGCCGTTGGTGCACATGCGGTCCGATGGCGGCCGAGTGTTGCCTCATGCCGAGAGGCGGTGCGCGATACAGCGCGTGGTGGCCATGCAGGGCGCGCCTTGCGAATCTTTTCTTGTACAATTATCGAGCGTAAAAGATGCATAAAATTTTCGTTTCTAATCTACGATGCAATCAACATCTACCCTTTTCACAATCTACCGATCGACATTGTGCCGGCGACTTCAGGCCTGCTCACGGTAGATTAGGGCGGATTTGCATCGTTTCTACAGTGCAATCAACATCTACCCCGTTTCGCAATCTACCGATCGACATTGTGCCGGCGACTTCAAGTCTGCTTGCGGTAGATTAGGGGGATTTGCACCGTAGAAAATCAATCTAGAACGCGAAGAAAAGCAAATTCAAAGCGATCTAGAAAAACCAATCTATTAAGTGCTTCGATGATTACCTCGTTCACCGGAGCGTAGTCGTGCTGATAACGTGTTGAGAAACCCCTCGCTGGCGACCAGTCCAAGAGATTTCTCTGCTAAGAACAAGAACGAATCAACCACGTAATATTGAATAATAGATTGAACACACAGAGAGGTAGAGAGAACTCCTGGTCTTTCTTTATTGCTTCAATTCAATGGGGTACAAAATCAGCCATATGGCTCTCTATTTATAGGGGAGGGTGAGGTGCCCAATATGGATAGGGATTCGTTTAAACGGAAAGAATCCGTTTAAACGGAAACCCTTATCCCTGGTTTCCTAATAGCATGCACCAATATTATCCAAGCTTTTGGTTAATATCGGTCAAACACAACTTACCCCAGTCGATTGCCTGTGGTGAGTTGTGCCCCCCCTTTTGCTTTCGTTTTCGCTTCCGCATCTTTGTAATGTATCTATTTGGACTAATCGACTCTATTGTAAACTTGATTCGATGCGGTCTATTTAAATTTTGATGGATGTTGTATTAATGTATGGTATTGTTAGGGAAGTGGCCTTCACCTTGACCCAAATGGCCTATGGCGCAAGCAGGACAAGCCGACAGCTTCATGGAAATCCATAAAACCAGGGAAAACGCACATATACCTCTAAAAGAATAGACTTGATAGTGGTGTTTATGTAACTCTAAGTAGAAGAAAAGATATATGTACCTATATAAAGACAGGAGTACATAGAGATATCTATATAAATAAGCCTCTATGGTTGTATATACACAATCCATACTGTATGCGTTACACTTGTGGCCGAATCAAACGCATTGAAAAAATTATCGTTTGGGTCGGTCGGTCACTAATATTATTATGGACACTTACGAAGAAGTCACCAGTCAATATAGATCATGTAAGTGGATTAACGACTGACCCATCGAATCTTGAAAATTAAAATTCGTGCCGAACAAAGATGAATATTGACCGACGACCTGCGAGGGGCTGGCTGGCACCTGGCAGTCTCTATCCCCCCTTATATATAGTATCAGAAGCTCTAGTGCCGAAGACCAATGATCCAGCTGACGAAGACGGTAAAGGTGGCAAGATGACTAGTGACCGACCGACCCGCACAAATGCTCTCGGTGGAATCATTCCTGTGGCTCTGGGAGGATGCACCACTCTCACAATGCGGTTAGGCTCCCTTCAACCTGTTGGGACGTATCAACACGTCATCAATTTGTAGTTCACAAGTAATAATAAAATTTAAAATAGTGAGAAATACGCCTGCAAGATAGATATTTGAGGCATATTTCGATTTGTGTTGAGATGATTTTTATGGTCCTATTCTTTTGATCTTTTGGCTTGTTCGAAAGTTGAAACAAACATGACAGTTTCTTGAAGCAGATTATTCAAATGATTTTCTAAGTCCAAAACTATGTGTGATGTCCACGTCGGTGTCTTTGCCATCTGCTACTGTCTCAAAAAGCGTAGACAAAAACCATCAGCCGTCGCTAAAAGCCATTAGCTGTAACCCAAAATAACAAGGTTGTACTATTTGTGCAATTTGTACTATAGCCGTGCTACTTGATATTTGCTAGTGTGTTTTAGTCGGATCGTGTGGATTTGATGCTCAGTGTATGGAAGAGTTGGTTAGAGTCTAGAGATACAAATTTAAATAGGAAAACTTAGGTGCGCTGAAAATCAAGAGTGTTAATTGTTTCGAGTCCAGACTCGACAAGAATGCATGCACGAATAACACATGAACGCAAGGAGCAAGACACGCAGTATCTCGCTATGACATTTGCTTTTCCACTCAGCTAAGCACAAACATGAGGCTTTTGGACTCGGCCGTTCAGATTCCAACTGAAATTATAACTGTGGAAACAATTGATGCAAACTGCTTTTCCACTCAGCTAAGCATAAACATGAGGCCGTTCAGAAATAGTACTTCAGTGTACCACTGCTCCTTATCCAACAATTGATGCAAACTGTGAAAAATGACCAATCCGGGAATCATCTCCAAACACATCATCAACACAAGAAACATTTTCCAACATAAAAGTGGAATTTCTTCCTTCTCCACATTCTGCATTCCTACCAAAGGGATTCTTTGATGGCATACAGTTCCTTGATGATATCCCCGGTTGACATTCTGCTCGATGGCATTTCCATAGAGCAAGACATTCCCAGTCTAAGTAGCGAAATCAAGCAATCAATCTTCCTCTTGCTTGAAGAATCATCCATGGTCTGAAGCTCGTTTTCAAGGTCCAAACACAGCCGTGTGTCTACAATGTCCATTATGCCATGATGCAAAGCCTGCTCAACGCATTCACGAAGGCTCAGTCCTTGTCTGAATCTGCTATCCGTGGGCCTCTTCGCGGTTACAGTTTCTAAAACAAGAATTCCATAACTGTAAACGTCTCCATTTGTTGATACCATGTTTCCAGCACCATACTCTGTTGCATTCAACATTTTGGGAAACAAAAAATTAGACTTTGTATGATACGTGGAGTTCTAAATTTACGATATAGGTGTAATATTACAGCTAAAACCATTTGTTCCATAATGTAAAACTCATTTCTTCTGCTCATCTTCATGAGTTATTCCATGGAAACTAAGGGCAATAATGGTAAGCAAGTATAAACAAAGAAGAGAAAACAAATTAGGCTAACCTGGGGCAGCATAACCAATTGTCCCTCTAAATCCCATTGAGCTCGTAGACTGCAGGAAAGATGAGCTTCCCTCAACAAGAATCCTGGCAAGTCCGAAGTCTCCAACATGTGCAACCATCTTAGCATCTAAGAGCACATTGCTTGACTTTAGATCACAATGTACTACTGGTGCGGGCCCATGGCAGTGAAGATAGTCCAATGCACAAGCCACATCAAGTAGTATGGTCACTCTTTGATGTAGATCCAAGTGCTTCTGCTCTGTTTGGTCATTTGTGCCAGGATGTAGCCAATCTTCAAGACTACCATTAGGCATGAAGTCATACACAATTGCTTTGAAATCATT
Source organism: Melocanna baccifera (assembly GCA_036346265.1). Classification (NCBI taxonomy): domain Eukaryota; kingdom Viridiplantae; phylum Streptophyta; class Magnoliopsida; order Poales; family Poaceae; genus Melocanna; species Melocanna baccifera. Next base: position 24,056,629 of record CM070706.1, read on the forward strand.
CCCTCTGGTATCAATGCTTGAGCAAATTGTAATTATCTTAACAAGATTTCGGTGTCGCATATTTTGTAAGGCTTTGCATTCAGCAGTGAAGCTCTTGAGTGCCTTTGGAGTTTGAAGTTTCAGTATCTTCACAGCAACAAGATTTGTACTTTCACCAGCTTGACCATCTAACTCTCCTTTGTACACACTCCCGAATGATCCAGAACCCAACAAATTGGTTGTCGAGAAACCATCTGTTGCTTTTACCAGCTGCGAATAAGAGATGATTGGGTATCCTTGTATGGATGCTGTTGAAGGGATTGTTGTTTTTCTTTTCTTATGCCAGAATAGAAGCATGTACAGTGATGAAAGGATGGCCAGTGTTGCAGCGATTGAAATAAGAATAGGTACCACCAGAAATTTATGTTTTTTGTTTGGTACACATGGAGGCAGATGTAGATCAGGTATGCCACCGCAAAGTTTGGCATTGCCTTGGATTGAGATTTGAGAAGCATTTGCGAAAGCGCCAGCAGTTGGCACTTCTCCGACAAAGCTATTGAATGAAAGGTTCAGAGAATGGAGCATATTAATGTTCCCTAAGAACTCAGGTATCTTGCCTGACAAATTGTTGCTTGAGAGGTCAAGAGTTTCAAGACCTTTCAGTTGGCTCAAGGCTGATGGGATGCTACCATTCAAGAAATTATTTTGCAGATAGAGATTCTGTAGAAGTTGACATTCACCAAGGGTGCTAGGGATCTCACCTGACAGTTTGTTCGATTCTGCGCTGAATTCTGGAAGATTTCTGAGATTCCCTATTTCTTGGGGTATTGGTCCCTCTAAGTTATTATGCGATACATTAAACAATATTGAGAGTGTTTTGATGTTGAATAGTCCACTGGGTATTGGACCAGTAAAGTTATTAGTTGAAAGATCTAGTTCCGACAACTTTGTCAGGTTTCCAAGTGTGCTTGGTATCCTACCGCTGAACGCGTTCATGCCGAGGTGCAAATAAATTAGTTCAGAAAGATTTCGTATGGTCAATGGGATCGACCCGCATATGCTGTTTTGAAATACTTCGAGATCGCCCAAGTTTTTGAGCCTTCCCAAGGAAGAGGGAAGAGATCCTGTGAAAAAGTTTAGTGAGATGTCGATACTACGTAAGTTAATGAGATTACCAATATCTTTAGGAATGCTTCCCGTGATAGTGTTGGATAAAAGGGAAATATATTCTAGCGAAGTGGAAAGATTAGAAAGTGAATCAGGAAGAACTCCCCCGAACTTATTATATCCCAAGTACAACTCTTGCAACTGGGAGCAATTTGTTAATGCAGTTATGAATTCCCAATCTTTTGGTTCTTTAGCTTCGAACAAATTGCCCCATAGGTCTAGCGAATTGAGATTTCTTAACCTTCCGATCTCTGGGGAAACAACGCCACTGAATAAGTTACTCTCGAGCTGGATTATTGACACGTTGGAAGCATTAACTAGTGAGACTGGAAAAAAGCCATGAAACTGGTTGTCGTTCACGTATATGCCCCGGAGATGCGGAAGTGCACTGAATGCATTTGAAGGTATCATACCACCTAGCTTGTTAAACTCCACAGAAAACACTTTTAGAGAGGAAATGTTCCAAATGGAAGTGGGGATCACCCCAGTTAAGTTGTTGAAGGCTACGCTGAGCCATGATAAACTGTGGAGCTGCCCTAGTGATGAAGGGATAGCTCCTGATAGGTTGTTGCCGTCGAGATTAAGATACCAGAGGTTGGTGAGATTGCCCAAAGCAGGTGGGATCTCACCAGATAGTTTGTTGTAACATAAAGACAGGGATTGCATCAATGGCAACTCTGCCAGCGATCGAGGTATCTCTCCCGACAAATCATTATTCCGAAAGTCCAAAGAGGCAAGATTTTTCAAGCTGGCGCCAATATTCCGGGGGATCGTACCTTGGAGATGGTTTTCACTTAGGTTAAACAACCAGAGCCTGCTGAGACGGCCGAGCTCCGGAGGTATCTCACCAACGAGCCGGTTGTCGCCAAGGTCCAGCTCCGTGAGGAAGGACAAGTTGCCCAAGGACGGCGAGATGGGCCCCGATAGGTTGGATGACCCCAGGCGCAGTGCGATGACCCTCTCCGGGTGCCGGCGACCGCCGCAGACAACTCCCGGCCAGCTGCAGTGGTGGCTGGACGTGTTCCATGAGGCCAGCAAGCCCTCAAAATCGGATGGGTCCGCGGAGAGCATGGACTTGAAGGAGAGGAGCGCGAGCTCGTCGCCTGCGGTCCTCCCCGGCGAGGGGGACACCGGAGCAAAATGGGAACAGAGGAGACACAAGAACGAGAAGAAGAGCAGCTCCATTGCTCTCGCAACTTAGTTTGGAACCGAACGGTATTAGTGGATGCAAGAGGCACGAGCTAGCTCTCGCTTGTATTTATACGCAGAGAAAGAATGGATGGCTAGCCGCGTGTGGTCCGAATATATGCCAGAAAGCTGCGTGCATGGTGGGAGGTAAACATTCGCATTTTATCGGGACACATTCCATCTCTGTTGTAACAAACAAGTCCCTAATTAGTGCTACATAAAGAAACCTAAAGGTTATAAAGGTGGCAAGATAACTAGTGCTAGATAACTTCTGCCCAGGTTAATATGCCTTCCCCTACACTTACGTACGCTTTCGATTTCTGTAACACCCCAACCCAAAAAAAATCGAAATGCCAATTTTTGGCAATAATATAATCGTTCAATTACTAATTATTCACTTACCAAGATATCAATTATTGGCAAGTACTAATCGTTCAATTTTTGGCAAGTACTAATTATTCACTTACCAAGATATCAATTACCCCTAGTAATTAATATCCCTACCTTAATATCATTCTCTATTCCCAAATGAAATACTGAAATTCGGATTGAGGAGATAAGAAAAGGAGAGCCGTGCTTTGGACCATCCAGCCCACTAAAGCCCATCTTGGAGTTTTCGGCTGAAATACTTGTATTTGACGTGGGATTAGCAAAAATAACACTCATCATCCTGGATTTGCAAAAATAGTACTTACACCGTGTGTTATTAGCCTCGGACCGACACGTGACGGAGTGCCGCATAGTGACTGTGCGTCATTAACCCGGGGCCGACATGTGGTGAAGTGTCACAATCACTATGCGGCATTAACCTAGGCCCGATATGTGGTAGGCTAATGACCGTGTGGCCCTCCGTCACGTGTTGAGCCTGGGTAAATACCGCACGGTAACCGTGTGGTACTCCGCCACGTGTTGGTCTGAGACTAATGCCATATGGTGACTGTGCAGTGGAGAGCGCTATTTTTACAATTTCAATTACGACGGTGTCATTTTTGTTAATCACGTTTCAAATATTACTATTTCGGCCAATAACTTCCCATCTTGGCCCGGTTCTGTAGCATCTCAGGGGTAGTTAAAACAGTAGGGCCCCATCCGGGCCAGCTGCCGTTGTTTTCCTATGATCATCAAACAATAGAAGAGAGAGAACTTGGTTAGCATCCACGCCGAGCGTTATGTTATGATTATGGTCGCTATGGCATAAAAATTATGCTAAGACGCTTGTGCTAATCAATTTTGCACTTCACACGTAATAATAAAATTTAAAATTGTGAGAAATATGCTTGTAGGTTAGATATTTGAGGCATATTTCAATTTGCTATGAGATGATTTTTACTATTTGTGCAATTTGTACTAGAGCCGTGCTACTTGATATTTGCTAGTGTGTTTTAGTCGGATTGTGTGGATTTGATGCTCGGTGTATTTGGTTAGTCTAGAGATACAAATTCAAATTGGAGTCTTACATGCGCTGGAAGACAAGAGCGTTAATTGATTCGAGTCCAGACTCGAGAAGAATGCATGCACGAGCAACACACGAATGCAAGGAGCAAGACATGCAGAATCTCGCTAAAACATTTGCTTTTCCACTCAGCTAAGCAATAACAGGAGGCTTTTGGACTCAGCTGTCCACATTCCAACTGAAATCATAACAGAAGTAGTACTCCAGTGTACAATCACTTTATCCTACAATTGATGCAAACTGTGGAAAATGGCCAGTCCAGGAATCATCCCCAAACACACTTACAGGAGCTCAAGGATATCCAGGAACACATCATCGACACATGTGTAGGACCGAATAGTAACAAAAAGGATGAGTGGTACTGTTCAATTTTTTTCTAAAGTATTCTTGATTTCCATGAGCACCGTTGATCATGATTGACTCCAAACGTCTCTACACATCCAAAGACCAAAAAATTATTTTTGGATATAAGTTTTTCATAACTTACCCACGTTAGTCCAAACATGCTTCATAGGCCTGTACTACTGCTCCCACAACTGGACCTGTCCAAAAAATAGCAACCGACAAGTAAACCATAGTATTACCGCTCTGCGGTCTGACTATCACGGTACTATAGGTCAGCGGTCAGACCGCTATGGTTAGACCGGTGCACGGTCAAACCAGTTTCCCTAAAAAATTCAGAAAACGATCCAAACAAAATGCAATATTTGTAAAATCAAATATTCACTATATAAAACTTGTAATGGTTCATCACAATATTATTCTGGACCTTCTCACATGATCATTCAATGCCGCACGCGTCTCTTTTGATCTCTTGGGTCTCAACCAGAGTAATACAATCCTACGATTTATCCTGAAGCCTTCGGTGGAGTATCTTAACTACAGGCAAGTTACCCTGCGACCCCCCGCGACCCCTTGTATATTATAGCACATATCCTTGTATCAGCTTATATACCTCATCTTAACACAATTAAATATTGAGACCCTACTGTTAATACATAATTTTAGTATGACTAATTATCTGATTAATTAGTACGTGGCTTATGGTTAATTAAGAGCCATAGAGTCATCCTGTATAGAGAAAGTGGATGAGCTTCGTAATACATGATGGGCACATGGAATCATGTATTGGTTGGATCATGTCAATAGATATTCTATGTGAATTAATGGTGGTTTATCAAGTCATGATCAAATAATACCTATTAGCTAATTAACAATATTAATCACATTTGGATTTTAGGCCTTTAAGGAATTAATGGTTAATCTAGAATTACGTGTCAATGTTTGCTGTACATAAATTTGCTCTCAATCTTGCTATCCACTTATTATCATCATTCTATCATCTAATATATATATCGCCAATTACATTCTTGACATCTCAATATTAGTATTATTATTATCGTGATTATTGTTCATTGTACCAATTTCCCAAATTAACATTACATGGATTTAACATAGTTTCCTCAATCTATGTCATCCCTTGTACCAATTCCCATAATACCGAATTATCATGTTTTAATCATATTCCTTCTTTATCAATTCTCAAATACAATATTATTGTATTACCATTATGTAAGTACACTAAACAATATGTGAATGCCAAATAATCATGTTGTGATAGCATTGTCATGTTAAGTTATCATTATTACGTCTCTATTCCACATTTCACTTAGAATTCCAACTTGACCTTGTTTCATCACATACATAGGAAATACCACTTTCCACCCAACAACATACAGGGACTGTACAATCTTGTTATGGGGCATATAGCTGAGGTGGGTGCCTGGCTATTCCCGTGACACTCCGGTATGTGACTCGTCGAAAATCAACACTGTATTTATCCTCCCTTAAATAACTTCCATGATTTATTACCATTATACTCAATGTCTGATATTTCTCATTACCATGCCATTATTAACTGGATTATTATCTTACTATAACAACAATTGCTTTGTAGTTGCCCGGAACCCTCGCAGCTATTGTTCCATTGTTTCCTTAAAGTTACAATTATCATTCCTGCTGTAGTTGGGTATACTTGTTGCGATATTTTATATCTCACTCTTGCTTTCCTTTTGTTTTGGGAGACAAGTCAACATAGTTGTTACATTTGGCATTGGGTCATGGGAGCACCACTTTTCAAGTACGTGTTATTTTCCCTTATTTTCAAATGAATTCATGTTATTTATCCTTCCACTATCTTTAAAGTTTAAACCAATGCTCTTTTTCTTTTCAATTAAAGTCTTGGCCAAGCTATTTTATTATGGTTTTTATTTTGTCTCATTTTCTAATGACGTTCCACGTAGTACCGTATTTGTTAACATGCAGGGTGCCAAAGTAGGAGCACCACTTTTCAAGCACTGTGTTGTTTTCCCATATTTTCAAATGAATTCCTATTATTTATCCTTCCATTATCTTTCAAGTTTAAAACAATGTTCTTTTTCTTTATTCAATTAGAGTCCTGGCCAAGCTATTTTATTATGGTTTTTATTCTATGCCATTTTCCAATGACAGTTGTATTATCTTATTTTTTTTAGATTTGTTTTGAAGCTTTTAAAGTAAAATTCACCATTTGGATTTTTCTGGAATTAATTAAAGTTTAATTTGAATTTTTGGAAAATTAAAAGATTTAATATGACTAAGTTAAACTTCAACTAACCCCAAAATTGTTTTATTTGGATTCCTTGTACTACAAGGAATTTTTCTAAATTTTCTAGGATTTTTCAGATTTATTTGCTATTTTCTGGTAAGGGTAGATATTGAGCCAAGTTATCGTCTTATCGAGCTTTTTCCAAAATTGATACAGTTTGATTTAATATTATTTAACATATAATTTGAAAGTATTTTTAGAAACAAGCTAACAAGTCGAGCCGAGCCAAGTCGAGCAAGATTTAAATTTATTTGAAATCAACTCATTTCAATGTTTAACCAATTAACAAGTATAATTGAAATAATTTTGAATTGAGCCAACAAGCCCCACTAACAAGCTTTTTAGCCACCCCTATTTTCTAGACCTCAAATAGATTTAATCCAATTTTTGAAATTAGAAATTCCTATAAAATCTTTAAAGGCCTTTTGGGCTGAAACTCTAGGGTCTAGCCCGAATTTCTTCGGCCCAGCTTGGCCCAACTCGTCGGTCAGCCACGCCATGTGCAACCATTACCACATGACCCGCACGCATCCGTGTCGTCTAGTCTGCTCCACTCACTAGCTGTTTGACCCCCCTAGCACCACATGTCGGCCACTGGGACCCCCTTACACTATTCATCATCCCCATTTGGGAATTGTTGTCGTGTCTGAGCTGCCTCCATCTCGGCATCCGAATTGGTCTCGTCGACATCCACACAAATACTCAACTGAGCCTTCCACTTCTCGCACCCTGAGCCACCGTCCTTTCCTTGCACCATCATTTCCTTGATGCCAAAGTCGTCACCGTCACCTTCGTCATCATCTTTGCTGAAGACATCTGCTGTTTAGTCTTCTCCGGCACCGTCCATCGTCATTGATCATGCTGACGGTGAGTACCCCGCCATGTTGTTCCTTCACCGCTAGTCGCTTACCGCCTTGCTCTGATTTGTGTGTGCCATCTAGCGCGTCACCTACATTCACTCGGCAAATGAAGGGACACCTCGATCCGCATGCCCGCTAAAATCACTGCGCACTCACCGTCTCTTCGTAGATCGAGTCCATGTGGATAAAGTTATCATATGGGTTGTATGTTTAACATGCTTAGTCATGCTTGTAGTACGTTGGGCTCATCATCACATGTTGATTAATTAGTATGTTGGTGCAAAGTCTCGTTAAGTCTTGTTGTGATCTTCTTGGTCGACATGCCTAAGGAAGCGTGTTATACCGGTGATATTACAAGATGGTCATATTATGTGGATAAAGTTATGCAACCTTTAACAATGTGAAACTATTTGAATAGTCATGTCCACGGTCATAGACAATACTCGGTAAATTCACATGAGGGTTAGGTTTTTCCTAAACTTTGGATTGGCTCAAAAGTAAGTTGGATGGGAAGTGAATGGTCTGTTCACTTGTGGTTTATTCATTCCTTGATTGTTATTTATTTACGTCCTTTCCATAAATACATTTTCAATATATCTATTTACAATAATTACTGCAAATTGCTGGCCTAGATGGATGTTATTTTATCTCTAGGAGATAACTCCACCTCTTAAACATCCTTGGCACAAAAAAAACTTTAGAGAAGAGAAATCCAAAGCTCAAGAGAAGAGAAATTCAGACAAGAAAACCAAGCAAATCAAAAGCACGAAAGTGGAACCATGGTACAACTCACTTAGACAAACTTTGGATGTTCAATTCATTAGAAGAGGAATATTTTATAGCTGATCTCTTATGATAGTAAAGCTATAAGCTTAGAGCACACACACAAGACTCAAACACAAGGAAACTCTAACCTTGAACACTCAAGTCTCTCACAAAACTCAACTCAACACAAGGTTTATAGAGTGGAGGCTCCTCACCTCTCACTTAACCCTAGCAACCAGCCACTCTAAGTGGACCACACCACTTACACATATGAAAATCCGGTAACCTACACACAAATGAGTTTTAGCATTACACATTTACACACTTTTCAGAGCGTGACTTCCCAAAGGCTCTAATAGCCTAATAAGACACACCAGTCACAAAGATGTGACATAAACCACTTAGGCTAGAGGCGTGGTTTTCCAAACCACCAGTATATCTTTTTTCGGATAATTTCCTCAATTGCCACTCACCGGTCTTAATGACGATGCGATGCCTATAACTTGTCACCAAGATTGTACGTCTGCGCTGAGGTCGTTACCATTTGAACTGCTCAAGTCTCATGGCGCACCAATATCACTCTATAGTTCATGATGCCTAACATCTACCGCTAAGATCGTACGCTTACTCCGAGAAATGTCACCACTTGAAACACACAAATTCAATTGGCATATCACATGCATGCATTGCCTCTTCATGACTCTTCTCTTTCTTCCGTACTTTTCGGCTTGATATGTTGCTCTACCTGGACTTATGCGACATGCTATGGCCTCAAGACCCCTTCTGTAGCCTCAGTCTTATCATTGGCCATAACAATCATCAAAGTATATGCACACCAAAGAACAAAGAAATCATTCCGAGTACAAATGACATACACTTGACTCTACATTAGCAAACCAAATGCATGGACTCACGCCATGACTAACCCTTGCATGAACACACTATGACTAACACTTGCATGGACTTCTGCCGTGACTCACAACCAAAACCACATAACTTAACACAACTCAGCACTGGGGCTGGTTTGACTGTGGCACGTCGGTCAGACCACCCAATGGTTGGTCTGACTGATGACTCCAAAAATGCACAAGCCAACATTTAAAAACATAAAAATCAAACTCAATCAACACAAGCAAAGCACAAGTAATGTCAAATATTCATCACTCTCATGGAACTACCACCACATGGTCATACACTTTTGGATTCAGTCTTTGGAATTGAAGTGTAGAGTAAGAGATAGCTCAAACTACTGAGTTTCTAGTTGACCCAATTAAGCTAGGTTGTTGTGCCGGCCTTCCTCACCAAATCTTGTACTTGATAAAGACCTCATCAAGATTCAGAACTACCTGTTGTGTTAGCAAACCAGGGTTTGATCAATCTATATGCTTGCCGCTCTAGGCGGCAATTGGCAGGTACTAGGAAGGCAGGATAGACACAATTCTTGGTAGGAAGTTAAAGTAGATTAGATTTCTTTGTCAACTGAATAAGAGTAGTTGCCTGTTGGTACTAACAAAAAGGGTCGAAAGCTAGATTAAAAATTGATATTTACAACCTCCATCAGTGCATATATTTTTTTATTACGATCGCTAAGGTTGCCTTGAATAGGGATGGCAATGGGGGCATTCCCCACCGGAGAGTAGGGGAATGCCCCCATCCCCGAGCGCGTGAAAATCCCCCGATCCCCATCCTCGACCCCGGTCGTGGGGATGGCAAAACCCCGTTCCCCGCCCCTGACGGGGATTGGGGTACCCATAGGGCATCATCCCCGATACCAGTTCACAAGTTATGGTTTTATCTTTTTATGTGGTTATGGTCACAAAAGATAAGCAAAAGTTCACAAGCCATACTGCTATGCAGCACATCAGATTTGCAGTGAAGGTGTTGTTCATGGAGTGAGATGCTAATCAGTGTCAAGATAGTCCTATGCAGCACATCAGATTTGCAGTGAAGGTCGAGGAAGAATGGGATGTTGCTGATGCAAAACCAAATAAACTAATGTTGCCTCAGTGCCTCACTATGCATGATTATGTGTCAAATTATCAAGCCAACAATGCACTGGAGGGGACAAAATGTACAATACCTGTCGCATGTGGTTGATCTCAAAAGAGATGAAGTTCTATTGGAGTTTTCTCACTTCCTTGCATAGTTCCATCATGTTCTGGTGCTTCATTTGCCATGTACCTTTGACCTATTTAATATATATATATATATGAGAATGCTATTAGAGGAAAAAAAGATCATCTACACATCATCTTTCTTTGCTCAATAGTGTCATTCAGACATGATATTTAATGTTTGCTTGTAACATGGATCTAGTCCCCTCTATTGTTTTTTTTTCTAATTTACACTTTCGTTAATTAATTGTGCAATGAAGTTCTCAAAGAAAATGCACAGGTGATTTGAAGAACAAAATCAAGTTTTCGGAGTGCTGGTGTTCAGTAGGGGTGTAAACGGAGCGGATACAGACGGATATTGCTCATTCTGTATCCTTTTCCATATTTTTTGTCGGAGTCGAAATCTGACCGGATAATACCATATACGAATACGAATACGGATATTCTCGGTCACGAATACAGAGCGAATACATGCCGCTCCGAATATGGTTAGTCTCGATCACAAATATTTAGTCGGATAATTCGTAATCATGTTGCCGGCATGGGTTTATTGGAGAGCTTGTGATCCTGGAATAAGAGGACCATATAAAGTAACCAACTCCCATGAAGTATTATGTCATCTGATCGATATAAAATGAAACACTATAAGTACTGATGTCCAGCGGTACTTAATTGACTGTTGTGATGTATTACTTTGGTGTGAACCTTTATTGAGAGAGGGCTTATGATGTTTAGCCTTACGATCAAGGGGGAGAATGTTAGATATTTGATCTCAGGCCAAACGGCCGAGACGAGAGAGAGAGGTGGGGAAACCCACGTCCCTGTTTTTCAGCGCCCTGATCGGGGGTGCCTAACCAACTTTGGTTACAGTCCCCCGTTGCGCAACGCAATATAAAAGGGGACTTCCGGCCTCTCACGTGTGCAGTCGTACATTTTCCGTGAGAGCCAAAAATCCCGTACATACCCTAAGGAGACCCGATCTACTGCGCGCTGCCAGCAACGGGAAGACCGCTGCCACTACAAGACATTGCCGGCGACTTCTCGGACTCCGACTCGCCCTCACGCCTGCATCACGTAGGCACGTGGTCTTCGCTCAATGGCCTTCATCAACGACTGTAAGTTTTCCGATCTATTGACCCTCTAGGTGTTCTAGTGCAAAGCTAGTGGATTAATGTAACATGTATAAAGATTAGGCCCTCTAGGTGTTCATCAACGGCCATGTTGGAAACAATTGCATGAAGGACGCAGTTCCATATTGGCTGGCTAATCTCCCCAAGCTGAGGGTGCTTGTACTGAGATCAAATGAATGTCATGGTCCCATAAGTCATCATCCCGCAATTCGCAATGGAAACGAACCTTCTTCATAAGTCATCCTCCAGTGTACTGAGATCTTTTCCATTGCTACAGCTCTTTGATATCTCGTCCAACAGCTTCAGTGGGTCTGTGCCAGAAGAGGGCTTGAAGAATTTGAATGCTATAAAATCTCCGGGATATGCAAACTAGCAAGTAGGATTCAGTTATCTTCAGTTGATAAGAAACAAACTTACTACCAGGATTTTGCACCAAGGATCAAGCAGGATTCAGTTGTGTTCAGCAAGTAGGTTCAAGCACACAAGGGTTAGGAATGAGGAAGGGGAAGATGATAATTCAAGTGCACTGGAACTGGAAGAAGAACCAAGGTTAAAATTTTGCTTCTTTTCCATACGGGATTGGATTTTGTTGGTGGATGCATTAGGATAACATCATGTGAAATGTTCTTGTAATACGGCAACTGGGTGCACATTTTGATGGCCAGCGTTTTGCTTGCACATAGATAAGAGTAATTCATAGGCAAGAACACTAAGCTGAAAGTTATGCAAATGCTGTCCCCCATTTGTGAGGCCTTGCACGGCCAGACCGTGGAGCAACCAGGTTGTTGATGAATTTTCGTTTTGTTTCGCATGAGGATCTTAATGTTGGCGGGCTGCTACAGTACCAGGAGCCCATCTAGCTCAGTCGGTAGAGCGCAAGGCTCTTAACCTTGTTGTGGGTTCCAGCCCCACGGTGGGCGATCATTTTTTTAAAAAAACAATATTCCTCAATTATCTAAAATGGGTAGTTTTCATTAGGTGCAAAAAAAAAAAATCAAAGCTAGTTGGATTCAAGTTTAACTTATTTACTAACCAATTTAATTTAAACAATTTGTTCTTCAAAACTATAGTTCCGGTGCTACAGCCTTGACCTAACGGCCTCTATATGCTGTAATCGAAGCTTTAGTGCCTCTTTTTTGTTGGTCAAAGCTGAAAACTATACTCGTTCTAAAAGCACGTTCGTCTTGTAACAACTAAGGGAGCACTCCATTGCGGTCCTTACGGCGTATACAGTGGTACAGATAACTGCTAACTATAGTACCATTCTATATTATCTATAGACTACACTAAAGACATCTTTTATAATGGGTTATCTGTACGTTATCTATAATGGGTTGTGTATAAAATATCGATAACATTGATACAATAGCATGTAAGCTGTCTATAGCAGGCTATTTTCTCGCATTTCACCTGTCTATAGAATTACAATTAACCTCCTTCTCTCTCTTCTTTCTCTTTCATTCATCTCAGCAAAATTCCTATGTGACATCTCTTATAGACAATTTATATCACTCTATTGTACATACCTTTAAAGGTGTGTACAATGAGTGGATTGTAGATGAGAGAGAACAAAGATAGAGGAAGAAGCCATCTGACATGCAAAAGAGAATAAATATAAGTCTCACATAAATCTTCCTTGGAAGTGGAATGGGAGCACATAACAAACAGGTGGAATGGGAGCACATACAGAACCCTTTGGGCTCCAAGTTGAAGTGGATCCCACCTCGGAAGGAATGAGACTGTTGGGGGAGTGGCCCCCTACCTTTGTCCATTCGACCTGCTGGGCCAAGAGGCTTCACATAAGTACAATAGCCTAAGCAATAACCTATGAAATTCTGCAGAAAGAGGAGAGATCAATACTGCGAGAAATAGGGAATCTAATGAATCTTATAGAATTCCATGCAGAGTCAAACATGTAATCAGGTGAAATCCCTCTTGCCTTGGGCGACTGTCAACTTCTCCAGAATGTCTATCTACAGAACAATTTCTTAAATGGTATTATTCCACCACTTTTGAGTCAACTGAAAGGTCTTGAAAATCTTGACCTCTCAAACAATAATCTATCAGGTCAGATACCCAGGTTCTTTAGGAACATTACTATGCTCCATTCTTTGAACCTTTCGTTCAATAGCTTTGTTGGTGAAGTGCCAGACATTGGTGTTTTTGCAAACGCTATGGCAATCTCAATCCAAGGCAATGCCAAACTTTGCGGTGGCATACCCGATCTACATCTGCCTCCATGTGTACCAAACAAAAAACATAAATTTCTAGTGGTACCAATTGTTGTTTCTCTTGGTGCAACACTGGCCATTCGTTCATCCCTCTACAAGCTTCTGACCTGGCACAAGAAAAGCAAAACAAAAATCCCTTCAGCAACATCCCGTCCTGGATGAGGTAGTGTCCCCGCATTTAGTTCACGGAATGGAACCATTCCATCTCAGACAAGATGGTTCCACGTAGTTGTTTTTGGACGGAACATTCCGCCCAGATGTTGTATCGCGTCGTTTGGCAAAATCAGTCGAACCACGACGTCCCAAATGGGACCGTTCCATCCCACTTGGTACCGTGAACCAAATGCCCCCTTATTTGTAGCTGGTAAAAGCAATAGATGGTTTCTTGATAGCCAATTTGTTGGGTTCTGGATCATTTGGGATTGTATACAAAGGAGAGTTAGATGGTCAAGTAGGTGGAAGTACACATCTTGTTGCTATGAAGGTATTGAAACTTCAAACAACTAAGGCACTCAAGAGCTTCACTAGTGAATGTAAAGCACTATGAAATATGCGACACCGAAATCTTGTCAAGATAGTCACAATTTGCTCAAGCATTGATACCAGAGGGAATGACTTCAAAGCAACTGTGTATGACTCCATGCCTAATGGTAGTCTTGTAGGTTGGCTACATCCTGATAGAAATGACCAAGTAGAGCAGAAGCACTTGGATCTCCTAGAAAGAGTGACCATTATGCTCGATGTGGCTTATGTCTTGGATTATCTTCATTGCCACGGACCTGCACCCATTGTACATTGTGATGTTAAGTCAAGTAATGTGCTCTTAGATGCTGACATGGTAGCCCATGTTGTAGGCTTTGGACTTGCAAGGATTCTTGTTGAGGGAATGAAGGACCATGTGAGAAGGTCTAAGATAATATTGTGATAAACCATTACAAGTAAGATATTGAGAAAAGATATTTTGGTAAGTTTGGCCAAAATACTGGAATCCGCCTTGGATCAAAACCGTGGCACATGTCATATCAGGAAATGCCATCCAGTAGGATGCCAACCGGAGATGTCATCAAGGAACTTCACGCCATCAAAGAATCTCTTCTCTTGTAGGGAATTCAGAATCTGATGAAGCAAGACATTGTAAATTTATGTTGGAATACCCTTGAGCTCCTTGTAAATGTCTTGGAGCTGATTCCTGCGGTGTCATTTCCAAATTCCAACCATTTGCGTTGTAGGATAACTTTTGACACAGTGAAGTACGATTTCTGTTATATTTCCATCAGAACCAGGACAGCAGAGTCCAAAAGCCTAATTTATGCTGATGGCATGATCTTGCTTATAACGTAGCATTATTTTGCCAGTCTATCTATGATGCTGTGTTTGCCGAGTGGAGAAGCAGTTGTCCAAGTAAGTTACTTTGTTAAAAAAAATAGCAAATTATACAAAGTTTGTAATTTTCATCGGATTCATTGGGATCAGGGGGCAGCTTGTGATAGTTATAGCGAGTATTTCATATCTTTGACAAATGTATAGTAGTTCTGACAGTATGTAAAATATTGTTTTATTGAGCATTCATTTTTGGGGTTTTAAGGAGGTAGACCCTTACATGAGCAGCTTGGCGGTGTTTCTGTGAATGAGAAAGGAAGTGCAATAACATTCCATCTGAACTTTCCTGGATTCTCAAGAGCTGCATTTCAACTTTCTAACCATCTTTCTTGATATGGTCATCCAGGCAACAGTCTGAACTGACACCAAACCAAGTTGCTCGGCAGCAGTTTATTTAGTAGGAGTATGGTTGAAGCCTGTAGCAGATTCAGGCTCCAATAGTTAAACTTAAGTTGGTACTTGCGGGTATACTTCATGTATTTTATCGTAGCTTGAATGTTTCACCAATTGGTAGCTTGTATCCTGTCTTGCTGTTAAACATTTTTCTTTCACAGTTTTCTGGGCACGGCAACTGCAGCAGTCACGCACACGAGCTAAACACACGCCACGGCAACAGCAGCCAGCAGCGCGAATGGTACGTGATGCATGCAAGCACGCACGCGCTGGTGCTACGCCTCTACATGCTCACTCCCACCATGCACGCACGCAGCTTTCTGGCATATATTCGGACCAACAAGCAGGCATCCAGCGACACGCAGCTTTCTGGCATATATTCAAATTCATACATACATATAAACATCATATTAACATCAAATATATATATCTTTAAGAAGGTAATTTTTACACATACATATATAGCAGGCTCCATCGTCAGTGTTTTTTTCCAAGGAAGAAATCAGCACGTACCAACATGCATGCATCCAACGACCGACAGCTTTCTCGTACATATTCGGACCGCACGCCGCTGGCCATGTTGTGCGCACTGGACAAGACACCTGAAGCCCTGAACAGGATAGAGAATGGGCTTGTTTTTTTTCTACAACTGAAAGCTTTTACCTATGACTTATCTATATAAATAAAAATAACTGGTGAGACTCAACCCACCACCTCATTCGTTTTGAGGAAAAGAAAATCATTTATTTTGATGAGACTAGATTATAATGATACAGATTAATCATATATATATATATATATATATAAATATAAGAATTGTATAGCAAATAAATTATATTTCAATCATAACAAAGACAACTGTGGCCATATAATTATCATAGTATCTAGCCACGTAATTACGCGGGTAAGTATGCTAGTTGAGATGCAATATCGTCGTCGTCGTCGTTGTCATTTTCAATTGGATGTTGCTGGCGCATGTACATTCGATGAAAGTATTCCTATCGGACGCTCCGATACAACATTCAAATGTAGTGTGCGCAACAATTATAACCATTGTACGCAACAAAATTTGCACACAAAAATCTTGATGTTGCACTGATTGTTGATGGTTGTTGCACATATGAAATCAAAATATTACAACAAACAACACCTACCTCCCATGGTAGGCGACGGTGAGGCCTCGGGTACGACAGCGGTGGGCAATGTGAAGATGGTGGCACGGCGTGGATCTGGCGCCAAGAAGAGAAGGCCACCTAAATCCTCGCAGCGTACGGACTGGCCGGGTCGGCCGCATCCCTGCCCACTGTCGAGGTCCTCAGCTTCTTTTCCTTCGGCGCAATCGACGTCCTAGGCCACTGGTGAAGAGGAAGTCAATGGCGGTGGCCGGATCCGATAGCGCCAGTGCTGGGGGCGGGGTGCTAGGCTCATGATCATCGCTGTGCATGCGGTGCTAGGAAAGGGTGGAAGGTCGGATCTGTCGACGCTACGCCCAATGATAGCCGAAGTGGAAGTCAACAACGGTGGCTTGATTCGGTAGCGCCAACGTAGGGACATGGTGGTTTAGACTAAGAGGTCGAAGACAGGGACAGAGACAGAGAAAGAGGAAGAGAGTGAGAGAAAGGAGAGGAGAAAGTGAGAGAAGAGAAGCCTATAATACTTTTGTTATCTCACGTTCTACGCGTATCAATTCCATTTTCAGTTTCTTGGACCGATTACGGACCAAATAGCAGATCTGTTTTGGTTGGGGTCTTTCCTTCTCTCCGCGTTATCGTCATCATTACGGACCAAACAAGGACCAATGTAGGAGGTATTTTCCTATGACAAATCTAAATAACCATCTGTCCTTCCAATTTGACATGGCAAACTGATAAATTCTCCTTTTGAATTTCTCAGGACAAATACATGGTAATTGAAGTAGGTCACCCTTAATTTTTCCTTTCGCACACATCAAGATTACTAACTGAAGCAACAGTCTTAATTAGTTTATTGTACAAATCATCATCAGAAAACACCGAAAGAATTAAAAAAAACTTCCACTGTCCATCACAAACTTTTCCAGTCCCCTCTTTCAGAAAGTTCCTGTGAAACCTCGTACGCCACTTGTCAACCACAAAGTGTTTTTGGTGGCTAATCATGACTGGTTGTTAGAAATAGCAATTGGGGTCTATAATTCTAGGAGTTGGTGTGGTGTTATAGTCTATAGATAGGCTATCTTTGGACTTCTTTGGAGATCTGCTCAAGTAGTTAGGTAAAATGTCATTCTCAGAAGGTGGTTTTCCATCTTTTCTATTGATAGCAAATACTATTCCAGTACTAGGAAGATGATTACTTACCTTAAGTCAATATCAATACTACGTGTGTTTTCAAACTTTGACAAGTGCAGTTGTATAATTTAGGGACTACCTGTCGGCAGCTACTTCCTTCCAAAAGAATAGAATTGCATGGGTTCATGATTTCATTTTCTTTTGATGTCAATTGACTTCCAATAATGCTTAAGTATTTTTCCTCATAGGTTTATTTTTGTCTATCTGCTAGAAATAAAACAGTCAGATTATCTTTTGTTAGGATTCATTAAACATTTTGTAGCATATAAAATTACATGGATTGGATTAGAGTTTGTCTCGGCGCATCCGCCTGACCACCTTCGCTAGAGCTCCCCCTCTATTTTCATCATGGATTTCATGAAAATCCATCTAGGCAACGTGAAGCCGAGAGGGCGCGAAAGAGGACCATCGCAGCGAAAGCTAAGGCACAAGGCGAGGAGTACAATGCCGAGCTGCGCCGCAAGAGCAAATGGCCATGTTCCACGTAATAGTTTGACCCTTTTCGTCCATATATCCCATATATTTCTAATCCCCTAAAGACATATGTGTATCGTCCTTCGTTCGTTAGCCTGCGTGCCATATAACCCCCTTATCAGATCAACTATCGTATTGGTATCATTATGTCATTTATCCAAAGTTCTCCTTCATGTATGAATTTCCTGTTGCATCGTAATATCTTTTACCTTCTACTTATGAATCATTGCTACCTCAATCGTCCTCACAAAATTTTTCAAAAAT
The DNA here is from genome assembly GCA_036346265.1 of Melocanna baccifera. NCBI lineage: Eukaryota > Viridiplantae > Streptophyta > Magnoliopsida > Poales > Poaceae > Melocanna > Melocanna baccifera. The sequence goes on from CM070706.1 coordinate 24,074,998, forward strand.
TTGTCGCACTACAACAACATACGACAATCACAAAATGTTACTACGGGTCTAACAAATTTCATACCCTTCAAAATATATAAAAATCACAAATAGACCAACCAACATTGTCTGCCTTTTTATTTAAAAAAACAATGTACAAATAAGATTTGCTAAATTTATTACCTATAAAAATTGCTATTTATTCTCCCACAATTATTTCCATCAGATTAATAAAATAATATTTTTATTTTAAATCACCCAACTGTTGGGTGACTAGGCCCTAGTCGCTTTGGTTGAGCGACTAGGGCCTAGTCGCTCCACGGTTGTGCGACTTGGCCATGTGTCGTCCAATGGTTGAGCGACTAGCCCAAGTTGCCCAACCGTAGAACGACAGATGGTTATTATTGCAAAAAATAAAATACAGATATATTATTGTAATTTAGAATAAAAATAGATTATTTAAGGCATATGACAGCTTTTTATTTCTTCGATCCGAATTTTGAGTATTTCATTTGGGAATAGAGAATGATATTAAGGTAGGGATATTACTATGGGTAATTGATATCTTGGTAAGAGAATAATTAGGGACTCTTTTTTGAACGATTATTGCCAAAATTTGGCATTTCAAATTTTCGGGTTGGGGGTGTTACAACAGAGATGGAATGTGTCCCGATAAAATATGTTATCTAGACTGTCCCGGTGTTAAAATTTGTCCCGATAAAAGCCGCCGATTCAACCAAGAACACATGAAAATAGTCGATCATCATCGTCCAACCGTCTCGATCGTGTCGATCAACCAGAGTGCAGCATGTCACATGCAACTAGGCAGAGTGTTTGGACTTTTATGTGTGGATGTGTACGTGCATTTATTTGATTGCAGAGCTGCGAGAGGGAGCTGGGCCCTACTTTTGCTCGTCGGCATCTGAATTCTGCTGCCCTTCCTCCCATCGCTCTCAAAGAGTGCTAGTGTCCTTCCTTGTGCCATCAACTCCCGTGCCGGCTTGTTTGCCTGTCTCCAACTGCAAGCAGGTCAAGTCTACTCCCAAGGGTACAGGGGGCACATGTAGTCTCTGCCATCTGTTTCCCCCGGACTTTTATGTGTGGATGTGTACGTGCATTTATTTGATTGCAGAGCTGCGAGACGGAGCTGGGCCTGCATGTGCGCACGGCATGACTGACCCGGACATGCCTGACTCCTACCATGCACGCAGCTTTCTGCCATGTATTCGGACCACACGCGGCTAGCCATCCATTCTTTCTCTGCGTATAAATACAAGCGAGAGCTAGCTCGTACCTCTTGCATCCACTAATACCGTTCGGTTCCAAACTAAGTGGCGAGAGCAATGGCGCTGCTCTTCTTCTCCTTCTTGTGCCTCCTCTGTTCCCATGCTACTTCGGTGTCCCCCTCGCCGGGGAGGCCCGCAGCCGACGAGCTCACGCTCCTCTCCTTCAAGTCCGTGCTCTCCGCGGGTCCATCCGATTCCGAGGGCTTGCTGGCCTCATGGAACACATCCAGCCACCACTGCAGCTGGCCGAGAGTCGTCTGCGGCGGCCGCCGGCACCCGGAGAGGGTCGTCGCACTGCGCCTGGGGTCGTCCAACCTGTCAGGGCGCATCTCGCCGTCCTTGGGCAACCTGTCCTTTCTTAGGGTGCTGGACCTCGGCAACAACCGGCTCGTGGGTGAGATACCTCCGGAGCTCGGCCGTCTCAGCAAGCTCCGGTTGCTTAACCTGACCGCAAATTCTCTCCGTGGAAGTATTCCTGCGGCCATAGGAGGATGCACCAATCTCACTACACTTGACCTAAGCGAAAACCATCTCCAAGGTATGATCCCCCTCGATATTGGCGCCAACTTGAAAAATCTTGCCTATTTGAACTTTCGCAGTAATGGTCTGTCGGGAGAGATCCCTCGAACGCTAGCAGAGTTGCCATCGATCCAATTCCTGTCTCTGTCATTCAACGGACTATCTGGTGAGATTCCACCTGCCTTGGGCAATCTCACCTACCTCCGGCATCTTTTTCTCGGTGTCAACAACCTATCAGGAGCTATCCCTTCATCTCTAGGGCAACTCCGCAGTTTATCATCGCTCAAGATAGCCTTGAACAACTTAACTGGGGTGATCCCCACTTCCATTTGGAACATTTCCTCTCTAACAGTGTTTTCTGTCCAGTATAACATGCTAGGTGGTATGATACCTCCAAATGTATTCAGTGCCCTTCCCCTTCTCCGGGAGATATACGTGGACCACAACCAGTTTGACGGCTTTTTCCCAGTCTCACTAGTTAATGCTTCCAACATGTCAATAATTCAGATCGATAATAACTTATTCAGTGGCGTTGTTCCCCCAGAGATTGGAAGGTTAAGAAATCTCAATTCGCTATACCTCGCTGGCAATTTGTTTGAAGCTAAAGAACCAAAAGATTGGGAATTCATAACTACATTAACAAATTGCTCCCAGTTGCATAAGTTATTCTTGGGAAAAAATAAGTTTGAGGGAGTTCTTCCTGATTCACTTTCCAATCTTTCCACTTCGCTGGAAGTTCTTGACCTTTCATCCAACACTATCACGGGAAGCATTCCTAGAGATATTGGTAATCTCATTGGCTTACAACATCTCGATCTCTTCAACAACTCTTTCACAGGATCTCTTCCCTCTTCCTTGGGAAGGCTTAAAAACTTGGGCCAACTCCATGTATTTAAAAACAACGTGAGTGGGTTGATCCCATTGACCATAGGAAATCTTACTGAACTACTTGTTTTGCGGCTCGGCCTAAATGCGTTCAGCGGTAGGATACCAAGCACACTTGGAAATCTGACAAAGTTGCTCGGCCTAGGTCTTTCGACTAATAACTTTACAGGTCCAATACCCAGTGGACTATTCAACATCCAAACACTCTCAATATTCTTTACTGTATCGCATAATAACTTAGAGGGGTCAATACCCCAAGAAATAGGGAATCTCAAAAATCTTGTAGAATTCCGCTCAGAATCGAACAAATTATCAGGTGAGATCCCTAGCACCCTTGGTGAATGTCAACTTCTACGGTATCTCTATCTGCAAAACAATTTCTTGAATGGTAGCATCCCATCAGTCCTGAGCCAACTGAAAGGTCTTGAAACTCTAGACCTCTCAAACAACAATTTGTCAGGCCAGATACCCAAGTTCTTAGGGAACATTAGTATGCTCCATTCTCTGAACCTTTCATTCAATAGCTTTGTCGGAGAAATGCCAACTATTGGAGCTTTCGCAAATGCTTCTGAAATCTCAATCCAAGGCAATGGCGAACTTTGTGGCGGCATACCTGATCTACATCTGCCTGCATGTCATTCACAATTACCAAACAAAAAACATAAATTTCTGGTGGTACCTATTGTTATTTCTCTCTCTGCAACACTGGCCATCCTTTCATCACTCTACATGCTTCTAACCTGGCACAAGAAAAGCAAAACAAAAATCCCTTCAACAACATCCATACAAGGCCACCCAATCATCTCTTATTCGCAGCTGGTAAAAGCAACAGATGGTTTCTCGACAACCAATTTGTTGGGTTCTGGATCATTTGGGATTGTGTACAAAGGAGTGTTAGATGGTTTCTCGACAACCAATTTGTTGGGTTCTGGATCGTTCGACAACCAAAGTACAAATCTTGTTGCTGTGAAGGTTCTGAAACTTCAAACTGAGAAGGCACTCAAGAGCTTCACTGCCGAATGCAAAGCCTTACGAAGTATGCGACACCGGAATCTTGTCAGCATAATTACAGTTTGCTCAAGCATTGATACCAGAGGGAATGATTTCAAAGCAATTGTGTATGACTTCATGCCTAATGGTAGTGTAGAAGGTTGGCTACATCCTGACACAAATGACCAAGCAGAGCAGAAGCACTTGAATCTGCACCAAAGAGTGACCATACTGCTTGATGTGGCTTGTGCGTTGGACTATCTTCACTGCCATGGACCCGAACCTGTTGTTCATTGTGATCTGAAGTCAAGCAATGTGCTCTTGGATGCTGAGATGGTTGCACATGTTGGAGACTTCGGACTCGCCAGGATTCTTGTTGAGGGAAGCTCATCTTTCTTGCAGTCCACGAGCTCGATGGGATTTAGAGGAACAATTGGTTATGCTGCCCCAGGTTAGCCTAATTTGTTTTCTCTTCTTTGTTTATACTTGTTTGCCATTATTGTCCTTAGTTTCCGTGGAATAACTCGTGAAGATGAGCAAAAGAAATTAGTTTTACATAATGGAACATATGGTTTTGGCTGTAATATTACACCTATATCGTAAATTTAAAACTACACGTATAATACAAAGTCTAATTTTTTTGTCTATAATATTACACCTTTATCGTAAATTTAGAACTACACGTACTATACAAAGTCTAATTTTTTTGTTTCCCAAAATGTTGAATGCAACAGAGTATGGTGCTGGAAACATGGTATCAACAAATGGAGACGTTTACAGTTATGGAATTCTTGTTTTAGAAACTGTAACCGGGAAGAGGCCCACGGATAGAAGATTCGGACAAGGATTGAGCCTTCGTGAATGCGTTGAGCAGGCTCTGCATCATCATGCCATGATGGACGTTGTGGATGCACGGCTGTGTTTGGACCTTGAAAACGAGCTTCAGACCATGGATGATTCTTCAAGCAAGAGGAAGATTGATGGCCTATTTTCGCTACTTAGACTGGGAATGTCTTGCTCTCAGGAAATGCCATCGAGCAGAATGTTAACCGGGGATATCATCAAGGAACTGCATGACATCAAAGAATCCCTTTGGTAGGAATGAAGAATATGGAGAAGGAAGAAATTCCACTTTTATGTTGGAAAATGTTTCTTGTGTTGATGATGTGTTCATGGTTTATCCTTGAGCTCCCTGTAAGTGTGCTCGGAGATGATTCCTGGACCGGTCATTTTCCACAGTTTGCATCAATTGTAAGTTCTATTCCATTGCAATACACGGGCATATGACTAGTGCTTTTATAAGCAAGCTGATAATCTATTCTTTTTTCCCTGAGATGGCCTCTGTGGTTTTCTGAAACAAACAAACTACACCATAGGATCTTTGATGCATGGTCAAGTATCTCTCTGTGACAAAGAATGACTGTTATATTTTTTTATTTGCTATTATCCATAGCTCCGCCGCATGTTCAGTTCTTCGTACCCAGTGCAGATTTCTTATGATTTTACCTTCTTCGACGCCGGCGTAACGCGCGCCTCCCTATCTAGTGCTTATAATGTACCATTATTTTGCCAGTCTATCTACCATCCTGTGTTTGCCGAGTGGAAAAGCAAAGTTGGCCGGCGACGGCGCTGTGCATATGAAAACAACGGCAGCTGGGCAGGATGGAACTCACGGTTTCAACCCTCCTTGAGATGATACAGTACCGGGCTAAGATGGGCTGTAGTGGGTTGGACGGTCCAAAGCACGGCTCTCCTTTTCTTAACTCCTCAATCCGAATTTGAGTATTTCATTTGGGAATAGAGAATGGTATTAAGGTAGGGATATTACTAGGGTAATTGATATCTTGGTAAGTGAATAATTAGAGACTTTTTTGAACGATTATATTACTGCCAAAATTTGGAATTTCGAGTTTTTTGGGTTAGGGTGTTACAGAAATCGAATGTGTACGTAAGTGTTGGGGAAGGCGTATGTGTACGTAAGTTACAGTGTCCCGATAAAATACGAATGTTATCTAGACTGACCTGGCCGTGCCTGCCTTGGCAACATGCGTCGACGTGCGAGGCGACGAACGGAGACCGTAGCCGGCTCGGAAGCAGATAGCACGCGTGCGACGCGTGAAGCCGCGTGCGACGTGTGAAGCCGCGTCAGACTGCACGCACGAGCTCCCCGTGCATATATTCGGACCAACAGGCAGGCATCCAGCCACCGACAGCTTTCTGGCATATATTCGGATCACAAGCGGCTAGCCATCCAATCTTTCTCGGCGTATAAATAGAATTATGCTTCAATTTTGGAGTTGCTATTGCGCCTTCGGCAATGTTGTGACCATCCGTTTCTTGTTCTGAGGTTAGTTTGCAAAAGTTTAGTCACGATTACCCTATTTAACCTGTCTTTCAGCCAAAAGTTTCAATGCTTGCCATGCTTTTCAGAATATTAGGTTACCTAAAAAATTTGGGCCCATTTGGTCCTACATGTAGAGCAATAATTAACGCCCGGGATTTGGGCCAATTAGCACCTGAATGGGTCTTACCCTAGGGTTATTACTAATAAAAAAGGGGGCATTTTTTTTTCTATTCCTCAGAGAGCCGCCACCTCGAAAGCCATCTCCCAGGTTCTCTCACTCTCTCTCACTCTCCCGTGCCGTTTGAGGAAACCGGTGGCCGACCGATAGCCAGCGCGAGGCAGCGCAGCATGCGCAGGACCGGCGCACAGCGGCATGCGGCCAGGTGCGGCGCACGCACGGAGGCGACGGTGCGGCGTGCGCAGGGCCGACGCACAGCGGCACGTGGCAAGGCGCGGCGCGTGTGCGAGGCGGTGGCACGGCGTGCACAGGGCCGGCGCACGACGGCGCGCGACCAGGCACGGCGTGGCAGCGCTGTGCGCATGGGGGTGCGGCGTGCGCAGGGCGGTGGTGCGGTGTGCGCAGGGTGGCAGCGGGCGAGGGGAGGCGGCGCAGGCCATGGCACGGCCGCAGGGCGCAGCCAGGCGCTGGAGACATGGTGGCTGACGGGCGGTAGGGCCTGTGGCCAGGCGGCGGCGAGTAGCCGGCCAACAGTGGCGGCTGGAGGCAGTGGCCGGCCGGTGGCAGTGAAGGCCGGCACGGCTCGACCGACCGGAGAACTGATTGAAAGGTTGATCGCGTGTGGTTTTTCCTGAACATGAACGTGTTCACATAGTTTGGCCGTTTTGGTTGTTTGGCCAGCCGAACAACGATTTGCATGGTGAAAATTCCAGCGAACACGCTTTGACCGGTCGGGTGTCCTTTTCCAGTCATTCCACAATGTTGGCTTAACCCCCACCTGATTCCGTTCCGTCTTATAGGTTCTCTCGCGGTAGTCAAAGGAGCATTCGTTCAATCTCACCCTTCGGATCCTTTGTGCAGCGATCTCGCCGAGCGTGCTCAAGGCAAGTACTTCGCCATGATTGGTCCTATACGTATACCCCTTTTTGAAACCCTTCCGAATCAAGTGCGTTTCAATCTGCTCTCGTTTCTTAAACATCTTTAAATTCTCGCATTCATTGTATGGATAATACATATATTCCACCCCTTATTCAACATATCCTCCTCGGTAGCTCTTGTAAAAGCAAACACGTCATTAATGTACTCTTCACTCACACGGCTTGCAGTATGCATCCAGTTTCGGTCCTATATTATGCACATATATAACAATTTAGTATTAAAAATTAAATTAATTAATTACTAGTACATATATACCAGATGCATTAAGGCTAGCTAAATCTAAATTAGCTAGATCTTCAAAATATATATATATAAAAGTCACCGAAAATTAGCTAGATCTAAATTTTGATGCAATGAAAAAAAAATTTCATTACTAACCTATCTAGGGCAACCAAGAACTAGATGAATCTTCAAAGCTCTCCTGCCAAATAAATCCTCCTTCCATCAAATTAAATGATCTGAAAGCCTTGTTGCCTCCTCCAAGTGCGTAGCACCGGTCAGCTAAATCTGGATCGAAATGAAGACAGAGATGCGCTCTGAGCGGCGCAATAAATACCTAGTTAGATTATCACAGACGGTTTTTAACAAAAATCGTTTGTGGTACTGGAATATCACAGATGGTTTTTAATAAACAACCGTCTGTGATAATTCCAGATTATCACAGATAGTTTTTAACAAAAACCGTCTGTGGTACTGGAATATCACAGACGGTTTTTAATAAACAACCGTATGTGATAATTCCAGATTATCTGAAATTATCACAGACGGTTTTTAATAAAAACCCGTCTGTGATATTCCAGTATCACAGACGGTTAATCGGTAAGAACCGTCTGTGATACTCCTTTTTTCCGCCACCAACACCACAGATGGTCACCAAATTAAAACCGTCTGTGATAGTGTGCATCACAGACGGTTTCCCAAAACTGTCTGTGATTTGATGTCTAGTATTAAGTTTTCTGTAGTAGTGATACAAATTAGAAGAAAACGTGTAGCACATTTTGTATAGATTATATAAGTAAATATGAATCAAACCTTTGTACTTGACGTCACAACTCAATTTGGTCGAAGGATGTCAAGTTGATGCAAACAACTAATTTTTCGGCAGGGATTTGATTTGATGCGATGTATTCGTGTGTGTAGGTCATATTTATATAATGATTATACTTGTCGCGTAAGAGTAGGAGTCAACAAATAATAATAGAGTTGCAGTCGGTATTGGCCTGCGCCACACGTTAAAGGAAATCTGTGCGGAGTTGTAAACAACTAGTCACATAGGTGTGACATCACGTCACGTCAGTTACCGTGTGGATCGAAATAAAAGAGATAAAAATTTGTAGTAAAAGAAAAGCATAGGGGTTTTTTCGTAAAAAATCGAGAGCCTTTTCGTAATAAAAAAGAATGGAGGGGCTTTTTCGTAAAAAAACCAGGGACCTTTGGGGAAGAAATAAGGGCCTGTACGTAATTACGGGAAACCGCGGATCGTTACCCAGCAAAAAGTGTGCAGGGACTTTGCAAATTTTAGAGACCTTTTTGCGAGAATCAAAGACCTATACGTAATTACTAAATCTTTACAGACTGTTTTGTAGATGCTAACATGTGGACACTCTCGGGGACAGAGTGTCCCCCACTAATAATATGCGGTACATGTTGTCTCTAGACTAACATAGGCAAAAGAAGCATCCCGATGGTCAGCCATGTGATAGACGTATGAGATATTTTCTTTTTATCCTAATTAATGTGAGAATTTCTAAGAATTTTGTTTTTTTTTGTGATTTAAGGATGAGAAAGGAAGTGCAATGATATTCCATCGGAACTTTCCTGGATTCTCATAGCTGCATTTCAAGTTTCTAACATTCTTTCTCGATGCTCCCATCCAGGCAACAGTCCGAATGACTCCAAGTTGCTCGGCAGCAGTTTATTTGGTAGGAGTATCGTTGAAGCCTGTAGCAGATTCAGGCTTAAATAGTTAAACTTAAGTTGGTACTTGCAAATATTCTTTATGTATTTTATGGTAGCTTGGAAGTTTCACCAGTTGGTAGCTTGTATCCTGTCTTATTGTTAAACATTTTCTTTTGATTTTTTTAAATAATCTATTTTTATACTAAATTACAGTAATATACCTACGTTTTATTTTTTAAGTAATAACTATCTATCGCTCCATGGTTAGGCGACTTGGGCTAATCGTTCAACCGTTGAGCGACACGAGGCCAAGTCGTCCATCGGTTAGACGACTAGCCTAAGTCACCCAACCGTGGAGCGACTAGGCCCTAGTCGCTCAACTTGGTTGAGTGATTAGCCCAAGTTGCTTAATGGTTGGGTAATTTAAAATAATAATGTAACTTACCTTAGTACTAAGCAATCGTTCATACCTCTGTCGCTCAACTGTTGCATGACTTGGCAGCACGCAATGATCCAACGGTTTAACAACTAATCGACGTGTCGTTCAACCGTTGGGCGAGCCAAGTCACTCAACCGTTCGACGACTTGGCAGCACGTACTATTCCAATGGTTCAACAACACATCGACGTGTCACTCAATCGTTGAGTGACTACTTGCTGCCAAGTCGTCTAACGGTTGAGCGACGAAAGGGTTATATAGACAGGCACACTCGACCCCCCCCCCCTCACAATCTCTTTGGGCATTTCTCTCGGAGAGAACAAGAGGAGCTTTGGAGAGAAGAAAAGAAGAGGGAGAGAAAGATAGGGAGAAAAGGTCGTGAGAGGGGGAGAAAGAGAGAACAAGGGGGGTAGGGAGAAGCAGAGGAGCTCGGGAGAGGGAGAGAAGGAGGAGATGAGTTCGTGAGGTAAGAGAGAAAGACGAAGGAAGCTTGTTGCTAAGGAGACAAGGTCTTCACGTGATGGTAATAGTCTCATCTCTTTTTCCCATCCGAATGTAGGCAACATATTTAGTGAATGTATGTTGACCAATAGTAATATTTGCAGTGAGAAATCAGCCATGTTGGAGCCCACAACATTAAAAGTGCATTACGGTGTTGGTTCGGTTCATGAAGGTCTATACGGTGTTCACCTGAGCAGTTTCCCGTAAGTCAATTTGGTACATTCGGATGCGGAGAATGCTCTAATCGAAGATGTCCTGCACTGGCTCACATGTAGTGTCTCCTTGGACCCTTAAGGTGTGCAGTATCATCGTAAATGGGCTTTGGAGTCTGTCAACCACACACATTCGGTGAGAGTTTACGAGACTAATGCACACAGTTGTATGTAAGAGCTTTGTAGAAGGCTGCTGGTGACATGGATACGAGTGCATGCTACTCATGCAAGTGTGTCCGACGGCTATCATCTGATTGGTGGGAGCAGCTCGGGCACACAACGTGTGGTTCATAAAGAGGACGTAGTGGCCGATGTTGCGGAGGTAGAACCGGAACATCGAACACTACACGCTTAGCCCATGACACAAGCGGATGCAGATGTTGCTGAGGTAGAACAGGAAGATCACACACCGTACGCTGAGCCCACTAGACAAGCAGACGCAGAGGAGTATGTCGACAGCATAGTGTGTCACATGAAGATCGATGACCTGACAGCCTAGGCTAACGAGGAAATTATAGAAGAGGATGATGATGACTCTTCCGATGAGGACGAAAATCCTATCCCACAGGAATGGGATAGGGTGGATGTGGAGAGTCTTGTTGTGCATGATGAGAATGAATTACCATAGGAGTACCATGGTACGGAGGTTCAGCTTCATGCAATGTTTGCTGACAAGGGATCACTACAGAATGTCATTAAGCTGTGGGCTTTGTCCATACAGCAGATATTTTAGGTCCTAAAATCCGGCCAGGAGTAGTACATCGTAGTCTATGAGTAGGTTGGTTGTCCTTAACATGTCCATGCATGCAAACCCAAGTACAAGATTCACTAGATTGTCTCCAAGGTGGAGGCACACTCCTAGTGCTCAGTAGTGTTTTGCAAAGTATCGCAACCTAATGTCCACCTTCATAGCTAATGTTATGTATGGAGAGATAGTACAGAAGATAGACCAGGAGGCCAAGCACATCATGGTGGCTATTGAGTAGAAATTCAAGTACAAGATTAGCTACACAAAGGCATGGCGTACGCAAATAGAAAGTTTTGGGAAGGAGGTTCGATTCTTTCGAGAAAACTTATGATAGCCTTCCTCGTAGGCAACCAGTAATGAAATCGCATTTTGGTGCAGACGACTATTTTGCTTCCTATTACGACGTAACCACGTCTCTCTTCCCACTGTAGTCTCCGCTGTGCCTATGCGACTTCAGCCAGTGGGTCGACGACAAGATCCACCCCTACGACATATGGATGATGCTGTCATGAAAGAGGTAGGCCAAGGAGGATTGCGAGGGCCATGAAAGGCGCTTCGAAGAGCTGCAGGCTATGATAGAGGAGAACAAGAGGTGAGAGAGGCTGCACAAGGAGCAGGAGCGTGAGCTTGCCTGGCGACGTGAGGCCGAGAGGGCACGGAAGAGGGCCATCATGGCAAAAACTAAGGCGCAAGGCGAGGAGTACAACGCCGAGCTCGACCGCAAGAGCAAATGGCCACGTTCTACGCAGTAGTTCGACCCTTTTTATCCATATATCCCATGTATTTCTAATTCTATAAAGGCATATGTGTACCATCCTTCGTTCGTTAGCCTGTGTACCATGTAACTCTCTTGTCAGATCAACTATCGTATTGTCATTGTTATGCCATTTATACAAAGTTCTCCTCTGTATATGAATTCTCTGTTGCATCCTAATATCTCTTGTCTTCCTACTTATGAATCATTGCTACCTCAATTGTCCTCACAAAATTCTTTCAAAATTTGTCTCACTACAACAACATATGATGATCATAAAATATTATTACGGGTCTAACAAATTTCGTAATCTTCAGAATATATGAAAATCACAAATCGACCAACCGACATTGTCTGCCCTTTTATTTCAAAAAAAATAACGTACAAACAACATTTGCTATATTTATTACCTACAAAATTTGCCATTTATTCTCCCATAATTATTTCCATCAAATTAATAAAATAATAATATTATTATTTTAAATCGTCCAAACATTGGGCGACTTGGGCTAGTCGCTCAACCAGGTTGAGAGACTAGGGCCTAGTCGCTCAACCAGGTTGAGAGACTAGGGCCTAGTCGCTCAACCAGGTTGAGAGACTAGGGCCTAGTCGCTCAACCAGGTTGAGAGACTAGGGCCTAGTCGCTCCATGGTTGTGAGCGATAGATGGTTATTGACGAGGATATAATAATCCTTTTATTTATTACGTCATCATATTCTCTGAAGATAAGAGAGAAATTTTATAAAGTAGTCATAAGTCTCACTACGACTACTCCGTAAGTTCTTCTATGACTACCTAGTCGTAAGTTATACTACGACCATCTAGTCGTAAGTTATACTACGGCCATCTAGTCGTAAGTTCTACTACAACTATCTAGTCATAAGTTCTGCTAAGTCTACCTAGCCGTAAGACCTGCTTCGACTACTAGGTCATGAGTCTTATTATGACGGGCTGATTGTTCTCTAATTTACAGCTAACCTACTCCTACAGTAGGGTAGCCTGACAAGGCAGTTAAAACATGCATAACCGCACACGATCATACCCACGTCTCTCTGACAATAACCGTCCTATGGTGAAATACTGCCCACGTCTCTCTGACAGTAACCGCTGTCCAGCAGTTAACTCCCGACGTATGAAGACGTCTTCTGGCAAGAAGCAACTATCGCCGCTTCATCGGCAATATAAAGGACAAGTCTTGAGAGATGGAGAGATCGGATCCAGAGATAGATGCAGTGAGAGAACAATCAGTTATGTAGACAGTAGTGATTCCTCGCACTGTCCACACATGTAAGCTTTCAGTCAAGAACAATAGCACAAGACGTAGGGTTATTATTCTCCCAAGAGAAGGCCTGAACTTGGATAAAATTCTTGTGTCTTTGTTCTGCATGTCCATACAGGAGCCTTGTGTGCTTTCCACCAAAGCCAAGAAATCATACGTAAGATCGATATTAAAACATCAATAGTTGGCGTCGTCTGTGGGGACCATTTCTTCTAAGGCTCTGGTAAACTCCTTGTCGACGAATTCTCTACCCTCTAATGCCATCATGGTGGGAGAATGGTATAAGGAGAACTGGTTCGACTTGGCGGACTACGTAGATATCAACATGGAGGCTTGCTACGATTATGAGTAGATCCTACTTGCTTTCAATGGTGAGGCTATTCTTGGAAATCCGTCAGAGATTTCCAAAGACCCCACCACGAAAAAGGATGAGGCGGGCTCCAAACCCTCCACAGCAATATGCCTATAGGAGAACGCATCTTCCCCAAGTAGCTAGAACCAGTTTGATGGCGAGCAAGGCTCACAATGTGACCATGACTCCACCCCACAGGGTCCAAGTGTACCAACGGCAGCGACTTACCCAGTATTAGCTGATCCTGGAGAACAAGAGTCAGGAACTTTGGCATTGCCTGCTGATGTGACATTCTACTAGAATTACCCAGGGATTTGCACCTTGAGGGTCCATCCATCCAGTCACAGAGAGCTCCTCCCATCAGAGACTGTTATAACCCGGAATTCCCTTACTTGACGGGGTTTACTCCTAGTCGCGATGTGCTGTCACTCGAGGTTTATTCAGACGAGTCAACCTCTACTAGAAGTCGAGGTTCTACATAGGAGGTCATGGCCCTCCCTTCATATCCTCATCATGTTCCCAGTGGAGGCTCTCATGAGACTTCCCCTCGAGCACACTATCCCTCCTCTTTTGAGGATGGCGCAGAGACCTCCGACGGTGAACATGATCAATTCTCTGATGAGCATGGGAGAAATTCTAGAAATAATCACTCTCCTCTGAGGCAGTTGCAAGCTGCCTCAAAAATTGAAGATCCCGACACCACTCGAAGGAGATGGCTGGCCGCTTAGAGGACTTTATGTTGGAAATATGCCCTAGAGGCAATCATAGAGATGATGATATGTCGTTGTATCCATGATTTAATAAATGTTCCTTGAATATTACCTTTGTGTTGATTAACAAGTATGTGACTTGTTTGTGAAACTCTTTACTTGTATGGTTATTCTAAAGTTGTCCCTAGTCGGAGTTCATGTAAGGACACACATGAATGATGGATTAGCACATGTATCGGTTGATGACCATGTTTCACAGGTCATAGACATGGAGATGTCAAACCAATAATGTGGACACATGTTTAAGACATGGGGTTGGACCGACCCAACATGAGACATAGCTGTTATACTTATGATTCTCTCTACACAATGTGTACGCCTTGTCCTTAGACCTGAGATTGTCGCATGTAATTGAGATGTGAATCGACCTACTTAGGGGCTATCAAACGCTACTTCGTAACTGGGTAGTTATAAAGGTAGCTTTCGGGTTTGTCATGAAGCATGCTGCGAGGCATGGTCGGTCGAGATGGGATTTGCCCTCTCTACCGAGAGATATCTCTGGGCCTCGAGTGATCGGATCGAAATGCTTGGCCATGCTACTTAAGGTTAAGAGTTAACCTAGTAAGGGATTTGAATCACGGGATCGAGAAAGAGTGGTCACTTGGAGCTCGACCAATATCGTGAGACAAAAGGATTGGCATGTACATAACGTTGTGATGGTTCGTCCGATATGATCTTTATGTGCGTTTAGGAGTTGGTACGTCTTGCTAGAGGCCGCTACCAACTATTGACCGAGTAGGTGTACTCGCGTCATGTCTAAACATACGTGAACCTATAGGGTCACACACTTAAGGGCTGAAGCCTAATTCGGATTGGATCCGAGTTGGACTGGGCATTGAGTCCTAATGGGCCTCTATTCGTAAAAGCCCATTGTAAGGACGTCTATAAAAGGAGGGTAGGGGTGCACAGGGTTGGAAGAGAGTTTTTTCGTGACATCCTCAAACCCTGGCCGCCACCCCTCCCACGCCCTTGTCGCTCGCGCGGATCTAGTAATCCGGCGTGCGTCGCTTCCTCCCGTACGTGTGGATACCTTTGGCGGAGCTGCATCTGTAGCGTTTGGACGAACCGCAAACAAGGAAGTAGTACGACTACTCTGCCCCGACGTGCTGCATCATCTTCCGCACCTGCGCGTCTAGTGGTAAGACCGTGATCTATAACTGCAGTGATCTTGGTTTATGGGTAGAAATTTTTTAATATGCGCTAGTGTAGCCTACCCGTAGTCCTTCACTTTACCCGGGCACGTCCAGTATCAATCTAAAGAATCAATTTAAAGAGGCAAAAGAGCTCCAACGCATCAATGACCTTCTTGAGAATCTGACTCTGAACTTGGTCGGGCACCGGTTACGACCACTTTGCCAAGGGGATTGCTCGAAGACTTCGCAGGATAATGGATAGGTTCGAGCAGCCTCGTCGGCACAATTCTGGGAGTCAAACGAACACGACCACTTCCAGTCACTCACAGAACTCTCTATGTAGGGTTCGACGTGATGACACTTCACGACGGTCACCTGGTCATAGATCCAGCCAAAGAAGGGTTCCATGAGCAACTCCAAATCGACTGACCGATCAAGCAGGCGGTCAATTGCCTCTTTAGCCAAGGAATCTACAATAATAGATGGAATACGGGGAGTATTACCCTCATATGGATCAGGCCTACTATTAGTCAGGTCGATCTACCATTGGGCATCATCGACTATGGTCCCCCGATGACCCGAATTACCCTTTCCCACAAAGGAGACATCAAGAAGTGGTTACCAGGTGTCGGGCATTTATACTTGAACTCTGAGCAGTACGTTGGTTGCCTCATTTCTGTCTAGTGAACATGGAGAGGTTCAATGGGGCTCAGAATCCCATCGAGTTCCTTCAGATTTACACGACTGCAGTATGGGCTGCAGGAGATGATGAGCACATTATGGCAAATTACCCCCCCGATAGTGCTCGAGGGGTCTTCTCGATCTTAGTTACTTAACCAACCATTCGAGTCGATCCATTCCTAGCGGCATCTCTGCGATTTCCTACTAGCCAATTTCCAAGGAACGTACAACCGCCCAGGAAAGAAGGATGACTTGCATCGGATGTGACAGAACAGCGGTGAGACCCTATAGCAGTTCGTCAGGCACTTTAGCCAGGTTCGTAACTCAATTCTAGAACACTCAGACACCTCTGTCATTAGGGCATTCAAGCAGGGAGTCCGAAATAAGAGAATCACTGAAGACATCTTCTTGCATCCCCCGACCATCGTTGTTGAATTCTTCAAGATGGTTGATCGTTATGTGACTGCTTCTGAAGCAATTGAATGGACGAATACACTTGATCAAACTGATCGTGGTAATAAAAGGGAAAGCGAAGGTGATAAGAAGAAGGAGAAATCCAAGAGGTCCAAGAACAAGGCTAAAAGTCAGAAGCCCCAGTTTTATTCCTCAAAGAAAGTCTTGGTTGTAAGTGATGAGAAGCCTCATAACCTCAAGCAATACCTCAATTGAGGCAAAGGCAAGGCATCCACCCGAAGAGACAACATGCCTAGGTGGTGCCCACTTCATAAGAAGGAAGGCCACGACCTCTGCAATCAGTACTATGAACAACTTCAGGACAGGGAAAATCTCCTTTGATGTGGTTGATTTTGATACAACCTATAATGTCATACTCGGTCGGCCAACTCTAGCACGTTTTCCGATAGCTATTCATTATGTCTATCAATGTCTCAAGTTGTCAAGTCCCAAGGGAGTCATCACAGTCCGATGTGATAAGAAGATGGTGCTAGCATATGATCGCAAGTCCCTCAAGATGGTCGGTCGACCACCAACTCAAGAAGCTATTACAATGGAGCCTTCGAGCAAGCACTCAAAGTCCAAAGCTATGCCAAAGCCGAACGAGGAAGTCAAGGAGGTTCCTCTGGATTCAGTAGAGCCTTCGAAGCCTCTTCGTATTGGAGTTACTTCCAACCCTACATAGGAAGATGCCCTCGTCACCTTCCTCCGGGCAAACACAGATGTGTGCATGTGGTACCCATTCGATATGCCCAGAGTCCCCAGGGAGGTGATCGAGCATAGGCTAGCTCTACGGCCTGATAAGAAGCCCGTAAGGCAAAAATTACAGAGATTTGCACCAGATCGGTGAGACGATATTAAATCAGAATTGGACAATCTATTAAAAGTAGGCTTCATAAGAGAAGTCGATCACCCTGAGTGGTTGGCTAACCCTATAATGGTAAACAAAAAGTCTAATGGTAAGTAGCGTATGTGTATAGATTATACTGATTTAAATAAAGCTTGTCCAAAGGATAATTTCCTACTTCCTCGCATCGATCAATTGATTGACTCTATTGTTGGTTCTGAAATGTTAAGTTTTCTAGATGCATACTCTAGTTATCATCAGATTAGTATGTCACCAGAAGATGAAGAGAAGACTGCATTTATCACACCGTTTGGAATTTTTTGTTATGTCAAAATGCCATTCGGTCTGAAAAATGCTGGTCCAACTTTTCAGTGTTTGATACAAGTGATTTTTATACATCAAATGGGTCACAATCTAGAGGCCTATGTTGATGATATAGTTGCCAAGAGCGTTAAACGACTTAATCACATTTCAGACCTGTGGGAGATTTTCAATAACCTCAGGAGACATCTCTTGAAACTTAATCCCAAGAAATATGTCTTCGAAGTTTCTTCAGGAAAGTTGCTTAGATTCCTCATTTCGGCAAGAGGTATTGAAGCAAATCCTAAAAAAATCAAGGCCATCGAACAGATGCATCCTCTGACAATGAAGAAGGAGGTTCAAAAACTCACTGGCTGCATGGCGGCTCTAAGTCATTTTATCGCACGCCTATGTGAGAAAGGACTTCCTTTCTTTAAGCTTCTCAGGAAATATGAAGATTTCAAGTGGTCGAAGCAGGCTAATGATGCCTTCGAGCATATCAAGAGATATCTTACGAGTGCTCTCATATTGGATTCTCTAAAACCAGGTGAAACGCAACTTGTGTATCTTTCTGCCATGCCACAGGTCGTATGTGCTGTACTCATTGCAGAACGTGACAACGTTCAGTGACCTCTATATTATGTAAGCGAAGTCTTACACAGGACTAAGGAGCACTACCCGTAGGTCCAAAAGTTATTATATGCCCTCTTCCTGTCTTCGAGGAAACTAAGTCATTATTTTCAGGTGCACAAAATTTTTGTGCCATCTGAGTTTCCCTTAGGAGTGGTCTTCCAAGGTAGGGAAACAGCAAGACGCATGGCAAAATGATCGGCGGAACTTGGGAAGTTCAACTTCCATTTCGTGTCTCGAACGGCCATTAAATTACAGATCTTGGTAGACTTTGTCACCGAATGGATAAATTCTGAACCTATTCAGAATCCCCAACAGTACGATTCCCATGATATATGGACGATGTACTTGGATGGATCACTCACGTTAAGTGGCTCGGGGGTTAGGGTGGTCCTGGAATCTCCTTCGGGAGAGACCTTAAAGTATGCCTTTCAATTACTCTTTCCAATAATGAACAATGTGGCTGAGTATGAAGGTTTGTTGACTGGCATACGAGCTGCTAAAGCGCTCAAGATTCGTCGACTACTCGTGAGAGGAGACTCTCAACTAGTCATGAATCAGGTCGGCAAAGAATATCAATGCTCGAGTTCTACCATGTCTCACAGACTAGTTAGCTTGAATACCTTCTTCCCGATCGTCAGTACTATCAAGAGTCTTCTTAGAGCAACTCTGGAAGCCATCTTTGGTCGAAACACTAGAGACAACTCCTAATGAGATAGCATCTATTCAGTGTGAAGATACCTGGATGTCAACCATCTATGAGTATCTTCAAAAGGGTTTGATACCCAAGGATAATCTAGAAGCAGATCATTTGTCCCTGTAACATCCCAAAAATTCTATTCCTTATTTAAATTATTTTCTGGATTTTCTTGGATTTTATTCCAAGCCTTGAGTTGAGAAAATTAAAAATTTTTAAAAGTCAAATTAAACTTATTACATTTCATGAAGTCAAAATAAATGTATTTCATTTTCCTAAACTCAATTCTGTAATTACTTAAATTTCCATGAATTTATAAGGAATTAAAAACCTCCTATTTTAAGTCAAATTATGCTTTTGCAAAATATAAATATCAAAATGGGTTGAATTTATTTTTATTGAGTCTCAAATAGCCTCAGAAGGTTCTCTGAATTTTTCTGGATTTTTTCAAATTTATTTGGTATTTTTCTGAGTTTTCTAAAGCTTAATATCATTTCTGGAAATCGAAAAGAAAATAAAAACCTAAATCTTCCTCGGGCTACCGCGTGTCAGCCATCGGAGCCTCCTCCACCCCGCCGAATCTAATCTCGGCCACCCATTTTCACTTAGCCCTCCATCCCGCCTTCCCTCTCTCCGCGCACGACGCGTGTCGCACATCGGACCGTCTCTTCCCCCACCCAAGTCAATCCCAGCCGTCCGCGGCCACTTACCGCTTCGCCCCTCCGCTCTTTTCCCCAATCGACGCGTGGCCTAATCCGCGCTGTCCTCCGTCGCCGTACCTCATCTCAGCCGCCCCTCCCACTTAATGCACCGATCGGCCTGGATTCAATCCCCGTTGCCGGATGAGTCGTGACCATTCCCGCTCACTTACCCCTTCGCCAGCAATCAGCGGCCCCGATCCTCTCCCCGTGCCACCCGTCGAACATCCGACTGTCGCCTCGCCTCTTTCCTTTCTTTCCCTCTCGCTGACCAGTGGACCCTACCTGTCAGGCCCGTCATCCCCGCCCCCTTTCCTTTCTTCCTCGCGCGATCGCCGCCCCCTGCCGCCATTCAAGCCGAAACCGAAGCTTTAATTGCTTCGATTTCCTTCCCGTTTACTCCCCCGCGCCAACAGCAAATTCAACCCCCGCCTTCACCGCATCCGTTTTGGGCATAATCACGCCTAATTGCGCCGGTTACGCTGTCGCGTTAATCCTTTCCGCCCGTTGCTCTCCGGCGAGTCATGCGCGGCCGTTACCATCCTCCCCCACCTATAAAAAGCACTCCCCGAGGATCTTCAGCTCACACCGCCTCCCCCACTCCTCTCAATTTCGGCATTCGAGCACCGGAGCCTCCCCGAGTTCGATTTCCCTCCGCCGGCCTCCAGCAACTCCGGCGAGCAATCGCCACCGTCTCCTGCCACCCCGAGCCTCGCCGACACCACCCCGACGTTGCTAGTGCCCAGGCAATCCCCAGCGACCACTTCCCCGAGCCTCTGCACCACCGGAACCTCTCCGCCGCCGTGAACCCCTCCTCCGACCGCCGCCCCTTCTCGTCGATTCCCCTCTCCTGTCACTCTCGGGATCCGTGCCAGGTACCGATGCACTCCCCGCGTTCCCCTCCTCATTTTGGTACCATCGGCCGGCACCGCCGCCCGCCGGAGCGTCGGCGACCCTCGGTCCCCGTGTGCCACCGCTGCCGCCCGCCAACCGTCGGTGAGGTGGCGCAGCGTGGCCACCACCGGCGCCACGCCGCCCACCGAGCGCCTCCCGTCGCCTCGCGTGCGGTTGTCCACGTTAGCATAAAGCCGTGACGTGGCAGCCACGAGGCAGCCACGTGGTGCCAGGTGGCAGCCACGTGGAAGCCACGCCAGCGCCACCTCGCTCCCCGCGCGCCCGCGTGCCACCTCAGCATCACTCGGCCCATGGACCAGATCCACCGTAGACCGACCCCACCTGTCAGCCTCCATTAATTCCAGGGCTGACGCAATAAACCGATTTTCCCGTATAAAAATAAATCGGCCGAAAACAAATTGCCTTGCTGACGTCATAATCCTTTAATTCCCTTTAGAAAAATAATTCATGCTGACGTCATAAATGCTTTTTCAGTTTAAAAATAATTCCAGAAATTGAGTATTTTTCTTTTAATTGTATTAAAACTTTGGAAGGCTATAACTTTCTCATTTTAACTCCAAATTGACCCGTTCAAATTTCTAAATTTTTCTAAAATCATAATCTATCCATTTCTGGCATCAGTTTGAAATTTTGAGTTTATTTGAATTTTGTTTTTGAATTTTTTTTGAATTGGCTCTTTACGTTAGATTTCGACGATTCCGGAGAATTCGAGTTCGACGATTCTCAACAGGACTTCGATCGAGGCAAGTTACACCTTTGACCATGTTGAACCTAATATTTAAAATTTAGTTATGTTGTTTTATTGTATATGCATGCGTACTTCTATTCAAATTTAATTTAAACTCAGTTTACACTTTAGTTATGCCCATGATCCTTTGATTATAGCCCAATTTGAATCTAGAATCCATATACCTTGTCACCTTAGCTAAAAACTAGTTGGTACCATAGTATTGACTAGAAATTTTTATAGAAATGCTTAGCCTAGCTTAGTATAATTTTAGGTGGGATCAAATGTTTCACATGAAATGACGATATGAAAATAAAGACTTGACTTTGGTGAGTCAAGGTTGGTTTATAAAAATTGTTTAAAAATAAAAATAGAAACTTATGATTTGGACTTAGGCTATTGATTGGGTGGTGGGTGCCGGCATGCCTCGTGTTTGGTGACACCTGGTTGATTATCGTGCACGTGGGTATGTGGTTGAGCCTAAGTCGGATTAAGTACCATTTCTGTGATTCATTTTGTGAAGTCACTTTGTACTACCACAAGTCTGGTATGGGACGGACCTGGCTAATTAATTTGTGAAGTTCTAAACATAGTTTCGCTATAGGCTGAATGTGAGCGCGGTGTAAGTTGCGGGAAGTCTCACATGGCACCAGATGGGGCTCTAACTCGTGGATTCGAGTTGTGGTGAAACCTTAGTGGCGGCGTAATTATTTTAGCTATGGATCATTGGAACAGCCTTGTCATGAACTCTCCGCCGCACACCTAAGGCAGTGTGTTTTTCGCGTGGCTCAAGTGAGAGGGAATGTCTTGTGGGTAAAGTTGTACACCTCTGCAGAGTTAAAACCTATCTGGATAGTCGTGTCCACGGTTACGGACATGCTGAGTAAAGTTTTCACAGATTAGACTTGGTTTTAATAAAACTTGGTTTTCGGACAAACAACAGTGGTTTTGACTATGGTCCGGGTGGGATGCCTGTGGTTAGGTTAGTGTAGGTCGGAGCCTACATTAACGATAATATTTTGGTTAAAATATTGTTTCATATGATGTATTAAAAGTTCAGCCTTTGCACTTATGTTACTGTAATTAAAATCAGTACTGCTTTTCGCACAAATAAACTTGGTGTCCCTATGCATGCATGAACTCTGTTATATTCCTGGTGTAACTTGCGTAAATACTTATGTGCTTACCTTGGGAGTACTTTATGTGCTCACCTTGCTATAATCTGTTGCCAGAGTTCGACGGCGACTACGACGGTGAGGACTACTTCAGCGAGTAGGACGCGTCTTACAGTCATTCGCCTGTGGGAGGCTGGATGGGCTGTTCTGCTACCTTTATTGCTTTCCGCTGTTTTATTTCTTTTGTTGGCCTTGTGCCCCTATATTGTAAGACTTGGCCTTAAGGCCATATTTTTTCGTTTAATAATATTCGGTGGTGATTTTTGCATGATATACATTACTCTTGACCCTGTGTGCACTAGCTTTTCCTGGGATAGTGCGATTTACACAGAGGGACTTGGAGTTGTTGTTCCAGGTCCCGACAGTCTCGCAAAGCCAAGATGTATACCTTGGTCAAAGGGTACTCTATAAGTGGAGTACTCAGGGTGTTCTCATGCGATGTATATCGCAGAGAGAGAGGTTGCAACTCCTCAATGACATACATGGAGGCATCTGTGGAGTGCATGCTTCCTATAGAATGCTGGTCGGTAAGGCCTTTCGACAAGGCTTCTACTGGCCAACAACCCTCAATGATACCAAAGAGTTGGTGAGAGACCATGTGGAGGTATCCCCATGTTTGTGATGAGTAATTGATGACTGGTTTAGTGAGTTTGAGTTTGTTTTGGGTATTCTAGGGTTGAGTACATGTTACTTATGTTATTGTTGTTACTCGGCTTCGTGCGGTGCTATCTGACGTGTTTCTTGTCTGTAATGGCCGCAGGACTTTGAGGCGAGGTCGTGGTGAGGCATGGATGGCCGGACTAGGCACGGGCGGTGCTGAGGTCAAAGCGGTCGGGAAATGCCGAAGACGATGAGGACTCGAAGTGGTTGCGAGGCGTTGACAGCGAGGACAGGAAGCTTCCAGGAAATTGCAGCAGGGGCATTTCGGTGAAATGTGCGAGGCTGCAAAATGGAAGCAGTGTTCCCTGTTGATAGATGGGTATTCTTGTTATTGCTGCTGGTAAATGAGCTTGTCTCTTTGTTTGTACATATTACCTTGTGAAGCAGCAGCATTAAATGGTAGCTCCTTGGTCTGGGAGAAAAAGGGGCCGTGCAATCTGTTGGCAGCAGAAAACCAGAAATTTTCCTTGGTCTCCTCAAGAGCAGCAGAGGAGAAAAGGAGGCGCAGGAGAGGAGGACTTTTCCAAGGTGGCTGCGCATGCTTGCTGTGGTGTGCTCGGTTTTGGGGAAAAAAGCTCCTGTGTGTGTGCGCTTGTATGCTGTGAGAGGAGTTAGGGCTTTTGCTTCTTATATCTCTTTCTTTCTCCCTGGGGTCGAGGTGCAGAAAATGAGAGAAAAAATGAAGTGAGGTCTAGTGTATGTTTTGTGTGTGTGTCTGCTGGGAGTGTAAGCACTGGTGCTCTTCCTTCTCTTTGTGTGAGTTAAAAAAAATGGGTTGAACTGAATGTAGAACATCTATTTGTAATCATTCATCGGTTTGATTCAATATGAGAAGGAAAGTTTTTGAGCGGCATTTATTTTCTGATGTATTTATGTTCTATGTTCTCCATGATTTCTTGGTCAGTGAATTGATTTCTTGAGCTTGTAGCTGCAAATCTCTTTCTCTGAACTGGGATTCACCTCATAGCACCCTTGGCTAGATAATTCCCGAGAGAAAAGGTTGGAATCAAAGTATTTCTCCTGGTTGCTCTTTTGCAGGTTGCCTCCATTTTGCATTTCTAGGGTTTCATGACAGGGGATATTTGAAATCTTGGTTTCACTGAGAAATGTTTGCTCTAGGGGTATGATTTTTAGTTGTGAGACCTTCTCTAGCTGAATTGCAAAGGTTCATGGTCAATAGACATAGGAAATGCAAGTAATTTGGTTTCTTTACCCTTTTCGGTTGGAGACTCAAATTTCTGTCCAGATTTTAAGTTCTCTTGTTCCCTGTCTATTTTCTTCTCTTGAGTGCAATCAGCTATTTATTTTGAGGACTCAATCTTCCCTCCTAAGAAAAGCAACCAATTAGCATCAATTTTGCTGTGTGCCTGTTGTGAACAGTAATTACTGCAGTCTACATTTGTTCGGGCAGCCGCAGCGCTCGGCAGCTTCATTTTTGCTGTCTATGTTAACGCTCTGAAATTCAATCTGCAGGTTCTTTGCTAGCCGATCTGCTGTGTGTCTCTGCAGTAAATCCTTAGCTGTCGAACAGCTTGTTGGCTGTCTGCAAGTAATAACCGAACAGAGCATTTTCAGTTAGTTGTTGCTGTCGGCAGCTGCTGTAGACTATGTAGCAGTTCTGTTTTCAGTTTGCAACTCTGTGCTCCCAGCTGAACTACGGGGTTAGCCGCCCCTCTGAATCTTTCGGCCAGCAGCTTCTCTGTAGTGTGATATTCTTCAGTTTTTGCAGATTCCAATGCTCGGTTATTTTTTTTCTTTTCTGCAGTTTTCAGTTTTCGGTTCTGTTTTGCTGCGGTATTTCTCTTCTCGGCCAACTCTTTCTAGTCAGGTTCTCGGCAACTCTTTTGGTCCCATGTGGTCGGCAGCAAATGCAATTTTGCTGCATTTCTGTTTTCAGTATTTAAAGCTTGGATGGCATTTATCAGTTAGTTTCTCAATCTTCCTGTTAAATTACCGTGAGAAGAGCAGTGTGCTTTTATTCATTTCTCTATTTTCGGTTCTTTACTGGTTCAGTTCTTGCTTGGCTGCTGTTTTTAGCTTTGTTGCAGTCCTCTGAGCTCATGTTTCAGTTCTTCAAGTTCTCAGCTAGCTGTTCCTTTCTTGGTGAAGCTCAGCTGCAGCAACAGGGTTTAGGTTGTGCTTACCTCAGTTAATTGATGCAGTAAAACACTAGATAAGGGTCAGTTCTTGCTGTTCCTCCTGTAGAGAAATTGCATATTTTCCTTTTGCCTAAAGCTTAGTGTGCTGAAATCAGAATTTGGATTTGTTCACTATTGGTTGTTCTCAGTTATTGCAAATTCTGTGTTTGGTCAAGTTAATGTTTGGCAAAATGGTTTTTTGATTTC
The DNA here is from genome assembly GCA_036346265.1 of Melocanna baccifera. NCBI lineage: Eukaryota > Viridiplantae > Streptophyta > Magnoliopsida > Poales > Poaceae > Melocanna > Melocanna baccifera. Next base: position 24,100,332 of record CM070706.1, read on the forward strand.
TCGTGAAAGTTCATTTTCCCTCTTTATAGCTATCATAGCTATTGGAGAAGAAAATGGTATGAATACTTGGGGGGATTTTTGAAGGCACCATTCACCCCCCCTCTGTTACCATTTTCGATCCTACAGTTGGTTAAGAAATATGTACAATACTAGTTTCATAGCTGCCAAATACACCAACCAGCGTAGGCTCTACAAACGATTTCTCTTTCATATCCATTTGTGACCCGCGGTTTAGACATCCTAGGACCATTTTCGCGAGCGCTGGGGAGCTTCGAGTTCCTTTTTGTGGCTATTAATACGTTCAAAAAATAGATAGAGGCCAAACCAGTGACTCGAATAACAACAGAAGGCGTAAAAATGTTCACGATGAGAAGTGTAATTACTCGGTTTGGAGTCCCAAGTTGTATAATTATAGACAACGATAAGCAATTCTCTAGCATAAAACTTCAAGAGTTTTTCGATCAGCTCGGTACTAAGCTTTGCTATATCTCAATGGCCCACCCTCAAAGCAATGGTATGGTGGAGCATGCGAATGGCTAGATAATGCAAGGGATAAAAACACGAGTTTTTGATCAGCTAGTAAAACACTCGGGGGTTGGGTACAAGAACTCCCTTCAGTATTATGGGCAATTCGCACAACTTCTAGTCGAGCAATAGGAGAAACTCCTTTCTTCTTAGTCTTTAGAGCCGAAGCGATGCTACCTCTAGAACTAAAAATACGGTCAGCAAGGGTTACGAATTTTAGTGACTCCAACCAAGAGTAACTTCGAGTGGATGACATCAACCTGCTCGAAGAAAGAAGGAACCAAGTCTTAATTCGATCGACAATCTATCAGCAAGCCATGCATAAGTACTATAATAATAAGGTCCAACCTCATAGCTTTGCTATAGGTGACTTGGTATTGAGGAAAATCCAATCCCAGTGTAATCAGAACAAGCTTTTCCTCAAATGGGAAGGTTCTTACACTATAGTCGAGGTCACATGACCCGGTTCTGTACGACTTGCCATGAGGATGGCCAGGTTCTTTCAAACTCTTGTAATATTGACCAATTACATAAATTTTATAGTTGAACATTTTCATTTTCTTTGGCAATAAAGTTATGTTGTTCCCATTATTTTTTATGTTTAGTGAGAATACTTTCATGTCTGCTCGACTGTTTCTAGTATATCTAATTGCTTTTACCTGGTTGGAGAAAAGCACAACACTAGTCGAAGTCTCTCCACTCTGCATGTGGTCCTACCCACTAGAAGGAGCTTCCTAGTGATACATTGTTCCTAACTCTTACTGCCAGCACAAAATAATTGGGTCATCTATGAACACGTTGGGTGGATATAAAAGAAATTACTCATATGATCATCTCACTACCATTTATGTCTTCGATTTGATTAATCTGATCAAAGTATGATAACAACTACCTAGCCGAAGACTTTCCTCTTTGCACGTGGTCCTGCTAACTAGAAGGAACTGCTTCTCATTACTATTCGCTTAGTTTATCCATACAAACTAAGTAAACAGTCAGGGGCTAGGATAGAGTTACTTGTATAACTTCATTTCTTACCTCTAATCTTTTTTCTTCCAACTGTTGTCTTACGAGCACAAAAAAATGATTGCAGAAAAAGGAAGAGACTTCTCATTCATTGAAGAAAAAGGAAGAGACCTTTTATTCATTAAGGGTAAGTCTTTTACAAAAATAATTTTACTATTACATGACTACTCAGAGAGCCAGTCGAGTTGCATTTCTTTCAAAACCTTTCGACCATAAGGTTCGGCTTCCTGAATCAGTTGAGCTGCTCTTGTGTTAGAGCAGTCGAAGTCGTGGTCGATTGCTTCAAATGATTGACTCGGGTTGCTCACTTTGAGTTTTTCCAAAGCATAGCTTACGACACCTCTAACAGCTTCCCGAATCGACTCGACTTGTTCACCCTTTATATTAGCCAAATACCTTTCCAAAGCCTTCACTTGCAGTCCAATTACACTCATGCAAGCAATCATGGTATCTTCGAGAAGATTTATTTTCTCAGAACCAAACTTGCTGAGTAAATTATTGAAGAGATCACTGTTGTCATGAAGAACTGTCTTCACCGACTTCGTCTCCTCTTCATTGCGAGTTGAGTCTTTAGAGAGTCATTCCATTTCAGCTATAGCTCCTGCAAAAGAGGAATCGATGGTCAGGTCTTATGACATATCATGACCCTACTTATCGCTATATGGTTATAAGTTTTCCTATGACAACCTAGTCGTAACTGCAGTTTTTCTGTGACTAGTCAGTCATAAGTTCCTCTACGACTATCCAATTGACGATGAAAGTATATTTTACATAAAAGTCGTGCATCAAGAATTTTAACATTGGCTTTCATTTTCTCCTCCTTTTTCTTGCTTATTCTAGAAATAGCTCCGATCACCTTGATCTTTTCTTCGACCTCGATAAGGAGACTATTTATTTCGGTTTCTTTTTCTGTCAAATCAAGGAAATCAAGAGAGAACTCGAGAAAATAATCAGTCTTGAGTTTGCGACTTACTATTTATTTTCTCTTCTAAAGCTTTACCCTTAGAGTTGGCTTGTATTAGGCCTATCCTAAGGTCGGTAACTTCCTTCTTAAGTCTTTGCATCTCGAGTTTTTTTATTTTTGAGTGCAGCCGCTATGAACTTTGCATCACTCTAGGACAAAGAAGGGTTGGTGGACAATATCAGAAGGTTGGTCGAGCAATCAAAATAAAATTTGATTGTAAGAAAACTTACCACACTCTTGCGTCTTCAAAGAGCTTAGCGTTCTCTTGCCGTAGGAGAGTGAATTATTTGTGGTATTCAGCCATAGTTGTCATGTTCTCCAAAGCTCTGTATATTCGAGAAAGCAGTGAGAATCCCAAAAAGATTATGTATAAATGTCCCAAAAAGATTATGTACAAATGTCTAAGTACTAGATACTTATATTCATCTCCCTACGAGCAAAGTTTGCGAGAACGCTCGTGGAGTCTTATAGCTGGTCGAGTTCATCGACCCTTCTCCACCACACCGTTTGAGACGTTCGTCGTCAAAAAATTGCCCTTTGTTGGGCAGGTCATTTGGGCGTGGGGCTTGAGGTCGATCGAACGAATACCTCGCTACAAAAGGAGGGTTAAAAATAGAAGAGAAGTTGGGAAGTTTGTCTTCTTCCCAAAGAGTACCTTCTCGAAGTCGAGGGGGAGCTACTTCAGCGGGCTCTGCCTCAATGACCATCTCTATGGTCGTAGGCGCCATGGCACTGACATTGACGTCCGTAGTCGTGGTGATTGTTTGTTCGACCACCGTTGTCATCTCTTCTATAGTAGAAGGCAAAGTCGTAAGAGAGTTTTCTGCAGCTTCATCCTTCTTTGATGGAGACGTTGAGCTGAAAGCCATGAAAGTAAGATAATCTCCCAGTAAAATATAGAGGCAAAGAAAACATGTGCATGACTTTACGCACCTCGTTTTCGTTCTCTTGATTTCAAATTTAGAAGAAATCTTCCCAGAAATTAGTTGCTTTGATTTCTTCTCTCCGACCATCTCTGGTCGAATGGGAACATCTTCGGCAATGCCTGGTTGAGGATATTGAGCAAGATCTTTCGCTCCTTGGTCCTCCAGACTCTTCTAATAGTCAAAATCATATTCGACTACCTAAAGAGTCGACCCCTCCTCGATCACAGACACTGCTATAGAAGCAATTTCCTTCACAGAAGACACGAAACCCTTCCAATATTCTTTGTCAAGCTGCTTGATAAAACTTTGAAAAGCACATACTAAAACGGTTTCGGTATCATAGCAGAAGTGTACCTTGATCTTGGGAGCCAATTGCTCAAGTATGACTGCCCCAATCTCAGATGCAGTTCTTAAGTCTGCTACGAATTTCTGAATGGGGCTAATCTGAGCAGCGACGGGAGGAGTAGCTGAGGAAATGTTTGTTAGTGATATGCCCTAGAGGCAACATGGAGATGTTGTATATATCACATACTATGTTTATGATACATTATTTTGTTCCTTGAAATAGACATCATCATTATTGATCAATGAGTATGTGACTTATTCATGAGACTCTTAATGCTAAAATGTTGCTATTTCTAAAAGATCCCTGATCATATATCATATGAGGAATAAATATGATTCAAAGACAAAGATCAGCATATGTATTGATTGATGATTATATCTCATGGATCATGGTATGGTGATACCAAATCAATAATATGGACATGTGTTAGTGAACATATGTAGGATAGACCTGCCATGAGACACTGCAGAGATTCCATATGTCATCAGTTGATCTCAAGTAGTGTTTATGTAGAATCCTTAGACTTGAGATCATCATGGTTCCCAACATGCGTAGTAGCTTATTTTGGGACTACTAAGCACTACTCCGTAACTGGGTAGTCATAAAAGTAGTCTTCGGGTTTGCCATGAAACATGTAGTGGGATGTGAATGATCAAGATAGAATTTGCCCCTCCTTATGGGAAAGATATCTCTGGACCCCTCGATGTAATGAATTATGAAAGTGCATGGTCATGCCAAGGTGATTGAGGAGCCAATCATAAGTTTATAATCCATCACGGAATCGAGAGAGTGATTGAGGTATTAAGAGGATGACACAGGTCTCGCATTGAGCTTAATCTATATCGTGAGGCAAAGGGATTCGTACATGAGAACATTACAGGTTCAGCCGATATGATCTTTACGTATACTTTGGGGTTAATATGTCTTACTAGAGGCCGCTATTAACAGGGTGACCGGAAAGACGTTTCTGGGTCACGACCAAGTATACGTAAACCTACAGGGTCGCACGCTTAATGGGTTGGAACACTAATTCGAATATGATTCGGATGTGGGCTCAATTCGGATAGAGATCCGAATAGACTCCTATTGAGCCTCGGTCCACAAGGCCCAAGCGAGGAGGTCTATATATATGGAGGCGAAGGGCTGAGGGGATACGCTCCGGTTAACCTCTAGCATAACCCTAGCCGCCACCTCTCGAGCCAAACCCTAGCCGCTCACGAGTGCTAGTACACTCACGATCGGCGTTCCAGCCCCGGACGTGTGGATACCGGTGGAGGCGCTGCTTGTTGTTGTGTTGATCGGCGTCAACAACCTACAGATTGGATCTGCTTGTGGTGTGGTTGATCGTGTGGAGGAGACGATTTGTTCGGGACGATCGGCTAATTCCATTACTACCTCGATGCGCGTGGTTGGATCGGTTTCTCCAACTCTTCTTCCGCTGCGCTGTGCGTCTAGTGGTAACGATCCATGATCCTTCCTTAGCATGATGTCCTTGTGTGCGCGGTAGAAAAGTTTTTGTTTTCTACTTAGCCTACGCGCAATCCTTCAATGTCAACACTCAAGCTTGCTCTCCCTTTGTCGACGGTTCTAATTAGCCAACGCCTTTTGGCAGTAGGAGCATCAGCTCTTTCGGCTGCTTTTTCAATAACCATCAATTCAACCCCTTGGTCGTCTTGATGGTTATTCATGCCCACACTCTGAAAAAATGAGAAAGAATAACCTTCAGTCGTAAGTTTTTCTACGATTACCTAGTCGTAAGTTTTCCTATGACTGGATAGTCATAAGTTCTTCTACAACTGTCTAGTCATAAGTTCTTCTATGACTATAGGGTACTAAAGGGTAACATCAGTATTTCGATTACCTTTACGAGTTCTTCCCTTTCTTCAATGGATACATTCACCAATATACGAGGAGCCTCCACGTCTATTGATGGAGTCTTCTCGCAAACGGTCCTGACCCAGGAGTCAATCTCCTCCAAGTCAAGATCTGTTTTATTTAAACCAAAAGGTCAGTATACAATACTCAAATTTTAATTCTACAAGAACTGTTACATGTATTGTTTTCATAGTCTCTGGTGACATCAGTTGCACCAGAATACATCCACATAGGATGAGCTCACCTCTTCTGAGGGCTGATATAGCGGGTCATGTAGTCCTTCACTACATGCCACCCCATAAGCCCCTTATCTCTCAACTCCTTGATAGCTGAGATATAAGGAGCTATCCTGAAAGTGTTCTTCGGGACTAAATTCCAAGATGTATTCTTCTCACTGTCTTCATCGGTGGTCTCCAGTAGAACCACCTCTTCTTCCATCCCGGCCACGATGACCGGGTGAACATTGAGATGTACACCTCCGACTTCTCGATGTGGAGCTTCAATCTGCAACTTCCAGCGATACCAGCTTGATGGCTCATCTCATGATAATACCGGAAGAGCTCCAAATCCGCGGCGATCCCCAAATATGCCTCGAAGAGATATATGAATACTCTCAACATGGTAATTGAGTTGGGAAGCAGGTTCACCAACTCAATCCCAAAATACTCGAGTACCGCCGTGAGAAAGGGGTGAGCGGAAAGACGAAGGCCATACTCTCAGAAGGCCTGGAACATCGGAATTTATCCCATTTCCTCCGATGGAAAATGCTGTCCGGTGACCTCAGTCCACCGCATGACATTCCGCGGAGGGATCTTCTCAGCCTCTTCCAACGTCTTCAACTTGGGTCTGTCCATCTTTGACACCGCCCAGTTGGATGGGTGCTTTGCCATGTTCCTAAGCTAAACGATTTGGAAGAAGGTTGGAGGAGGGAGACGACTTGTTCGTTGGAAAGCGTAAGAACAATGGAAGTGGTTGAGAAAAGTGAACCCGAAAGATCGCCTAAGGGTTGCCTTTTTATCGAAGCTCTGGCTATCCGCCTAAGAAGTTGAGCGATTTTCTCGGAAAACAAACAAGCGAACAGAGTTATGAGAGGAAATTATGAATTCTTTTGAAGTCCATCTTTTCAACTCAAACGACATTACCTTTCTGTTCAAGCACACTCCTGGTCAAGGATCGAAAAGATAACGCTTCTGATCATCTACGACTCAGCTTGCACAAGAAAGTTATTTTCATTTGAAGTTGGGGGCCAGATGACGAGGATATAATAATTCTCTTATTTATTACATCATCACATTCTCCGAATATACCTCTTAACAATAAGGAAAAAATTTCATAAAATAGTTACAAGTCTCACTGCGACTACTCCACAAGTTCTTCTAAAATTACCTAGTTGTAAGTTATACTACGACCACCTAGTCGTAAGTTATGCTACGGTCACCTAGTCGTAAGTTATGCTACGACCATCTAGTCGTAAGTTCTGCTACGACTACCTAGCCGTAAGACCTGCTTCGACTACTAGGTCGTGAATCTTATTTTGACGGTATGATTGTTCTCCAATTTACAACTAACCTACTCCTGTTGTAGGGTAGCTTGACAAGGCAGTTAAGATATGCATAACTGCACACGATCCTACCCACGTCTCTCTGACAATAACCGTCCTATGGTGAATTGTTGCTCACGTCTCTCTAACAGTAACCACCGTTAAGCAGTTAACTCCCGACTTATGAAGACATCTTCTGGCAAGAAGCAACCGCCGCCACTTCGCCGGCAATATAAAGGACAAGTCTTGAGAGATGGAGAGATCGGATCCGGAGATAGATGCAGTGAGAGAACAATCGGTTCCGTAGACAGTAGTGATTCCTTGCACTGTCCACACTTGTAAGCTTTTCCTCAACAACAATAGTATAGGACGTAGCGCTATTATTCTCCCATGAGAAGGCCTGAACCTAGATAAAATTCTCGTGTCTTTGTTCTGCATGTCCATACAGCAGTCTTAAGTGCTTTTCCCCGAATCTAAGAAATCATACGTAAGATCGATATTAAAACATCGACAGATATTATTGCAAAAAATAAAATACAGATATATTATTGTAATTCAAAATAAAAAAATAGATTATTTAAGGAATATGACAGCTTTTTATTTCTTCGATCCGAATTTGAGTATTTCATTTGGGAATAGAGAATGATATTAAGGTAGGGATATTACTAGGGGTAATTGATATATTGGTAAGATAATAATTAGGGATCTTTTTTGAACGATTATTGCCAAAATTTGGCATTTCGAATTTTCGGGTTGGGGGTGTTACAACAGAGATGGAATGCGTCCCGATAAAATCCGAATGTTATGTAGACTGACCCGGCCGTGCCTGTCTCTCTCGGAAGCAGAATGCACGCATGTAGGGCAAGGTTTCACGCTGACTCCCACCATGCAAAAATGCGAATGTTATCTTGACTGACCCGGCCGTGCCTGTCTCTCTCGGAAGCAGAATGCACGCATGTAGGGCAAGGTTTCACGCTGACTCCCACCATGCAAAAATGCGAATGTTATCTTAACTGACCCGGCCGTGCCTGTCTCTCTCGGAAGCAGAATGCACGCATGCGGGGCACGACTGACTCCCACCATGCACGCAGCTTTCTGCCATGTATTCGGACCACACGCGGCTAGCCATCCATTCTTTCTCGGCGTATAAATACACGCAAGCGAGAGCTAGCTCGTGCCTCTTGCATCAACTAATACCGTACGGTTCCAAACTAAGCTTCGAGAGCAATGGCGCTCCTCTCCTTCTCGTTTTTGTGCCTCCTCTGTTCTCATGCTGCTGCGGTGTCCCCCTCGCTGGGGAGGACCGCAGGCGACGAGCTCGCGCTCCTCTCCTTCAAATCCGTGCTCTCCTCGGGCCTATCCTATTTTGAGGGCTTGCTGGCCTCATGGAACACGTCCAACCACCACTGCAGTTGGCCGGGAGTCATCTGCGGTGGCCGCCGGCACCCGGAGAGGGTCTTCGAGCTGCGCCTGGGGTCATCAAACTTGTCGGGGTGCATCTCGCCATCCTTGGGCAACCTGTCCTTTCTCAGGGTGCTGGATCTCGGCGACAACCGGCTCGTTGGTGAGATACCTCCGGAGCTCGGCCGTCTGAGCAAGCTCTGGTTGCTTAACTTGAGCGCAAATTCTTTCCATGGAAGTATTCCTTTTGCCATAGGAGGACGCACCAATCTCACGAAGCTTTTACTAAGCGAAAGCCATCTCCAAGGTACGATCCCCCTCGATATTGGTGCCAACTTGAAAAATCTTGCCTATTTGGACTTCCGCAGTAATGCTCTGTCGGGAGAGATCCCTCGATCACTGGCAGAGTTGCCATTGATCCAATTCCTGTCTCTGTCATACAACGAACTATCTGGTGACATTCCACCAGCTTTGGGCAATCTGACCCACCTCTGGTATCTTAATCTCGACGGCAATAGCCTATCAGGAGCTATCCCTTCATCTCTAGGGCAGCTCACCAGTTTATCTTGGCTTAGCGTAGCTTTCAACAACTTAACTGGGGTGATCCCCACTTCCATTCGGAACATTTCCTCTCTAGAATTGTTTTCTGTCGAGTATAACATGCTAGGTGGTATTATACCTTCAAATGCATTCAGTGCCCTTCCGCATCTCCGGGGCATATTCATGAACGACAACCAATTTCATGGCTTTTTCCCAGTCTCACTAGTTAATGCTTCCAACGTGTCAATAATTCAGATCAGTGATAACTTATTCAGTGGCACCGTTCCCCCAGAGATTGGAAGGTTAAGGAATCTCAATTGGCTTTACCTCGATGGCAATTTGTTTGAAGCTAAAGAAACAAAAGATTGGGAATTCATAACTGCATCAACAAATTGCTCCAAGTTACAAGAACTGATTTTGTCTGGCAATAAGTTAGGGGGAGTTCTTCCTGATTCACTTTCCAATCTTTCCACTTCGCTAGAATATCTTGACCTTTCATCCAACACTATCACGGGAAGCATTCCTAGAGATATCGGTAATCTCATTAACTTACTTGGAATAGACATCTCACAAAACTCTTTTACAGGATCTCTTCCCTCTTCCTTGGGAAGGCTAAAAAACTTGGGCCGTCTCAAAGTATTTCAAAACAACATAAGTGGGTCGATCCCATTCATCATAGGAAATCTTACTGAACTAATTTATTAGCAGCTCGGCACAAACGCGTTCAGTGGTAGGATACCAAGCGCGCTTGGAAACCTGACAATGTTGTTGGAACTAGATCTTTCAACTAATAACTTTAGTGGTTCAATACCTAGTGGACTATTCAACATCAAAACACTCTCAATATTGTTTAATGTATCGCATAATAACTTAGAGGGATCAATACCCCAAGAAATAGGGAATCTCAAAAATCTTGGAGAATTCAACGCAGAATCGAACAAATTATCAGGTGAGATCCCTCCTACCCTTGGTGAATGTCAACTTCTACAGAATCTCTATCTGCAAAATAATTTCTTGAATGGTAGCATCCCATCAGCCCTGAGCCAACTAAAAGGTCTTGAAACTCTTGACCTCTCAAACAACAATTTGTCAGGCCAGATACCCATGTTCTTAGGGAACATTAGTATGCTCCATTCTCTGAACCTTTCATTCAATAGCTTTGTTGGAGAAGTGCCAACTGTTGGCGCTTTCGCAAATTCTTCTGAAATCTCAATCCAAGGCAATGCCATACTTTGCGGTGGCATACCCGATCTACATCTGCCTCCATGTGTACCAAACAAAAAACATAAATTTCTAGCGGTGCCTATTGTTATTTCTCTCGCTGCAACACTGGCCATCCTTTCATCACTCTACATGCTTCTAATCTGGCACAAGAAAACAACAATCCCTTCAACAACATCCATACAAGGCCACCCAGTCATCTCTTATTCGCAGCTCGTAAAAGCAACAGATGGTTTCTCGACAACCAATTTGTTGGGTTCTGGATCATTCGGGAGTGTGTACAAAGCAAAGTTAGATGGTCAAGCAGGTGAAAGTACAAATCTTGTTGCTGTGAAGATACTGAAACTTCAAACTCCGAAGGCACTCAAGAGCTTCACTGCCGAATGCAAAGCCTTACAAAATATGCGACACCGGAATCTTGTCAAGATAATTACAATTTGCTCAAGCATTGATACCAGAGGGAATGATTTCAAAGCAATTGTGTATGACTTCATGCCTAATGGTAGTCTTGAAGATTGGCTACATCCTGGCACAAATGACCAGGCAGAGCAGAAGCACTTGGATCTGCATCAAAGAGTGACCATACTACTTGATGTGGCTTGTGCATTGGACTATCTTCACTACCATGGGCCCGCACCAGTTGTACATTGTGATGTTAAGTCAAGTAATGTGCTTCTGGATGCTAAGATGGTTGCACATGTTGGAGACTTCGGACTTGCCAGGATTCTTGTTGAGGGAAGCTCATCTTTCCTGCAGTCTACGAGCTCGATGGGATTTAGAGGGACAATTGGTTATGCTGCCCCAGGTTAGCCTAATTTGTTTTCTCTTCTTTGTTTATACTTGCTTGCCCTTATTGCCCTTAGTTTCCGTGGAATAACTCATGAAGATGAGCAAAAGAAATTAGTTTTACATTATGGAACAAATGGTTTTGGCTGTAATATTACACATATATCATAAATTTAGAACTCCACGTATCATACAAAGTCTAATTTTTTGTTTCCCAAAATGTTGAATGCAACAGAGTATGGTGCTGGAAACATGGTATCTACAAATGGAGACGTTTACAGTTATGGAATTCTTGTTTTAGAAACTGTAACCGGGAAGAGGCCCACGGATAGAAGATTCGGACAAGGATTGAGCCTTCGTGAATGCGTTGAGCAGGCTTTGCATCACCATGCCATGATGGATGTTGTGGACGCACGGTTGTGTTTGGACCTTGAAAACGAGCTTCAGACCATGGATGATTCTTCAAGCAAGAGGAAGATTGATGGCCTGATTTCGCTACTTAGACTGGGAATGTCTTGCTCTCAGGAAATGCCATCGAGCAGAATGTCAACCGGGGATATCATCAAGGAACTGCATGCCATCAAAGAATCCCTTTCGTAGGAATGCATAATATGGAGAAGGAAGAAATTCCACTTTTATGTTGGAAAATGTTTCTTGTGTTGATGATGTTCATGGTTATCCTTGAAGATCATAGGATCGGTCATTTTCCACAGTTTGCATTAATTGTAAGTTCTATTCCATTACAATACACGGGCACATGACTAATGCTTTTATAAGCAAGGTGATAATCTATTCTTTTTCCCTGAGATGGCCTCTGTGGTTCTCTGAAACAAACAAACGACACCATAGGATCTTTGATGCATGGTCAAGTATCTTTGTGACAAAGAATGACTGTTATATTTTTTTATTTGTTGTTATCCATAGCTCCGCTGCATGTTCAGTTCTTCGTACCCAGTGCAGACTTCTAATGATTTTACCTTCTTCGACGCGGCGTAACCCGTCTCCCTATCTAGTGCTTATAGGCCCCGCTCATTTTGGCTTAAAGTTAATTTTTGTTTCTGGCTTCTTTTTTTTACTATTTAGTAATTTTGTTTTTTTCTAATTTTTTTATATTTTTTGGGTTTTTTGTCTTTTCATTTTTTTCTTATATTCCTTTACGTTATTCGTGATGGCCTAATATGTTTTTTCTATTTTTAATTTTTTAAATTTAATTATGTCAAATAAACCAACTCATCTACAATAAAAAAATAAGCTAACTATAGTAAAAAAGTCATAAGCCAACGCCATTCCGAGTCTATCTACATCCTGTGTTTGCCGAGTGGAAAAGCAAAGACGGCCGGCGACGGCGCTGTGCATATGAAAACAACGGCAGCTGGGCAGGATGGGCTCGTACTGTTTCAGCTCCCCCTGAGATGCTACAGTACCGGGCCATGATGGGCTTTAGTGGGCTGGATGGTCCAAAGCATCCTCAATCCGAATTTGAGTATTTCATTTGGGAATAGAGAATGATATTAAGGTAGGGATATTACTAGGGGTAATTGATATCTTGGTCAGTGAATAATTAGGAACTTTTTTTGAACGATTATATTATTGCCAAAATTTGGCATTTCGAAAATTTTGGATTAGGGTGTTATAGAAATCGAATGTAAGTGTTGGGGAAGGCATAGAACCGGGGGAGAAATTTAGAAATACGACTGATTTATCCTGATAAAATATAAAATACGAATGTTATGGCATTGAGCGAACTTTTTTGCACTTATGGCATTGAGCGAACTTTTTTGCGCGAATGGCCCCGTCCCGACCGCGGGACCCCCAAAAGACCGCCGCGTGTCATTTCCGCGATCGGAGAGCACAGCCGTGCGGCCGGGAAGCGTGGACATGCGTCCCGAGGCGCGGGAATTGCCTGCCCTTGCGCGGGCGCGGAAACCCGGCGGCCCCACGCGGGACAAGCGGCAGGGCGCGCGGAAAAAAGACCGAGCGCGGTGCCGGAAATGCCCCACCCGTGATTTCCGACAGCCGACATTATCATCAGTGTACAGTAGTAAGAGCACATCATAAGAACAATGACAATTCAGAACACATGACACTTGAGCAGTATAGCGTAAATAAACACGTCAGGAGCAATGACACATTCAGTACTCCACTGACGAGCGAACTTAACCTAACAACGAGAAGAAAATGAAAAATAAGATGACAAGAAGTGGTAGCGCAGTAGACTAAAAGTACATCTGTTGCATCAGGCATCAACAATGGCGTCCTCTCGATGTGTCATCTAAAAGAAAGATCGAGGCGAAGCCAATCCAGATGCTCTTACTAAATGTTTATCATGCAAACCGGTTGCTTACTAATGCAGAACGGGGTCACGTTATGGGAGCTTCGAGCAGGCTGGTTCATCTCTCTTGAGCCATCTCTCTTGAACGGGGTCCCCGGGCCGCCTGTCCACGCTGCCCAGCCGCATGACTGTGCTCCCCGACCATAAGTGCAAAAACAAACCGACAGGTGAACACATGAGCACAAATTTTAAAAACAACGGCAGCTGGGCAGCACGTCTCCATGCTGCTCAAGTCCGATGGCTCGCTCTGCGTCATGGTGGTCCTCAAGAGAACCGATCTAGACCACCATGGTACATATCTAATTACTACCACATTTGCATCATAGATTTATTTAATCTCATGTGGATGGGTGCAACGTTAGACACTGAAACGGTTTTTTATGAGAGAGCCTAACGTGAGGCTCCTCTTCCTTGGTCGTTGGATTAAGAACACCATCTTATTTCAACGGTGAAGAAGCGGAGCCTCATATAAGGCCCCATCCCATATGATTTTTTTTTTCAGGTGCTCACGTGATAGAGGACCGTGCCAGCAGGGTGGCGCTCTCGGGGGCTGCGCCACGTGCTTCGATCGGCCGTGCGAGGGGTCCAAAGTGGGGATTTCGCGGGAGGGGAGCCAAAGAGGGGATTTCTCTGCCGGCAGGGTCAAAAATGACCAGGGTTCACAGAACCGGGCCAAGATGGGCTTTAGTGGGCTGGATGGTCCCAAGCACGGCTCTGCTTTTCTTAACTCCTCAATCCGAACTTGAGTATTTCATTTGGGAATAGAGAATGATATTAAGGTAGGGATATTACTAGGAGTAATTGATATCTTGGTAAGTGAATAATTAGAGACTTTTTTGAACGATTATATTACTGCCAAAATTTGGAATTTCGAGTTTTTTGGGTTAGGGTGTCAGAAATCGAATGTGTACGTAAGTGTTGGGGAAGGCATATAACCTGGGGAGAAGTTCAGAAATACGACTGATTTGTCCCGATAAAATGCGAATGTTATCTAGACTGACCTGGCCGTGCCTGTGTCGGCAACATGTGTCGACGTGCGAGACGACGAACGGGAACCGTGGCCGGCTCGGAAGCAGACAGCACGCGTGCGACGTGTGAAACCGCGGCCGCCTGCGGCGCAAGGAGGCGTCAGCTAAAGCGAGGTTCGGAAGCAGACTGCACGCATGTGCTCCCCGTGCAATATATTCGGACCAACAAGCAGGCATCCAGCCATCGACAGCTTTCTGGAATATGGATCACACGCGGCTAGCCATCCAATCTTTCTTGGCGTATAAATAGAATTATGCTTCAATTTTGGAGTTGCTTTTGCGCCTTCGGCAATGTTGTGACCATCCGTTTCTTGTTCTGAGGTCAATTTACAAAAGTTTAGTCACGATTACCCTATTTAACCTGTCTTTCAGCCAAAAGTTTCAATGCTTGCCATGCTTTTCAGAATATTAGGTTACCTGACAAATTTGGGTCCATTTGGTTCTACATGTAGAGCAATAACTTCATCTAAAATGTGGCATCTACATTCTTATTTTTATGCCATTGGTTATTTTCTGATGATGGAGCTTAAATGTTGCCGGTCGCGGAGATACACAGGAGTTTGCAGACCTAAAAAAACCTTGCAAAGCGTTTAATGCATGGTGGTAACGATGCTGTTAATGGGGATTCTTCTTCCTTTCCCTCTAGAAATTACATCGAAGAGGTTGTCCAAGAATTGCAGAAAGGTGAAGGGGAGTGCCATATTTGCCTGGAAACCTTCGAGGATGCTGTATTAACTCCCTGTGCTCACCGTTTTTTGCCGAGAGTGTGCGTCAGATTACTCTGTAGATCACAATATTACTCTCCAGATGTGCTTGTTATGTTACGTGCTTCCACCTTGTTGTTTATTTATTGATATCAGATGCAATTGGCGAAACTCTCATTTAGGAGGGCGGTTGGAATGGCGTTGGCTTATGTTTTTTTTTACTGTAGTTGAGTTGGCTTATTTGGCATAATTAAAATTAAATTTTTTAAAAATAGAAAAAAAACATGTTAGCCCATCACGGACAATGCAAAGGAATACGAGAAAAAAAAGAAAACGCAAAAAAGTCCAAAAAAATCTAAAAATATCAGAAAAAGACGAAATTGCTGAATAGTAAAAAAAGCAGAAGTCAGAAACAGAAGTTGATTTTAAGACCTCAAGAAAACGCATCTCCGGATCCTCAAGACCTCCCCACTACAGACCCAGGCGAGTCAACACTTTGACCATCTTGAATCCTATGATTTATACAGTTATGTTCGTTTAAAGATATTCAACCTACATGCGTTATTTTATGTACACTGATTTGCTATTCATACATTAGTTAACACCCGAATTGTTATAGTAGCGATATCTAGCTACACCCTCCTTGACAATTGATATCCTATACCACTGTCACCCTAGTTGTTGATAGTAACTTTACTAGATAAATTATGCGCAATGCTAGGCAGGTCTAGCTACGTCTCAGGACATTAAGTTGCCCTGCTCATCACTCTTTGAACCAACAGAATTTATTTTTGGGGCAGTCATGGGATGTACATGACTGATAATTTGGTACAACTTATCTTATGCTTCTCAACTCTGAAAACTTGCTTTATCTGTTTGAGCAGTTAGTAAGTGAGGATGGTGTGATGTAACACGAAAACTTATGATTTGAGGTATGCTCCGCCTGGGCAAATTAAGGACTTAATCCTGTGTTGACCTCTTCATGTAAAACAGTACAAACCGCAAGCTGGCAAAGTTTAGGCATGACTAACTAATTTGCATCGCCAGTAAAGGAAAGCACTTCGGAGTAACCCAAGGGTCGTGGTGATGGGTTTAAGCCGTCGTGGACACGGGTTGTGTCGCTGGGTTTAAGCTGCCTGTGACGCAAGAGGGGGTCTGGGTGAAACAAAATAGCTGTCCCATAGACAAAACCTTAGCAAGTGTAATCCTTTACTAGGTGCATTGTAAAGGTCATGTGATAATCCTCTTGATCTGCATGTCCAAGGAAGCATGTGGAATATAGAAACAGGGCTATCTCTTATGGGTAAAGATGTGCAATCTCTACAGAGAATAAACTATTCGAATAGCTGTGCCCACAGTCAAGGGCATACATGGGAACTTCCTCGAGTTAGTTCTATTTACAAAAATCTTTTAAGGGTGGGAGCAAAATAAGTGAAGGGATGTACTTCACTTTTGCTTTTACCTGGAGAGATGTACTCCAGCGATGGTTAATTAGGGTGAATGTAACCCAGTAAATAAAAACCTAGCATTGGTGGACGGAATCATGTAATCGATGGATGGAACCGTCTACAATATACTTACTACACAAAATTCAAAATCTTACTCATGTTTATCAAAATTGCTAGGTCATAGGATTTTTATTGTACTAGAAATATTTGCTAAAGTCGCTTTCTGCAACTAAAGAAACCTGAGCCACTATTTGATGAGTCATGCATTTTATACTATTGCATTCTATGTGTTGGCTCGCGGAGCACGGATGCGTGTGCTCACCCTTGCTCTCAATCCCTCCTCAGAGTTCGAGCACCAAGATCAATATGCTTTCTACAAAGAGCAAGGCCACGATGGAGGAGAAAACGACGATAACTAAGCTTAGCTAGTAGTATTCTCGCTCCCTCTCCTCTCACAGTCCAGTCGCCCATTCTAGCTATCAAGTGAGTTCAATATTAGTTAGGCTTTAACCAATATCGAATTCATTTGGGCTATCCCCAGTTACTGCCTATGAGGGAGTGCGTCTTCCTGCTTTCTGATTTTCGCTGCATTTTTGTATTGTAACTATTTGGCCTAACGGTCTTATGTAAGGAATCTACCTAAACTCCATTATTGTAGTAATAATTTATCGTGTATGAAATGATCCAGTCATGTATCTGTGAGCACTATCTACTGATCCAAGGAATAGTACAGCTTAATCACAGGGGATTCAGAATGGCAAAAATCCAAGTCCGACAGGGTTGGTCTCAGAGTATACGACTGTAGAAAGCCTTAGTTAGGATGACCGCAACTAGGATAAGATTTTAATTTGAGATATCAACTAGAATTTCCTAAAACTATATAACTGATCAACCAGAATTTCCTAAAACTATATAACTGCTAATTGCTTTACTTACCACTCTTAGTTCCTACTCTTCAATGAGTTTCATTAAAAGTCTTTATCTATATCTAACTCTCAGTTTTAAAATTGTAGATGGCGAGCCCTTCCTCCCCCACTTGGCACGTACTGTCTCATTTCGAGATAGAAGGGGGATTCGTGGATTGCTACGTCAGTTGATGCACTACAATACGACCGTCAGCTGAGAGCAAGCAGGTTGTTTCGTGTGCGTGATTTATCCATAATGGGGTTAAGCCTAAGCCGGTTTGGACCCTAGGGTGTTACAAATGGTATTAGAGCCGACCCTCGCGGTTACACAGGCGCGTACGAGTCAGGGGCGTGGGCATATGACGCATGGCTCATGTGGGCCCAAAGTGGACACACGGCATGGTATATGTACCAGCACTGAACGCACAGACGTGTGCCAAGAGGGGGAGGTCCTGCTCATTTGCCCCAGGGTGGGTATGTTGGACTAACGAGGACGTCGGGTTCTTTGAGGGGTGTATGTGACACTTCGGTCCGTGTGAAATTAGACCCATGATGGCCCATGTGTGTGTGCACGTGAGAGTGTGGATTAGTCTCATATTGCTAGTTTAGCATGAGAAGCACCAACATATAAACCTATAGGCACCATTGGTAATAACCCCTGGTTAACCGTTTTGCGCGAAGCGAAGACGAAAGTGCAAGCAAATTGTTACATGTGCGTAGCTTATTTATAATGGGGTTAGATCTAAGCCGATTTAGATCCTAGGGCGTTATAGATATCTTGGTAAGAGAATAATTAGGGATTATTTTTGGAACGATTATTGGTAAAATTTGGCTTTTCGAATTTTCGGGTTGGGGGTGTTACATCAGAGATGGAATGTGTGAGGGCTGGTGAAGGCATAGGACTGGAGGAGATGGAATGATTTGTCCCGATAAAAATGCGAATGCTATCTAGACTGACCCGGGCACCGGCCGTGCCTGTCTCTCTCGGAAACAGAATGCACGCATGTAGGGCAAGGATTCACACTCACTCCCACCATGCAAAAATGCGAATGCTATCATGACCGACCCGGCCGTGCCTGTCTCTCTCGGAAGCAGAATGCACGACTGACCCGGCCATGACTGACTCCCACCATGCACGCAGCTTTCTGGCATATATTGGGACCACACGCGGCTAGCCATCCATTCTTTCTCTTCGTACAAATACAAGCGAGAGCTAGCTCGTGCCTTATATGTTTACGCTGCCCCATGTTAGCCTTATTTTGTTTTCTCTTATTTGTTTATACTTGTTTGCCATTATTATCCTTAGTTTCTGTGAAATAACTCATGAAGATAACCAAAAGAAATTAGTTTTACATTATGGAACGTATGGTTTTGTGTCAGGACCTATGCGTTGAATATCTAAAATCCTCGTGTGTGTACTATACTAGTCCCATGATCAGTAACTAATACACACAATCACAACATTAAGATCACATCTATACACACCGCATACAATTAATTTACAACAAAAGAGACAACTACTAAGCGATGTATATAAAGTTTACAACATAAGAGCCAACCTGCCAAATAAATATAAGTATGAAGAGTAAAATCGCAGCGGAAGACATATAACTAAACCAAAAGTACCTAGCGGTATGCCATCAATTCTCCACAGACAATCGACAAGGATTAGGTCCTAGAATGACTCATCATGTTAGTCTCCGGTACCAAGAGCAAAGTAAGCATCTACATGCTCACTCCCACCTTGCACGCAGCTTTCTGGCAAATATTCGGACCACACGCGGCTAGCCATCCATTCTTTCTCTGCGTATAAATACAAGCGAGAGCTAGCTCGTGCCTCTTGCATCCACTAATACCGTTCGGTTCCAAATTATGTTGCGAGAGCAATGGCGCTGCTCTTCCTCTCGTTCTTGTGCCTCCTCTGCTCGCATGCTGCTCCGGTGTCCCCCTCGCCGGGGTGGAGCGATGCCACCGCCACCGACGAGCTCGCGCTCCTCTCCTTCAAATCCGTGCTCTCCGTGGGCACATCTGATTCCGAGGGCTTGCTGGCCTCATGGAACACGTCCAGTCACCACTGCAGCTGGCCGGGAGTCGTCTGCGGCGGTCACCGGCACCCGGAGAGGGTCGTCGCGCTGCGCCTGGGGTCGTCCAACCTGTCGGGGCGTATCTCACCGTCCTTGGGCAACCTGACCTTCCTCAGGAAGCTGTACCTTCAAGACAACAAGCTCGTTGGAGAGATACCTCCGGAGCTTGGCCGTCTCAGCAAGCTCTGGTTGCTTAATCTGAGCGCAAATTCTCTTCAAGGAAGTATTCCTGCGGCCATAGGAGGATCCACCAATCTGACGGCACTTGACCAAAGCGAAAACCATCTCCAAGGTACGACCCCCTCGATATTGGTGCCAGTTTGAAAAATCTTGCCAATTTGGATTTTCACAGTAAAGGTCTGTCGGGTTAGTTGCCATTGATCCAATTCCTATCTCTATCATACAACGGACTATCTGGTGAGATTCCACCTGCTTTGGGCAATCTGACCCACCTTTGGTATCTTGATCTCGACAGCAACAGCCTATCAGGAGCTATCCCTTCGAATCTAGGGTAGCTCCCCAGTTTATCAGACCTCATGGTAGCCTTCAACAGTTTAAGTGGGGTGATCCCCACTTCCATTTGGAACATTTCCTCACTAGAAGTGTTTTCTGTCGAGTTTAACAATCTAGGTGGTTTGATACCGCCAAATACATTCAGTGCCCTTCCGCTTCCCAGTCTCACTAGTTAATGCTTCCAATGTGTTAGTAATTGTACTCGGTCCCAACCATTTCAGTGGCACCGTTCCTCCAGAGCTTGGAAGGTTAAGGAATCTCAATTGGCTAGACCTATGGGGCAATTTGTTTGAAGCTAAAGAACCAAAAAATTGGGAATTCATAACTGCATTAACAAATTGCTCCCAGTTGCAAGTGTTGTACTTGGGATATAATAAGTTCAGGGGAGCTCTTCCTGATTCAGTTTCCAATCTTTCCACTTCGCTAGAATATCTTGACCTTTCATCCAACACTATCACGGGAAGCATTCCTAAAGATATTGGTAATCTCATTAACTTACTTAGTATCGACTTCTCACAAAACTCTTTCATAGGATCGCTTCCCTCTTCCTTGGGAAGGCTTAAAAACTAGGGCCTTCTCCATGTATTTCAAAACAACATAAGCGGGTCGATCCCATTGACCATAGGAAATCTTTTTGAACTAATTTATTTGCGGCTCGGCATGAACGCGTTCAGCGATAGGATACCAAGCACACTTGGAAACCAGACAAAGTTGTTGGTACTAGATCTTCAACAAAAAACTTTACAGGTCCTATACCTAGTGGACTATTCAACATCAAAACACTCTCAGAATTATTTGATGTATCACATAATAACTTAGAGGGATCAATACCCCAAGAAATAGGGAATCGCAGAAATCTTCCAGAATTCAGTGCAGAATTGAACAAATTATCAAGTGAGATCCCTACCACCCTTGGTCAATGTCAACTTCTACAGAATCTCTATCTGCAAAACAATTTCTTGAATGGTAGCATCCCATCAGCCCTGAGCCAACTGAAAGGTCTTGAAACTCTTGACCTCTCAAACAACAATTTGTCAGGCCAGATACCCAAGTTCTTAGGAAACTTTAGTATACTCCATTCTCTGAACCTTTCATTCAATAGCTTTATCGGAGAAATGCCAACTGTTGGAGCTTTCGCAAATGCTTCTGACATCTCAATCCAAGGCAATGGCGAACTTTGTGGCGGCATACCTGATCTACATCTGCCTGCATGTCATTCCCAATTACCAAACAAAAAACTTCAATTTCTGGTGGTACCTATTGTTATTTCTCTCTCTGCAACACTGGCCATCCTTTCATCACTCTACATGCTTCTAATCTAGCACAAGAAAAGCAAAACAACAATCCCTTCAACAACATCCATAGAAGGCCACCCAATCATCTCTTATTTGCAGCTGGTAAAAGCAACAGATGGTTTCTCGACAACCAATTTGTTGGGTTCTGGATCATTCGGGATTGTGTACAAAGGAGAGTTAGATGGTCAAGTAGGTGAAAGTACAAATCTTGTTGCTGTGAAGGTTCCGAAACTTCAAACTCCTAAGGCACTCAAGAGCTTCACTGCCGAATGCAAAGCCTTACAAAATATTGTCCAGTGGCGAAGCCTTACAAAATAGTTTCTGTGGAATAATTCATGAAGATGAGCAGAAGAAATTAGTTTTACATTATGGAACATATGGTTTTGTCCAATGGTGAAGCCCCGGTAGAACAGATCTATGTTCGGTGTGAGGAGGCTGCATGCAATGTTGTAATTGTATAATGGTCGTAATAAAACTGTTTTGATTCTGATTGCTTCATTTTGGGGCTGGAGTTGAGCTGTTTGGGCAGAGCCATGTGAAGCTTAATGGCGTTGGGTTGAGTCGTGATTAGCTAGTATTAGTTCACATTTGTACAATTATCAACAAAAATTGTGAGGTGAAGGTTGGGATTTCCTCTGGAATGCAATTATGAATGAGATGAATCATTGATTTAATGAAGTTTCCTCGGAGTTATTGGTATGCATGTCTTGTCTTGATCCAAGTGACTAATTTTCTAAGTTTGATATTGATAAACTTGTTCAACTTGCTAAAATTTATGCTGATGATTTCACGGATATTGATCGGTTCTTGTTAAAAAAAATCAGGTTCAAACCTTCATTTTCAACATTAGAAGAAGTGAAGAATTCAACGGATGTCATGATATATCAAAACTTGCTCAATTGATGATTCAAACAAGAAAAGATTGAACTTTTCCGTTGGTATATCGGCTTATCGAGTTGACATTGATACTTCCAGTGGCAACAATATTTGTTGAGAGAATATTTTCGGTAATGAATATTACCAAAACAGCTTTACGCAATAAGGTAGCGGATGAATGGCTCAATGACTTAATGGTATACTACACCGAGCGAGAGATCTTTAAAAGCATTGATGATGATAAAATCCTAAACCGCTTTCAAGGCATGAAGTCGCGTAGAATGCATTTGCCCCGTAATTCAAATTTGTCTTGTGATTCAAATTAGCTTAATTCTGGTATGTTTCATATGATCTAAATCTTCATTGCTATTCATAATTTTCTATTATATCACTAATTTTGATGTGTTTCATACATAGATGACTTATCACTACTTCACACTCATGGCAAAATAATTATATATTTTTGGATATGCGCTTTGTATTATCGAGGTACCTACTTTGTATTTCTCTATTTTTCATTACTTGTCTCTATCTAATTGTGTAATTTCTGTGTGTATTTGAAATTCCATACGAGTAAAAGACTAAATTTGTGTTAACTCAGTTTAAACCTACAAATAGTTCAGCCCACCCTTAATTTCATTCCTGGCTTCGCCACTGATTTTGTCTATAATATTACACCTTTATTGTAAATTTAGAACTACACGTATTATACAAAGTCTAATTTTTTTGTTTTGCAAAATGTTGAATGCAACAGAGTATGGTGCTGGAAACATGGTATCAACAAATGGAGACGTTTACAGTTATGGAATTCTTGTTTTAGAAACTGTAACCGGGAAGAGGCCCACGGATAGCAGATTCAGACAAGGATTGAGCCTTTGTGAATGTGTTGAGTAGGCTCTGCATCATGGCAAGATGGACATTGTGGACGCACGGCTGTGTTTGGACGTTGAAAATGAGCTTCAGACCATGGATGATTCTTCAAGCAAGAGGAAGATTGATGGCCTGATTTCACTACTTAGACTGGGAATGTCTTGCTCTTAGGAAATGCCATCGAGTAGAATGTCAACCATGGATATCATCAAGGAACTGCATGCCATCAAAGAATCCCTTTGGTAAGAATGTAGAATATGGAAAAGGAAGAAATTCCACTTTAATGTTGAAAAATGTTTTTTTTTTGTGTCGATGATGTGTTTGGAGATGATTCCTAGACCGGTCATTTTCCACAGTTTGCATGAATTGTAGGCTAATGAGCAGTGGTACACTGATGTACTATTTCTGTTATAATTTTAGTTGGAATCTGAACGGCCGAGTCCAAAAGCCTCATGTTTATGCTTAGCCGAGTGGAATAGTAAATGTCTTAGCGCACCTAAGTTTTCCTATTTGAATTTGTATCTCAACTCAAACCAACTCTTCCGCTCAAAAACATACATTTCAAAAGTACCAATAGTCAAGAGATCATGCAGTAAGACAATGATCCGTACAGACTTAAAAAAGAGGGGGGAAAGTCCTGGGACCGGAATTCCCATACTTAAGTGTAGTAGGAGCACTCATGTATTTAGCAAACTGTACTAGACTGGATATTACATTTGCCATAAATCTATTAGCAAGGTATAGTGCAGAACATACCAAAAGGCATTAGCAGGGAGTAAAGGACACCTTCCGATACCTCTAAGGAAGCAAAGATCTTAGACTATTCTACCGAAAGAACCAAGACCTAAATATAACTGGCTATACTGATGTTGGGTACCTGTCAGACCCGCATACAGCCAAGTCACAAACAAGTTTTGTATTTCTATATGGTGGAACTGCAATTTCATAGAAATCGTTTAAGTAATTAAAGTCTTGTATCGACTTTGATGAATCATTCAGAAATCATCGCACTGCACGAAGCCGCACGAGAATATGCTTGGCTTCGACCGATGATTCACCACATCCAGCAGTCATGTGGACTAAACATTGTACAAACTCCCACTATTATCTATGAAGATAATGTAGCTTGTGTTGCACAAGTATAGACAGATTATGTGAAGAGTCATCTCACAAAGCATATCAACTCCAAATTCTTCTATGCTTATGAATTGCAAAAGATGAACAAAATTAAGGTACTATATGCTAAGTCGTGTGAAAATCTTATAGATTTATTCACTAAGTCAATTTCTACATCTAATTTTAAAAGATGTGTACATGAAATTAAAATGATAAGACTTAGAGAAATACAGAAATCAGGGAGAGATTCTTCTCAAGCTCACTATTAAAATTTGACTACAAAGATCGAGTACCCAAAGAATAAATCATATAGTATTGGGTGGATTCTACTCTTTTTTCCTTAACGAGTTTTCCTGAAATCTCTCGACTAAGGTTTTTAATGAAACAATTCATGCAACACAACATAACATATATTATGTACTCTTTCTCTAATTTTTTCCACTAGGTTTTTATAGAGTTTTGATTAGGCATGAACATGTTAGATGAGTGCCTAAAGGGGAATGTTGGGAAACCTGGGCCTGGGCCTGCAAGGCTGGCTCATTGGTGGGCACCCTCTACTTAGTTTATAAATAGAGAGATCCCAATCGTTGTAAAGTGTACTTAAGAAAAAAGCAATAAAAAAAGAAGTTTCCCACTCATCTCTCTGTGTTCAATCTTTGTAATCAATTATTCTGTATTTGATCCATCTCTCTTGCCTAAGAGGAGCTACTCTGACTGGACTCGCCAATGACGGTTCCTCAACAGATACTACAGTACAGAGGCTGGCTGGTCCAAAGCACGACTCTCCTTTTCTTATTTCTTCTATCCGAATTTGAGAATTTTATTTGAGAATAGAGAATGATTAAGGTAGGGATATTGCTAGGGGTAATTGATATCTGTTGAGAAATATGACTGATTTGTCCCAACAAAATGCGATTGTTATCTAGACTGACCCGGCCGTGCGAGGCCTCAGCTAGCGCGTGCTCGGAAGCAGATTGCACGCGTTTTTTTTCTAGGAAGAAACCAGCACGTACCAACATGCATGCATCGAGCGACTGACAGCTCTCTGGTACACATTCGAACCACACACGGCTAGCCATGTCGTCTGCACTGAACAGGATCTAGAATGGCGTGTGGGCGAAGTAGCCTTTCATTCCAACGTCATGCCAAATCAAGCAGTGCAAAAGCATTAGCAGATCCACCAGGAGGACAGCGGCTAGGATGGCAACTATTAGTGATATGCCCTAGAGGTAATCATGAAGATGATTATATCACTTCTATGTTTATGATCTTTTGAATAATATGCTATTTTGTCCCTTGAATAAATCTCTTTTATATTAATCAACAAGTATGTGATTTGTTCGTGAAACTCTTTATTTATGTTTTGATGTTATTCTAAATAATCCATTATCTTATATCATTATGTGAGACAATTATGATTTATAGATTAGCATATGTATTAATTGATGATCATGTTTCACATATCATAGATATGACATATCAAATCAATAATATAGACATATGTTAGAGAACATAATATTGGTTCGACCCACCATGAGACACTGCGGGAATTGTTATATTCTTAAGTGTCATCAGTTGGTATCATACTTAGTGTATGCAGGATCCTTAGACCTGATGTCGTTATTGTTTGCTACATGTGTAATAGTTTACTTAGGGGTTATCAAACACTACTCCGTGACTAGATAGTCATAAAGGTATCTTTCGAATTTACTATGAAATATACGGAGGAATATGAGCGATCAAGATGGAATTTGCCCCTCCTATATAACAGAAGAGATATCTCTGGGCCCCTCGATGTGGTTGGATTAAGAAAGTGCATGGCTATGCCGAATATGATTGAAGGGTCAATCACAGCTGACTAATCTACTATAGGTTTTACTAAAGGATTAAGCTATCATAGTATGGCACGCTTCTCGTCTTGAGTTCGATCTGGTATCATGAGGCAAAGTGATCGATACAAAAGCACTATATAGGTTCGTCCGATATGATCTTTATGTATGTTTGGGAGTCGTTATGTTATGTTAGGGATCGTTACCGACTTATGGACCGGAAAAAAGTTTCCGGCCCATGGCCAAATATACATGAATCTACAAGGTCACATATTTAATAGGCTGAAACTATAAGGGTTCAAATGTTAGTCTCCGAGTGGGACACGGTCTCTACTTATATCAGATAAGTATCTGATTGGAGGCCATATAAGGAGAGGTGTGAGGGCTGAGGGAGGCATCTCGAAACACACCCATCAAAACCTTAGCCGCCACCTCTCATAACACATATCATGTGTGCTGGTGCTAACACACCGACGCATGGTGTTCCCTCCCTAGACGTGTGGACCTCAGTAGAGACGCTGCTATGACTGCGGCACTGATCGAGATAGTCGCAAGGAAAAGACAGTTGGCCGAAGGACGATCGACTGCTTCCACTACACCGACGCGCTCTTCGTTGAATCGGCTGCTTCAACTCTACTTTCGCTGCACTACGCGTCTAGTGGTAACGATCTATGATCTGTTACTCGTATGGCTTCCTGGTTTACGCAGTAGAAGATTTTTAATTTGCGATAGTGTAACCTATCTATATCCCAACAGCAAGGTCATAACTCACTAGAGAGGGATAATTGCTTAGGCGACGGTGGCGGTCAGAGTTGAGGAAGATGGCACGGGTCCAATGATTTGCTGGATGGAACTCCAATAGAGTGAGGGGTTTAGAAATAGGGACCAACCAGCACAAATTAACATGAGTGTCGAGGGTAGGGCTCACAAGAAAGCGAGGAGAGCACGGCGAGGCGCCACGGAGCATGCGCACCGAAGTGAAGAACGACGACGTGTTTTGGATGAAGCAGGGGAAGAGAGGCTCGTCTAAGGGGAGAAATGGAGATGGCATGCTTCGGGGAAGAGAATTGCGGGCTCGAGCCGGCTTAAGGGCTGATGGCACAACAAGGCTTGGAGATTCTTCCCAGGCCGCGACAGGAGGAAGGCACACATAGCTCTAGCGAGGATGTGATGGCGGCTTCACGGGCTTCTTGCCAATGGCTACGCGACGAAGAGGTCAGCAACAGTTTCAGCAGTCCAAAGGCAGGGGCTTTTGCAGGCGTGTGTATGTGCACAGCACTGAAGGTCTTCGTCATGGTGCCTATGTCTGGCAGCGCGAGGTGGACGAAGACACATGATGAGTGGGCCCTGGGTCCACTGGTCAGGCTGGGGACAACACATGGGTCAGGCTGGGCTGAAATAGCGACGAACCGTTGAGGGGAAGAATTCAACCCACAAACGAAAAGGATTTTGAATTCATTTTCTAATTAATTTAATTGCATAAATTAAATTTGAATTTTTAAAATTAGCAAACCAACTCCTCATGCATCTAAATTATTTCTAGCCTCTGTTAATGTTTTAATTAATTTTATAAATTCATTTTTATCTGCTGAAAATTAGAACGTTTTCAATAAATATTGAAATTTTTTGAAAATTCACTAAAATTCAAAAACGATGATTTAAACATAATTTAATTAGCTTTGAAAATTGTGAGACGTCACTCAGGGCCCAGTGGCAGACCCAGGATTTTACCAAAGGGTATGCTGCATCAAAATTTTCACTAATAGTAGGCCCCAAACTAAGCTTACCTTTTTCAACAATTATTTCTACTTAGAAGAAGTAATCTGACACACCATAAATGCACCATGGCATATCACATATGCTTATAACACCAATTCTGTATACATGGTTTAATCAAGCATCAGAATATAAGCGTTGGCATGTCCAGTTTTATTATTTTGCATATGTTTATCACCTGATCATGGACTGTGCCCAAGATATCAAATGGTACTTCCATACACACATGAGCCTGAAATGAAAATACACAACAAGTAAGAACTATTTATTCACATTTTTTGCAAGTATCAAGGAAAAGCATATGGAAAAAAAAATGATCACTGTCCTCATTGTAACGGAATTGCTCTCCCAGCTAAACACACATGCATGCAAGACCGATTCATCATTAACAAACATAGGCATGGATAGCAAGCTTGGGATAGAACTACAAACCTTATATGCCCAGCAATTATGGGTGGTACGAGGATCCTTGACCTGTAACACAAATCCATGTAGACATAGCCAACAGAGTACACAAAAATTCTTGTTTTCCCATGGATAAAGTTTTCTAGTATGAGCCAAACGTAAATGCACTGGTGGTGTACAGAACTGCAAGGTTAAACTCGCATACACAACAAGTAGCATGCTAAATGCAACACCTGCAAATCCTGGCTGAAATTAGATCACTCAAAACACTACACATTCCACATAACTCATGCTTTAGCAATGCATCGACACCACCAGATTTACCTTATGGAGCATAGTTAAGTGGTTCGGAAGAGCAGAACAATTGCTAGTTGCTACAAGTTAAAATTGTCGAGTTATCCAATGCAGCATTTGTTTGCGTTATACATGGATTCAGGCATTCAGCATTTAGCGAGTAGCTAGGGAAAAGCGTGGTTACTCTAATACAGCGAAATGGCAACTCTAATTGGCAATTAGGCAGAGAGTCCGTCACTGCAGCTAGAGATTAGGACTTAGGGCCTCGCTAGAAATCAAAAAGCATGGAGGGGGAAGCACCTCGTTAAGGAAGAACATAGCGGCGGGCTCGTCGGGGACGGGGCGGCGATGGCTATGAACTTGCTGCGCTTGATCTCGCACTCGCAGCGCACGCGCCCCACGAGCGTCGAGTACGGGGAGGGGGACGAGTAGGAGGAAGACGACAATGCATGGCGCGCGCGGAGGCGAGAGCGGCTGCCAAGTTGCCGCAGGAGCAGCTACGGTGGGCTGCGGCGGCGGCGTCTGGTCCGGGGAGCAGGAAGGGGACTCTCGAGGGCGGGGGCGTGGGGCCTTCGGTCTGCAGAGGAAGGTCGTGGACGAAGAGTTGGCGGTGGGAGAGGGAGGCGGCGGCGACGGTGCGGAGGCGCGAGAGCAGCGCGGGGTCGGCGGCGCCTGGCGCTCGCGAGGAACGCGAGGAGACGCCGTATGAACGCGAGGAGACGTCATACTTCGGCTGAGCCCCAGGGTATGCCGTGGCCCACCCGGCATACCCTGTGGGTCTGCCCCTGCTCAGGGCTCTATATCTAGACTGACCCGGCCGTGCCTGTCTGGGCAACATGCGTTCACATGCGAGAGACCGTGGCCGGCTCGGAAGCAGACTGCACGCCGCGTGCGACGTGTGAAGCCGCGACCGCATGCACTGTATATGGCGTTTGTTTCCAGGAGCGCGTACCAACATGCATGCATCGACCGACCGACCGCTTTCCAGGACCACACGCAGCCACCGCGTACCGCGCGCGCCACAGCAACATCCGCCATTTGCACCACCGCGCACCGCTCGTCCGCACCGTGCCACCTCGCCACCGCAGCGTGATCTCAGAGACGTCACTCAGGTTGAACGACCCCAGGCGCGCGGCGAAGCCATCAATTTCTTCCCACGAACGCGCGGGGAGCGTGCGTACGCACGTCGCCAAAAGTCGCGCGTGCTGCGTGTGTCTGCTGGGCTGGCATGCATCTCTGAGATCACGCTGTCCTCTGTACGCTGGGACGTCGTCCGCTCGGTCCATTCTCGTACTAACAGCATCGAGAATGGCGTGTGGGCGAAGTAGCCTTTCATTCCAACGTCATGCAAAAATTATTACTGAAATAGAGAAAAATGTGCGCAGAGCTTGCTTATCTTGACACTGATCTTTCACAGCATATATAAATACAAAGGAGAGCTAGCTCCTGGCTCTTGCATCCACTACCGTCCGGTTCCAAATTAAGCGGCGAGAGAAATGGCGCTGCTCTTCTTCTCGTTCCTGTGCCTCCTCTGTTCCCATGCTGCTCCGGCGTCCCCCTCGCCGGGGAGGAGCGCAGCCGACGAGCTCGCACTCCTCTCCTTCAAGTCCATGCTATCCGTGGGCCCATACGAATCCGAGGGCTTGCTGGCCTCATGGAACACGTCCAGCCACCACTGCAGATGGCCGGGAGTCGTCTGCGGTGGCCGCCGGCACCCAGAGAGGGTCGTCGCGCTGCGCCTGGGGTCGTCCAACCTGTCGGGACACATCTCGCCATCCTTGGGCAACCTGTCCTTCCTCACAGAGCTGGACCTCGGCGACAACCAGCTCGTTGGTGAGATACCTCCGGAGCTCGGCCGTCTCAGCGAGCTCCGGTTGCTTAACCTGACCGCAAATTCTCTCCATGGAAGTATTCCTGCGGCCATAGGAGGATGCACCAATCTCACTACACTTGACCTAAGCGAAAACCATCTCCAAGGTACGATCCCCCTCGATATCGGCGCCAACTTGAAAAATCTTGCCCATTTGGACTTTTGCAGTAATGGTCTGTCGGGAGACATCCCTCGATCGCTGGCAGAGTTGCCAATGCTCCAATTTCTATCTCTGTTATACAATGAACTCTCTGGTGAGATTCCACCTGCCTTGGGCAATCTCACCCACCTCCGGCATCTTGTTCTCGCCGGCAATAGCCTATCAGGAGCTATCCCTTCATCTCTAGGGCAGCTCCCTAGTTTATCATGGCTCGGGGTAGCCCTCAACAAATTAACTGGGGTGATCCCCACTTCCATTTGGAACATTTCCTCTCTAAAAGTGTTTTCTGTGGAGTTTAACAAGCTAGGTGGTATGATACCTTCAAATGCATTCAGTGCCCTTCCCCTTCTCCGGGGCATATACCTCGTGGACAACCAATTTCATGGCTTTTTCCCGATCTCACTAATTAATGCTTCCTGTGTGTCACGAATTAAGCTCGGTGGCAACGTTTTCAGTGGCGTTGTTCCTCCAGAGATTGGAAGGTTAAGGAATCTCATTTCTCTGATCCTCCAGAGAAATTTGTTCGAAGCTAGAGAACCAAAAGGTTGGGAATTCATAACTGCAATAACAAATTGCTCCCAGTTACAACGTTTGGGATTGGCTGCTAATAAGTTTGGGGGAGTTCTTCCTGATTCACTTTCCAATCTTTCCACTTCGCTAGAATATCTTGACCTTTCATCCAACACTATCACGGGAAGCATTCCTAAAGATATTGGTAATCTCATTGGCTTACTACATCTCGGTCTCTCCAACAACTCTTTCACAGGATCTCTTCCCTCTTCCTTGGGAAGGCTTAAAAACTTGGGCCGTCTCCACGTATTTCAAAACAACATAAGCGGGCCGATCCCATGGACCATAGGAAATCTTACTGAACTAATTTATTTGCGGCTCAGCATGAACGCGTTCAGCGGTAGGATACCAAGCACACTTGGAAACCTGACAAAGTTGTTGGTACTAGATCTTTCAACTAATAACTTTACAGGTCCAATACTCAGTGGACTATTCAACATCAAAACACTCTCAGAATTGTTTAATGTATCGCATAATAACTTAGAGGGATCAATACCCCAAGAAATAGGGAATCTCATAAATCTTCCAGAATTCAGCGCAGAATCAAACAAATTGTCAGGTGAGATCCCTAGCACCCTTGGTGAATGTCACCTTCTACAGAATCTCTATCTGCAAAATAATTTCTTGAATGGTATCATCCCGTCAACCCTGAGCCAACTGAAAGGTCTTGAAACTCTTGACCTCTCAAGCAACAATTTGTCAGGCCAGATACCTGAGTTCTTAGGGAACATTAATATGCTCCATTCTCTTAACCTTTCATTCAATAGCTTTGTCGGAGAAGTGCCAACTGTTGGTGCTTTCGCAAATGCTTCTGAAATCTCAATCCAAGGCAATGCCAAACTTTGTGGTGGCATACCCGATCTACATCTGCTTCCATGTGTACCAAACAAAAAACATAAATTTCTGATTGTACCTTTTGTTATTTCTCTCTCTGCAACACTGGCCATCCTTTCATCACTCTACATGCTTCTAACCTGGCACAAGAAAAGCAAAACAAAAATCCCTTCAACAACATCCACACAAGGCCACCCAATCATCTCTTATTCGCAGCTGGTAAAAGCAACAGATGGTTTCTCGACAACCAATTTGTTGGGTTCTGGATCGTTCGGGATTGTATACAAAGGAGTGTTAGATGGTCAATCAGGTGAAAGGACAAATCTTGTTGCTGTGAAGGTACTGAAACTTCAAACTCGGAAGGCACTCAAGAGCTTCACTGCTGAATGCAAAGCCTTACGAAGTATGCGACACCGGAATCTTATCAGGATAATTACAGTTTGCTCAAGCATTGATACTAGAGGGAATGATTTCAAAGCAATTGTGTATGACTTCATGCCTAATGGTAGTGTAGAAGGTTGGCTACATCCTGACACAAATGACCAAGCAGAGCAGAAGCACTTGAATCTGCATCAAAGAGTGACCATACTTCTTGATGTGGCTTGTGCGTTGGACTATCTTCACTGCCATGGACCCACACTTGTTGTACATTGTGATCTTAAGTCAAGCAATGTGCTCTTGGATGCTAAGATGGTTGCACATGTTGGAGACTTCGGACTCGCCAGGATTCTTGTAGAGGGAAGCTCATCTTTCCTGCAGTCCACAAGCTCGATGGGATTTAGAGGGACAATTGGTTATGCTGCCCCAGGTTAGCCTAATTTGTTTTCTCTTCTTTGTTTATACTTGTTTGCCATTATTGTCCTTAGTTTCCGTGGAATAACTCGTGAAGATGAGCAAAAGCAATTAGTTTTACATAATGGAACATATGGTTTTGGCTGTAATATTACACCTATATCATAAATTTAGAACACACGTATAATACAAAGTCTAATTTTTTGTTTCCGAAAATGTTGAATGCAACAGAGTATGGTGCTGGAAACATGGTATCAACAAATGGAGACGTTTACAGTTATGGAATTCTTGTTTTAGAAACTGTAACCGGGAAGAGGCCCACGGATAGAAGATTCGGACAAGGATTGAGCCTTCGTGAATGCGTTGAGCAGGCTCTGCATCATCATGCCATGATGGACGTTGTGGATGCACGGCTGTGTTTGGACCTTGAAAACGAGCTTCAGACCATGGATGATTCTTCAAGCAAGAGGAAGATTGATGGCCTATTTTCGCTACTTAGACTGGGAATGTCTTGCTCTCAGGAAATGCCATCGAGCAGAATGTCAACCGGGGATATCATCAAGGAACTACATAACATCAAAGAATCCCTTTGGTAGGAATGAAGAATATGGAGAAGGAAGAAATTCCACTTTTATGTTGGAAAATGTTTCTTGTGTTGATGATGTGTTCATGGTTATCCTTGAGCTCCCTGTAAGTGTGCTCGGAGATGATTCCTGGACCGGTCATTTTCCATAGTTTGCATCAATTGTAAGTTCTATTCCATTG
The DNA here is from genome assembly GCA_036346265.1 of Melocanna baccifera. Taxonomy (NCBI): domain Eukaryota; kingdom Viridiplantae; phylum Streptophyta; class Magnoliopsida; order Poales; family Poaceae; genus Melocanna; species Melocanna baccifera. The sequence continues at coordinate 24,133,945 of CM070706.1, forward strand.
CAATACACGGGCATATGACTAGTGCTTTTATAAGCAAGCTGATAATCTATTCTTTTTTCCCTGAGATGGCCTCTGTGGTTTTCTGAAACAAACAAACTACACCATAGGATCTTTGATGCATGGTCAAGTATCTCTCTGTGACAAAGAATGACTGTTATGTTTTTTTATTTGCTATTATCCATAGCTCCGCTGCATGTTCAGTTCTTCGTACCCGGTGCAGACTTCTAATGATTTTACCTTCTTCGACGCGGCGTAACGCGCGCCTCCCTATCTAGTGCTTATAATGTACCATTATTTTGCCCGTTTATCTACCATCCTGTGTTTGCCGAGTGGAAAAGCAAAGCTGCCCGGCGACGGCGCTGGGCAGGTTGGGGCCCTACGGTTTCAACTCCCGCTGAGATGCTACAGTACCGGGCTAAGATGGGCTGTAGTGGGCTGGACGGTCCAAAGCGCGGCTCTCATTTTCTTATCTCCTCAATCCGAATTTGAGTATTTCATTTGGGAATAGAGAATGATATTAAGGTATGGATATTACTAGGGGTCATTGATATCTTGGTAAGTGAATAATTAGAGACTTTTTTGAACGATTATATTACTGCCAAAATTTGTAATTTCGAGTTTTTTGGGTTAGGGTGTTACAGAAATCGAATGTGTACGTTAGTGTTGGGGAAGGCATATAACCTGGGGAGAAGTTCAGAAATACGACTGATTTGTCCCGATAAAATGCGAATGTTATCTAGACTGACCTGGCCGTGCCTGTGTCGGCAACATGTGTCGACGTGCGAGACGACGAATGACTCCAAATGACTAACCATCTTTCCTGGATTCTCAGAGTTGTATTTCAAGTGTCTTAACCATCTTTCTTGATGCTCATCCAGGCAACAGTCCGAATGACTCCAAACCAAGTTGCTCGGCAGCAGTTTATTTGGTAGGACTATGGTTGAAGCCTGTAGCAGATTCAGGCTTAAATAGTTAAACTTAAGTTGGTACTTGCAAATATTCTTTATGTATTTTATCGTAGCTTGGAAATTTCACTAGTTGGTAGTTTGTATCCTCTCTTATTGTTAAACATTTTCTTTTGAATTTTTTTAAATAATCTATTTTTATTCTAAATTACAGTAATATACCTGTATTTTATTTTTTTTACAATAATAACTATTAGTCGCTCCATGGTTAGACGACTTGGGCTAATCGTCCAACCATTAGGCGACATGTGGCCAAGTTGCCCATCAGTTAGGCGACTAGCCTAAGTCACCTAACCGTGGAGCGACTAGGCCCCAGTCGCTCCTAGTCGCTCAACCTGGTTGAGTGATTAGCCCAAATTGCTTAATGGTTAGGTGATTTAAAATAATAATATAACTCACCTTAGTACTAAGCAATCATTTGTACCTCCGTCGCTCAACCGTTGAACGACTTGGCAGCACGCAGTGATCCAATGGTTTAGCAACTAATTTTTTATGTCGTTCAACCGTTAAACGAGCCAAGTCACTCAACTGTTCAACAACTTGGCAGCACGTACTAGTCCAATGGTTCAGCAACACGTCGATGTGTCGCTCAACTGTTGGGCGAGTACTTGCTGCCAAGTCGTCCAACGGTTGAGCGACAGAAGGATTATATAGACAAGCACACTCGACCCCCCTCACAATCTCTTTCAGCATTTCTCTTAGAGAGAACAAGAGGAGCTTCGGAGAGGAGAAAAGAAGAGGGAGAGAAAGATGGGGAGAGAAGGTCGCGAGAGGGGGAGAAAGAGAGAAGAGAGAACAAGGGGGGCAGGGAGAAGCAGAGGAGCTCAGTAGAGGGAGAGAAGGAGTAGATGAGTTCGTGAGGTAAGAGAGAAAGACGAAGGAAGCTTGTTGCTAAGGAGACAAGGTCTTCACATAAAGGTAATAGTCTCATATATTCTTATTCTCATCCGAATGTAGGTAACATATTTAGTGAATATATGTTGACCAATAGTAATATTTGCAGTGAGATATCAGTTGTGTTGGAGCCCATAAGATTAAAAGTGCATTAAGGTGTTAGTTTGATTCGTGAAGGTCTATACGGTATTCACCTGAGCAGTTTCCCGTAAGTTAGTTTGGTACACCTAGATGCGAAAAATGCTCTAATCGAAGATGTCCTGCACTGGCTCACATGCAGCTTCTCCTTGGACCCCTGAGGTGTGCAGAGTCGTCATAACTAGGCTTTGGAGTCTGTCAGCCACACACATTCGGTGGGAGTTGACAAGACTGATGCACACAGTTGCATGAAAGGGCTTTGTAAAAGGCTGTCAGTGACATGAATACGAGTGCATGCTACTTGTGCAAGTGTGTCCGAAGGGAGTCGCAGAAGGCCCTACTAACGGCTATCATCTGATTGGTGGGAGCAACTTGGGCACACAACGTGTGGTTTATAAAGAGGACACGATAGCCAATCTTGCAGAGGTAGAACCGGAACATTGAACAATGCACGCTTAGCCCATTGCACAGGAGGATGTAGATGTTGCTGAGGTAGAACAGAAAGATCACACACCACATGCTGAGCCCACTAGACAAGTAGATGCAGGGCAGTATGTCGATATCATAGTGCGTCAGACAGAGATCGATGACCTGACGGCCTAGGACGAGGAGGAAACTATAGAAGAGGATGGTGATGACTCTTCCGATGAGGACAAAAATCCTATGACACAGGGATGGAATAGGGTGGACGTGGAGAGTCTTGTTGTGCATGACGAGAATGAATTACCATAAGAGTACCATGGTACGGATGTTCGACTTCATGCAATGTTTGCTGACAAGAGATTATGCCGTAACCACATCTCTCTTCCCACTGTAGTCTTTGCCGCGCCTATGCGAATCGACAACAAGATCCACCCCTACAACATGTGGATGCTACTGTCACGAAAGAGGTAGGCCAAGGAGGTTTGCGAGGGCCATGAAAGGCGCTTTGAAGAGCTACAGGCTAAGATAGAGGAGAGCAAGAGGTGGGAGAGGCTGCACGAGGAGCAGGAGCACAAGCTTGCTAGGCGACGTGAGGTCAAGAGGGCGCGGAAGAGGGCCATTGCGACGAAAACTAAGGCGCAAGGTGAGGAGTACAATGCCGAGCTCAGCCGCAAGAGCAAATGGCCACGTTCCACACAGTAGTTTGACCCTTTTCGTTCATATATCCCATGTATTTCTAATTCTCTAAAGGCATACGTGTACCGTCCCTTGTTCGTTAGCCTGCGTACCATGTAACCCCCTTGTCAAATCAAGTGTCGTATTGTTATCGTTATGCCATTTATCAAAAGTTCTCTGTGTATGAATTCCCTATTGCATCGCAATATCTCTTACCTTCCTATTTACAAATTATTGCTATCTCAATCGCTCTCACAGAATTCTTTAGAAATTTATCGCACTATAACAATATATGACGATCACAAAATGTTATTACAGGTCTAACAAATTTCGTACCCTTCAGAATATACGGAAATCACAAACGGACCAACCGATATTATCTGCCTTTTTATTTAAAAAATAACAATGTATAAACAAGATTTGCTAAATTTATTACATACAAAAATTTTCATTTATTCTCCCACAATTATTTTCATTGGATTAATAAAATAATAATATTATTATTTTAAATCGCTCAACCGTTGGGCGACTTAGGCTAGTCACTCAACTAGGTTGAGCAACTAAGGCATAGTCGCTCCACGGTTGTGCGATTTGGCCATGTATCGTCCAACCGTAGAGCGATAGATGGTTATTATTGCAAAAAAATAAAAATAAAATACAAATATATTACTGTAATTCAAAATAAAAAATAGATTATTTAAGGTATATGACAGCTTTTTATTTCTTCGGTCCGAATTTGAGTATTTCATTTCGGAATAGAGAATGATATTAAGGTAGGGATATTACTAGGGGTAATTGATATCTTGGTAAGAGAATAATTAGGGACTCTTTTTTGTACGATTATTGACAATAGAGAATGTGCCGTGCCTGTCTCTCTCGGAAGCAGAATGCACGCTTGTAGGGCAAGGATTCACGCTGACTCCCACCATGCAAAAAATGCGAATGTTATCTAGACTGACCCGGCCGTGCCTGTCTCTCTCGGAAGCAGAACGCACGCATGCAGGGCACGACTGACGCAGCTTTCTGCCATGCACGCAGCTTTCTGGCATATATTCGGACCACACGCGGCTAGCCATCCATTCTTTCTCTGCGTATATGGTGGCTTCCCAGCCGAGCCCATCGTCATAGTGTTTGTTTCCAGGAAGAAATCAGCACGTACCAACGTGCATGCATCCAACGATCGACAGCGCTTTCTGGTACATATTCGGACCGCACACCGCTAGCCATGTTGTGCGCACTGGACAAGACGCCTGAAGCCCTGAATTAACAGGATAGAGAATGGATTTGTTTTTTTTCTACAACTGATTGGTTTTTACCTATGACTTATCTATATAAATAAAAATATATAATTGGTGAGATTCAAGGCACTTTATTCGTTTTAAGGGCAAGGAAATCATTTATTTTAGTGAGGCTAGATTATAACGGTACAAATTATATATATATATATATATATATATATATATATATATATATATAAAAGAATTGTATAGCAAATACAATTATATTTCAATCATAGACGGTGGAATTATAACAAATAGAACTGTATCATAATATATAGCTATATAATTATCATAATATCTAGCCGCGTAATTACGTGGGTAAGTATGCTAGTTGAGATGCAATATCGTCGTCGTCGTCATCGTTGTCATTTTCAATTGGGTGTTGCTAGCACATGTACATTCGATAGAAGTATTCCTATAGGACGCTCCGATGCAACATTCAGATATAGTGTGTGCAACAATTATAACCACTGTATGAAACAAAATTCGCACACAAAAATCTTGATGTTGCACTGGTTGTTGCACATATGAAATCAAAATATTGCAACAAACAACACCTACCTCCCATTGCAGGCGATGGTGAAGCCTCGGGTACGGCGACGATGGGCGGTGGGAAGATGGTGGCACGACGTGGATCTAGCGCCAGGAGGAGAAGGCCACCTACGTCCTCGCGGCGTAGGGACTGGCCGGGTCGGCCGCGTCCCCGCCCACTGTTGAGGTCCTCAGCTTCTTTTCCTCCGGTGCAATCGACCTCCTAGGCCGCCGGTGAAGAGGAAGTTGATGGCGGCGGCCCGATCCGATAGCGCTAGCGCTGGGGGCGCGGTGCTAGGCTCGTGATCGTCACTATGCATGGGGTGCCAGGGAAGGGGGGAAGGCTGGATCTGTCGGCGCTATGCCCAATGATGGCCAAAGTGGAAGTCAACAATGGTGGCTGGATTCGGTAGCATCAGCGCTAGGGATAGGGTGGTTTGGGCTAGGAGGTCGAAGATGGGAATAGGGACAAAGAGAGAGGAAGAGAGTGAGAGAAGGGAGAGAACGAGGAGAAAGTGACTGTTGTGGGGATGGCCTCCACCGTAAGCACATTCGGCCTGTGTAATTAAATGGCGCTGTGGTACCTAGATAGGCATGGCCCAAGAGGCCCATTTGAATATATAAAAGACAAGTATGTCCTAAGACAACACATGTAATCAGGGGTAAAATTGTAAAAAGAATATGACAGCAATATAAATTCCCAAGTATGGTAACAAGTATGGTGATCCCAAAGGGGGGCAAGCCATTTTTTCTCCATTTACGTTTCATTAGTTTCATCATTCCCTACTATTTCTAGTTTTACTATTTGATCTGAAATCACAACAGTTGGCGTCGTCCATAGAGAACTTACAAAAAGCTGTGCAAGAAAGGAGGCTAGAGATGGTCATCAGTGCATGTCCTGCGCCCAGGTCCTAACCTTACAAAGTAGGTGCATCAATGGCCAACATCACAGGTACTATTTTCAGCCACATGCATACATACGTCGATCAACAAGTTGCTAGTTTGCGGTGTGCATCGATCAACATGCATGCACCAAGTGCATGCATGCATGTGATGGGACTAGCCTTCACTCAGGCTACGTGATAGCCCCGATGTCACCGGCCATGGCCTTCGAGCGTGGAGGGCGAGGCCTCATCCACGCCGTCAAGCATCGACCTCCGCACCTTTTGAGCCCGTGCCTCTGGACTTCAAGCCAGCCTGCACACCTGCCTCCGGCGTCGTGCAGCCTCTGGAGGCTCCCCTCGCGCGCTTTCGCAGGTGCACCCAGGACTTCGTGCGGTCTCCACTGACTCCCCGTACGGCCTCCGCGCTGCATGGACTCCTCGTACCTCCGTTGAGCACCACATCGCATGATATCCGCATACCTTTGTGCTGACTTCGCCGTTGACCTCAGCATCAGCGTCCTCCTTTGGCACATCAGACTCTGCCACCGCTTGCTGTTCGTGCCTCGGACTCCGCCCCCTCCTACTGGACTTCACGCAGGCAACCAAGCCAGCGCTGCAACGCATGTCAGCTGGCATAGTACTGGCACCTCCGCATTGAAACGCTCCGCATCGAGCCCACCGACCAGGAGATGCTGCAAGTTGCTATGCCTATTTCAAAGGCTGCACTCTCCATGCGTCAGCCACCGCATCGTCCACTTCCGTGCCAACCTCCGCGTCGCCCGCCTTCGTGTCAGCCCCCCGCTACGCTCAGCTTCCGCCCGCCAGGCTTCGAACCATGGCTGGCCTTCGTGGTCTCCGTCTTCGTGTCGAGTGCCGATGAGCTCCTTGCTACCAACGATGGCTGCGACAGCTTCACCACCACCGCTAATGAGTGTGGAGTCTGAGTCGGTGCACTCTTCGTGGACCGACGCTCCCGCGCTAGTGCGCCCTCACCCTTCACCCGCTTGGTCTTCACCTCCGTGGTCCTGGCATGATATCGACCAGCACTCCGGCTTCGCCACCGTGCCCTCGCCACTGCCCACTCGAATGTTGCCTTCGTGTCTGCAGTGTTACTTCGCCCTTTGTCCGCTCAGGCTTCGCCTCCGCGGCCCCGGCGTGACGCTAGCTCCGTGGACCTACACCTTTCGCACCCACGCGTGGGCTCCAGCCGATGAGGTCTCCTTCGCTTCAAGCGCCGCGCCAGCGAAGACCATCGTGGTCTCCGCGCCAAGTCTCCATGCCGAGCTTCCACATCGCAAGGTCTCCACATCAAGCCTTGGCGCCGAGCCTCCGCCTCGCCAAGTCTTCGTGCCAAGCCTCCACGTCATGAGGCCTTCGTGCCGAGCAACCTCCGCGCGCCGACCACCAGCCCCTGGCCTCTGAGCACAATCAAACGAGACCCACTCCACGCTAGCTTGTGCACCCCCTTTGCGCCACCAGCTCCACACAGACGGTTTCTGCACTCATGTATTCGCTTTCATGCTACTGCATTTAGTCCGGCCTCCATCTCCGCGGGGCTACTAGGCGCTATTCTTGGCGTGTGCAGCGTGTAAAGGAGGTGAAATGGTTCAACACCTTGTTTGCATGCACCAGGATGATAGCGAGGCAACAGTTAAAAGGGTCCGCGTACAACAGAAGTCAACACCATCTAATACCATGCTACGGTTTTGTTGGTGTTAGGTTGTGTTTTATGCTATGCTTTTGCCTCATTACTTAAATTGCACGGTGTTGCTTTGGGCGTCCAGTGTACTCTACGGAGCATAAAAAATGCACGGTGCTGCCTTAGGCGCCCGGCGTACTATAAGGAGTATAAAAAATCGTACGGTGTTGCCTTGGGTGTCCGGCGTACTCAACGAAGTATAAAAAAATGCACGGTACTTCCTTGGGCGCCCGACATACTCTATGGAGTATAAAAAATCACACGGTGCTGCCTTAGGCGCCCGGCATACTCTACAGAGTATAAAAAACACATGGTGTTGCCTTGGGTGCTCGGCGTATTCTATGGAGTATAAAAATCGTACGGTGCTGTCTTGTGCGTTCGGCGTACTCTGCGGAGTATAAAGCGCTGGGAACTTAGTCGTTCCAGGCCAAAATCACACGATGACACCTTGTGCGCCCTCCGCGAACTATATCTAAGACGCGTGGAGACTAGAGGCTTCGCGCGCCCCCCGCGGAGTATAGCCAAGACGCGCGGAGGCTAGAGGATCCGTGTGTACTCCATGGACTATATCTAAGACGCGCGGAGACCAAAGACTCCGCGTGCACTCCGCGGAGTATAGCCAAGACGCGTGGAGACCAGAGGCTCTGTGCGCCATCCGTGGACTATATCTAAGACGCGCGGAGACCAGAGGCTCCGCGCGCACTCTGCGGAGTATAGCCAAGACGCGCAGAGACCAGAGGCTCCGTGCGCCCTCTGCGGACTATATCTAAGACATGCGAAGATTAGAGGCTCCACATGAATTCCACGAAGTATATCTAAGATGTGCAAGGACCGTACGCTCTACACGATCGGTTGTATCTTGCTAAGCAGTAGCACGTGCATCACACTCGCATTCTCAGTCTGGCCATTGGCCATGTCAGTGTCCAGCCAAGGGGTGGGGGACGGAGCGTACTCATTGGCCTCATTTGGCGGGGGTGCCTTGTCTCGTCTCGGACCTCATCAACGTTATCCGAAAGCAGGTGAACGGAGTGTGCGCTCTTAAGCCTCGATCTACCGCTGATTAGGTAGGCGCCTATCTTTGTAACACAGAAGCATGAAGTGTGAAGACTATGGATTTGACTAGTTGCACGCTTCGTGGCACGTTCGCAAAAATAAGGGTTCGAGATCCTCGAAGTATTTGGGAAACCGGGGTATGTTCGTAACATGCATAGACCCAAAAACCTTTCGTGTACTACTTGCGGAAGGCATCTGCAAGAGTGCACGAACTACGGATCTTATACATACTTTATAGAGCATTCTGCGAAGTATGTTCGAGAGGCACGGCGAGTTTCACGTATAATCCACGAAGTTCTACCCTCAACAGCCCGTGCAGTCCGGACCACGACCTTGGATGAAAGGCTGAAAGGACGGAGGAGACCAAAAGGTTTGGTAGCACGGTCTCAGCCTATCTAAAGGAGTCTTTTACTGTGAGGGGCTACTGTTGTGAGGATGGCCTTCACCGTAAGCCCTTTCGGCCTGTGTAATTAAATGGTGCTGTGGTACCAAGATAGGCATGGCCTAAGAGGTCCTATTTGAATATGTAAAAGATAAATAGGTACTAGTGTAATACATGTAATCAAGGGTAAAATTGTAAAAAAATATGATAGCAATATAAGCCCCCCGGGTGATCCAATGAGGGGCTAGCCATTTTTTCTCCATTTATGTTTCACTAGTTTTATCATTCCCTACTACTTCCAGTTCTACCTTTTGGTCTACCACAACAGTGACAGAAGAGAAGCATATGATACTTTTGTTATCTCAGACGTCTAACGCGTATCAATTCCATTTTCAGTTTCTTAGACCGATTACGGACCAAATAGCAGATTTGTTTTGGTTGGGGTCTTTCCTTCTCTCCGCGTTATCGACATCATTACGGACCAAACAAGGACCAATGTAGGAGGTATTTTCCTGTGCCGTCTTAAAGTTTCTTCTTTCTGAATCCTGAAGACAATTCTAAATAATTATCTGTCCTTCCAATTTGACATGGCACACTGATAAATTCTCCTTTTGAATTTCTCAGGACAAATACATGGTAATTGAAGTAGGTCACCCTTAATTTTTCCTTTCGCACACATCAAGATTACTAACTGAAGCAACAAAGTCTTAGTTTATTGTACAAATCATCATCAGAAAACACCGAAAGAATAAAAAACTTCCCCTTTGATGTCTTCTAGAAAAAAAAAACTTGAATCATTCCACTGTCCATCACAAACTTTTCGAGTCCCCTATTTGAGAGAGTTCCTGTGAAACCTCGTACGCTACTAAAGTGTAAGGTACTCGTCCTCATGATTCCATCGAACCTTTGCGATAGCCAAGAACTGAAGAAAGCTTCTCTACCTGCTCTGCGTGACGTCATAGATTTGCCCCTTGATGGCCATGAGCAGCGGCTTCTTGGGGTCGGACCAGTCATAAGCCCGCAGCTCCTCCCCCGTCATCTCCCCGAGCTGCACCGGCGGCGGCAGCGACTCGAACGCCCTCTCCTGCACCTCCGCCTCCCGCCACCTCGGCGGCAGCGCTGGCCTCGCGAATAGGCCGGACACGGCCACGTAAAGCGCGGCGGCCACAGCCACGGCCGTGAAGAACGCCGCGGGAGACAGCCCCGTGTACGACGCGATGGCCGCCTTCGTCGCCTCCCACCACTCCGCCGCAGCAGCCATCGCAGGAGAGGGAAGTAGGTGTTCGTGAGATCACGTGGCAGTAGCAAAAGAGCAAGGTGGAGGAGGGAGGGAGCAAGTGAAGTGGGATGGGACGGAGGGGACGCGCGAACTGTGCCCTTCTCTCTCTGGAGGGCCCGGGAAAAATCGCGCGTTGGATGGTGTGGTGTGGCCGTGTGAGTGTGACGGAGACGGAGCACTCGACAGTCGACACGACGGACCGGCGCTCTTGTAAACGCGAATCCACTAGAAAGAAAGTAGAAACCAAACCTTTCTTCTTTCTGAATCCTGAAGACAATTCTAAATCATGCCCGCATTGCGCGTGCTTTGTTAGGAGATGTTTAGAATAGTCATGATATATAATTTTTTATTATAGTTAATTTATTTTTTCTATAACTGAGATGATTTATTTAGTGTAATTAAATTTAAAAATTTTAAAAAAATAAATTAGCCATCACAGATAATATAAAAGAATATAAGAAAAAAACATAAAAAACCTTAAAACTAAAAAATCAAAAAAAACAAAATTAAAAAATAATAAAATAAAAACAGAATCTAGAAGCCATGTTAAAACAAGGGGACCTTAATCTATGTCGATGACGCAAATCTGACACTACAGGGTAGGTATGATCTGTGAGCTCACTACGCGTATCGAGTTTGATCTGCCCTGATCTCGTCCTCGGATAAATCGGAGTCTACTTTTAACCACACACGGTAGGATGCTACTGCTCAGCATCAAAACAGGAATCTTCCTGCTCAATGAAACCAGAGTCTGAACTGATTTGGCGCTTGGAAAATTCACAGTTCACTGTTAACCACAGAGCGCGTGTCAGGCACCACAAAACAAGCAGCTTCCTGCTCAAACTAGTGAAGATCTTTCCGACAAAAGAAAAAAAAATATAATCTAAGACTGCTGCTGGAGTCCTCCAAGTCTCCAGCCCAATCCTGCACGGGTCAGGCACCTTTTTTTAAGAGCAAAAAATCCTATAATAATTTTAAAAAATCTAAAAATTCTCATATTAATTGAGAAAAAAAGCATCTCTACCACTTATTTTGAAAGGACCAGATTATAACAGTGTAAATTAATCATATATGTATATTAGAGTTGTATAACAAATACAATTGTATTTCAATTATAAACGGTAAAGTTATACAACAAAGATAATAGTATCATAATATCTAGCCACATAATTATTATAATATCTAGCCATGTAATTATACGGACAAATATGCTAGTTAATCTAATAAATAGTAATTACTGAAAGAAGTTGAATCTACAATCCGACTGAAAAACCGAAAAGAACAGGTTAATGGCAAGTGGGCAAAGTTACCTTTCATTCCAATATCATGCAAAAATTAATACTGCAATAGAGATAAATGTGCGCAGGGCTTGCTTATCTCGACACTGATCTTTCTCAGCACATAAACACAAGGGAGAGTTAGCTCCTGGCTCTTGCATCCACTACCGTTTGGTTCCAAATTAAGTTCATTTAACATTGCTACCTTAATCGTTCTCACAAAAATTTTTAGAAATTTATCGCACTATAACAACATATGACGATCATAAAATGTTATTGTGGGTCTAATAAATTTCGTACTCTTTAGAATATACAAAAATCATACATGGACCAACCGACATTGTCTGCCCTTTTATTTTAAAAATAATAATAACGTACAAACAATATTTGCTAAATATATTACCTACAAAAATTACCATTTATTCTCCCACAATTATTTCCATCATACTAATAAAATAATAATGTTATTATTTTAAATCGTCTAACCGTTGGGCAACTTAGGCTAGTCGCCCAACCAGGTTGTGCGACTAGGGCCTAGTCACTCCACGGTTGTGTGACTTGGCCACATGTCGTTCAACTGTAGAGCGATATAGATGGTTATTATTACAAAAAAATAAAATATAGATATATTACTATAATTTGGAATAAAAATAGATTATTTAAGGCATATGATAGCTTTTATTTCATCGATCCGAATTTGAGTATTTCCTTTGGGAATAGAGAATGATATTAAGGTAGGGATATTACTAGGAGTAATTGATATCTTGGTAAGAGAATAATTAGGGACTCTTTTTTGAACGATTATTGTCAAAATTTGGCATTTCGAATTTTCGGGTCGGGTTGGCCGCCGCCGTCATCCAAGCCGCCGCCACTGTCCAGTCCATCGTCTCCACTTCATTCATTGGATCCCCCTGATCCAGTCGGCGCTGGAGAGATTGAGAAGGTACTCGCCATCGACATCCACACGAAGCTCGGATCTGTTCCGCTTGGTGCGTCAGGTCTTGACCACCCAAGCGAGGCTCTCGCGAGAAGCTACGTGTCTAGATCCGCTCGGTGTGCTAGATCTTGACTGTCCGAGCGAGGGCACGCCTGTCTCTCGGAAGCAGAATGCACGCATGTTTACCTCTCTCAAGGATTCACGCTGACTCCCACCATGCGAATGTTATCTAGACTGGCCGTGCCTGTCTCTCTCGGAAGCAGAATGCACGCATGCAGGGCACGACTGACCCGGCCACGCCTGACTCACACCATGCACACAGCTTTCTCTCGGACCACACGCGGCTAGCCATCCATTCTTTCTCCACGTATCATCCTATCATCAATATCCAGCTCCGCCACTTACTGACCCGGCCGTGCCTGTCTCTCTCGGAAGTAGAATGCACGCATGCAGGGCACGACTGACCCGGCCACGACTGACTGACCCACCATGCACGCAGCTTTCTGGCATATATTCGGACCACACGCGGCTAGCCATCCATTCTTTCTCCGCGTATAAATACAAGCGAGAGCTAGCTCGTGCATCTTGCATCCACTAATACCATACGGTTCCAAATTAAGTGGCGAGAGCAATGGCGCAGCTCTTCTTCTCGTTCTTGTGCCTCCTCTCTTCCCACGCTGCTCCAGCATCCCCCTCGCCAGTGAGGACCGCAGGCGACGAGCTCGCGCTCCTCTCCTTCAAGTCCGTGCTCTTCGCGGGCCCATCCGATTCCAAGGGCTTGCTGGCCTCATGGAACACGTCCAACCACCACTGCAGCTGGCCGGGAGTTGTTTGCGGCGGCCACAGGCACCCGGAGAGGGTTTTCGCGCTCCGCCTGGGGTCGTCAAACCTGTCGGGGCACATCTCGCCGTCCTTGGGCAACCTGTCCTTCTTAAGGGGGCTGGACCTCGGCGACAACCGGCTCGTTGGTGAGATACCTCTGGAGCTCGGCCGTCTCAGCAAGCTCCGGTTGCTTAACCTAAGTGAAAACCATCTCCAAGGTACGATCCCCCTCGATATTGGCGCCAACTTGAAAAATCTTGCCTATTTGAACTTTCGCAGTAATGGTCTGTCGGGAGAGATCCCTCGATCGCTAGCAGAGTTGCCATCGATCCAAATCCTGTCTCTGTCATACAACGAACTATCTGGTGAGATTCCACCTGCTTTGGGCAATCTCACCCACCTCCGGTTTCTCATTCTCGACAACAACGGCCTATCAGGAGCTATCCCTTCATCTCTAGGGCAGCTCCCCAGTTTATCATGGTTCGAGGTAGCCTTGAACAACTTAACTGGAGTGATCCCCACTTCCATTTGGAACATTTCCTCTCTAACAGTGTTTTCTGTCGAGTTTAACATGCTAGGTGGTATGATACCTCCAAATGCATTCAGTGCCCTTCCCCTTCTCCAGAAGATATACATGAACGACAACCAGTTTCATGGCTTTTTCCCAGTCTCACTAGTTAATGCTTCCAACGTGTCAACAATTCAGATCCATGATAACTTATTCAGTGGCGTTGTTCCCTCAGAGATTGGAAGGTTAAGGAATCTCGATTTCCTATTGCTCTCTAGCAATTTGTTTGAAGCTAGAGAACCAAAAGGTTGGGAATTCATAAATGCAATAACAAATTGCTCCCAGTTACGACGTTTGGGATTGGCTGCTAATAAGTTTGGGGGAGTTCTTCCTTATTCACTTTCCAATCTTTCCACTTTGTTAGAATATCTTGACCTTTCATCCAACACTATCACAGGAAGCATTCCTAAAGATGTTGGTAATCTCATTGGCTTACGACATCTCGGTCTCTCCAACAACTCTTTCACAGGATCTCTTCCCTCTTCCTTGGGAAGGCTTAAAAACTTGGGCCGTCTCAAAGTATTTCAAAACAACATAAGCGGGTCGATCCCATTGACCATAGGAAATCTTACTGAACTAATTTATTTGCGGCTCGGCATGAACGCGTTCAGCGGTAGGATACCAAGCACACTTGGAAACCTGACAAAGTTGTTGCTACTAGATCTTTCAACTAATAACTTTACAGGTCCAATACCCAGTGGACTCTTCAACATCAAAACACTCTCAGAATTGTTTAATGTGTCGCATAATAACCTAGATGGATCAATACCCCAAGAAATAGGGAATCTCAGAAATCTTCCAGAATTTAGTGCAGAATCGAACAAATTATCAGGTGAAATCCCTACCACCCTTGGTGAATGTCAACTTCTACGGAATCTCCATCTGCAAAACAATTTCTTGAATGGTAGCATCCCATCAGCCCTGAGCCAACTGAAAGGTCTTGAAACTCTTGACCTCTCAAACAATAATTTGTCAGGCCAGATACCCAAGTTCTTAGGGAACATTAGTATGCTCCATTCTCTGAACCTTTCATTCAATAGCTTTGTCGGAGAAGTGCCAACTGTTGGAGCTTTCACAAATGCTTCTGAAATCTCAATCCAAGGCAATGCCAAACTTTGCGGTGGCATACCCGATCTACATCTTCCTCCATGTGTACCAAACAAAAAACATAAATTTCTAGCGGTACCTATTGTTATTTCTCTCGCTACAACACTGGCCATCCTTTCATCACTCTACATGCTTCTAACCTGGCACAAGAAAAGCAAAGCAACAATCCCTTCAACAACATCCATACAAGGCCACCCAGTCATCTCTTATTCGCAGCTTGTAAAAGCAACAGATGGTTTCTCGACAACCAATTTGTTGGGTTCTGGATCATTCGGGATTGTGTACAAAGGAGAGTTAGATGGTCAAACAGGTGAAAGTACAAATCTTGTTGCTGTAAAGGTTTTAAAACTTCAAACTCCGAAGGCACTCAAGAGTTTCACTGCCGAATGCAAAGCCTTACAAAATATGCGACATCGGAATCTTGTCAAGATAATTACAATTTGCTCAAGCATTGATACCAGAGGGAATGATTTCAATGCAATTGTGTATGACTTCATGCTTAATGGTAGTCTTGAAGGTTGGCTACATCCAAACACAAATGACCAAGTAGAGCAGAAGCACTTGAATCTGCATCAAAGAGTGACCGTACTGCTTGATGTGGCTTGTGCCTTGGACTATCTTCACTGCCATGGCCCCGCACCTGTTGTACATTGTGATCTGAAGTCAAGCAATGTGCTTCTGGATGCTAAGATGGTTGCACATGTTGGCGACTTCGGACTCGCCAGGATACTTGTTGAGGGAAGCTCATCTTTCCCACAGTCCACGAGCTCGATGGAATTTAGAGGGACAATTGGCTATGCTGCCCCAGGTTAGCCTAATTTGTTTTCTCTTCTTTGTTTATTCTTGTTTGCCATTATTGTCCTTAGTTTCCGTGGAATAACTCATGAAGATGAGCAGAAGAAATTAGTTTTACATTATGGAACATATGGTTTTGTCTATAATATTACACCTTTATCGTAAATTTAGAACTACATGTATTTTACAAAGTCTAATTTTTTGTTTCCCAAAATGTTGAATGCAACAGAGTATGGTGCTGGAAACATGGTATCAACCAAGGGAGATGTTTACAGTTATGGAATTCTTGTTTTAGAAACTGTAACCGGGAAGAGGCCCACAGATAGAATATTCGGACAAGGATTGAGCCTTCGTGAATGCGTTGAGCAGGCTCTGCATCATCATGCCATGATGGATGTTGTGGATGCACGACTGTGTTTGGACCTTGAAAATGAGCTTCGGACCATGGATGATTCTTCAAGCAAGAGGAAGATTGATGGCCAGATTTCGCTACTTAGACTGGGAATGTCTTGCTCTCAGGAAATGCCATCGAGCAGAATGTCAACCGGGGATATCATCAAGGAACTGCATGCCATCAAAGAATCCCTTTGGTAGGAATGCATAATATGGAGAAGGAAGAAATTCCACTTTTATGTTGGAAAATGTTTTTTGTGTTGATGATGTGTTCATGGATATCCTCGAGTTCCCTGTAAGTGTGTTGGAGATGATGCCTGGTCCCGCCATTTTCCACAGTTTGCATTAATTGTAGGTTAAGTGATGGTACATTGAAGTACTATTTTAGTTATGATTTCAGTTGGAATCTGGATGGCTGAGTCCAAAAGCCTCCTGTTTTTGCTTAGCTGAGTGAAAAGCAAATATCTTAGCGAGATACTGCACGTCTTGCTTCTTGCATTTGTGTGTTGTTCGTGCTTGCATTCTTTTCGAGTCTAGACTCTGGAAGCCTTTTGTGCGCAGATATGAAAGGTTTTCCCTTGATGGAGGCTAGAAAGGGCTCTTTTGCTTTTTTTACTTTGAGAAAGGCATAATATGGAATATATGAGATGGATTTGTAGGTGATAGCTAAATTTAGTTGGTTTTCACCCCAAGGAGGATCGGCCTATTGCATGGCCTTGCCTCCTCCCATCTAATGGAATGGCTTAGGAAATCTCTATTCATTTTTCTCATAATTGCTAAGCCAACTATTTTTAGTAGCAAAGCTGAGAGAAAGAACTTTTCTTTAAACAAGATCCGAAACAATTAACACTCTAACTTTCATCACATCTAAGTTGTTAGACGTCTTAGTATACATGTTAGACGCTTTGATTTCTGGCCCATACTTAAGGTATGGCATGGTTTCACACACCTGTCTGGTATAGTTTCATACTTGGCATGGTTTCATACTTATCCCCTCATCTGCCTAGCATAGCCTATATATATAACCTTTGTTTATTCATTCTATTCATTACGTGATTGCCCCAAATATTCCATGCTCTCGTAAGTTTTCCTATTTGAATTTGTATCTCTAGACTAGATTCTTCCATACATCGAGCATCAAATCCACACGATCTGACTAAAACACATTAGCAAATGTCAAGTAGCATGGCTCTAGTACAAATTGCACAAATAGTACGATCTTGTTGATTTGGACTGCGGTTGATTGTTTTTGTCTCTACTTTTTGATATGGTAGTAGACAGTGAAAACGCTGATATGTATAGAGCACACGGTTTTAGACTTAAAAAACTATTTAAAAATCTACTTCAAGAAACTGTCTCATTTATTTCAACTTTTATAGAAGCCAAAAACCCAAAAAAAATATGGACGTAAAAATAATCACAGCGCAATTGAAATATGCCTCAAATGTCTAACTTACAGGCATATTTCTCACAATTTTAAATTTTATTATTACGTGTGAACTGCAAATTGATTAGCACCACAGTCTTAGCATAACTTTGATGCCACAGCGACCACAATCATGAGTTCATAATGCTTGGCATGGATGTTAACCAAGTTCTCTCTTCTATAGTAGCTTGAGATGAAAACATATATTACACTCTGTTTAGCTCCATGGAATTGAATTTGATTCATTCAATTAAATTCCAAATCCTATTCCAGTAGCATTTGAATTTGATTCAGGCCAATGCGAATTCAAAATTTCATGTTTAGGTGTCCATTGGAATTCAGCCCAACTAAGCCCAGCCAGCCATCTTCTACTCTCCACCTTCTCATCTCACTTGAACCAACCCAAAAAGCCCCAAGCCAGCGACCACTCCCGATGATGTGTGCCTGCTACCATCGCGAGGGAGGCCAAGGACTAGGACTTGGGCTAGCTGGACCTGGTTGAGTCGTATATCACGGAAGGCAACATCCGAGCCGCCCACCTCGACCCCACCTCCCTCCTCATCGTACCTCCATCCACCTCGTCGATGCCTCCTCCCACAATGCCACCCTAAAACACCCCATTTGGTGAATTTTGAAATTTTGGGAATAAAGTCGATTTTTGAGCAAAATTCAAATTTTGGCAGAAAGAAAATTCAAATTTGGAATTCAAATTGTAACTTCAATTCAAATTGAGTTCAAATTCAAATTCAAAATTCAAATCCAAATGCAAATGCAAAATCAAAAATTGAAACCAGATTTGGGCTGGCCCAAATCCTTTTTTCTCCCCCATTCCCCAACCCACCGACCTTCAGCCCATTTGGCCTATCGACCCGCTTGCCCTCCCCTTTTCTTTCCCCTCCTCTTGGGCTAGCCCGACCTACTCCCCCCTCCTTCTCTTGTGCTCTCTCTCTCTCTCTTGCTCCATCTCATGGCCAAGCTAGCTCACGCTCACCTTCGTTGACCACATCATTGTCTCACCTTGAACGACAACACGTGTCGCACTGTCGGTTGTCCCATCGCTCACTTGCTGCCTTGACTCGCCTCACAACACTATGCACCGCACTGGCATGCCGTTACATCGCCTTAATTAGCCATGTCGATGACTAGCCATGAGAGCACCACACCCACCCCACCTTATCCCACCGCCTCATCACACGTGCTTCGTCCCATCGCTTTGCTGTATACATGCCACCACAATGCTAGCCACCACTGCTCCCCACGTCATCCCCATGCCACACCGCAACGCCCATGCCGCCCTATCACCGCCATGCTGTGCTCCTCGTGCGCAAGCCAAGCTCTCCTCTGTCTGGCTATAAACAAATGCCAAGCTCTTCCTCTTGCCTCCACTCATCTCCTTCACTCCTCCTACACCACGCAATTGCTAGGAGCTAGCTCGAGCCGAGCTCACTGTTATCACCATCATGCCTCGCCAAGGCTACCTCATCGCCCTGTCGCTCCGATGAGCCTCCTCCTCTTCTGATCGTGCCAATCTGGCCACCTCACTATCCTCTCCATCCCACCTCATGCAATCGCCTTTTCCTGCACCACAGCTCACCAGTACCATCATCCCCTTCAACTTTGTCCGCCCTATTGGCCCGTCGACCCGACGCTCCTCCGTTTGATTTTCGTCGGCCAAAGCATCCCCACGCCCCACTCTCTTGATCCAAGCCCCCAATTTTGGTTGTCAACCACCCTAACTCGCCGGTGCCATAGAATATCATCATGTTGTTCGGCCCAACATCGTTAGACAACCGCAGTACTTCTCGAGCCTCACCATCTACTCCAGCGAGTTCCTGTTACAGGGTGTCCGATCTTCACGATATAGGATCAAGACTAACTTTAGATCCGTACAACCTAACGAACCGATGGCGCCAACTACTGTCTCAATACAGCAACCTTTGATAAAAGATTTTGTCTAGCCACACGTTTTGATCCTCGTTTACTCGGCCACGTAAAAGTAGACGTGTTCTTCCTACAAAAACACAAGGAAACCACAAGAAGGACGGTGGTAATATTCATATTAGAACTTCCTATTTTATTGGAGACGTTGTAGCATAAGACATAAAATCAAGAACAAAAACTTTAATCTAAATATTATTGTCAAAGCCATAAAAGCCTATTTAAAGGCAATACTGGCTCAGCCCTATAGAGGAAACACCGAATAGACTTCCTACGACTCCATGGAAAGCAATCGGAAAGCATTAATTACATTGTCGGGATACGGGTAGGCTACACTAGCGTAAATTAAAATTTTCTATCGCATAAATCAGGAAGCCATGCGAGTAAGAGATCATAGATCGTTACCACTAGACATGCAGTACAATGAAAGTAGAGTTGAAGCAGCCGATTCAACGAAGAGCGCAGCAGTGTAGTTGAAGTAGTCGATCGTCCTTTGATCAACCATCTCCTCCTTGCGATCATTCTGATCAGCACCACAGTTGTAGCAGCGCCTTTGCCGAAGTCCACACGTCCAGGGATGGAACACCATGCGTCGGCGTGCCAACACCAGCGCGCACAGTGGGGTTTATGAGAGGTGGTGGCTAGAGTTTCGATGGGCGTGTTTCAGGATACCTCCCTTAGCCCTACACCTCTCTTTATATAGCCTCCAATCGGATCCTTATTCGATACGAGTAGAGATCGAATCCCACTTGAAAACTATCATCCGGACTCTTATCATTCTAGCCTATTAAGTATGTGACCCTGCAGGTTTATGTGTATTTGGCCATGGGCCGCAAACTCTTTTTTGGTCCATAAGTTGGTAGCGATCCCTAGCATAATATAACGACTCCCAAACATACATAAAGATCATATCGAACGAACCTATATAGTACTTATGTACTGATCCCTTTGCCTCATGATACCAGATTGAACTCAATGCGAGAAGCGTACTATCCTATAATAGTTTAATGCTTCACTCGAACTTATAATGGATTACGCAGTTGTAATTAATTCCTCAACCACATTCGGCATGGTCATGCGCTTTCTTAATTCAATCATATTGAGGGGTCTAGATATATCTCTCCTGTTATATAGGAGAGGCAAATTCTATCTTGATCGTTTATATTCCTCCGCATATTTTATAATAAATCTGAAAGCTATCTTTATGACCACCCAGTCACGGAGTAGTGTTTGATTACCCCTAAGTAAGATATTACACATGTAGAAAATAATGACGATTTTAGGTCTAAAGATCCTGCATACACTATGCATGAGACCAACTAATGATACTTAAAAATATAATAATTCCCACAGTGTCTTATGGTGGATCAATTCAACATTATGTTCTCTAACATGTGTCTACATTATTGATTTGATATCTCATATCTATGATCCGTGAAATATGATCATCAATTAATATATGTGCTGATCTGTAAATCATAATTGTCCCACATAATAATATAAGATCAAAAATAATTTAGAATAACATCAAAACATAAATAAAGAGTTCCACGAACAAGTTACATACTTGTTGATCAATATAAAAGGCATTTATTTAAGGAATAAAATAGCATATTATTTAAAAAATTATAAATATAAAAATAATACAATCATCTCTATAATTAACTCCAGAGCATACCACTAACATACATGTCAATCTCATTCGGTTCGGCTAAAAAAAACACGCAGCCTTTTCTTGGAGAATCCAACTTGGTTGCTTCTCTCTCACGCGTTTCATTCCTTTATCTGCATGGCCTCCTTGTAATCCGAACTTCCTCCTTGTTTCACGCTACATGCAAACAGCCATCACAAGGAAAACCCCCCCGAGAGCCAAATGGATAAGGCCTTGTAGCTGTAAGGTCTCTCTGTTCTCCTATAAGTTGGTCTTGGCAGCATCGATTCCCACATAATGTGTATCTTTTCCAAAATGAACACGGCCTGCTCAGTAGCAAGCTGTATTTGTCTTCTCAGTAGTCAGTACACCATCTGCCATCTGGGAGAAGATTGGAGCTAAATCCCCAAAAACTAATTTCTTTATTCCTTCTTTTCCTGTGCATGCATGCAATCTCTCTTCTATGTACACGCACGACACATGCGTGCAGCATGTCCCCCTTCTCTCGTATGCTGATCTGCATGCACCAAAGAAATAGGTGTGTCCTTTCTTCTATGTACACGCTTACACATTCCATGCAATGGCGACATGCACCATGCCATCATGCGGTGCAATTCCTTCTCTTTCCATTGGTGGCCAGTAGCGTCCCTTTTCTTTTTCTTCGGTTCTACTTGGTTCCAGCACGTGGACATTATTGGTTGGTGCGCTCTTAAAATTACACAGAACATTCTTATGAGATAGTAAATAATTCTCACATAAATAAAAATTAAATTCACTTCAGAATGAGTTCACCTAATAATATTTAATGCGGCTCAATAATTTTTTTTATTAAATAATTTATCTAACTGAAAAGCGTAAGACATAAGCGTATCCGCATCAATTCCTCATAGCCCGTAGATGCTCACCATACCTCGAATTAGCTCACCACATCATCGACAGCTAGATTGCCATGGTGGCTGAGCCCTGCCGTCAAGCCGCCACCGTGGTTCACCGCCAGCTGCGTCGTCGCCACACTTAGGACCATCGAGATCCCGGCAACCCATTTTGGGGGCTGCCGGCACTCACCGCCGCTCACCTCACCGACAATGAACTCAGCCAGAGCACTCCCTTTGAGAACAAGGGAGAGTGCATGGTAGCAATGTAATTAAGATAATGATGCTGATTAGTTTAAATTAATGAATCACTGACGTGTGGGCCCAACTGATTAAAAAACCTAATTAAAACCGGATTCAAATTCTAGGCCATTGATATGTGGGCCTCTAATGTGCTTGGATCCCACCTGTTACACCAACTATTTCTTTAACCAAAATAAACCAAAAAGAAGTTAAATTATAACCTGCCCCACCTGTCAGTCACTACATCATTTTTTAAGTAAAATAATTCAAAAACAAATTAAAACTTTAGCTGGCCCACATATCAACCTCTGGTGTATTTTCAAATGGAAAATAAATTAAAATTGCAGGGCCAAGCTATCAGTGAGGCATATTATCTCTATGTTTATTTTTAGGATTTTTCCTAAAACTAAATTTTGGGAGGTCCATTTTCAGTCGTTTTAAATCCAAATCAACTTAAATGTGTTTCTAAATTCATTCGAGATCATGTACAAAGGAGAGTTAGATGGTCAATTAGGTGAAAGTACAAATCTTGTTGCTATGAAGATTCTGAAACTTCAAACTCGGAAGGCACTCAAGAGCTTCACTGCCGAATGCAAAGCCTTACGGAAGATGCAACACCGAAATCTTGTCAAGATAATTACAGTTTGCTCAAGCATTGATACCAGAGGTAATGATTTCAAAGCAATTGTGTATGACTTCATGCCTAATGGTAGTGTAGAAGGTTGGCTACATATTGACACAAATGACCAAGCATAGCAGAAGCACTTGAATCTGCATCAAAGAGTGACCATACAACTTGATATGGCTTGTGCGTTGGACAATCTTCAGTGCCATGGCCCTGCACCTGTAGTACATTGTGACTCAAGTCAAGCAATGTGCTCTTGGATGCTAAGATGGCTGCACATGTTGGAGACTTCGAACTCGCCAGGATTTGTGTTGAGGGAAGTTTATCTTTCCTGCAGTCTATCTTACCTAGAGGGACACTAGTTTATGCTGCCCCAGGTTAGCTTATTTGTTTATACTTGTTTGCCATTATTGTCCTTAGTTTCTATGGAATAACTCATGAAGATAACAAAAGAAATTAGTTTTATATTATGGAACATATGGTTTTGTGTCCGGACCCATGTGTTGAATATCCGAAATCCTCATGTGTGTACTGTACTAGTTCCATGATCAATGACTAGTACACACAACCACAATATTGAGATCACATCTATACACATCGCATACAATTAATTTACAACAAAAGTGACAACTACTAAGCGATGTATATAAAGTTTACAACATAAAGGCCGATCGGCCAAATAAATATTAGTATGAAGAGTAAAATCACAATGAAAGACATATAACTAAACTTAAAGTACCCAGTGGTATGCCATCCATTCTCCAAAGACAGCTGACAAGGATTAGGCCCTAGAATGATCCATCGTGGTAGTCTCCGGTACCAAGAGCAAAGTAAGCATCATCGAGCATATTTTCTTCCTCATTCTCTGAATAATAATTTAAGCAATGTTGAGTACATTGTATACTCAACAATGCAAGGCTAACAATGAAGAAGGCTCTAACAATGAAGAAGGCTCTATACTATAAGTTATTTTCAACATGAAGCAAGTTTGTATTTTCAAATCCTATGTATGCAATCGACCTCGGTTGGAGGGCAGAATCATTGAAGGTTATACAATCTAAGAGGTCATTAAGTTCTGCATCGATTACTTCGCTTAGGCCGAACCAATAGGTGTGTCTGTATCTTGTCACGACAAGAGGCTAGAGGGTATCGGGACCATTGGAAGAAAGCAAGAACTCCCAATTTGGATACATACACTCAAGACCATTTCATGGTCTTGCAACACATGATTGAAGTGTCCCCGTATATTGAAGAGCACAAGGACATGCTATGCCAAGAGAATCCAGACCGGTCGGAGGTTTAGATCATGAGATAGCATAACCGTCAGTTCAACGAATTGTTAAGGGTGCGATTCACTGGGAGATCGTTAAGTGAAGCACTGCAATGGTTGGCAAAAGGGCCAAGATTTATAATTATGACATGGTAAGGATATAACATTAATTGGTATAAATTTTATACAATAGATAAGAATAGAAAGAGCACAGTCTAGAACTCAAGTGTCTGCATAGATGCATTTCGTGAGAAGTTCAGTACCGTTGACCCAAGCTCCTACTATGGGCTTGTAGAGGATATTAGAGAGCAAGACTACATAATTTTCAAGATCTCTCTATTTTGGTGCCTTTGAGTCCAACTCCCACAGGGTGTAAAGGTCGACAAGTACGGCATGACTACTGTTGACCTCGAATGTGCAGGATACAAAAACGAATCAATCATACTTGCGAGGCAAGTTGTTCAAGTTTTTTATGTAACGGACCTGGCAAATAATAAGTGTCACATAATTCTTCACAAAAAAGAAGGATTGTTAGAGTTGAAAATGTCATGGATGAAGAGTACAATCAATTTGACAAGTTGCCTCCATTCGGAGATGGCATCAGGCTCGAGAAAGAACCAAGCAACGAAGAAAGCTATATGTGTGTCGATCATCATAAAGGACTTTATTTAAAAGAAAATAGCCAAGTGTAATAATCCCACACGGCGAACATCTATTTGGAAATTATTCCAATGTAATTATAAGAAACTTGACATATAATTAATGAATTATTCCATTGTAATTGATTTACTAATTAAGAAATAATTACATATGTGATTGTATATAATTACATCTATGATTGTATATACTTACTTTTTTTCATAGGGCATGGTTAGCACTTCTTGAGGCTAGCTGAAGAACAGATTTGTTGTAGCTAAAGAAGGAACTTTCACAAGTGGTTTAGTGGTACAAACTGTCTGTGATATCTGTATCATAGACGGTTCCATAATAGAACTATCTGGGATATTCTACCACATCACAGATAGTTCCATAATCGAACCATTTGTGATATGGTAGGTTCCATAATAGAACCATCGGTCATGTTGTTTATATCACAGACAGTTCTATTATGGAATCATCTATGATACTAATATCACATACGGTTATTTAATGGAACCGTTTGTGATAATTCCTCATATAAGTAGTGCCCCACTAGGGTTTGTGCCCTCACTCACCCACTCGGCCACATCCTTTCACCTCCTTACCTCACGACGCCTAGCTGAATCCAACTTCCCACCGTCGCCCCAGCCAGATCAACAACCTCGACACCCCTAGCCGGATCTGGCATCGCCCTTACCGGATTCACCTTCGCTTCTAGCCAGATCTGTCATCACCCTTACTGGATTCGACGTCACCCCTAGTCGAATCGATTGCCTCTCAGTTGCCCCCAGCCGGATCAACTGCCTCTCCTCCCTATCGCCTCTCTAGCCAAAGGTATGGATCCCAAACCCCACTTCTTTATCTCATGTGTGATAGATCCATCCATATCTATTAATATGTGTTGGAACTGAAGTTCAATGTGTTCATGAGTTCTCTCCTCCCGATCGCATGTGTGTTACATCTGTGCATATCTATTAGTGTCCTTTTGATGTGTGTTACATCTGTGCATATCTGTTAGTGTTCTTTTGATGTGGAACCCAAAATGGAATGGGGAAATGGTTGTGGGAGGGAAGGTGGGCCTACTTGTGTCGAGCAGGAAGTGGTAAGGTTGTTGGGGGCGGTCTCGGTGTGATTCTCATGCAGATGAAGATGTGGATGGTGTTCCCTTGTCATTGCCAAAAATATCACTTTCATGTTCGTCTTGTAGTTGTTGAGAAATACATGTCCTCTCCTCCGACTCTCCTCTCCTTACTTCTATGGGTGGGCTGCCGATTCAACTAAAAAAGGGCACAAAACACTGTGAGTTGGAGTAGTAGTTGTATAGAAGGAATATTACAACACTATACATATGTGCTTCAAATGGTATGAAGCAAATTAATTTGCTTCATGCCTTTTCAAGAACAAGTGTTCGATGCTTTAATATTCGTCTTGTAGTTGTTGAGAAATACATGTCCCCTCCTCCGACTCTCCTCTCCTTACTTCTATGAGTGGGCTGCTGGTTCAAGTATAAAAAGGACATGACACACTGTGAGTCGGAGTAGTGGTTGTCTAAGAGGAACATTATAGCACTATACACTTGGGCTTCAAAAGGGTTAAAGAAAATTAATTTGCTTCAGCCCTTTTCAAGCCCAAATGTACGGCATGTTAGTGTTCCAAAGAGATCTTGTAGTAATAATATATACCAAAGAGACCTTCAAAGTGCATTAAGCAAATCACACTCTAGTGTGTCAGGTTCTAAGAGACTCCACCCATAAGTTACTTTGTAGAACCGGAGACACTAGGCTGTGTCATTTGGGATGTAAGTGTTGCAAAGAGATCTTGTAGCAATAATGTACGCCAAAGAATGTTCTTATTTCTTGTAAGATCGACCATGTGCCAATGTTTACGCTCACGCTAGGGGTGACAAAAAGCTCGTTAGTGGGGCTCGTTGGCTCGGTTCAAAATTATTTCAATTATACTCGTTAATTGGTTAAATATTGAAATGAGTTGATTTCAAATGAATTTGAATTTTGCTCTAACGTTAGCTCATTTCTAAAAATTCTTCCAAATTATACATAAAATAATATTAAATCAAATATGTCAATTTTGGAAAAAAAAACTCGATAAGACGAGGACTTGGCTTGATATCCACCCTTATAGCTTACTGTAATTGGTTTTTTCTTGTAAGAGAGGTGGCATCATAGTCGTCGCCATTGACATCGTTGAATGGGTCTAATGCTTCAAAGACCAGGGTAACTAAGCATGGCAGAGGAGTATCTAAAAGACGAGAGGTCCGAATGACCATCATGGCGGTCTCTCTGGATAGGGTCCCTCTGCAATCGAAGAAAGCAGCTACATTATTTCAAACTACCTATGGGATACTTGGAATGCAATGGATCCCCATCACTGCAGCAAACTAGAAAGCATTGATAAAAGACGAGAAAAAAGTGTTGTGGACGGCAAGCACTCCTCGAGATGGAAAAAGAATGGAAGACCTTCAAGAGCATGCTTGTCATGTAGTACATGACCAAGGATCGCATGCCCTTCACAAGGTATCCTTTTGTGTTGCCAAAAATGTGGGAAGCCTTTGTGCAAATGAAGATATGACCGAATTTCAATGGGAAAGTGCGGTGCACAAGGCTGTCTAGGCATAAAACACTCATCCCCATAGAATCGGCACCGCTTGGTACACAAGTAAAATCCTGTAGTGGAGGATGGGGGACGAGATTGCAATCCAATTGAAGGCCTCCCCACCATTTGCCGAGATCACAAATGAGCGTGCCCGAAACTGGTTAAGAGTGAAGTCATCAACCACATCTTCGGATGTCACCTCTTTCAAAAACCCCACAGACGAGAAAGTATCCCAATGCCCAGTAAGATATGTTAAACTACCTAGTTGTTAATAGGTTCATAACTTCATAGGATCTAAAATAACATAGTTGTCTCTTGCAGCAAACATTGACTACCAAATCTTCTAAAGACTCCTTCCAAGCAGTCAGGGAGAGGGATATACTGTCCATGGCCTTGGGAAACAAGGAGCATCTAGGTCGCACACGAGGCCTAGGGGTTTACGTATCCTAGAGACATGGATTCCTAAACGACTCCGAGGCATATAGGAGTAGGAAGAGATCCGAGGCTGAGCGCGAGGAATGTATGAAACAGGACATTGATGCAAAACTTGAAGAGATAACTGCTTCACTTCGAGAAGAAATAGATGCATTGAGGGAAGAACTGAGAGAAGTCTGCAACCACTCATAAGCCACCCCCGTTATTGCGGTACCAGTCCCCCTCAACATCGGAGTAGCTGTGCGTCTGCGTCACTTTCTGAACATAGCGACACCCACTACCTATCGATGATATCCAGGTAATGTACATCTCCAGAATGCTACATAGATAGACCTAGTGGATGCCTCAGCTTGTCGTGTATCGTTATGTAGAAGGCCACGCCATGCATCCTCAAAGTCAAGCTTGTTGACTCCATTCTCGTTGACGCTGGGCAGGGGTTGGCGTATCCATGCCTGCTAGGGACGTTCGTGCACGGTACCCAACTAGGGACAGTTTTGTGAAGGTCCAAGTGGACAGGATTAATGACATTTTCAGGACCATCCCACTAGAAAGACCCCAAATAGAGAAATCATGACACTAGGAGATGCCATCCACATATTCATCTAGTGGTCCAAGAGAGACATCACCCTGGAACCTTCCGTGCCACGATCTTCACATGACCATGTCTGTCACACAGAACCCTCTATGACTCCACCTCAAGCTTCACTTCAGAAGGCCACCGCATCAGCTCTTGTGGAGATGATACCGAAGATGTATCGCAAGTGAGGCGCTAAGGCCCAACCAAAGAAGACTAAGCCGGCTCTCGAATCCTGGAAGTACGAACTCAGAGTGTCGTTGGTCTCTAAGTCACAATTACCAAGCCTTGGACTAGTTTGCAGGACTTTGCATACTTGGTACATGCAGAGGTTTAATAGGAAGTCAAACCTGCAAAGTGGATTCACCATGAGATACACAGAGGTGCATTTCCTCCATGACTTGGGCTACTTCATCGTGATCTTTGAAGACTTATTCTTACTATTTAACATCGACGAACTCGATGTCTCACTTCTACGACACTGAACACTATAAGTGTACTGTACAATGAAATTTTACATTCTCGTAATATCAATAAATGTCATAACTTATTGTTTATGTATAGATATATGATCCAATGAGTCCGGCGACGGTGACAACCGGTGGGTTTTCTCGACCCACACTTGGTATCCGAGCAATCCATCAACGAAAACATATCCTTCGTCCAAGATTACATAACGACGGGATTGCTTGCTCACAATGACAAGGACTACATCCTGTTACCCTTCAACTAGGGGTAAATGCTTCACTAATTCCTATACAAGTTTTATTTGTACTTTATACAGAATATGAATTTAGGATTAATCACTATAGTGACACACATGACTAGATCTCACTAGATTCTGATTGTGATTGTATCAAAGTGGAGCAAGGTAATATACCTTAATTCCCTACTTAGGAGCAACCACGACTTCACCCGTGTGCAACAAGCAATTGATATGTAAACTCATTTCCTTTATACATAACTCTATTGTAGTCTTTCATTCATTTGCAATGGCCGAGGCTAACTTTTTTGGAATCACGTAGGTCATTCAACACTTATATTGCCCGGAGAGAGAGAGACACACACAAAAAATCCAGCACCACACTATGACACAGGACATGATTTTCGGTACCCGTTACAACACAACAATTCTGATATATCACAGTTCATAATAATGTCTCTAGAACTGATAATACATATGTATGTCATTCTATTGCAGTACCACCAGCAGCTACAGGGCAACGTATGTGGATTCTACGTTTGTCACCATATGCAGAAAATCATAGACGCTAAGACAAATGATCTAAAGGTTTGTCAACCTGCCAATAAATATTTCGTGATTATCGTTATATATATATATATATATATATATATATATATATATATATATATATATATATATATATATATATGCCCATGGAATTCGACAAAAGCACATTTGATCTTGACAAACTCGCCGAAGTTCGAGGACAGCTCTTTGAATTCTTGACGGTGGAGGTCATAAACAAGAATGGAGAGTTCCATCCTGGCTAAGACGAGGTATATAGGCTGATACAAGGATATGTGCCGTAATGGGCAAGAGGCCGTGGTGTAACTTGCCTGTAGTTAAAGATACTCTGCCGAAGGCTTCATGATATATCGTAGGACTGTATTACTCCGGTAGCAGACCAAAGAGATCAAAAGAGATGTGTACGGTGTTGAAGGATCATGTGAAAAGGTTCGGAATAATGTTGTGATAAATTATTGCAAGTTTTGTTAAGTGGATTTTTGATTTTGCAAAGATTGTATTTTGTTTAGATTTTTTTTGAATTTTTAGGGAAATTGGTCTGACCACACCAATCTGACCGCAGCGGTCATACCGCTGATCGGTAGTAGCATGGTGGTCAGATCGCAGAGTGGTAGTATTGTGGCTTACTTGCCGGTTGCTATTTTTCAGAGAGGTCCAGTTGCGGGAGTGGTGGTACAGGCCTATGGTGGGCGATAGTACCGGCCCAGGTGGAAATTCTTGGATTTTAGGAATTTAGTTTTGGGTTATTTTGAATTATGTTTGTTTAGTGCATTAATATTACATGAAGTATGTTTTGACTAACGCGGATCAAGTTGTGAAGAACCTATGTCCGCAAACAATATGGGTTTTGGCAAAACTGTAGACATATTAAATTATACAGAAGTTTCTTTTGCAATTGTTACAGTATTTTGTATAATTTTGTACAATATGAGTTTTGGCAAAACTGTAGACATTATATAAAAGTTTCTTTAGCAATTGTTACAGTATTTTGTATAATTTTGGAGCGTAGCCTACATTTGCGTAATGCGTGTGGTGCTGAGTAGCCTTTCTCCTGGCTTAATATGCATGTCCTATTCAGAATCTTGCTCAGCGTTCTCTAAATGCAAGTCGTCGGTCAAAAGGTCTTGCCACCTTTGCGGTGTTCGTCAGCTGCATCATTGGTCGCCGTTTTCTTTATCTAGCACTAGTCATCTTGCCACCTTTGGGGTTTCTTTATCTAGCACTAGAGCTTCTGATATCATACTATATATAAGGGGGGTAGAGACTGCAAGGGCAGGTCGTCGGTCAATAGGCGTCTTTGGTTGGCACTAGTTTTAAGTTTCAAGATTGTCATGATTAGTCGTTAATCAACTTACATCAATATGTATGCATACACAAATCAATTTGCTATTTTCTGAAATTATTAATTCCGAATTTGTATATATGGAAATACATATTCGTATACAAATCAATTTGTAATTTATGGAATTATTAATTCTGATTTTTTTGTATATGGAAATATATTCACACACAAGTCAATTTGGTATTTCCTGGAATTTTAATAATTCTGAATTTCAGATTTAATATTCCCAACTTGTACGGTACTGATTTTTGACAAGTCACGTACCAGAGTGTCACGGGAATAGCCAGGCACCCGCCTCAGCTATATGCCCCATAACTTTGTTATTTTTCCAACAACGAGATTGTACAACCCTGTACGTTGTTGGGTGGAAAGTGGTATTTCCTATGTATGTGATGAAACAAGGTCAAGTTGAAAATCTAAGTGAAATATGGAATAGAGACGTAATAATGGTAACTTAACAAGACAACGCGATCACAGCATGATTATTTGGCATTCACATATTGTTTAGGGTACTTACATAATGGTAATACAATAATATGGTATTTGAGAATTGATAAAAAAAAAGGAATATGATTGAAACCTGATAATTCGGTATTATGGGAATTGGTACAAGGGATGACATAGATTGAGGAAACTACGTTAAATTCATGTAATGTTAATTTGGGAAATTGGTACAATGGACACAGTGTCTAATTAGTACAGAGAGCTACAGATCATTAGTCATACTAAAATTATGTGTTAGCAGTAGGGTATCAGTATTTAATTGTGCTAAGACAAGGTATGTAAATCTGATACATGGATATGTGCCGTAATGGGCAAGAGGTCACGAGGTAAGATGCTCCGCTGAAGTCTTCAGGATATATCGTAGGACTGTATCACTCCGGTAGCAGACCCAAGAGATCAAAAGAGATGTCTATGGTATTGAAGGATCATGTGAGAATGTCTAGGATAATGTTATGATGAATTATTGTAAGTTTTGTGAAGTGGATATTTGATTTTGCAAAGATTGCAATGTCTAGATTGTTTTTTGAATTTTTCAGAAAAACTGGTCTGAAAGTAGTGGTCATACCGCTGACCATTAGTACTGTGGTGATCAGACCGTAGAGCAATAGTACTGCGGTTTACTTGCCGGTTGCTATTTTTCAGAGAGGTCCAGTTGCAGGAGTGGTAGTACAGGCCTATGGTGGACGATTGTATAGGCCTAGGTGGAAATTCTTGGATTTTAGGAATTTGATTTTGGGTTGTTTTGAATTGTGTTTGGTCAGTGCATTAATGTTGCATGAAGCATGTTTTAACTAACATGGGTCAAGTTGTGAAGAATTTATGTCTAAAAATAATTTCTTGACATTGGACATGCAGGGATGCTTGGAGTCATCCATGATCAACTGCGAGGATCAGAGCTACGCTCATGCAGGATTTAAGGCCTAGAATGATCAAAGATGCTGGGTGAGATGGTTGAACTGAAGTATGGCACGAGAAAGTGGGAAATATTGAATGGGAGTTCGAGCGACGGGTTGCACCATGTGGTTTGGTTTGATTAATAGTTTTTTGTATTTGTGCTAAATAGATAGTATCTATTAGAGTTAGATGGGGATAGTTACCTTGTCTATTTAACAAATTGGGATAGAGACTTGCTAGTTATCCATCCAACCATACCATCCTAGCTTTCTTCATTTAAGCCATGTGTTCTAGAGTTAGAGTTTAAGAAGCGTGAGTGCTGTGGTGTACTCACTTGTCCTTCAAGTGGAGTAATTCTAAAACCTTCATCCTCAAGTTATAATATATCAACTTTGTTCATCTCTTATGGATCTATATTGTTTTGGTTGATTTGGTTGATTTTGATCTCCTCTCTTCGGTTCATGGTCTTACTAGATGCTAAGGATGTGTAAGTGATGAAGATGTCCTATAGAATCAATGTCCATCCATCTAGGCATCAGGTTTAGCAAATTTTTGAAGTTGCTCTGTTTTTGCTTGATTTGGCATCTCTGAGTGATTTCTTAATTCGGCTATTTTTGGCTCAATTCCATTGGTGTTCTAGCTTGTTGTAATATATGGGAATATATCTAGAGCCATCTTGTTTATCATTCACCCATGAACAAGTTATATTAACTGTTTTTGGTTTTGCCTAATTTTGGTGCAACCTCCCTTTAAATGGAAAAGATCACAACTTTGATAACGATTCTCTCGATTATTGATTGGAATAAGTTTGTGACATCTTAAAGAAGATGCATACTAAGTTTCAAATTATTCAAATGTACAGATCAAAAGTTACTTGAATTTTTAGGTCTAAAATAGTGTTGGTTACTGTTCATCATGGCTGATTCACTGTGGTGGTAGTACTGGTACTGTAGCAATACCACCAGTTTATTTTATTGGTACTACCAATTTTACTATTTATTCCTCAGTCTTTTAGCTCCTTGATTTGCTGATTTTTATGTTGGCTTTCCATTCTTAATCTTTATAGCTTTGTAGCTATTAGAGTGAAAGATTGGTGAATACTTAGGAAAAATTTTAAGACATAATTTGTCCCTTCTGTATTGCCATACCGGTCCTACAGGCGTAGAGCTTCCTTCCTTCTTTCCTCTCCTCTGCTTCACAATCTCTTTTGTGGCCTCTGCGTGGCAGCTGCGACTTGCCTTGGTGGCAAAACACAAGCCGATGATAACAGCTCCTTGTTGCACGGC
The DNA here is from genome assembly GCA_036346265.1 of Melocanna baccifera. Lineage (NCBI taxonomy): Eukaryota > Viridiplantae > Streptophyta > Magnoliopsida > Poales > Poaceae > Melocanna > Melocanna baccifera. Next base: position 24,167,626 of record CM070706.1, read on the forward strand.
AGGAGGCATGACAACTACAGCAGGCGGATGGTACGTGATGCACGCGCTATGTGGCAGCACAGCTCAAGAACAAAGTAGGCTGTCCTGGTGCTATGCATGGACGATGGGCAGGCAGCGATGCAGTCAGCCGTGCGGATGATGAGGCAACACCAGATTGGCAGTGGCATCTTTCTATGAGCAAGGAGGGGGCGAAGAAAGGCAAGACGGACGCGTGTATTTCCTTAGGACACTCGACAAGGAAACATCGAGGGAAAGTGATGGCATTGTGTAGATGGCTCATGCCATGACAGACGATGGTCGTGGAAGTGAAGATGGCCAGCGACAGCACTGTGCATGTGAAAACAATGACGGCTGGGTAGGATGGAATCCTATAGTTCGAATTCCCCCTTAGAAACTACTGTACCAGGCCAAGATGGGCTTTAGCGACGCGGCGGCCTTCAACGGCAACAGTGAGTTGGAGAGGGAGATGGCCAACATTATCACCGGGGATAGGTTGAGGGAGGTGAGGATATGATCTAAGGGCAATGAATTGGACTGAGACTCACTGGAGAAGACATGACGATGTAGGCGGTGATTTTGGCTGGATTTGGAGACGAAGGCCACGACGACAAGCTCTTGCAATCAACACAAGAAATTTGGTGAGGGAAGAGAAATGAGATGCTTGAGAATACATCATGACATGAGAAAAAGGAGGAGAGGCTCACCAGAGATGGGTTTTGCACCCGGTGGAGCTATGGTTAGCAAAGAACTCAAGCTCGGCTCGAGGTTCTGGGGGTAAGGGCGAAGTGGGGAGCGAAGTGATGGATAAAGGGCGAAGATGCTGAGACTTGGCCGATTTAAATAGAAGGCAAAGCGGTAGCACTGTGGCACCACAGTGTTGTGTAGTGACGTGACTATGCATGCCCGTGCACGTGCTATGTGAGTCTAGAAGGTAGCACATGGTGCGGGTCAGCACGAGGCATGGGTGCAGCGAGTGCGTGTGCGATGAGGATGGGGCATGGCCGGGAGCACGGGCGGCGAGGCCGGGATTCAAACATGGGCATGTGGTGAGGCTGGGATATGGTCAGGGACATGGGTGCGCAAGCCAGGGCAGATGTGGGCACAGCCGGTAATGAAATCCCATTTCGGTGCACATCGCTATTTTGCTTCTTGTTACGCCGTAACCATGACTCTCTTCCTACTACAATCTCCACCACGCCTATACGACTTCAGCTAGTGGATTGATGATAAGATCCACCCCGACGACATGTGGATGCTGCTATCATGAAAGAGGCAGGCCAGGGAGGATTGCGAGGGCTGTGAAAGGTGCTTCGAAGAGTTGCAGGCTAAGATGGAGGAGAACGAGAGGTGGAAGAGGCTGCACGAGGAGTAGAAGCACAAGCTTGCTAGGCAACGTGAAGTCGAGAGGGCGCGAAAGAGGGCCATCGCAACGAAAGCTAAGGCGCAAGGCGAGGAGTACAACGCCGAGCTAGGTTGCAAGAGCAAATGGCCATGTTCCATGTAATAATTTGACCCTTTTCGTCCATATATCCCATATATTTCTAATCCCCTAAAGGCATATGTGTATCGTCCTTTATTCGTTAGCTTGCGTGCCATGTAACCCCTTATCAGATCAACTATTGTATTGTTATCATTATGTTATTTATCCAAAGTTCTCCTCCATGTATGAATTTCCTATTGCATCGTAATATCTCTTACCTTCCTACTTATGAATCATTGCTACCTCAATCGTCCTCACAAAATTCTTCAAAAATTTGTCGCACTACAACAACATACGACAATCACAAAATGTTATTGCGGGTCTAACAAATTTCGTACCCTTCAAAATATATAAAAATCACAAATAGACCAACCAACATTGTCTGCCTTTTTATTTTAAAAAAAACAATGTACAAACAAGATTTGCTAAATTTATTACCTACAAAAATTGCTATTTATTCTTCCATAATTATTTCCATCAGATTAATAAAATAATATTTTTATTTTAAATCACCCAACTGTTAGGCGACTAAACCCTAGTCGCTTTGGTTGAGCAACTAGGGCCTAGTCGCTCCACGGTTGTGCGACTTTGCCACTTGTCGTCTAATGGTTGGGCGACTAGCCCAAGTTGTCCAACCGTAAAGCGACAGATAGTTATTATTGTAAAAAATAAAATACAGATATATTATTGTAATTTGGAATAAAAATATATTATTTAAGGCATATGACAGCTTTTTATTTCTTCGATCCGAATTTTGAGTATTTCATTTGGGAATAGCGAATGATATTAAGGTAGGAATATTACAAGGGGTAATTGATATCTTGGTAAGAGAATAATTAGGGACTCTTTTTTTGAACGATTATTGCCAAAATTTGGCATTTCGAATTTTCGGGTCGGGGGTGTTACAACAGAGATGGAATGTGTCCCGATAAAATATGTTATCTAGACTGACCCGGGCGTGCCTGTCTCTCTCGGAAGCAGAGTGCACGCATGCACGGCATGACTGACCCGGCCATGCCTGACTCCCACCATGCACGCAGCTTTCTGCCATGTATTCGGACCACACGCGGCTAGCCATCCATTTTTTCTCTGCGTATAAATACAAGCGAGAGCTAGCTCGTGCCTCTTGCATCCACTAATACCGTACGGTTCCAAACTAAGTTGCGAGAGCAATGGCGCTGCTCTTCTTCTCGTTCTTGTGCCTCCTCTGTTCCCATGCTGCTCCGGTGTCCCTCTTGCCGGGGTGGACGGCAGCCGATGAGCTCGCGCTCCTCTCCTTCAAGTCCGTGCTCTCCGCGGGCCCATCCGATTCCGAGGGCTTGCTGGCCTTATGGAACACGTCCAACCACCACTGCAGCTGGCCGGGAGTCGTCTGCGGTAGCCGTCGGCACCCGCAGAGGGTTGTCGCGCTGCGGCTGGGGTCGTCCAACCTGTCGGGGCGCATCTCGCCGTCCTTGGGCAACCTGTCCTTCTTAAGGGAGCTGGACCTCGGCGACAACCGGCTTGTTGGTGAGATACCTCCGGAGCTCAGCCGTCTCAGCAAGCTCCGGTTGCTTAACCTAAGTGAAAACCATCTCCAAGGTACGATCCCCCTCGATATTGGCGCCAACTTGAAAAATCTTGCCTATTTGGACTTTATCAGTAATAGTCTGTTGGGAGAGATCCCTCGATCGCTGGCAGAGTTGCCATCGATCCAATTTCTGGCTCTGTACGACAACGGGCTATCTGGTGAGATTCCACCTGCTTTGGGCAATCTCACCCACCTCTTGTATCTTGATCTCGAAAGCAACGGCCTATCAGGAGCTATCCCTTCATCTCTAGGGCAGCTCACCAATTTATCATGGCTCACGGTAGGCTTCAACAACTTAACTGGGGTGATCCCCACTTCCATTTGGAACATTTCCTCTCTAACAACATTTTCTGTCAAGTTTAACATGCTAGGTGGTATGATACCTCCAAATGCATTCAGTGCCCTTCCACTTCTCCAGGGCATATACCTCGCACACAACCAATTTCATGGCTTTTTCCCGGTCTCACTAGTTAATGCTTCCAACGTGTCAGTAATTGAACTTGGAATCAACTTTTTCAGTGGCACCGTTCCCCCAGAGATTGGAAGGTTAAGGAATCTCAATTGGCTATCCCTCGATGACAATTTGTTTGAAGCTAAAGAACCAAAAGATTGGGAATTTATAACTGCATCAACAAATTGCTCCAAGTTACAAGGACTGATTTTGTCTGGCAATAAGTTTGGGGGAGTTCTTCCTGATTCACTTTCCAATCTTTCCACTTCACTAGAAGATCTTGACCTTTCATCCAACACTATCACGGGAAGTATTCCTAAAGATATTGGTAATCTCATTTGTTTACGACATCTCGGTCTCTCCAACAATTCTTTCACAGGATCTCTTCCCTCTTCCTTGGGAAGGCTTAAAAACTTGGGCCATCTCCATGTATTTCAAAACAACATAAGCGGGTCGATCCCATAGACCATAGGAAATGTCAAGTAGCACGGCTCTAGTACAAAGTGCACAAATAGTACGGCCCTCTCCGTGCGCCGATGGCCACAAACAACTCCTACCCAGCTGCAGTAGTGATTGGACGTGTTCCATGAGGCCAGCAAACTGGACGGGCCTGAAGACAAGACGGATTTGAAGGAGAGGAACGCACGTTCGTCGGCCGTGGCGTTGCTGCTCCGCTGAGAGGGAGACACCAGAGCATGGGGGCAGAGGCACAGCAACGAGAAGCAGAGAAATTTTATCGCTCCTGCCGTGAGGAAAATGTGGCTACAAGAATTCAACTGTATACGCTGAAGCTTTCAGATAGAAGCAAATTCAGTTGTGAATTGTAATTTACCCAAGAAGTTCAGTCTAACTGGAGTTTCAAATATTCTATGATCTAGTCAATTTTGTGTAATTAAACAGAATTTTTTTGAGTAATTCTATTATATAATAATATATGGGTTGGTATAAACCGACCGCAGACTTACAGTATAAATTCAAGCAAATTACAGCAAGAATGTAACAACCCGCCCTTTATTACTACATTGCCAACTTATATTAAGTTATACTTACATATAATAGGTGTTGGTACTACGTATACGTGCCCACCTCATATGAGCTCTGGGCCCAATATGTATTCTAACAAAGCAAGGATACGAGTACTAAAAAAATCAAGTCCAGCAAAATATTGGTTTGCAATATGAGTTTTGGCAAAACTGTAGACATATTAAACTATACAACGGTTTCTTTATCAATTGTTACAGTATTTTGTACGATTTTGGAGTGTAAGTCTACATTTGCGTTATGCGTGTGGAGCCAAGTAGCCTTTCTCCTGGCTTAACATGTCCTATTCTTGGAATCTTGCTCAGCGTTCTCATAATAGATATTGCATCTAAATGCAAGTCATCGGTCACTAGTCATCTTGCCACATTTGCGGTGTTCGTCGGCTGATCATTGGTCTTCGGTACGGATGAGGTTTCTTCGGTACATAAGGGGGACAGAGACTGCCAGGTGCCAGCCAACCCATCGCAGGTCGTCGGTCAATAGTCATCTCTGGTCGAACACAAATCAATTTGGTATTTTCTGGAATTATTAATTCCAAATTTGTATATGTGGAAATACATATTCGTATACAAATCAAATTGTAATTTATGGAATTATTAATTCTGAATTTATATATATGGAAATATATATATATTCACATACAAATCAATTTGGTATTTTTTGGAATTAATAATGCTGAATTTCATATTTAACAATTCCCAACTTGTACCTGACATTGAGCTTTTGTTTTGAGTGGGCCCTGGGTCCACTGGTTAGTGAGAGAGAGAGAGGGATGGCGAGAGAGAAGGCGGATCGCGGAAATGCATCTTTGCGCGAGGAAAACAAAAAAGGGAAACAACGTCGGCTAAGGACAACACATGTGTCGGGCTGGGATGAAATAGCGACGGACCGCTGAGGGAAAGAATTCAGCCCACAAACGAAAAGGATTTTGTTTTCATTTTCTAATTAATTTAATTGCAGAAATTAAATTTGAATTTTAAAATTAGCAAACCAACTCCGCATGCATCTAAATTATTTCTAGCCTCTGTTTTTTAATGTTTTAATTAATTTTATAAATTCATTTTTAGTTGCTGAAAATTAGAACGTTTTCAATAAATATTGAAATTTTTTGAAAATTCACTAAAATTCAAAAATTATGATTTAAACATAATTTATTTAGCTTTGAAAATCGTGAGACGTTACCTGGCCGTGCCGTGTCTGACCCGGCCCGGCCGTGCCTGTCTCGGCAACATGCGTTCACGTGCGACAGACCGTGGCCGGCTCGGAAGCAGACTGCATGTCGCGTGCGACGTGTGAAGCCGCGACCGCATGCAGGGCTTTCAATGGGGGAGGGACTGATCTCTAGAATTTGCTTACGGGCAAGGAGGCCTCAGCTAGCGCGTACTCGGAAGCAGACTGCACGCATGCGCTCCCCGTGCATGTATTGCCTGTTCGCGTCTGCTTCCGATCAGCTCACTCCCGTACCAGTTCCAGCCCATAGCCTAGGACCAGGAGTACGAATTCTGGTACATATTCTGACCAATATCGAACATGGCAAGTCAGGAAAGACGGCAACTCAGTTCCACACTCGTATTTATTCTGAGAAAGCGTCATATGATTTAAGGGCCTATTCATATAGAATTTTAGTTTTAGGTTTTGGTTTTAACTTATAAATAGTAATAGTTTATAGAAAAGCTTATACAGAGAGATATACTTACGTACGATTTTGACCGATATAAATGAAGTCGTGCAGTGTGTGCTACAATCAACTAGTAGACATCATCTTAAACAGATATTCTGTTTAAAAAATATGTACTGTAAAAAATCATTTACTATAAAAAAATAGCTTTTAGAAGTCAACATGAATATGGCCAGATCGTAGAAAAATACTGTAAAACAGTTTGAAAATAAACATAAAATTTGTTTTTGGACTGTACTGTGTTCTACAACTTTGCTAGAATCCATACCTGAAATCAATGTTTTTCAACTTTTTTTCCTTATCTTTTTATAATAGTTTAGTTGTATACGCTTAGTAGCATTTGTCATCCGTAGCATTGCCTATCTCTATTTATAACACCCCTAGGAACTTGTCTTCTTTGGGGAGTGACAACTATGGTAGCGCTCAATTTTGCGTTGGCTTATGAGGTTTTTCACTGTAGTTAGCTTATTTTTTTTACTGTAATTAAGTTGACTTATTTAGTATAATTAAATTTTAAAAAATATAAAAATAGAAAAAACTTCTCCTGATGGCCGGAGCATTGACATTGCTCTTCTCCTCGTTGCTGTGCCTCTTCTACTCCCGTGCTCTGGTGTGTAGGGGTGTTAATGTGTTAGGTTTAAATGGGTTAAGTTCTTAATTAGTTTAGTTTTGGTTGGATGAAAATAGGTTGAAAGAATAAATAGGTTGAGTCGGATTGGGTTACCTCATAAAAAGGGTTAGGTAGAGCTAGAATGGGTTCTAAAATTTAGGGTTAAAATTAGGTTAAGAACAGTGTAACCCGTGGTGTTGCAATATGATTTACCCGTGGGTTTGCTCAACTCCTATGGCCCATCCAGACATCTAGGTTTAATATTTTGTGATGTTGGTTGTAGTGAGAATATATAATTTATTATATTTAAAATTATGTTAGAAGATTGCTTTAAGTTTACATCCTATCATCAAGATCCTGCTCCGCCACTGACTGACCCGGCCGTGCCTCTCTCTCGGAAGCAGAATGCACGCATGCAGGACATGTCCGTACGTACCAACATTCATGCATCGAAACACCGACCGCTTTCTGGTACATATTCGGACCACACGCGGCTAGCCATGTCGTGTGCACTGAACAGGATCGAGAATGGCGTGTGGGCGAAGTAGCCTTTCATTCCAACGTCATGCAAAAATTATTACTGCAATAGAGAAAAATGTGCGCAGAGCTTGCTTATCTTCACACTGATCTTTCTCAGCATATAAATACAAGGGAGAGCTAGCTCGCGCCTCCTGCATCCACTAACGTTCGGTTCCAAATTAAGTGGCGAAAGCAATGGCGCTGCTCTTCTTCTCGTTCTTATGCCTCCTCTGTTCCCATGCTGCTCCGGTGGCCCCCTCACCGGGGAGGACAGCAGCCGACGAGCTCGCGCTCCTCTCCTTCAAGTCCGTGCTCTCCACAGGCCTGTCTGAATCTGAGGGCTTGCTGGCCTCATGGAACACGTCCAGCCACCACTGCAGATGGCCGGGAGTCGTCTGCGGCGGCCGCCGGCACCCTGAGAGGGTCGTCGCGCTGCGCCTGGGGTCGTCCAACCTGTCGGGGCGCATCTCGTCGTCCTTGGGCAACCTGTCCTTCCTCACGGAGCTAGACCTCGGAGACAACCAGCTCGTTGGTGAGATACCTCCGGAGCTCGGCCGTCTCAACAAGCTCCGGTTGCTTAACCTAAGCGAAAACCATCTCCAAGGTACGATCCCCCTCGATATTGGCGCCAACTTGAAAAATCTTGCCTATTTGGACTTCCGCAGTAATGGTCTGTCGGGAGAGATCCCTCGATCGCTGGCAGAGTTGCCAATGCTCCAATTCATGTCTCTGTCATACAACGAACTCTTTGGTGAGATTCCACCTGCCTTGGGCAATCTAACCCACCTCCGGCATCTTGTTCTTGCCAGCAACAGCCTATCAGGAGCTATCCCTTCATCTCTAGGGCATCTCCCCAGTTTATCATGGCTCGGGGTAGCCTTCAGCAAATTAACTGGGGTGATCCCCACTTCCATTTGGAACATTTCCTCTCTAAAAGTGTTTTCTGTGGAGTCTAACATGCTAGGTGGTATGATACCTTCAAATGCATTCAGTGCCCTTCCCCTTCTCCAGGGCATATACCTCGCGGACAACCAATTTCATGGCTTTTTCCCGGTCTCACTAATTAATGCTTCCAGTGTGTCACGAATTAAGCTCGGTCGCAACTTTTTCAGTGGCGTTGTTCCTCCAGAGATAGGAAGGTTAAGGAATCTCATTTCTCTGAACCTCCAAAGAAATTTGTTTGAAGCTAGAGAACCAAAAGGTTGGGAATTCATAACTGCAATAACAAATTGCTCCCAGTTACAACGTTTGGGATTGACTGCTAATAAGTTTGGGGGAGTTCTTCCTGATTCACTTTCCAATCTTTCCACTTCGCTAGAATATCTTGAACTTTCATCCAACACTATCACGGGAAGTATTCCTAAAGATATTGGTAATCTCATTGGCTTACTACATCTCGGTCTCTCCAACAACTCTTTCACATGATCTCTTCCCTCTTCCTTGGGAAGGCTTAAAAACTTGGGCCGTCTCCAGGTATTTCAAAACAACATAAGCGGGTCGATCCCATTGACCATAGGAAATCTTACTGAACTAATTTATTTGTGGCTCGGCAAGAACGCGTTCAGCGGTAGGATACCAAGCACACTTGGAAACCTGACAAAATTGTCGGAACTACATCTTTCAACTAATAACTTCACTGGTCGAATACCCAGTGGACTGTTCAACATCAAAACACTCTCAAAAGTGCTTACTGTGTCGCATAATAACTTAGAGGGATCAATACCCCAAGAAATAGGGAATCTCATAAATCTTGAAATATTCAGCGCAGAATCGAACAAACTATCAGGTGAGATCCCGAGCACCCTTGGTGAATGTCAACTTCTACGGTATCTCTATCTGCGAAATAATTTCTTGAATGGTAGCATCCCATCAACCCTGAGCCAACTGAAAGGTCTTGAAACTCTTGACCTCTCAAGCAACAATTTGTCAGGCCAGATACCCAAGTTCTTAGGGAACATTAGTATGCTCCATTCTCTGAACCTTTCATTCAATAGCTTTATCGGAGAAGTGCCAACTGTTGGCGCTTTCGCAAATGCTTTTGAAATCTCAATCCAAGGCAATGCCAAACTTTGCGGTGGCATACCCAATCTACATCTACCTCCATGTGTACCAAACAAAAAACATAAATTTCTAGCGGTACATATTGTTATTTCTCTCGCTGCAACACTGGCCATCCTTTCATCACTTTACATGCTTCTAATCTGGCACAAGAACACAAGAATCCCTTCAACAACATCCATACAAGGCCACCCATTCATCTCTTATTCGCAGCTCGTAAAAGCAACAGATGGTTTCTCGACAAACAATTTGTTGGGTTCTGGATCATTCGGGATTGTGTACAAAGGAGAGTTAGATGGTCAAGCAGGTGAAAGTACAAATCTTGTTGCTGTAAAGGTTCTGAAATTTCAAACTCCGAAGGCACTCAAGAGCTTCACTGCCGAATGCAAAGCCTTGCGAAATATGCGACACCGGAATCTTGTGAAGATAATTACAATTTGCTCAAGCATTGATACCAGAGGGAATGATTTCAAAGCAATTGTGTATGACCTCATGCCTAATGGTAGTCTTGAAGGTTGGCTACATCCTGACACAAACGACCAAGCAGAGCAGAGGCACTTGAATCTGCATCAAAGAGTGACCATACTGCTTGATGTGGCTTGTGCGTTGGACTATCTTCACTGCCATGGCCCCGCACCAGTTGTACATTGCGATCTGAAGTCAAGTAATGTGCTTCTGGATGCTAAGATGGTTGCACATGTTGGAGACTTCGGACTTGCTAGGATTCTTGTTGAGGGAAGCTCATCTTTCCTACAGTCTACGAGCTCGATGGGATTTAGAGGGACAATTGGTTATGCTGCCCCAGGTTAGCCTAATTTGTTTTCTCTTCTTTGTTTATACTTGCTTACCATTATTGCCCTTAGTTTCCGTGGAATAACTCGTGAAGATGAGCGGAAGAAATTAGTTTTACATTACAGAACAAATGGTTTTGGCTGTAATATTACACCTATATCATAAATTTAGAACTACACGTATCATACAAAGTATAATTATTTGTTTCACAAAATGTTGAATGCAACAGAGTATGGTGCTGGAAACATGGTATCAACAAATGGAGATGTTTACAGTTATGGAATTCTTGTTTTAGAAACTGTAACTGGGAAGAGGCCCGCGGATAGAAGATTCGGACAAGGATTGAGCCTTCGTGAATGCGTTAAGCAGGCTCTGCATCATCATGCCATGATAGACGTTGTGGATGCACGGCTATGTTTGGACCTTGAAAACGAGCTTCAGACCATGGATGATTCTACAAGTAAGAGGAAGATTGATGGCCTGATTTCGCTACTTAGACTGGGAATGTCTTGCTCTTAGGAAATGCCATCTAGCAGAATGTCAACCGAGGATATCATCAAGGAACTGCATGCCATCAGAGAATCCCTTTGGTAGGAATGCAGAATATATAGAAGGAAGAAATTCCACTTTTATGTTGTAAAATGTTTGTTCTGTAGATGATGTGTTCATGGATATCCTTGAGCTCCCTGTTATGCATCAATTGTAGGATAAGTGATGGTACACTGAAGTACTATTTCTATTATGATTTCAGTTGGAATCTGGACGGTTGAGTCCAAAAGCCTCCTGTTTTTGCTTAGCTGAGTGAAATGCAAATGTCTTGGCGAGATACTGTGCGTCTTGCTTCTTGCATTCGTGTGTTCGAGCATGCATTCTTCTCGAGTCTGGACTCGAAACAATTAATGCTCTTGAATTTCAGCGCATCTAAGTTTTCCTATCTGAATTTTTATCTCTAGACTAAATTCTTCCATACACCGAGCATCAAATCCACACGATCAGACTAAAACACACTAGCAAATGTCAAGTAACACGGATCTAGTACAAATTACACAAATAGTATGGTCTTGTTCATTTGGGCTGCGGTTGATGGTAGCAGACAGCGGAAACACCGGTATATACGGAGCACATGGTTTTAGGATCGAAAAACTATTTGAATAATCTACTTCAAGAAGCCATCCTATTTGTTTCGACTTTTATAGAAGCCAAAAACCCAAAAGAATTTGGACGTAAAAATCATCTCAGTGCAGTTGAAATATGCCTCTAATGTCTAACTTACAGGCATATTTCTCACAATTTTAAATTTTATTATTAGTGTGAACTGCAAATTGATTAGCACCAGTGTCTTAGCATAACTTTGATGCCATAGCGATCACAATCATAAGTTCACAACGCTTGGCGTGGATGCTAACCAAGTTCTCTCTCTTTTGTAGTAGCCCAGGATGAAAACATATATTACACCCTGTTCAGCTCCATGGAATTGAATTTGATTCATTCAATTGAATTCTAAATCCTATGCCAGTAGCATTTGAATTTGATTCAGGCCAATTTGAATTCAAAATTTTCTGTGTAGGTGTCCGTTGGAATTCAGCTCAACTAAGCCCAGCCAACCCTCTTCTACTCTCCACCTACTCATCTCACTTGAACCAACCCAAAAGCCCCAAACCACACAACACAAACCTCACGACGCACATCGGCGACCACTCCCAATGATGCGTGCCTACTGCCATCGCTGGGGAGGTCAATGACTAGGACTTGGGTCAGCTAGCCCTGGTTGAGTCGAAGATCTCGACCGGCAGCATCTGTGGCGCCCACCTCGACCCCATCTCCCTGTGCCTCCCTCCTCCTCACCGCACCTCCGTCCACCTTGCCGATGCCTCCTCCCACAATGCCAACCTGTAACACCCCATTTGGTGAATTTTTAAAATTTTGGGAATAAAGTTGATTTTTTAGCACAATTCAAATTTGGAATTCAAATTGTAACTCAAATTCAAATTAAGTTCAATTTCAAAATTAATTTTGAATTCAAATTCAAAACTGAAATCCAAATTCAAATGCAAAATCAAAAATTGAAATCGGATTTAGGCCAGCCCAATTCTTTTTTCTTTTCCACCAACTTTCCTTGACCCACCAACCTCCTGCCCATTCGACCTACCAGCCCGCATGCCCTACCCTTTTCTTTCCCCTCCTCCTGGGTCAGCCTGACCTACTCCCCCCTCCTTCTCTCGCGCTCTCTCTTGCTTCATCTCTTGGGCGAGCCAGCTCGCGCCCGCCTTCGTTGACCACATCGCCGTCTCGCTTTGACCGCACAACACGCATCGCACTGTCAGCCATCCCATCACCCACCTACTGCCTTGACTCACCTCATGACACTATGCACCACACTGGCATGCCGTCGTGTCACCTTAATTAGCCACACCAACAAGCGGCCATGAGAGCACCGCACCCGCCCCACCTTATCCCACTGCCTCGTCACACACGCTCTATCCCATCGCTCTGCTACATCCACGCCACCATGACGACAGCCATCACTGCTCCCAGCGTCATCCCCACACCACGCCTGTGACGCTCATGCCACCCTATCACCGCCATGTTGTGCTCCTCGTGTGCAAGCCAAGCTTGCCTCCATCTGGCTATAAATATCGTTGAGCTCTTCCCCTTGCTTCCACACATCTCCTTCACTCCTCCCACACCACGCAATTGTCCAAAGCTAGCTCGAGCCGAGCTCTTTGTTGTTGCTGTTGAGCCCCGCCAAGGCCGCCTCATTGCCCATCGCTCTAGTGAGTCTCCTCCTCTTCTGATCATGCCAATCTGGCCACCTTACTATCCTCCCCATCCTACCTCATGCAATCAACTTTTCCTACACCACAGCTCGCCTGTGCCATCATCCCCTTCAACTCCAACCACCCCATCGGCTTGTCGACCCAGCGCTCCTCCGTTCGATTTTGGCCGTCGACCACCCCAGTTCATCGGTGCCATGGAAGATTGTCACGCCATATTGGCCCAACATCATCAGACCACCATAGTACTTCCCAAGCCTTGTTGTCTACTCCAGTGAGTTTCTCATAGCCCATAGATGCTCACCGTACCTCAAATTAGCTCACCACGTCGTCAGCAGCTTAGTTGCAATGGTGACCGAGCCTCGTTGTCGTGTGGTTCACCGCCAGCCACGTCGTTACCATGCTTAGGACCGTCGAGATCCCGACAACCCATTCTGGGGGCTACCAGCACTCACCACCGCTCACCTCACTGATGGCAAAGTCGACCAGAGTGCTCCCTTTGAGAACAAGGGAGAAGCATTGTATCAATGTAATTAAGACAATGATGTTTATTAGTCTAAATTAATGTGTCACTGACATGTGGGCCCAACCGATTAAGAAACCTAATTAAAACCAAATTCAAATTCTCACCCATTGACATGTGGGCCTCTAATGTGCTCGGGTCCCACCTGTCAGTCACACCAACTATTTCTTTAAGAAAAATACACCAAAAAGAAGTTAAATTATAACCGGCCCCACCTGTCAGTCACTATATCATTTTCTTAAGTAAAATAATTCAAAAGCAAATTAAAAACTCAAGTGTCCCACATATAAGCCTCTGGTGTATTTTCAAATAGGAAAATAAATTAAAATTATAGGGCCCAGCTGTCAGTAAGGCATTTATCTCTATGTTTATTTTTAGGATTTTTCCTAAAACTAAACTTTGGGGGGGTAGTTCTCACTCATTTTAAATCCAAATCAACTAAAACTTATTTATAAATTCATCTAAATTCATTTGGGATCGTGTACAAAGGAGAGTTAGATGGTCAAGTAGGTGAAAGTACAAATTTTGTTGCTATGAAGGTACTGAAGCTTCAAACTCCAAAGGCATTCAAGAGCTTCACTGCCGAAAGCCTTACAAAATATGCGACACTGAAATCTTGTCAAGATAATTACAATTTGCTCAAGCATTGATACCAAAGGTAATGATTTCAAAGCAATTGTGTATGCTTAATGGTAGTCTTGAAGGTTGGCTACATCTTGACACAAATGACCAAGCAAAGCAGAAGCACTTAAATTTGCATCAAAGAGTGACCATACAACTTGATGTGGCTTGTGCGTTGGACTATCTTCAGTGACATGGCCCTGCGCCTGTTGTACAATGTGATTTGCAGTCAAGTAATGTGCTCTTGGATGCTAACATGGCTGCACATGTTGGAGACTTCGGACTCACCAGGATTCTTGTTGAGGGAAGTTCATCTTTCCTGCAGTCTACGAGCTTGATAGAATTTAGAGGGACAATTGGTTATGCTGCCCCAGGTTAGCCTTATTTGTTTATACTTGTTTGCCATTATTGTCCTTAGTTTCCATGGAATAACTCATGAAGATGACCAGAAGAAATTAGTTTTACATTATGGAACATATGTTTTTGTGCCCGGACCCGTGCGTCAAATACCGAAAATCGTCGTGTGTATATTGTACTTGTCCCATGATCAGTGACTAGTATACACAACCACAACATTGAGATCACATATATACACATCACATATAATTAATTTACAACAAAAGTGACAAGTATATAAGTGATGTATATAAAGTTCACAACATTAAGGCCGACCAGCCAAATAAATATAAGTATGAAGAGCAAAATCGCAGCGGAAGACATGTAACTAAACTGAAAGTATCCAGCGGTATGCTATCCATTCCCCATAGGCAACTGACAAGGATCAGGCAATAAAATAATCCATCGTCGTATTCTCCGCTACCAAGAGCAAAGTAAACATAGTCGAGCATATTTTCTTCCTCACTCTCTAAACAATAATTTAAGTAATGTTGAGTACATTGTATACTCAGCAATGCAAGGCTAACAATGAAGAACGCTTGATACTATAAGTTATTTTCAGCATAAAGCAAGTTTGCATTTGCAATATCGATAAGTAATAATTTATAATAGGAATTTAAAGAGCAATTCACATGTAATAAAATAATATTTATATAACTTTCATAAGAGTATATCATAGCCCTCCTTGGCTATGAACAGCGATCAAAACTCAACCGTAGACATGGCACATGTGTCACATCACACCAACCCATCATTTCCAACGAAACCATTTTATCAAAAATAAAAACTAGACCCATTGTGGCCGCACCCAAGCATGCTCATGACCACGAGTATGGCTATTAAATAGTTTTATACTCTTGAGATATTGTACAACTTTACCCACATGAGAAAATTAAATTCACTATCAGCAATTACACGCTTCCTTGGGTATATGATGAAATGATTATCATAAAGCTTTTACATTATATAATCCTAACCTTGCATCAGCCTGATGAATGATAAACCCTCACTTAGGTCCATCCCCAAGTAAGCATTCACCGTTGTATTAGCAAGCTTTGGTCCCAACGCCTCGGTGAAGGGAGCCCCTACAAGCAAACCATCCTGAAATGCCCTCACTACTTCGGCCTACTAAAATACAAGGTTAATCCTAGATAACTTAGTCAGCTAAAGCCAGAACCTATATAGCACATGTGGTTGTACGATTATACTTATATGTGCAATAATAGTGTTCAGTTCTTAATTGACCCAGGCGAGAATCTCCCTCTATCTACATGCGAGATACTCTCACATTTTTTTTAGTTTATTATATAACTCTCCCGCATCTAAAACTAGGCTTTTTATTTTCATACCAAACTAACAGAGGTCTTGGAAGTCTGAATTTGCTCAAATTGGGGCTCTTCCACGCCCTCGTACTCTACTCGGATGGTTACATCGAAAAACGTACACACAAGAGAGTCAAACAAATAAATACACATAGAAAATTCAAATGAACTCTAAATTGAACAAAACCAGTGCTATTAGATAGATCTTGAATTTAGAAAAATTAGAAATAAATTTCATTAAATTTGGACCTAAAATTAGTGAGAATGAGTCATTTGAAGTTTAAAACAAAAATTAAATCAAGAAAAAGAAAGGAGGAGAGAGGTTTCTCTCACTGACATGAGGGGCCCATGATTTTTTTAATTTTTGAATTAAATTTCTATTAAAAAGGCTACAGAGACTGACATGAGGGTCCCACTGGATTTTTAATTTAAATTAGATTTAATTTCTAGCAGGAGAACAATAAGGGACTAACAAGTGAGACCTCTTTACTATGGTAATGGTAAACCAGGCCCACTTGTTAGTGGCTAGGGTTTATAAAACTAGTTTTGTGAAGGTTTTTAATCCGGAGGGCCCCACATGTCATACAAATTAAAGCTTAATTAAATGGGGAGAGGTCTACCAGCCAGTGAGGATTAGCAAATACTAATGATGATCATTAGACTTATCTAATCCTGTGTTTAAACTTAACTGCACTGCTACAGTGTTTCTTCTTCCAATCGAGCATAACGCAGCTTGCCGGCGACGAGAGGAGCTATGGCGGCCAGGGGCAAGGCCCAAAATGGAACCCCTGGTGCAAGACAAATACCCAAGCAAGTTGGCATGGGCTAATTTGAAGCTAAGGGCTGCCAGCAGTGAGCTTGCACGGCGACGAAACAAGGAGCGCGACACAGTGGCGCTATACAAAGCTAGGGTCCAATTCACGGCTAGGGGAGCAACTAGAGGTGAAGAGGGACTCACTGGAAGTGACAACGGTGATCAGGATGAGGAGGATCAGCTAGCATCGTTAACCTGATCGGCGGTGAGGTGGACGATGTGGAGGGCTCGTCAGAGAGGGGGAAGGTGCTTGAGGAGGCTTGGGTTGACCTTAGGACTCCAAGGGAGAGCTCCACGTGCAAGCAATCAAACTGGGCTAACGCAGAGCTCAAGTTTGCTTGGCGACGGTGCTTTGACCAGAGGGAAAGAAGAAAGGTGCTCGGGGCCATAGGGCTCGATTGGAGGTGAGGAGAGGTGTGAGGGAGCTAGAGGAGGTCACGTACGGACTTTATAGTAGAGGGGAGGATCTTAGTGATGTTAGGTGCCATGATGGCAGTGATGCGGCCCGGGCGGTGGCGTCGACGGAAAATCGACACAAAGGCGGGCAAGGGTTGGCATAGCATCGCAATGCGTGCCGTCATGGGCATGCGATTCAAGCAGTGCAACAAGGAGTGATGGGACGAGGTGGATGGCTTGGCGCAGTGGAGGAAAAGGAAAAAGGGATAGGTGGATAGGCATTAGTGCAGGGGAGGTGGCGCAACGAGGGGCGGCATGTGCACAAAGCCAGGAATCGAGGGACGTGTGGTGGTAGCAAGTGGTGCAGTGGCTGGGAGACGTGGTGCAGTGTGTGCTGCCATGAGCACGCATGGCAAGGCACTCACACATGTAGTGTGCGGCCAGAGCATGTATGCGCCACGATGTGGGCTGTTCCAGGCCAAGCTTGAGGTCATATGGGCTGGGCCCAAGAGAGGAAAAGGTAGATGGGTCATGCCAAGCACAAGGAAATTCAAACTTTGAAATTCTAAAATTTGAGTAGCACATTTGAATTCAAACTGAATTTGAAATTTTCAAACAAACCAACTCTACAAACCCAAAATGGGATGTTACAAACTCCAACAATTGAGGTACCAAATCTTGCTAGTGCTATTACTTGTGAGAGATGGATATTTCCCAATATTGTGCTATCTATTACACCATCCACGTAGAGGAGTAGTCGACGAACCTTGTCATGTCCTATCATGGCTTGTAAGTTTTCTATTGCAGTGAGAAAATTCTCTTCTCTGCACTTGTTGTATAATAAGATCGAGCATCATATCATGTACTCTACAAGACAACATCTCACTATTAGAGTCTGTATCTACTAGTTGAATAATGCTCATATTTGCAAGCTCATTAAAATAGGCCTCGTGCAACATCCTCTGATCTTGTCGAAGCGCTTTACTTATAAAACCTTTGGCTACCAATTGCCTGTCCAAATCATCCTTGTGGATTGTGTAATCCTCTAGATATATACCCAAATATAGCATGCATGTCTTCAAATAATGAAGAAGATTTCTATAGCTGAGGCTTAGTAATTGTCTCTATTGTGGCTACATGCCAACTAGTAAATAATGGGCTATGGGAGACCGCTAGGGGCTGCCAAGAGCCTTGCCTATACTAGAAGTGGGAATGAGTAAAACATGTTGTCTCTGCCTAGCTTCTTTCTTCCCCAGGGCTATATATACATGGCCATAAAGCTAGATTACACAAATGTCCTTTTACATGTGTATTGGGCATCTTGGTCCAATAGGACGAATGGGTAAAGGTGGAGGCCACTCCCCAGCCTTTAATGGTAATGGGTTGCGCCAACTATAGGCTAAAACCAAGTCACGTTACCTTTTGGCCCCTATCCGTCCCTTCGGCCCTTTGTTTGGTCGGCCCGTGGGCCATTTTTGCCTTTTGTGCCTGCCGCCTCATCTTCTGTCATCTTGGGACATGCGTCCCCTTGGTGTTGGTGGGTTGTGCCGCTGGGCATCATGTCGACATGGTTGTCCTGTGTTATCGTGTAGTGCACCATCTCGGTTCGCACGCCTGCCTCGAAAAGGCGCGCCCATTAATTCTGGTTTCCCTTTTTAAGATGTCCTCTGCTAGCCTGATTACCATTCCGCCTGACCATTCGTCACCTTCTCTATTCATCCTTTTCCTACGCCACAATCCACCGTCTTGCTTGGTCACGATGTGTGTCGACGTTCGTTGTATTTTGCCACACCCTTGCTATCAGTCGCGTCACTCATTGAGGATGGTTCCTGATGTGATCACTGTTCTTGTCGCAGGGCTGCGGGTGGGGCGTTCGACCATGTTGGGTCTTTTGGTCCGTCAGCAGCACTGGCGCTGTGGAGCGTGGTGAGTCATCAGCCAACAAGCGATGGCACGCATCGGAGAAGGTGAATGGCACGTGCGTGAATACCCTTGGGCCTAGCATGGCGATAGAGGAGCTGGTCTACACACGATGGGAAGATCTATGGGTGTGAAGCGGTGCAGCTCTCCCTCGACAATGAGGTAGAAACACACCCGACAGAGTCGAAGATGGTTGTCTTCGATGCGTACTTTGACACTGGCCTACGCATTCACATGGCATCCTTTGTCGATGAGGTCCTCCAGCTGTATGAGCTAGAGCTTACGTAGTTGACATCCCACGCGGAGGTTATAATGCCGAGCCTCATGCTATTCGTCTCGCTTCATGACATGCGGTGTTAGCCGAAGAGAGTGGGCTATGGTCAGAATTCCAACTTAGGTAGCATCAACTTTGTACTTCATTCTGGTTGCGTGAAACTATTTCCTATGAATTCAACTCGGATGAAGTGGGAGTTGAACTGAATGCCGAGGTGGTTCTACCACCAGACGAAGGTCGGTAGTAGCCTTCACTAAACTGGGCATCTTATGGAGTTCGACATGTCCCCCTCTATTATGTTGTTTTATGAGGATGAGCAATGCGCCCAGAGGTTCACAGGGGTCGCTCTCTATTTCAATATGTGGGATCTCATGGAAGAGTAATGCATGCTACATGTCTCCCCGCTGACCAGGCTGTGGCACTTGCAGCCTAGTCCTGCTCGCGATGATGGCCTCCGCTCCACCGTGTGCATTGATTGTCTTTTCTCTTGCGAGTTTTTGTCATTCGCTAACTTTGCACTGACCCCCCGCCTGTCTTACTATGGGTAGTTCTCTGTTGGCCGATGCGGAGCATGCAGCTGTTGTCTTCCTTGGACTATACATCCTTAAGGAGCACACCCTCTGAGCATCATTGACCTCGAATTGTGGCCAGGTTAATCGAGTGTGAGACCATCGGTATCCCTATGCTTGTGTGCTCCGACAATAGTGGTCACACCTGTGAAAATGTATAAACAGTTTCTGAAGAGAAAGGATTGATCCGGCTCAACACCGAATGAAACAATGTATTGCCTTATATACTATTGTCGGATAACAGTATCACCTGAGAAATAGCAAGACAGAAGGAGAGGTTGAGAACGAGTCTACAGATGGTGATTCGGTTGTGCTAAGAATAGGAAAACTAACTCCTGAAGAATAGGACAGCACTACGAATCAGTCTGTTACTAACAAACCAATGCTTTTAACATCCTCCCGCAATCTCAACCTGCATCAACCAGATTGAGATTGTGTTGGAATTCTGAAAACAGTCTTGCTGGAAGAGGCTTGGTGAATACATCTGCAACTTGGTCTTTTGATGATATAAACCTGATGTCCAATAGTTTTTGTGCAACCCTTTCTCGCACAAAATGGAAATCAACTTCTATATGTTTAGTCCTTGCATGAAAAACCGGGTTTGCTAATAGATATGTAGCTCCTATATTATCACACCACAGACTCGGTGATCTGTCTTGAGGAATCCCTAATTCTTTGAGTAGAGACTGCACCCAAACTATTTCAGCAGTAGCATTAGCCAATGCTTTGTATTCAGATTCCGTGCTGGAGCGGGAAACTGTAGGTTGTTTCTTTGAACACCATAAAATCAGATTTCCCCCGAAGAACACTGCAAAACCACTTGTTGATCGCCGGTCATCACTACATCCTGCCCAGTCGGCGTCACTAAAGGCACTGAGCAACAAAGATGTTGACTTCCTTATCTTCAGACCTCTTGTCAGAGTGTATTTCAGAAAACGGAGAATCCGTTTGACTGCAGTCAGATGAGTGCTTGTGGGATTATGCAAAAATTGACAACCTTTATTGACAGAGAAGGCAATGTCTGGTCTAGTAAGAGTTAAATATTGAAGACCACCAACTATGCTTCGGTATTCTGTGCTCTCCTCATTTGACAGAGCTTCACCACTGTCTCTAGCTAACTTCTCGGAAGTGCTCATTGGCGTTGTGACGGGTTTACAATTCTGCATGTTGGTACGACAGAGAAGATCATGAATATACCTTTGTTGTGTCAGCACAATACCATCTTGTGTTTGCTTAACTTCTATACCCAGGAAGTAGTTTAGGTTACCAAGATCTTTAATTGCAAAGTCCTTCAGCTCGGATAATGTAGTTACTGTTGCGGACGCATTTGAGCTAACTACAATAATGTCATCCACATAGATGAGAAAGTATATGGTAATGCCACTGTTGTGATTGTTATAAATGAACAAGGAAGTGTCTGACCGGGATGGAACAAAACCGGTTGCCTGAAGTTTGGAACTTAGCCGATGATACCAAGCACGTGGTGCTTGTTTAAGCCCATAGAGAGCTTTATCCAGTTTGCAAAGGTGATGAGGGAGCTCTTGACTCTCATATCCAGGAGGCTGACGTATATAAACGTCCTCCTCTAGTATGCCGTGTAGGAAGGCATTTTGAACATCCAATTGCCGGAGATTCCACCCTTTGGACACAGCAAGTGAGAGTATCAAACGAACTGTTACCGGCTTGACCACTGGACTGAAGGTGTCCTCATAATCAAGACCATAACGTTGTTTGAATCCTTTGGCTACCAACCGAGCCTTGTAACGTTCAACAGTACCATCAGCTCGTCGTTTGATCTTGAATACCCATTTGCTGTCAATGACATTTACTCCCGGCTTAGCTGGTACAAGATGCCAGGTTTTGTTCTTGATCAGTGCAGAAAATTCATCATCCATAGCTTGAACCCATTCAGGATGCTGCATTGCTTCCTTGTAATCTGAGGGTTCGGTACAGAGAAGAAAAGCCTGACGATGATGAGTGTTGTTCTTATAGAACACATTGCATCAGTAAGTACACGAGGTACTCTAATGTTGTTCCTTGCCCGAGTGATCACACGATCAGTTTGCGATCGCTCTGAGACACTAGGTCGACCGCGAAGCAACAATAAGGCGGTGGTGTGACCGACATCACCTGAAGTTGAAGGAGAGTTACTTATGGCACCTGGACTGAGAGCACCTGGAGCAAAGTCACTATGCTGAGAGTCATCTGCAGAAAACAAGTGAGAGCAAGAGGAACAAGTAGTATGTCCATTAGTAGTATGATCATTCTAATTGTGCAGAGATGGAAGGAGAATGGAATTCGGAGTTATTGTCGGACACGGAACAGTGGCTGAATTTTCGGCAAAAGGAAATACATGTTCATCAAACCGAACATCTCTAGAGATATACACTCGGCCGGTGGAGGTGTCTAAGCATTTGTAACCTTTGTGACAGGTGCTATAGCCGAGAAAGACACAACGTTTGGAACGGAAAGAGAGTTTGTGCCGGTTATAAGGTCGCAAGTTTGGCCAACAAGCACAGCCGAAGATCTTGAGAAAATCGTAGTCTGGCTTGGTACCAAAAAGACGTTTCAGAGGAGTGTCTAGATGTATGGTTCGGCTGGGAACTCGGTTGATCAAGAAACAAGCAGCAAGAAAAGCCTCATCCCAGAATTTAAGTGGCATGGAAGCTTGAGCGAGGAGGGTTAGGCCAACGTTCACAATGTGTTGGTGTTTACGCTCAGCGGCGCCATTTTGTTGGTGTGTATGCGGACATCAGATTCGATGAACTATACCAATCTCCTTAAAGAACTTATTCAGTCGCTGATATTCCCCTCCCCAGTCTGACTGAACGCAGAGGATTTTACGATTTAATTGGCGTTCAACAGTCTTTTGAAAATGTAGGAAAACAGTAAAGACGTCATATTTACATTTTAACAAGTAAATCCAAGTATGCTTACTATAATCATCAATGAAGCTAACATAGTACTTGAATCCATTTATGGAAGAATGGGCAGGACCCCAAACATCTGAAAATATCAGTTCTAGAGGAGATGAAGAACTACTGCTAGAAGTGGGAAAAGGTAGCTGTTTGCTCTTTGCTTGATTACAAGCATTACAGAGGGAATGTACTGGCTGAAGAGAAGGAGCAGCCAGCTCATTATTTTGCAAAATATGTTGGACAATAGCTGGAGATGGGTGTCCAAGTCTGCAGTGCCAATCTTCAGCAGAGACCTTTGTACTGGACAGAGCCTTCACGTGAGGACTGAACCGACTAACTCTGGAACGAGTGAAGTCTGGATTTATTGGATATAGCCCCCCTCTGCATTCACCGTGAAGGAGAGGCATCTTCGTGGTTTGGTCCTTCACGATAAAATACTTTGGATGAAATTCAACAAACACATTATTATCAGTGGTGAGTTTGTGGACAGAGATAAGATTTTTAGATGCCTTTGGAACATGAAGGACATTGTGTAAGTGAAGAGGTCGAGATGGAGTCTGAATTTTAGAATGACCATAATGCAAAATGGACAAACCTGATGCTCCTACAGTCTGAACTTGATCTTGGCCAGAATACTTCTCCTTGAGTGCCATTTTGTCAAGGTCAGCAGTTATATGATCGGTAGCCCCACTGTCAGTATACCAATTGTTGTCGACAATGTAAGATGGTGCTCCAGTCGTCGCGGACATTGCTGTCGTCCTTCCTTCTTCTACCTGATAAGAATGATCAAACTTGTGGTAGCAGTGGAGTGCCACATGGCCGATCTTCCCACAAACTTGGCAGGTTGGTCTGCTATTGCTCGATCTGCTATTGCTGGTGCGGGTATCAGCAAAATTGTTCCTTGATGTTGTGCCATATGCTGTGCCATAACGACCGCGTCCACGGCTTCTGCCTCGGGCACAACCATGATTGTATGGTTGAGTGCGTGAGGAGAAATTCACAGTGGAACCTGCGATATGAATGGCACTAGAAATATGTTCTTGCCGCATTTCATAACTCAGAAGATGAGCATAGAAGTCACTGAGTGACATAGGGACAGATCTTGTTGTAACAGAAGTTACAAGAGCATCAAAATCATGATCAAGACCAGTGAGCATGTAGGTGATAATCTCTTGTTCTTTAAGCGGTTCTCCTACTGCAGCTAGATTATCAGCTAGGAGTTTCATTTGATTGAAGTAGTCTGTGGCAAAAAGATCCTTCTTGCAAAAATTAGAGAGTTGAAATCTAAGTTGCATGATTCTAGCCTGAGAATTGGAGGAGAATGCGTTCTAGAGTAGTCCAGACTTCTCTGGAGGTGGGGAGAAACATGACTTGGGCAAGAACAGATTCAGAAAGGGAAGAAAGTAGAGCACTGAGTACCATTTGATCCTGCTGAAGCCAGATCTGGTATGCCGGGTTTGGAGTTTGTGAAGCACCCTTTGTCGAAGCACTGGTAACTGAAGTCGGAGGAGCCACCATGGATCCATCAACATACCCAAGTAGTTGCTGACCTCGGAGGTAGGGCATGAACTGGGCCTTCCAGAGAAGATAATTGCTACCGGTTAGCTTCACATTGATCAGATGTGAAAAGGATGGCGTAGGAAGAAGTCCTGCCGTAGGTGTAGCAGTAACAGTGGATGGTGTGGAGTTTTGTGATCCGGCTGTGGACATCTCGTGAGAGATTATGATAGCTCTGATACCATGTGAAAATGTATAAACAGTTTCTGAAGAGAAAGGATTGATCCGGCTCAACACCGAATGAAACAATGTATTGCCTTATATATTATTGTCGGATAACAGTATCACCTGAGAAATAGCAAGACAGAAGGAGAGGTTGAGAACGAGTCTACAGATGGTGATTCGGTTGTGCTAAGAATAGGAAAACTAACTCTTGAAGAATAGGACAGCACTGCGAATCAATCTGTTACTAACAAACCAATGCTTTTAACAACACCCGTGGCCCCAATGACGGGTGTAGGCTCTCCGCTGCCCTCTGGAGAAGTCTAACGATGAACCCCGATTACGTTGATGACTCAGCGCTATCTGCAGTCATGGGCTTGTATGCGCAAGGCAGTAGGGGCAGTGTGGGTGAACTAACTCTTCAAGGGCTGCTATTGGTGTGCCACTACTGGCACCCTTGCGTCAAGGGCTCTTCCCCTGGTAACGCTTTCACAGAGTGTTACGATGGTGGGATAATGTAACATCCCAAAATTTGCTTCTCCTTTTTAAGTGATTTATTAGAATTTATTTGGATTTTATGGATTTTATTCCAAGCTTTGAAGTGAGAAAATTAAATTATTTCATTTTATAAAAGTCAAAATAAGTTTATTTAATTTTCCCTAGGTCTTTCTGTATTTATAAAAAATTTTAGAATTTTCTAGAAATTAAAAACTCACTTTTTAATAGTTAATTTGTGTTTTTACAAAAACAAAATGTTATTATAAGTTGAAAATATTTTTCTTAAGTCCAAAATAGTTCCATAAGATTTTTTGAATTTTTCTGGAATTTTTGGACTTTATTTGGTATTTTTCCGAGTCTTTTAAAGCCTCCTAGTATTTCTGAGAAAATCTGAAAAAGAAATTAAACCCAAAAACTCCCCGTAGGCGACACGTGTCACGCATCGGACCGGCCCACTCCCCACCCAATCTAATCCCTGCCGCTCACCCTAACTTACCCCTTCGCCCGCCTTCCTTCTCCCTAGGGGTGATAAGTGTCACGCTCAGATCAACTCCCCGCTCGCCTGATCGGATCCAGGCCGATCATCGTCTCTTACCCTTTCACTTCCATCGGACGGCTCCGATTTAATCTCAATAGCTGAACAAATCTCGGCCACCTATTGTCACTTACCCCTACACCTATCATCCAACGGCTCCAATTGTTCGCATGCGCCATGTGTCACAGATCCAAGCCACCACCTTCCTCTTCTCTCTTTCCCTCCCTCGCCGACACGCAGGGCCCACTGTCAGACCCGTCCCCTTCCCCGCCCCCTCCTACCTCCCGAAACGCCGCCGGCGCCATTAAAGCTTAAAACCAAAGCTTTAAAGCTTTGATTTCTTCCGCCTTTCCCGCCCATGCAATTGCGCATTAACTTCCTCGTCCTCAGCCGCACTCGAGCCATCCGTTTGTCCTCTCTATTAACTTGCCATTTAGCTCAGGCGTGCGTGAAGCCATTTTGAGCTCCGGCGAGCAATTGCGCAGTAGTTACCCCTTCCCTCCCCTATAAAGGGCATTCCCCGCCGACCGTGCACCCTAAGCTACCTTTTCCCTCCTCCAATTGCGCCTAAATTCCGCCCCAACTCTACCGCACCGTGCGACTTCGCCTTTTCCTCATCGGGGGAACTCCGGCGAGGAATTGAGGGTGCCTCAGACCTTCCCGTGCCACACCGCCGCGACCCACAGCTCCGACAAAACCGTGCGCACCTCCTCCACCTCTTCCCCGATTGTCTTCGCCGTTGGAGCGCCCCCGCCGCCGAAGACCTCCCTCCACCGCCGCTCCTCGCCGCTGCCAGCACCCTCCAACCAACCCCAGACCTCCCACAAGGTACTACCAAGCTCCCCTCACCTCCCACGTTCTTTTTCGCACGCTGGCTGGCGCCGCCGCCCGCCAGCGACCATCGGGCCCCGTGCACCACCATCCGACCGGCCGAGCCACGTTAGCCTGCTGCGCCCTTGTGGCAGCAGACATGGGCGCCACTTGGATGCCACGTTCGCTCGGACGTGCCACGCCAGGCCCCTTTCCACGACCTGTCGGCTCGCATGCCACCTCAGCCTCGCACCGGTCCATGGACATGGTCCACCAAAAACTGGGCCCACGTGTCAGTCTCGTTTTTTATTTTAAACATCCCAGGGCTGATGTCATGCTTAGGTCATAAACCCGATTTTTCGTTTAAAATTAATTCGACCGAAATGTAATTATGTTGCTGATGTCATAATCTTGCTTTTCCTTCAGTAAAATAATTATCTGCTGATGTCATAATTCAATTTTCAGTATAAAAATAAATCCAGAAAATTAGCCTTTTCTTTTTCTTTGATTTTAAACTTCTGAGAGTCTGTATTTCTTCATTTTAACTCCGATTTGACCCGTTCAAATTTCTAAATTTTTATAAAATCATGAACTATATATTTTTGGACTCTTTTTGAATTTTATTTAATTTTGTTTTTGAATTTTATTTGGTTCTTCGCGTATAGATTTCGACGATTTGGGAGAATTTGAATTCGACAATTCGCAATAGGACTTTGAGGAAGGCAAGTTACACCCTTAACCATATTGTTCCTACTATTTTAAATTATTTATGTTGTTTTACTGTATATACATGCGTAATTTTATTCAAATGTAATTTAAAGACGATTTAAAATCTAGTTATGCCCATGTTCCAAGTGGCGGAGAGAGGGGGCAGGGGGCCTGGCACCCCCCAACCACTGGTAGAGCATACGATATACGACGTATGTGGTTGTTGAGGTATCGACTTGAAGCTTCTATACTCCTTAAAACAAAGATATGCAGTTTTCTCCTATGTATTTTTCACATATTTCTTGTACAGAAGTATGTCAAATAAGTGGGCTTTGACTGGCGCGCGTTCAGCATGCATGCACCTTCTGGCGTTGTGCATGTCTAAGAGTCAATCTTATTATGGAGCTTTTTCTATATATGTTGCCTATTTTTTTTGTAAACTGTAATTCAATTTTTCTGGCCTTTGAATTAGCTCCGAGATGCATTTGTCTAATTCTAATTTTGATCCAATGGTTTAAAAAATATGAGTTATGCTTAAGAAAAAAAACCCTTATAAATAGACATCCCCTTCGGTATATATTCACTAAAATACAATGATAACTCGTTTATACCCTCTTCAAATACAATTAATTGACCAGGACTAGTAGATGCTCCTAGGCATATTTGCATTCTACTTCCAATTAATAGTGATTCGGTAACTCTGATGGTGCCAAAGTGTCAAAAGCAAACGCTGAAGAGGCACGACTCAACCCAAGCAAGTCATAAATTACCATATCAGACATCAAACCTCATATAGCGCTTAGATTAGTGTTGACTTATGGCTTTTTTTACTATATTTGAGTTAGCTTATTTGGCATAATTAAATTTAAAAAATTTAAAAATAGAAAAAAATGTTAGTCCATCACGGACAATGCAAAGAATATAGGAAAAAAAGAAAAGACAAACAAGCCCAGATTTCATGCATATGCTGTAAACTTTGGTCTTAGAGCGTGTCATGGTCGTACTAATTAAGCCTCAAAACACATTATACACCAATCACAGACAATAATAGTGGACGATAAAGACGTCGACGCAGATGATATATATAATTTTAGACCCGTTTATTTGGACTTTTGAAGCAGAAAGAATAGGGGCCTAATTTGTGAAACATATTATTCTGATATGTGACTATTGGATCGGTAAATCTGGTATGGTTCATTGGTTCTACTCTACTTGTTGTCCATATTGCCCCTCTACATCCAATTCCTAGCTCCGCCCTGCATGTTCCTTTGTGTATAGCCAATTTGACATCGATTTCACATGCCATGTCACCTAGCTGAAAACTAGTTGGTACAGTAGTATTAACTAGAAAATTTCTAGTAAATTGCTTAGCCATGCTTAGAAGAATTTAGGTGGGATCAACTGTTTCACATAAAATGATAATTCTTAAAAATGCATCCTTGACTTTAGTGAGTCAAGGATAGTTTATGGAATGGTTTAAAAATAAAAATAGAAAACTATGGTTTAGACTTAGGCTATTGGTTAGGTCGTGAGGTGCTGTCATGCTTCGTGTTGGTGACACGTAGTTGATTGTCGAGCACATGGGTATGTGGTTGAGCTTAAGTCAAGTTAAGGACCGTTTCTGTGAACTATTTTACAAAATCATCTCGTACTACCACAAGTCCGGTATGAGACGGACCTGGCTAAGTAATTTGTAACATTCCAAACATAGATACGCTATAGGCTGAATGTGAGCGTGGCGTAGACTACGAAAAGCCTCACATGGCACAAGACGGGGTTCCAACTTGTGGATTCAAGTTGTGATGAAACCTTAGTAGCGGCGTAACTATTTTGGCTATGGAGCATTGTAACGACCTTGTCATGAACTCTCCGCCGCACACCTAAGGCAGTGTGTTAATCGCGTGGTTCAAGTGGGAGAACATGTCTTGTGGGTAAAGTTGTACACCTCTGCAGAGTTTAAATCTATCCTGGATAGCCGTTCCACGGTCATGAACATGCTGAGTAGAGTTTTCGCATATTAGACTTGATTTTCATAAAACTTGATTTTTGGACAAACAATATTGGTTTTGACAATAGTCCGGGTGGGAGACTCGTGGTTAGGTTATTGTTGGTTGGAGCCTACGCTAACGATAAAACTTTGTTAAAATATTGTTTCATATGATGTATTAAAATTTAGCTTTTTGTACTTATGTTATTGAATTTAAATTCAAGTATTGCTTTTCTGCCAATTAACCATATTAAGCTTTCCTTTGAAATTCCTTATACATGCATTCATTCTATTATATTCTCTGGTGTAACTTGTGGAGTACTTTAAAGTGCTCACCTTGCTTAAATCTGTTGCCAAAGTACGACTCCGATGACTACAGTGAGAACTTTGACGAGTAGACCGCGTCTTACAGTCATTCGCCTGTGGGTAAAGATGGCAACGGGTAGATACCCGTCGGGTATTGCCAACCCATACCCGTACCCGATACCCGCACCCGCACCCGCTACAATACCCGTACCTGCACCCGCTACAATACCCGTACCCGCACCCGCGCGGGTATTTATACCCGACGGGTAACCCATACCCGAATTGATAAGGGTATATACGAGGCACAGGTATATACGGGCGCGGGTATTTCCATCGGTTTCGTTTCAAATATATATATACGAGCCACATGTATATGTACCCATTGCTATCTCTAGTATACACCCGGCCGGGTATATTTTACCCGCGGGTATGCGGGTACGGGTAGTATATACCCGTACCCGCACCCGCATACCCGATGGGTAGAGTTTCTTGCCCATTAGCATACCCGCGGGTGAAGTTATCTTTCCATACCCGCTTTCTTATCGGGTAAAACCCATCGGGTATTCGGGTTTCGGGTACCCGTTGCCATCCCTACCTGTGGGCAGGCAGGATGGGCTGATCTTCTACTGTTTATTTTCGCTGCTTTTATTTCAGTTGGCCATGAGCCTTTTATTGTAAAACTTGGCCATAAGACCCATACCTTTGCTTAATAATATTTTATGGTTATTATGCATGATATGTATCGTTGTTGACCCTGTGTGCACTAGCTATTCCTAGGATAGTGCGATTTACACCGAGGGACTTGGAGTTGTTGTTCCGGGTCCCGATAGACAATCTCTGGTGAGGTGCTCTTCCCACCTGTGGACCTCGCATTACAACCCCTGCTGCCGCCCATTGTCCCAGCCTCGGCCCCTTTTGTAGCCGTGGCCTCTCCTCTCCATCCACACCCTCGCCCGCCAAGGGCACTACTGTTATCTTCGCCCCGTCGATCTCGAGGACGTATCTAGACCATTGCCCCTTTTATTGCTTGCGGCTGGAGCCCTCCTTCAAAGACTCAAGCATTAGCTTGGCCTCGGAGGTATCGCCCTTGCACCATTGTGCGTCCTCTTTGGCCCTGGCGTACTCCTCCATCTTGTTGAAAAGCTTTGTCATTATTCAATGGCAGTTTCGTAGACGTGTAGAAATTTACAGACGTATGTGCCACCCTTATACAGTTCTACCATGGGCATCTTGAAGTCCTTTGGCCATGTGCATTACTACAGGTCGGCAGACAAGGGAGACTCTGGGTCTACTAGCCAGAGGGTGTTGCGAGCACCAATGTGAGCCTCGCGGCTATCCGCCCTCTCTGTGGCAACCTCCGCCACTATTGTTGTGGGTGTTTGCTGACTCCAACCTCCTATATCCCCCACATGGTACTCCATAGATCCACCAGCTCACGCTGTAGTGTTCCAAGGACCACCGCCAAGGCGCCCTCCAATCGTTGCATGTTAGCGGCAAGAGTGTCAGGGTCGATGATGGTATCGAAGTGTGTGGCAGGGTCATTGGCATCGACGGTGATCAACAAAAGAGAAAAACTAACAGCCCATAACTCGTCTACTGGCTAGCTTAATAACTTATCATAAAGGGGCAAGGGTTGACTCTGTATGTTCCTTCACAGCTCTCGAGGTATGAAGCATGATCCTTCAAAGGAAATATTGAAGTAGCGGCAAAGTCGATGAATCCGAACTGTTGTCCATCTATGGCTGTTTTGAACAAGAGAAGAGATAGAAATAGATTTTTCCAAAAATGACAGAAGGATGAGAAAGGATTAGAGATAAGAATAAGCATAAATTGAGAGGTAAGAGTAAGCAAATTTTTTTAAAAAAATTACTGGTTATTTAAGTTTTTTTGGGTACAACCATTCTATTCTATCTACGGTCATATCTTAGGGTCATTATAGCTCTAATATCATCTCTGTCGGATCCCAAAACAACAACTTTAGAACCCTCTGTGTAAATCGCACTAACCCAAAAAAAGCTAGCGCACACAAGGTAAACAGGGATACATATCATGCATAATGATAAACTTTTATTATATGACAAAGTGTACAGGCATTATGGCCAAGATTACATCATCACAGCTTCATAAGCCAAACAAAACAATGGAAGATAAATAAGTGCAGCAACCCATCTTGCCTACGCATAGGCAAATGACTATAAAACATGACCTATTCGTCATATTCCTCACCAAAGTCAAAGCAGTCTTCCTTCGAGCAATAGAATTAATCAAGGGTGAGCACATAAAATGTACTCCACAAGTTACACGAGAAAATGCAATATTAATGCAAGACTGACAATTGAAGGCATATAGGGTTAATTGAGCGTAAAACAGCATTTAAAGAAATACAGTAAATAGATTAAAATTTGTTGAATTTAATATAGTAAATAAAAATAGTAATTTAAACAAAATAATACCGTTGGCATAGGCACTGACCTGGCACCAATCTAACTACGAGTATCCCATTCGGACCATCTTTTCCAAAAAATCGCATATGGATTTCATCCATCCATAAGCATTTTATAAACCATTTTGAAAAATAAATTCTAATACATAAAAAAACTTTACTTAGCTTGTCCATGATCGTGGGCATGGCTATCCAGAATAGCTTATACTTTCTGCAGAGATGATATAATTTCACCCATAAGATATGATTATCTCATAATGTCAGTCATTACACACTTTCATAGGCGTGCGACTGAGAAAATCATAACAAAGTATTTATAATGCAAAGCCATCAACGTGGCTACGCCTCCACTAAGGTTTCACCACTACATGAATCCACAAGTTGGGGCCTCCTCTTATGTCGTGTGAGACTTCTCACGGCCAACGCCACACTCACATTCAACCTTTAACGAGACTCAGATTGGGACCTGTAAATTAGTCAGCCAGGACTGCCCCATGCAACTTTATGGTAGTACGATAAGGCTTTGTAATAGTAGCTCACAGATCGGTCCTTAATTTCACTTAGGCGCTACCTACATACCCCTTGTGCTAGGTATCAACAATGTGTCATCGAACATCAATGAGAACCAGCAAGCGCCCACGACCATATCATTGCCTAAGTCTAAACTAGATTTTGTACTTTTATTTAAGATATTTCAGAGACTTTCTTAACTCACCAAAGTCAAGAGTATATTTTAAAACTCATCATTTTGTATGAAAAGGTTATCCTAAACCTAAAATTATTTCTAAGCATGTCTAAGATGTTCTACAAAAATGTTCTAACTAATACTAGTGTACAAGCCAGAGTTTTATTCTAGGGTGACAATGCATCTGGGAATCAATATCAAATGTGGTATTAACAAGTAGGCAATAAATAAGTTTAAAATTGAATTAAAATATGTTAAATAAAATATGCATATAGAATAATTTAAAATAATATAACTTTATTTACAAACTGGGATCAACATAATCAAGGTACGTAATTTACCTTTCTCCACGAATTGGTGAGAAATGTCGTCGAAGAATTCCTCGGAATCGCCACAATCTACACGTGAAAATAACCCACCAAACTCAAATAAAATTCACATAAACTCCAAAAATTTGAAAACAAGGAATATTTGGATAGATTCTGATTTTAGGTCAATTTAGAAATTTAAATGGGTTCAATCGGAGCTAGTATGAAGGAGAACGGGCATCTGAAAATTTAAATCCTAAAGAAATAGATAAATTGAGATTTTCTGAATTATTTTTATATTGAAAAGGATGTTTATGATGTCAGTAATTGAATTTTGGTTTTTAGCCAAAATAAATTTCTAAAGAAAATTAGAATTAATGATGCAAGGCTGACGTCAGCCCTAATTGAAATCCCATCTTTGAGATTGACACGTGGGCCCGAGTCCATGGACTGGGTCCACAAACTGAAGGTTCTACTAAGGTAGAATGGGGGAAGTTGGCGTGGCACTCAACGATGAGATGGTGTGCACGCGGTGCCATGTGGCGGCCACATCGGCGTGCCACGCCTACCGACGGTGGTGTACGGCCCGATGGATCGCTGACAGTCAGGCGCATGGCAGCGGCCAGCACATGGTGCACAAGAGAGAGGGGGACGTGGTAATCGCGATTCTACCTTGCGCGGTGGTCGGAGGACAATAGAGGTGGCCGGTGGCGTGCGAAGGCGATGGCGGCGCTCGGCTTCCAACGCACAGGGTGCACTAGTGACGCCCGAGCTCGGAGGAGAGGTGGAAGACACGTGCGGCGACGCGGTGAAGGTTGTTGAGGCGTCAGTGAGACTTGGTGGTGGCCGAATCAATGACAATTTCTCATCGTAGACCTCGTCGGATCTCAAAGCGGAGAAGAAAAGTGAGGGACCTCTTCGAGGCATGGGAGAAGAATTGGGAAGTAAGGTGGGGTGGAATGAGGAGAGGGGTGCCAAGGAAGGGGTTTTATAGAGCTTGGAGGAGGAGAGGAAAGGCCAAAGGATTTGCCAGAGTTAAAGTCGTGGTAGTGGTGTTTAAAGGAGGGGGATAGTAAGGTTTAAAGGAGGGGAATGTGGTGGGGTGTTAGTGGGTAGATTAAGGTCGTTAATGGCATCAAATGCCCAAGCCATCATGAGGTAACCGATGCTTTCAAAAGCTTGGGGGGCAACCATGGCGGTCAAACAGAGGTAAAAGAAGAGGGAGGAGGGAGATGACGGGTGGACCCCATCAGTTGGTGAGAGAGGAGGGGAGGAGAGAAGCTAGGTGAGTGGGGAGGAGGGGATGGCGACGTGTGGCGCAAAGGAGGATCCGGCCATCCACGTGTCAGCCCAGGATTGAGGGAGGATTTTCAAATCTTTTTTATTTTTAGAAAACACCTGAAAATTAAATAAGAGAATAGAAAATAGCAAATAAAGTCCAAAAAATTCAAAACAGTCACAAAAATTCTGAATATATTTTGATTTAGGAAAAATATTTCCAACTTAAAGCTGGTTTTTAATTTTACATCAAATACTTTTTAACTTTGAAATTAATTTTTAAATTCCAAAAAATCACACAAAAATCCAGATAAATGCTAAATGCTTTTAAAAATAATTATTTCAATTAGTATTTTTTATAAAATAAAATAAAATACTCTTTATTTAATAATATTTTTATGTTTCACTTAAATTACTTTTCAAGAAAAAGCTTTTTTTAAGTAGAAAAACAGGGCTGATAAAATCTTCAAAATTTAGTCAACCAAATAACACTTGTTTTATTTTAAAATAAATTAATTTTTTACTGATAATTTTGAAATAAACAGCCAGGCTGGCACACTAGGGGCCGCTGTCGCTGCGCCCTCCAGTCGCAGGGCTCCTCGCGTTGTCGTTTGCTGCTCATCACTAGTGCCACAGAGGCATTGCCGCCACGAGGGCAGGGGGGCCTCGAGCACCAGCCCTCGTGTCTTGGCCTTGGTTGCCACTACTATCGTGCTCCTCTTCCGCTTGGCCACCATCGCCACCTTTTTTGGTACCATTGCTCCTTCAGGTTTGTAGCTTGTACATCGACTCCCCACAAACGGTGCCAACTATTGTGGCTACAGACCAAATAGTAAATAAGGGGCTATAGGAGACCGCTATGGGCTGCCCAAAGCCTTGTCTACACTAGAAGTGGGATGAGTAAAATGCATTGGCTCTGCCCTAGCTCCTTTCTTCCCTAGGGCTATATATACATAGTCATAAAGTCGAATTACAAGAATACCCTTGCTAGGGCTCATTGTGCTAGGGGTACAAATATTTTTTTTACATGTGTATTGGGCCTCTTGGCCCAGCAAGCCAAATGAACAAAGGTAGGGGCCACTCCCCTATAAGACTCATTCCTTCCAAGGTGGGATTCACTTCAGGTTGGATCCCAAAGAGTTCTGTATGTGCTCTCATTCCATCATTCCACCTGTTTGTTATGTGTGCTCCCATTCCACTTCCAAGGAAGATTTATGTAGCTGAGGGTTAGTATTTATTCTCTCTTGCATGTTAGATGGCTTCTTCCTCTATCTTTGTTCTCTCTCATCTACAATCCACCAATTGTATATACCATTAAAGGTATATACAATAGGGTGACATAACCTGTCCATAAGAGATGTCACATAAGAATTTTGCTAAGATGGATAAAAGAGAAAGATGAGAGAAGGAGGTCAACTGTAATTCTATAGATGGTCGAAACGCGAGAAAATAATCTGCTATAGATAGCTTACATATCATTGTATGAATGTTGTCTATATTTTATACACAACCCATTATAAATAATTTACAAACAACTCATTATAGAATATGTCTTTAGTGTTGTCTACAGATAATATAGAATGATACTATAAACAGCAGTTATTTGTACCACTGTATATGCCCTGAGTACTCCAACTCCCTTAGTTGTTACGAGACAAATGTGCTTTTAGAACGAGTATAGTTTTCAGCTTTGACCAGCAAAAAAGAGGCACTAAAGCTTCGATTACAGCATACAGAGGCCGTTAGGTCAAGGTTGTAGCACTGGAACTATAATTTTGAAGAACAAATTGTTTAAATTAAATTGGTTAGTAAATAAGTTAAACTTGGCATCCAACTAGTTTCGATTTTTTTTCACCTAATGAAAACTACCCATTTTAGATAATTGAGGATAGAATTGAGGAATATTTTTTAAAAAAATATGATCGCCCACCGTGGGGCTCGAACCCACGACCACAAGGTTAAGAGCCTTGCGCTCTACCGACTGAGCTAGACGGGCTCCTGCTACTGTAGCATCCCTCCAACTGTAAACATCCTCATACGAAACAAAACGAAAATTCATCAACAACCTGGTTGCTCCACAGTCTGGCCGTGCAAGTCCTCACAAATGGGACACAGCATTTGCATAACTTTCAGCTTAGTGTTCTTGCCTATGAATTACTCTTATCTATGTGCAAGCAAAACGCTTGCCATCCAAATGTGCAGCCAGTTGCCGTATTACAAGAGCACTCCACATGATGTTATCCTAATGCTTCCACCAACAAAATCAAATCCCGTATGGAAAAGAAGCAAAATCTTAGCCTTGGTTCTTCTTCCAGTTCCAGTGCACTTGAATTATCATCTTGCCCTTCCTCATTCCTAACCCTTGTGTCCTTGAACCTACTTGCTGAACACAACTGAATCCTACTTGGTCCTTGGTGCAGAGTCCTGGTAGTAAGATTGTTTCTTATCAACTGAAGATAACTGAATCCTACTTGCTAGTTTGCATATCCCGGAGATTTTATAGCATTCAAATTATTCAAGCGCTCTGCTAGCACAGACCCACTGAAGCTGTTGGACGAGATATCAAAGAGCTGTAGCAATGGAAAAGAAGGTTCGTTTCCATTGCAAATTGCGGGATGATGACTTATGGGACTATGACATTCATTTGATTTCAGTACAAGCACCCTCAACTTGGGGAGATTAGGCAGTAAATATGGAAGTGCGTCCTTCATGCAATTGTTTCCAACATGGTACAGTGGACTGATGATCCTGTCTTTGTTTGCTGAGTTGAAATGAAATTGTTTTGTTGGGAACAAGATTTACTGTAAATTTGTCAAAAAAAATAGTATATCGATGTGTGGTTAATGGTTTGTCAAACATGTTTAATTTGTTCATGAGCTGAGTTAAAACATGTTTACTATTTTATCTACTCAGTTAAACACTTAAACTTGCTTTGCTGAAAATATCTGCAATGCCAAGCAGAGCCTAAGGTCTGAACTCTGAAGCATTCTGCTTCTGCCTTGTTGTAAAAGTCTGAACTTCTTGGTTGAAACAGGTGTCTGCTAGACTGCTACTACTATGATGAACACGCTGAAAATTAAGGATGGCTATTCCTTGAGCACAGTTTTACCTCAGGGCCTTGCAGGGTTGTTGTCAACTGTCAAGTGTTTTGCTCCTGCAATGCCATGTATCATTCCCATTATGCTTTTCTGTTGTCTGTTTTGCTGAACTTTTGAAGAACCTAAGCAAGCTACTATGTTCCATTGTCCATGTGTGCTTTGAAGGTCAAAAGGGAGGTTCAAGGTAACCTTTAGGATCGGAATCCAGAAATATATGCTCTGATGGATGTTGCAACTATCAATTTTTAATCTAGTTTTGACCCTTTTTTTCAGTACCAACAGGCCACTACTCTTATTCAGTTGACAAAGAAATATGATTCACTGTAACTTCCTACCATGAATTGTCTTCCTGCCTTCCTAGTACCTGCCAATTGCCAACTGGAGCGGCAGGCAGATAGATTGATCAGACCCTCCTTTGCTAACACAGCAGGCAGTTCTGAATCCTGACGAGGTCTTCAACAAGTACAGGATTTGGTGAGGAAGGCCGTCGCTACAGCCTAGCTTAGTTGGGTAGCAACCTAGAAACTCAGCAGTCATAGCTATCTGTTAACTCTGCACTGCAATTCCATCAAGACTGAATCCAACAGCAAAAAAAAAGGTTACTGAGGACAGGGATTCCTCGAGTTGTTGGAGGAGGAGGCGATACTAATCTGCAATAAAAAGTCTCGCCAACCTGCGCGCGCAGGGCGATCTGGGACAAGAGGCGGAGACACAGCGCGTGGAGGAGAACGGCCAACAATGACTCGGTTGGCATCGGGTGCCGTCCAACGGTTGGTCGGGCCGTCCGTCCGTTGCGTTCCATCCCGTTGAGTAGACACTGCCGACTGTTCCAATTTCCTTTTCTCTGTGTTGCCGTCCGTTGGGTTCCATGAGTTCCATCCTGTTGAGTAATTGCGAACGGGACACTGCCGACTGTTCCAATTTCCTTTTCTGTGTGTTGTGTTTGTTTAAGATCATGTTATTTTGAGTTTTTAACTTCTCTGCAAGTTGACAAAATAGAATAACTTCTTGTAACAGATTTTTTAAATCTAAAACTATATGTGTCGTCCTATCGACATCTCTGTCGTCCCTACGTCTCAAAATACACACACAAATGTTATCAAACGTAGCCTTGAATAACATGGCCTAAGCTTCAACCACATAGATTATTATTCGCTGTGGCAACTTCACAAGTGAACCCGTAACTTTTTTATTGGCTTTGAAACCAGAGCAACTAGATACATGGATGCTAGTATTTTCTTCCCGGCATCGGTACTGCCCATCGGTGCCAGAAGCTTTCTAGCATCGCTTTTCCCTCATCGGTGCCAGAACCAATTTTGAGCAGCCGAGATTGGGTCGATGCCGAGCGGTCTGGTTGTTGGATCCGCCGCTGTTTTCAATAATCCTTGTGACCAAGAAAACGATAATAATCCTTCCAAATAAAGTGAGCACAGGCAACAGTTATAGAATAAAATCAACCTCGCAAAAAGAAAAAGGATAAAATCAAAGCTGGAATAGGGGAGAAAAAACGATAAATATACAAGATACGTAAGCCATTCCGAGGAGAAATTTCTCGGGAGAATAGACGGTCTTGTAGCTGCAAAAATACATTAGTGCCGTGAAGTCAATCAAACTAATCAGTAATCAGTATGTGATATGGCTTGGGCTTTAAAATACTCCGCTCGCATCGATTATAGAGGCTTCAAATCCGAAGCTGTAAGCTACGTACATGTCGCCAGTTTCAACGTGGGACGCGACGAGAAGGGGATCGTGTCCTCCCCTGATGCCAACGCGCGGTGACGACGACGGTTGGTATCACCCTCTCGCCGTCTTGGGGAGACCGGTTGGTTGGTGGATGGATCCACGCGAAGCGGCCGCGGGCGCCAGCGCCGCGCACGTTGCGAGAGGCCTCCCTTCCCACGTTCTCCTCCTCCGCTCCGCCGCTCCTCTCCCAACTGGCAGCCAACCGACGGCTGAACCTCTGCACAGGTCATGGTGTTCACGCACGCGTAGCGGCGGATTCAGAATTAAAAGTAAAAGAGGTGTTCACAGAGCACTAGTCTTCTTCGATCTTCAAACCTCACTTCATTTCTAATGATCGACGAGGATCCAACCGGTGGTAGGGGGTGCTCCCACCCCGGTTGCCCCTGCTCGATCCGCCCATAGGCACACGGTCTAAGAACGCTTTTGAAACGGCCGGCCGTTGCATGCGTCGTATCCTTGTTTGGACGAATGCAGTGGCGTACGGCTAGGTCTCAGAACACTCCAACCGAAATAACGATGGTGCGAGAGGTATATCTCTATCACAAATATCAAATAGTAAGTCATTTTGATTTGAATCTCGACAATTGTTCCAGCGATCCGAGGCCTAGCTCCGCCCTGGACAAATGTATGAGTTGTATCATTGGTTTGGTTCTGCGTATCACGGAGTTGCTAGGCACCGGAATAGATTTGTCATGTCTTGGTGGGAAGCCTAGCATCAAGATGCACGAAGTGTTTTTCTTTTCGTTTCGTTTCGTTTAGTAGTTATGATATCGGGCGTGCTAGATCTGATTAAAAAAACAATAGTCCACACGACACACAGGTAACCATAAAAATTTACGGTATAAGCATATATTTAGATTTAATTCCAGTATATTTACTAAGGACATAAGTATAATATAAAGAGTATATAAATGACTTAATCAATATATGAACATATAAACTTTTTAACTCATTAAAATAGTAACATGTGCCCAACATATATATCATGTAAGAGTTCAAAAACAGCATGTATATATGTAGATAAATTAAGTCATACCACTTGAATGCTGATAACAATATGAATATAACATGAATGATCAAACTTGACATGTTATCAAGATTTTGAATGTTTTTAATTGCTCTTAAAAGACTAGTTGCACAAGATTCATTCTTAGGCATCTCCGCCATGACAAAATTTAATTTTGATTATGTATGACAGTTTTAGATTAGATCTTGAGTTCGAATTAACCTTTGCTATCAAAAGTAAATAACAAATCATAAATTTACCTTGCTGGACAATACAAACGATCTCAAATTCAATCTAACATTCATTTAACATGAACTCTATTGATTCTAACGAGATAACAGGGTTCAGTAATGTTCAGCAATAGTCGAAAGCTAATCACAGTGCCAATTTAACACAGAGATCGACAAGTAATAAACATCAAATTCGATGATCAGTGCATAAAAATAGCAAGCTAGCCAAAAACTCAAGATCCATCTACCATCATATTTATATATAATCTCAGTATTATGCCATTTCATCATAGAGAAAACAGCCCACAAAACATTCTTTGCAATTTCCAAACTAGTGATAACTCATAAATATATGAAGTAAATCATGAAACTGCAAAGAACCAGCGACCAGTATCCTCACAATGGTGGTGATAAACAAAATCATCAAGATCAAATCGAAGAAGGCAAGGCACGCTTGCAGTGCTGTCCCAGAAAACCAAGGAGATAATGACAATCAGAAATACAATGCCAGTCTTCACACCACGGCAAACCGAAGAGTAAAGTTGAGGGTCAGAAATGCCGCACAGAACCACCAGAACACACCCGGCCGAGTGTACTCAAGAATAACAGAGGGCCATCACTAACTTCTTCCTTTCTTAGGTAAATTCTTTAGATTTTTCCTCTCACTCGGCATATCTGAAAACTACAAGGAAGAACACTATGGAGAAGGATATGCTAGATCCGAAGACTCAATTGGATACTCACGGAGGAAGAGATGGTGGATTTAAATAGAGGAGGCAGGGGCTACAGCGTGGTGGCTGCGAGCGGCCGGCTCCAAGGAGCCTGGGCCAGCCTGTGCCTCTGCCGCCGCCTCTCCACTCGTCGCCTCCCCACTCGCCGCCCAAAATGCCCGCCGAATAACCATTGGGACTAAGTCCAGATTCAGGTAAGGCGCCGCTTATGGAAGAGACTGTGTCTCCTCCCCCTTATCTCTTCGGATGCGAGTTCAAACGGTCTGAACTTTTTATCGAATAGTCTGAACTTTCTGATTTGGGCATCGGTTATTGTCCCGGTGGTCCAAGGCCCAACTCCGCCCTGCATGAATATATGCATTGTATCATTGGTTTGGTTCTGTGAATCACGGAGTTGTTAGGCACCGGAATAGTTTTGTCATGTCTTGGTGGGAAGCCTAGCATCAAGATGCACGAAGTGTTTTTCTTTTCTTTTTCTTTTTTTTTTTTCCGTTTCGTTTAGTAGTTCTGATGGCGTGCTAGATCTCATTAAAAAACAATAGTCCACTCGACACACAAGTAACTATAAAAAAGCTTCTAATTGGTTAGCTTAATTGGTATTCATCAAGAACAAAATGGACCCAAAAGATCAAGAGCGACCAAATACAGGTATGTGCTGATACTGTCTCTCGACAGCAACCAATATCAGTATTTAATGGATAAATCTTGACCGAGAGCAACAATACATACCGATCACGAGTTCACAACTCGAGGAATTATACTCACTCCGTACCGTAATGTAAGTCCTAGAAGAGTCGTCCTATAATATAAATCTATTGTAGAAATTAAAGGTATAGTTACTATAATATTTTTAATATATACCCATTTTTAATATGAAAAAGTGGATAGATGGTTGTACTATGTTATTTAATAGAGACATGTATGGTCCAATAATATTAATTTTTTTATATTTAGTGCTTTCTTGATCTATGTGTATGATGGGATTTGGACTTAATATGTTGTAATTGCATATGGGCAATTTGGTAATTTCACAA
Source organism: Melocanna baccifera (assembly GCA_036346265.1). Lineage (NCBI taxonomy): Eukaryota > Viridiplantae > Streptophyta > Magnoliopsida > Poales > Poaceae > Melocanna > Melocanna baccifera. Next base: position 24,209,471 of record CM070706.1, read on the forward strand.
TTGATAAAAAGAAAAAAAGGAGAAAGGGGCCCACCTGTCAGTGGCCCGGAATGAAGAGATAAGGAGGAGGTCGGCTCCTCCCCACTTCTTCCCGAGCGCGCAGGTGACCGAGCGGGCGACGGCCCCGGCGGCGACGCGCTTCTCGCGGCGGCGGGCGAGCTCCACCCGGCGGCCCGGTCCACCTGTGCGACCCGCTCTCCCATGCGGCCCTCCCCTGTGTGACGCGCTCCCCGTGCGACCACTCCTCCGGATTTGGGTGCAGGACTTGCTCCCGATATGACTTCCCTGGGGCACGGCGCTAGCTTGAGTGGCTTCGGCGAAGAGGTGGGGTCGTTGGCAGCCCGGGTTCTTCCACAGTAAGGCCTACTGCCACCGCCATTAGAGGCTTCCTCGGATCCGTCCATTAGAGGCCACCACCACAGTGGTTCTTCCACTCCTCTCTCAGCTATAAGAAGAGGCTTGCTCTTCTCTTATGAAGCATCCGAAGGCAGTGAGCTCTCTCTTCTTCCTCACCTATCTTTGTCTTCCTATACTGCCTCTGGTGTGTGGTATCTCTGTGCTTGCTTGGCATCCTGACGCTGACTTCAGTTCTCCCCGGTGCTTGACGGCGAGAAGCTCGGCCAGTTCCTCTCGTGTGCTTGTACGGCGTCCCCTGACCTCGGTTTTGTCGGTGTGTGTACATACACCGGTGAAGGGGGCTTTGTATCTCCGATTAACTGCTACTCTCTCTCACCATGACATAGAGAGGCACTAGGTTTTCTGGGACAATGCCATGTGGCATGCCTGACTCTGTGACCTTCTCGGTGATTTCAAGTATTACCGGTTTTGTGAGTATACGGTTTAATTCTTGCAATTTGTGGCTTGTTCATTAATTAGCGATTGCAAAGAATCAGTGGGCTAAAGTTGCTTTGTGATGAATATATGGTTATATACTGAAATTGAATTAATTCACCTTGAGCTCTAAAGTATTGCTTTACTGTGATTTTGTATTGCAGACATATATTTTCGGATGTGCTTAGACATTTAGAACTTATTATGTTCTATGATCATTGCTCACTCAGAATTCATGCTACTGTTGTTAGCCGATTAGGCTTATGGCATAACTGATTAGTCTATGATCCTTTAGACTGTGGGTCAATCAATTGTGTTGGCTGAATAGTGTGATATCTGGTGGTCACTTTGCTTTAGCTTATTGCTGGCTGAAAATACAAATAGTTGATTTGAGTCCGAAATCAATCTTAACAAATCTGTAAAGTATTACTTAAAGCTCAAAGCCTGAATATATTTTACTATATTCAATTGATGAAGAGTATATGACCATAAGTAGCGGGACAGCCAAGAGTTAATCTTGTGTAACCCTACCTCTGAGAGCACTAAACATCAATTAAAAATTGAACTTTTTGCTAGTCTTGTTTGGTTCATGTTATTCACATTGACATACGTGTTCAAGTTAAGAGTATTTTTTCTACTTTTATTGGATATATGCTATATTGCAAATAATATGATTGAGTCAAATAATTACATGCAGTTTATATCATTTGTATACATCTTGGTATTTTCTTTGAGTTTATTTAATTATACTGGAATTATATTACTATTTATGTTTATACGGTAATTATTACAACATAATATTATGAGACTGATGGAGTACAGTTTAATTATGCGATGATTAGGTCACGCTTTATGTTGCATTCTCTCTCTTTCTCTGGAAAAAAGAAATTGACTAATTAATCAATTTCGTGTGTATCGCTAGCGTATACGAAAAGCTCCATTTGGATTTGGATGCAAGAGCCCATTGGAGTACCGTCATCTTGACAGGCCGGCAATTTATTAATGTTTATCTTTAAATTTTAGTGCCCAACCTTTTCATTTAGCGACTAGCTAGCTTTTTTCATTTCCAAAGCGTGCGCTTAAAAGAGACGGTTAGAGTCAAGCAAGGGCGCTAGCTAGCTAGCTTTTTCACCACCAAAATCTACAATAAAGGCAGAGAATCAATGTACACGCGCGAGCTTTTCTTCTGTGAAATGTAGAAAGGTAAAAGAGTGTACAATTTAGGAGACGTTCAGATTGACAATGATTTATAATTTTTTTTATTATATTTAATATGATTTATTTAACGTAATTAAATTTTTTAAAAAATAAAAATAGAAAAAATAGGTTAGTACATCACGGATAATGTAAAAGAATATAAGGACAAAAGAAAAATAGCAAAAAAAAGCTACAAACCTAAAAAAAGATAAAATTAAGAAACAGTGAAAAAAATAGAAATCAAAAGCTATCACTAACTTGAGCAGGGAGTTAAAACAAGGAATATAGACTATTTAGAACAAGGAATTTTACAGTAAATAAGTTAATTCCTACGTGAATAACACAAGAACTTCCGGCAGAAATCGAGCAGGAGCTCGACCCCAGATCTGGATCCTGGACAAACGCAAACTAGCAGGAGCGGTAGCCAGTGTATATTATCACCATGCACATAATAATACATTAGCTAATCATGCACGAAATTAAAAAGGGAAGCACGAAACAGTTTGGTGGTAAGCGTCCGGACAAAATGACAGCCGGTGGTGCATGCGGCCTGTCCAGATGAGACCCAACTCCTTTCCAGGTGGGGAAAACGACCGGGCCACGCTACGGTGTGCTGTTCATGCTGCTGGCTTAGGCGCCTCTTCGCTCTCACTCGGTTCACTCCGGCTAGCTGATGACGGGCACCAGCACCAGCTCGGCATGGACGAAATTGCCCTTGGGATTGGTGTCGTTTGAGAATGCATATGGTTGCGGCAATTGAAAATGGAAGCAAAGGTAGTTCTTTTGTAGTGCTTAATTGGGTTTATAAGGCTTTTTTATTGTAGTGATTTTTTTACTATATCAATTTTTAGTTTTTTGCGTAATTAAATTAAAAAAATAAAAAGTTACATCATTAGAGACAATACAAAGGAATAAAAGAGAAAAAAAAGAACCAACAAAAATAAAATTGAAAAGCCGACATGGTCTAAAAACTAGAAACCACAAGTGAAAACTTTTTGAAGCACTACCTTCGATTCACAAGTGGCATTTTATGTCGATGATGTTGCCTAGATGGTCAACCCAAGGGTGTTAGACCTATTGAACAACATAGCATCAAATCCAAATGGTCGAAACATAGTCGTGTATATGATCTTCCGAATCTGTACAATCTGAAATGCAACATATACTTAGGACGTAGCAAGCTGAATTTCAGCCTCATATAGCTCCGTTCATTCTAGTTTTTAGTGGCTTTTGACTTTCATCTGTTAGTTTTTTATTAACATTATATTGTAGTGTCCGTTGGTTTTTTTAAATCATTCAACTATAAAAAATAAAAAAATAAGCTATATATTTACAGACAATATAAAGAAAAAAAGAGCAAGAGCAAGAGCACAAAGAATAAGAAAAAACAAAAAAACTAAAATTAAAAATCAAACACGTTCATTCTAGTTTCTGAAAGCCAAAATAAATAGGACCATGAACCTTCGAAAATTTCAGTGAGGATTTAAGTAATTTAGGCTTAAGTCTTATAAAAAATAATTTGAAAGTCGGAGCCTTCGAAATTCAAGAGAGGCTTTCAGCAAATTGGGCGTAAGTCTTAGAAAAATAATTCGGACATATATGGTACACAAATAAAGCCTTTCTTTCTATACTGAATTTTATAGTTGGACCTAGGATGGGGTGTGCCGTGTGCGTGCACGTTTACACGAGCGGCGAACGGCCGTCCTGCTAGGAGAGTCGGGAGGGGCAAAACCGTACACACACAGCCTCACAGTTCGAACGGCGGGGCACGTCTTCCCGTCCGTCTCCCCCGAGTCCAACCTCTACACGTACTCGTCTCTCTCGCTGCGGCAGCAGCAGCAGTAGTGGGTGGGTGGGCGGTTGCCTTCTCCCCCTCTCTCCTCCTCTCCGCCCGCCACTGTTTCCCCTCGCCTCCGGCCGACTCCCTGGCCCGTCCACGGCGATGGCCTCCCCGCTCCCGCACTGACCCGGTGTCCCCGTCGCTAAGCGGGAGCGGCAGCAGTGGGAGTGTTAGGGCGGAATCTTGGTTGAGCGTGATCCGGAGCGGTGCTGGGAGGATCTGACTGCGCCGCGGGGATGGAGGACGAGCGTGAGGAGGGCGCGGCGGCGAATGGGCTGGGAGGGGAGGACTACGTCGCCGTGAAGGCCGGCGAGGAGGGCGGCGCGGCGGCGGCGGAGGGCGGTGATCACGGGGATCTCGCCGGCAGGGAGGCGGCGGGCGGATCTGGGGCCGCCGCGCCGGAGCCCGGGGAGCCGGCCAGGGCGCCGACCAAGGTGCGGGGATCGCGGAATTCTGGTTCTTGGCTTGGTCTGTGGTGCTGTGTAGTTATCCATTGCTAATGATGGGTTTTGCTTTGCGCAGAAGGGTGGATCCGGGGACGCGAGCGTGGGGAAGAAGGGGAAGGTGCAGAACGGCAAGGTGGCCGATTCGGCGGCCGCGGCGGCCCGGGGGAAGAATCCCGGGCTGTCGCAGAGCGCCTCCTTCCCGGCGAGAGGGGCCGCCGGTGCCAAGAAAGGTGGCACCGCTGCCGTGGCGCCAAAGCAGTCGAAGCTGGAGGGGAAGGGTGCCGTGCCCAATGGATCGGAAGCGGCGGCCGGTTAGTCTGGGTTTGGTCTTGAGTTCTCTTGTGATGGTTGGCATTGGGTTTACTCACTGAATTGTGATGGAATTGCAGGAAGAGCGGCGGAGAAGAAGGCGAATTCAGCTCGGATGCCTGCCGCTCGCCGGTCCTTGGTAAAGCTCAGACCTTGAGTGATCCGTTACTTGAAGTCAGAAGTTTGTCAATATTTAGTTGCATTGCAGTGAACTTGGTTTCAATTTTCTTTGTCTTAGCCTGTCAAATCTGGATCGGTGGACACGGCTCCAAATGATGGTTCTTCTGAGGTCCAAGAGTAAGTGCTAATACCAACCTGTATTTTAGGTCATCTTTATCTTGCTTCTGGATTGTAAGTTCAGTTATTGTGTAAATAGTGCGCACAATTAATGTGGGGTGTCTGGGTCTTCACCCCAGCTGCGATGCTTGCCCAAAATGATACAACCAGCATCCCAGTGTACTGTTGCACTAATTGATTAATAGAAAACAACATAATTTTCATCATGTCTTGGTGTTTGCTTGGGCTGAAATGGTTGATATTGGAAAACAGGTCAAATGACAACACCACCAAACCTTTGAAACAGACGCTGCCAGGGAAAACGGAGGATGATGTGCACTCCACCACATCGTAAAGCATTCTTATTTTTCCTGATAGTTGCTCATGTATTTTGTCCTATGTTATTAATATGCAATGCTGTCATTTGGTGTTGTTGCAGGAGTACCAATACTCCCCGAGCAGCAGCTCAATACAAGAGTGCTGCTGCTGCTGGTTTTAGTTTCAGATTGGAGGAGCGTGCCGAGAAGCGGAAGGAGGTGCGTTAATTTTCATATTGGTGGTGTGTTAATTCGTATTTTCATTTGTCTGGTTTTTGTTTTCTTATACTGAACTGGTATAGTTGTGCCTTACTTTCAGTTCTTCCAAAAGCTTGAAGAGAAAATCCATGCAAAGGAGCTTGAACAAACGAATTTGCAGGCAAAATCTAAGGTGAGAACTGCCTTCATATCATTCATTTAAAACTTTGGAATATTTGTATGTTTTGGTTCTGAAAATTAATTCATTACTCAGGAGAGCCAAGAGGCTGAGATCAAACTGTTTAGGAAGAGCCTGACATTTAAAGCAACACCTATGCCAAGCTTTTACAAGGAGCAGCCTCCTAAAGCTGAGTTGAAAAAGGTGCTGAGGTTGCAGATATCTTCAACATAAATGGTTCCATATTTCCATATGGTTCAAGGGCATGCTACTTTTCTGTTTGAATGCAAAATTGTGCTCAAAAAATTAAAACAACTGTCTCTGGCTTACGATACCAGAAATTTCTACTAGAATATGTATTGTTTGCAAAATGCTTAGGGTTGTTAGAGAGGGCGAATCTACGAATACATGTTAAGAAATCTTGCATAAATAGCCGTAAGTTGTCAACTATCAATGATGATACCAGAAATTTGAACTGGAATATGTTTATACTTTTCTTTGCAACATAATTATCTTTGTTATATATGGTGAATCTGTGAATATATGTTAAGAAGTCCAGCATAATTAGATGTATTCTATTCCAAAATACACAGCTGCATTTTGAGCACAATTTTGTTTGCTGCCACATCTATCAAAATGCTTGTGTTTTAGTAAGCATTTCAGATGTTGTGCTTATTGCTTACTGCTTAGGAAATTTGAGTTGTGCTTTTAGTTCAACAACGTGCTATGTCCATCAAACATTGGTTTACATTTTGTTTTATGTTTCCTGTGGAAATTCAATTCACAGAAATCGTATGACATTTGAGGGTTGACTGAAAAGTTCAGCTTATTTAAAGTGTAAAATTTGAAGTATGAGAATCAAAAATCTTGTTATGTTCAACTGTACTCCTTGTATGTATGAAAAAACTTGATTTTTTAACCCTTCCTGAAGTGCTACCTCATCTAGTTATGTTCACTGTCTTTTGGTTTCCATTTCATACTTGCTCATTTTTAAATTTCAATACAACATTAACATTACAATCTCCAGATGTGATCATAATCCTTTATTAGTACTGAATGATCCTATATTAAAGTTTGAAATTTCATCCCAATGAGTGCAGATAGATATGTGCTAGGTCCTAAGAATTTAGAGATCCCCTGGCAAGGTAGAGTATGCTTTAGTGGATCTGCGTAAGTGTATTGAGTGCAGCATTGCGGCTTATTCTGTACTAATTGAGTAGGCTCGGGGTATTACACCCTCCAGTCACAAAAGGGAGTCGTTTTGGACATCGACACAGTATTTGACCACTTATTTTCTATTGTAATATATTTATAAAACCTACAAAAATTATAATATTATGAAAGCATTTTACAGGACAAATCTACATTTTCATGTGTCCATTCTAAATATTTCAAAAAGATATTGATCACCAAAGTTTATAATGTTTGACTGCACGTAATTCAAAACAATTCCCTTTTGTGACTGGAGGGAGTAAAAGACTATTTGGAATAATGAAGTCAAGAGTTTCCCTTACAAGTCTAGACCTATAATTGCAAGATCAATCTTCTCAGCATACCTTTTCTATTTCTGTTCATACATTTGATACCCTGAAGTATCTTCTGTATTAATTATGCACTGAAATATGTTTGAATTTGTGATAGAATAATCGGTAAGATTTATAGTTTGTGAAGCACTTTGATATGAGGTTCCAAACAATGCGCCCCATATCCTTGTCCATCCAAGCTGTATGCTTATAAAACCAGTTGTGCCATTTTACTGCATGTTATCATATGTTAATTTTGTGTTTCTTAATAGTTGAAACATATCATCCGTATTTCAAGATCTCATAAACAACTTCCAACTTCTTCATTGTATGTCACGGGTTCGGAGACTAAGATTCACTTTCTTATTTGTTGATGTTCTGACTGTTTTTCCTTGTGTATCTGCTAGTCTGTATAGGATGTTGAAGTTCTTCCTGAATAACATGTTCTTGACTTCTTGTACTTTAATTTGTCTTGTCACATTAGTAATTAGTAAACATGGCATCCTTAACATCAAGCTTTGTCTTCTGCAGATCCCACCAACGCGTGCTAGGTCTCCAAAGCTTGGCCGGCACAAGCCAGCCAGTTCTGCTACTGCTGCTTCTGCAGAGGGGTCAGTATCATGTGAGAGCCCGAGGAGCACAACTAATTCGACCAAGGTAAACGAAGGTCCAGAAAATAATAAACCCCGGGTTCCTACTAGGAAACCTGTTCAGAGATCAGTCACGAAAGCTCCATCCCAAGCGTCTGCCACTGCAAAGGCTGAAACAAGGCCCCTCGTTACAAAGCAGAAAACCTCGGACACAAAACCTAAAGTTTCAAGAGCAAAGGTAGGGCAGTTGGAAGACAGCCCAGTTGAAATTCCTCGTGCTGAAACTCCTGCCGAAGGGCTCGCTGCTGAACATGGTGTTGAAACAGGACCCGATCTGGCTGCCCCTTTCGTCGCTTCAAATGAAGTTCCAGTCCAAGGTTGATTGATTGCGCATTTTGTTATTTATTTCCTTCTTGCAGCCCTGTGATTAGTGAGGTGTGTGCTTCTTGGAAAGTTGAATCTCTCAAAGTACCGTGGAATTATTGTTTCCGGAGTAGACATCTTTTTTTTTCAGCTTGTCATTGAGCATGCCATGTATATTGTTTGATAATTTGTTCATGTTTAAATTTTAGTTCTTGTGTATATTGGATTTGTATGTCAATGGGCATCCTAGGATTGTTGCAGGACATCAACGCAACTTGTGAATTATTTTGGACTCATTCAAAACGGCTTTTGTTGATAGCTTTTGACTATGGCTGTTGACTGAAATGAATATGGTAGCGGTTGTTAGGTTGTTAGCTTTTGGGTGGGTTCTTTTGGGCTGAATCTTATATCTTATAGTTATGTTTTTTGAATTGTGACATGTTCGCGAGAGGCAATACGTAAAGAACAATAGTCTCATACGATTTTGACCGGTATAACTGAACTTGGTATAGTTTATACTATAATTTACCTGTAGACCTTACTTTGAAAAAAATACAATGTTTAACGATTAGTTACTATAGAAATAGAAGCTAAAGTCTAATAAGTCTAAACGTACTCGGTCTTTAGTCGAGGTATTCAATTAAAAAATAAAGAAAAAGAGAGAATAAAAAAAATTTGTATATCTATGAATAATACAAAGGAAAAAAGACATACTAAGAAGTCTTTGTGTTTAACATAGTTTCTAGCTTTTGGAAGCTAGAAGTTTAAAATTAAAAGCTAGGGCCTTTGTCTTATATGGTCTTTTCTTTTCAGCTTCTAAAAACTGTTTTTTCATCTTTTTTTTATAGTAACTAGCTTTGCAACAGAGCGTCTTTTTAAGACGTGGTTTATAAGTTGATTATAGTACACACTATAACGATTTCATTTATATCGGCTAAAATCGCACGTGAGTTTCTGTTAGTCCGTACTTTCTCTCACGAACAGACCAATACTTATAAACCAAAGTCAAAAAAAGTGATGCATAAGTTGGTATTCCTAGTCCTTTTTACCTATTTTTGTGCTGTTGGAACTATCTTGACGCCCAATGTTGGTCTTTTTCATGATCTCTGTGTTGGTTATGGTATTGAAAATGTTTTCAGAAAACATGACCGGTGCCTAATGGTATGTGCAAACATGAGCTCTGTGTCTAATGGCAAAATGTTTCAGAAAACATGACCGATGATGCCTTAATGGCAAAACGGCAAATCATCGGGTTTCAACACGCTTCCCTTTCCCCAGCCTCGTCGTTGGTACGTGCAACTGCAAGGTGCAACGGTTGACGATGGCCGGTTCACTGCAATGGTTGGGACTGACAGATTACTTCCGAAAACTGATTGACAAAGATACACGGCTCAAATTCCTCATTGACATAGACGGATGCAGAAATCAAGTTTAAGTAGCAAGTTTTAAATAGTTGTTAAAATTAAGAAAAACCTGTTACGACATAGGCTCAAACATTGCACCAAGAGTATATGTTAAGTTATTGCAACACCCTTATATTGGTTAATTGGATTACTAGAATTGCTCAACCAAGCACTAACCAACCATAGATTCTCCTCCTTGGTCCAATTACTAAAGGTGGCTCCTTTTCTCTTCCTCTATTGTTATAGCTCCATTTCTCAATATTCATTGGTTCTTCTTGTGTTGGTTGTGCATCAAACATCCGAGACGTTGAATTTAAAACGTGCGGAGTGACTACAACTCCAACCAAGATGGTTGGATCAACTAGGGATGACGGCTGGTTGGTTGTAGCTCCGTCGAACTTTCGTTCTCCTATTTTAGGCTTTAGGCTTTTCATTTTTGGTTTATCTAAAAGTCAGAACAAACGAGATGGTTTTTGAAGTAGAATCAGCATAAGGATTTTCGAGTCTAAAACCTCGTACCGTCTGTGTTAGCACCTCTATCATTTGCTATCATCTCAAAAAACAGATAAAAGTCATCGTCGTAGTTTAAAAGAACAGAGCCTCAATATGTAGAATACCTAAAATTAACTTGGTATATAACACCGCGAAAGGTTTTATATTATGGCAAGGCCTGGCAACCATGGAAGTACGGAATGAAAAAGATTTGTTTAATGAAAATGTTAACCATGTTGTGATAGTGGCAAATTAATGGGACGTTGAGATAGTGGAACATTATAAAAGTATTGGTCGTTTGCATATTTTAGGTCTTGGCATGAGTATAAATAATCTAGCAAATTTAAACTTTGTGAGAGATGGTAGTTCATGTTTTGATGTTTTGGTGATTAAAATGTTGTGTATGCAATTAGATGTTGCTGCATCTTGTATGACCTTATATAGTCATGTGTATTTAACGACTACCCGCGGCATTAGATTGTAAATGTATGTTAAGATACACACACATACTAATCAGCGCCTATGCGCAGAATAAGCGTGCGCCCTCGAATCAATAAGCAAGTTGTCCCACCAACCCACCTTATGAACAGTTACTAATAAAGTTGTAGCAATTGTTAAATATGGCAAAGTTACTATCACTTGCATATGAAGTTATCGTTGAAATTGCATGAAGTTACTTATAATTCTGCGCATGTTAGACCCCTACTAATGGAGCGATAACGTTTGTTAATTTATGAAAAGTTACTATCATACGCACATCAAGTTATCATCCGTAATGCATGAAGTTATTTACAGTTCTCATATGTATAGTATCGTTGTTGCCATAACCACCATCCGCTAATTACGTCCGCTAATCTATGGCATTAATTATAGACGGTTATAGAATAAGCGCACCGGCTACAAAATGGTGGTAATTTCATATTGTATAGGTGGTAACTTTACGCATACAGGCTAATAATTTTTTCTCCGAATGATGTTGACCGCATCGGTTACAAATGGTGATAACTTCATATTGTATAGATAGTAACTTGATGTGTGTACGCTAATAATTTTTCTCTCGAATGATGTTGACCACACCGACTGCAGATGGTCATAACTTTAGGTTGTATAGATGGTAACTTGATAAATGGACACTAGTAACTTTTCTCTCGAATGATGTTGACCACACCGGCTGCAGATGGTCATAACTCCATGTTGTATAGATGATAATTTTATGCATGAAGAATAGTAACTTCCTATGTATCGAAGATACCTTATCTGACAGTAACTTGAAGAGGGCAAGGTAATAATGTTTTGCAAATTGGGAAAACTTCAGTTATTGTCAATCCTGTTATGCATGAATCGCGGTGAGCTAATAACTCCTGCTTTATTTGGTGGTAGTTTTCATATTGCAATAGTAGTAAAGTTACTACCGATTGCATTACGCACGAACCGCACCTCCAGCCAGGTCGCGCGCACATTGTGACCTGCGCGTAGCGTGCACGCACACGCTGGATAGCACATCCATATGTGTGTGTGTGTGTATTCTCGCTAGCTGCATGCTCTAGGACTGGATGCGACTCTAGGTGGAAAATGCTCATAGTTTGTTGTATACATTGTTAGGAAGAAGCCTTTTAAGATGCTTATCTCATCTTATCAAGATTATTATCATTACCATTAGAGATGCTTTTGCGACTTATAACAGAGCTCTTTAATAGTTTCTTGTCATCCTTGACAAAAAAATATAGAGGCTTCTTCCTTGCAGCTAGCCGCATGAGGTGGAAGTCGCAGTAGATGTCCCTCGATCGGGGAGAGAGGAGAAGAAAGTATGAGTGGATAGCAACCACCCATGCGTCTTCATGAGAGTAGTCTCATCCGCATGTCATGAATCCATATGGTGTCGGTGACTTATGAACACTAAGGACACGTGCATTGTAGGAGATAGATTTTCCATACCACAACCACATCAATCAGATGCTAAGATTGTTTTTTCTCTTCAATGTTTAGCTCCTATTTTCTCTTAAATAGGTGAGACCCACCATATATTTAATTAAAAAGAAAAAAAGAAAAAACCACTTCTTCCCCACACCACCATGTCTCTTGTTTCTCTCACCTTCCCTAAATTGACTCGTCACTGTCGCCACCGATTTTGCCAGATCTGACAAGCTCCTTCACCGCTGGTCACCGCTAAAATACTCCTCTCAACTATTTCTATCAAATCCCCTAGCTAGACTGAGCCACTATGCCTTAAATCCATGTCTCCATAAAAGACATGCGCCCAACAGAAGCATGACCGTGGCGGCAAAGGTAGAAGCGGTGACCTCAGAGGTGCACAATGACATGAAGCGACTATGTAGCTTCCATGGCCTCCACGTGCGGCTCCATAGCGGTGGCAGCAATGATAGCTCCAATGGCGTTGACAAGTGGACCCATTTTAATTATTTTATTTGTTAGAGTTGAATCCTCGATTTGATCCGACTCTAAGAATAATTAGACTCAATTTTTTAAAACTATACGTAGGCTTTGGCTTTCATTTCTACAGTAACTCGCCGTTAAATAGTGTATTTTTTCAAAAAAGGATTTATAGGTAAATTGTAGTATAAACCAAGATTCAAGAAAGCGTTAGGCGCTAGACGGGTGGTGGCCCGACACTTAGCGCCTAGATGGACTAGGCAGCACCCAGGCGGTTGGCTTGACTGCAGTGCAGATAAGCCCACAACAGAAAGAATATGATGAATTAGCAAGTATCAGGCATCAAATTGAGTAAGATGGAAGAAAAATTACCTGAAGAAGCAAGACATGGGCGATTTGATGTAGTCATGTATATTATCTCCCATCTAAGAGCTTGATGTAAATATGTACGTAATCAAATAATGATGTATACCTACATATTTAATCAATAATGAGTTATTTTGCTACTGTGTGAGAAAAATATATGAATGATTGATGAATGAATGAAAGTATGAAACATATCATAAGTTCATAACATGACAGTGCCAACTTCACATAGTCCCATTCTCACACAATAAGATATAGAGCCACATATATGTTAGTGATATGCCCTAGAGGCAACATGGAGATGTTGTATATATCACATACTATGTTTATGATACATTACTTTGTTTCTTGGAATAGACATCATCATTATTGATCAATGAGTATGTGACTTATTCATGAGACTCTTAAATACTAAAATGTTGCTATTTCTAAATGATCCCTGATCGTATATCATATGAGGAACAAATATGATTCAAAGACAAAGATTAGCATATGTATTGATTGATGATCATGTCTCATGGATCATGGTATGGTGATACCAAATCAATAATATGGACATGTGTTAGTGAACATATGTTGGATAGACCTGCCATGAGACACTGCAGAGATTCCATGTGTCATCGCTTGGTCTCGAGTAGTGTTTATGTAGAATCCTTAGACTTGAGATCATCATGGTTCCCAACATGAGTAGTAGCTTATTTTGGGACTACTAAACACTACTCCGTGAATCGGGTAGTCATAAAAGTAGTCTTCGGATTTGCCATGAAACATGTAGTGGGATGTGAATGATCAAGATAGAATTTGCCCCTCCTTATGGGAGAGATATCTCTGGGCCCCTCGATGTAATGGATTATGAAAGTGCATAGCCATGCCAAGGTGATTGAGGAGTCAATCACAAGTTTATAATCCATCACGGAATCGAGAGAGTGATTGAGCTATTAAGAGGATGACACAGGTCTCGCCTTGAGCTCAATCTATATCGTGAGGCAAAGGGATTCGTACATGAGAGAACATTACAGTTCAATTGATATGATCTTTACATATACTTTGGGGTTAATATGTCTTACTAGAGGCCGCTATTAACAGGTGTGATCGGAAATGCGTTTCCGGGTCACGACCAAGTATACGTGAACCTACAGGGTCGCACGCTTAACGGGTTGGAACACTGATTCGAATATGATTTGGATATGGGCTCAATTCGGATAAAGATCCGAATAGACTCCTAATGGGCCTTGGTCCGCAAGGCCCACGTGAGGAGGTCTATATATGGAGGCGAGGGGCCGAGGATTCGTCCTGTTAACATCTAGCAAAACCTAGCCGCCACCTCCGAGCCAAACCCTAGTCGCCACGAGTGCTAGTACACTCGCGATCGGCGCCCGGCCCGGACGTGTGGATACCGGTGGAGGCGCCGCTCGTTGCGTTGTTGATCGGCGTGCGTGGAGGAGACGATCCGTTCGGGACGATCGGCTACTTCCACTACTACCTCGACGCGTGATTGGATCGGTTTCCAATTCTTCTTCCATCGCACGCGCGTCTAAGTGGTAACGATCCATGATCCTTCCTTAGCATGATGTTCTTGGGTGCGCGGTAGAAAAGTTTTGTTTTCTGCTTCCGTAGCCTACGCGTATTCCTTTAGACATAGATATAGTCTTAGACTTGCAGAAGTAAACAAAATGCTAAATTACTAATAGAGTTTATGATGAATTGCTAAGATGACTGAATCTATCAATCATGAGTTAGTGTCTTCGTCAGAATTCCTCTTAAGGATGCTTGAACTTGTTGCACCTCTGAAAGCAACGAATGACATCTTGACAAAATGACAAACGAAGTAAGTACAAAAATTAGAAAGCTAGAAAATGTTCAAGCACAATGTCATCACCACACCCTATTTTCTCATCTAATTTCACTACTACCGCATCCCACCAGCAGAGAGGGGAGAGGGGAGAAGAGAGGGAAGAGAGGAAGGTGGCAACGCGGGAGAAGAGAGGGGATAGGGGACGACAACGGCGTGGGAGAAGAGAGGGGAAGGTGGTGGCGCGGGAGGGTGGCAACGCGGGAGAAGAAAGGGGAGAGGGGAAGGCGGCGGCGTAGGAGGGCTGTAGAGTGGGATAAGAGAGGGAATAGGGCAAGGTGGTGGCGTAGGAGAAGAGAGGGGAGATCGGCGACATCGGAGAGGTCGAATCGGTGGCGAGGGAGGCCGAACCCTAGCGTGACGCAAACAATCCACAATGTGGTCGGGGCGTCGGGCGCTGTCCTTCTTATCTCCCGCCTCGGTGCCCGCCTCATGCTGCCTCGTCTACAGCCACCGATGACCGACTTTGACCGTCCAACCGGTCCAAGGTGGTTGTTCCGCCTAGCTCACTGCCTGGGTGTAAATCCCAGCGGCAGTGCTGCGACTATCGCCTAGGCGGTGCCTAGCTCTGATTTCTTGAACCTTGGGTACAAGCTATACCGAATTCAACTGTACTGGTCAAAATCACATGTGACTAATTTTCTCTGCATATTGCCTCTCACGAATAAGCCAGAATCTAAAATCATAGCCATAAGTTATAAACATCAGTATAAGAAAACCATCCTTAGATTCAAATTAATGAGACCAAGAAATTTCTTAGCCCCTCCTGTTTAGCTCATATTGCGTATACACAAAATAAGGATTTCGAAGAGACTGTGATAGGTAGGGATGGAAACGAGCAGAGCCGGCTCGAGCCAGACTCGGCCGAGCTCGCACCGAGCCGAGCCATGGCTCGGCTCGGCTCATTTAGAAATCGATCTAGAATGCAGGCTCAGCTCGCCTCATTTAGAAATCGAGCTAGAATGCGGCTCAGCTCGGGCTCGACAGGTGGCTCGAGCCGACTCACGAGCTTGAGTAGAGGCTCGTGAGGAAGTCGATGGCGGACGCCGGAGGACGCGGAGGGGGCCGGGGCCGCGGATGGCGCGGAGTCACCACCTGCGGCTGCGGCGGGAATCACCATGGAGGAGGAGGAGGCGGTGGTGGGGGGGTGGGGAGGGAGGAGGCGGTGGGGGGTGGGGGTGGGGCAGGGGAGCGGGGAGCGAGGAGGCGGTGGTGGGGGCGGGGAGGGAGGCGGCAACGGCCGCGGGGCTGGGGTGTGGGGAGGGAGGAGGCGACGGGGGGTGCGGGGAGGAGGCGGCGACGGTGGGGATAGGGACGGGGGAGCGGGGGAGCGGGGAGGGAGGTGGGTGGGGCCGCGGGGGAGTGGGCTGCAGGCGGAGCGAGCGAGGTAGGCAATGTCTATATATATATATGCTCGGCTCGTTCGGGCTCGCGAATCGCTCATGAGCGGTTCAGGCTTGGTTTGTTAGTGAGCCAAGCTAAATCTTAGATTTAGCTCGTTGGGGAAATTTTAAGCTCAAATCAAGTCGACTACAAACTCAAATAATTTACGAGTCTTAACTTTTTGTTCAGCCCTAGTGATAGCCGAAAGGTGCAGCGTGAATGCGTGATACGCAGCAGGCGGCCACCCCACCCATCGAAAGGAAACCATTTTTTCGCCACGGCCTCTCCACCCCAGCCACTCCCGCCCGCCTCGAGAGAACCGCGCGCCGATTTCCCTTTCCCCCAAAGCCGACCGCTCGTCTCGTTTCCTCGCACCAAAGCACCAAAACCTCGCGAAGCCGCGCCGCGAGACGAGTCTTCCCGTGCGCACCACCACCGCCTCTTCCTCCCCTCGCCTCTCCGGCTGCTCGGTGGTGACGCCAAGACCCTAGGGGTGCCACGAAGCGAGGTCAGAGGAAGCAAGGACGCCCAACCCTAGGGGGGGCCCTCACCCCCCCGCCACACCCACACCCACACACATTAATCGCGCCAAGAATCGACGAATCTCGAATCTTGCCGTGCTCCGGGGCAGGAAAGATCCGGCCTTTTCCTGGCAGGAGATGGTGAGTTCTCGGTTCGTCGCGTCCGGTTTCCTCCGCGGGTTCTTGATTCGATGTGGAAGGGCTTCCCTTCCCGTCGTCGTTCTTGGCTGAGTCTTTCCCTTCTTGGCTTCTTGTGGCGCAGTCGTCGGACATCAGGAAATGGTTCCTGAAGCAGCACGACAAGAATGCTGGTGCGGCGGCAAAGAAGCCTGCGCTCAGCATTCCGGAGAAGCTGGCGCCATCTTCGGTAGAATGCCTATCCCATCGTTGCTGGTTCTGTCCTTTTTTTTGTGATTTTTGAATTCTTCCAGTTGTTGATGAGTTTGTGTTCTTGAGAGATATCTGTATAATCCATGGTATAGCGAATTGGCTCAGCAAATCAATTATGGTAAACGGTACCTAATTTTTAATCCTGTGGCAATTCATAACCCTCCCGCTTATTAAAAATGTAAAATTTTCGTGCAAATCATTGATAATATCCCTGACATTTGCAAACTATGCAAAGGTACTAGATTTAGTTTTGGTATATAATATAAGATGATAAAGCAGTAAAGCACACGAATTACTTCCAATATTTTATGTTTTGTTGTGCACCATGAGTCTAAAATATAAGCACTCTGATTTTAAGTTGGTTTACAGCTGTTGTACAACCCCGGTTAGTTGGACATGCTTACTGCCATTCTTCTGTTGCTTCCATTGGCCTACATGATTTGACCTTATGAAATTTTCTTACGTTATTAGTACTAATCCAAATACTGGATCATGCAGCCACCTGGTGATCAAGATCCTTCAACTAGAAGGAAATCAAGCAAGTACTTTGCATCCAAAACAGAAAAAGATCCAAATGTCAAAGAGGAAGATGCCAGCGTAGGAAAAAGTACTGAGAAGAGTTTGTCTCAAAGAAAACTTCAGAAAAACAGTGATGAACTCGAGGATGACCTCAAGTCTTTGCCAACAAAGAAACTCCATAAGGACGAAGACGACGGCAATGACTTTGTGGCACCTTCAAAAAGGAAAACTCCAGTGAAGCCACCACCATCAAAGAAGTTGAAGGGTGCATCTAATGCTGAAGCCCCTGGAAAGACTAGTGGTCTTGATAATGATGGTGAGGAGGAAGACAGGATGGATGAAGATGCGAAGACCCCTTCCAAAGCAGCTGGAAGGGGAATGGGAAGGGGGAGGGGAAGGGGAGGAAGAGGAAGAGGATCTGGATCTGCCCAGGGAAAGACTATTGGTCTTGATGATGATGGTGAGGAGGACAGGATGGATCAAGATGCCAAGACCCCTTCCAAAGCAGCTGGAAGGGGAAGGGGAGGAAGAGGAGCAGGAGCAGCCCCTGGGGGGCGAGGGAGAGGAGGGGGTGGGAGAGGTTTCATGAATTTTGGTGAAAGGAAGGATCCTCCTCACAAAGGGGAGAAGGTAACTTCATTCTTTTAGTCACAATTTGCTGAAAAATTCAATCCTAAACTGTTTATTTCGTGTTCTGTAGGAAGTCCCAGAGGGGGGCCCTGACTGTTTAGCTGGTCTGACGTTTGTCATAAGTGGCACTCTTGACAGGTGCTTGTTACTGTCTTCATTCATTGCTATTTAGTGGTTTTTTTCTATGATCTAAAGAATTAGCTTTGGATAGTATCACATGGAAGTTAACAATCCACGTACTTGAACTATAAGAAAGTTTAGGGGTAGTGTTTTAGGCGCTCGGCTTAGTTGACAGGTTGTACGGCTTAGGGTTTTAGCATTGTAGGTCTTCAAGACTATTGTCTCTTTGACTTTGAAGGAGGTTTCATTCCTAGGCTACCTCAATTTGTTTGGGACAAATGGCTTTTATTATTGTATCGTGTAACGGCCAATGCACATAATTGAGGATTAATTTAGTACTTTCAACTTTCCTGGTTGAGATGAATAGATGATACTGCCAGTAAACCATCAAAGTTTCTGTACACTTGCAGTCTTGAACGTGAGGAAGCGACTGATCTTATTAAGCGTTATGGAGGCCGCGTGACTAGCTCTATTAGTAAAAAGACGGTATGGTAGTACTATAATACTTTATGCTGGAAGTGTTAATGGCCTTTGTTTTTGCTGACATCGCTTGTTGACAGAGTTACCTATTGGCTGATGAAGACATTGGAGGAGTGAAATCTAACAAAGCAAAAGAACTAGGGTATCACATGCTAGTTTTATTTTAAAAAGGAATAAAGGATAATGTAAGTTTGTTTTAATTGCCATTTCTTCATACATTCTCACTTATTGCAGCGTCTCGTTCTTGACTGAAGATGGTTTATTCGATATGATCCGGAAATCAAAGCCTGCAAAGGTTCCTGTAGGCAAACATCAAAGCAACAACAATTCGGAAAAGCTGCAAAAATCACAGACAAAGAGCTCTCCAGTTAAAGTTGAAAGAAGAGGTAACTAGAAACTTCTAAATTGTAGTGCTTCTATAGTTGGATAGCATGTGCAGAATCCTGGTTAGCATAATCTAAATATCTAATGCTTTGTTTGTATTGTGAAAGCTGCATGAATCTGAGACATGATTCAGGTGTTCTTTGTGTCTTCTCACTTTTACCATTGTGGATGTTAGCTTGATCCTACAATTATTGTATCCATTGTTATGTTCACATCCTCTGGTTACTCAAGTCTTATTTTGATTTATTTTCTCGATCGTACCATTTCTCATGTTGTTTATGCTTATGTATATCTTGTTTTTTGAATTTTCAGGTGGTGATCAAGTCAGTGCTGTTGGCAATATTATTGCTTCAAAGAGTAATAAAGAAAGTGCCCCCACTGACAAACAAAAAGCCAAGATCGTTGACCGTGGTTCTTTGCAATGGACAGAAAAGTATCGGCCAAAATTTCCAAATGACATAGTTGGCAATCAATCAATGGTCAGTGGTCCTGCCTGTGGTTATGTTGGTTAGATACACCTATGCACAAGTAACTTTGTATGAACTTCTATATATAGGTTAAACAACTTCATGATTGGTTGAAAAGTTGGGATGAGCAATTCCTTCATTCTGGCCAAAAGGGTAAGGGAAAGAAGCAGGCTGATGGTGGAGCTAAAAAGGCTGTATTGTTGAGTGGACCTCCAGGTATTGGTAAGACTACAACCGCAAAAGTTGTCAGTCAGATGCTTGGATTGCAGGCCATTGAGGTGCTTTTACATTCTTGCATATTGTACTTGTTTGAATTCTGTTTATTCCTTTTTTAACCTTTTGAGGCATAAGTTCAAATGAATAATATTCATAACAGGTCAATGCAAGTGATAGCCGCGGTAAAGCAGACTCCAAGATTGAGAAAGGTGTTGGCGGGAGTACATCAAATTCTATCAAAGAGCTTATCAGCAATGTGACTCTGAATTATAGTGACAACCGGTCAGTATTGCTGGAAGTTTCATGAACGTTTCGAACTTGTGACTTTATTTTATTGTATATTAATTTGGTAACGATTCCACAGGTCAAAACAGCCTAAAGCTGTACTAATCATGGACGAAGTTGACGGTATGTCTGCTGGAGATAGAGGTGGTGTTGCTGATCTTATTGCTAGCATCAAGATATCCAAGATCCCTATAATTTGCATTTGTAATGACCGTTATAGCCAAAAATTGAAGAGCCTTGTAAATTACTGCTTGCTGCTCAACTTCAGAAAACCAACAAAGCAACAGGTTATCTCTTGCCACATTCAATTCTAATGATCTCTAGAATTACTAGTTTTTCTACTGCAGCCTGTTGGTCTCAGTGCTGACTGTGACAACTGACATGCTGTTCTTAATTTCTTGCTACTTCTAGGCAGGTGCAATGTAGTTAACCTTCTGCTACTCATTTTATCAAGGATAAAAGTCCTTTTTGTTTAATGTCTTTCTGAACATGAAAAACATGATTATCCACAAGGTTGATCAAGGTAACTGTAGTAGATACTGTAGACTTCACAACCAACACTGCTATTCACGTACAAATGTGCAATAGTACCTAATTGCTAGAAAGGAACTTTGTTGAGGGGGAAAACCTTACTTCCAGCATGTTGGCTGCTAAGTTCTTCCTGGTTTAACTTTCCCATCTCCTTGCACTGTATATTTTACCGTTACATGATTGTTAAGGGGAAGAATTAGCTCTTTGTACATATGACCCAAGTTTGTATTTTGGGGTTGTTTCTAACTTCTATTATACTCAACAGATGGGTAAGAGGTTGATGGAAATTGCCAAAAAGGAAGGTCTTCAAGCTCAAGAGGTGTGCTCAATGACTTTTAGAGTTCTGTTCTTCTATCTTTCATCAAAACTTTGAAAAAAGAACATAAAGAATATCGCAATGAAAACAAAAGTAAAACCGCATATAGTTGTTTTCCTTGTGTTTTTAACATTATTTCCCCCCCTTTTTTTTCATTACATGGACTTTTCAGGTTCTGTTACTAATATATGGTTTCCTCATCTTCTAGAATGCAATGGAAGAGCTTGCAGAAAGAGTACATGGGGATATTCGCATGGCACTCAACCATTTGCAATATATGAGCCTCTCCCATTCTGTGGTCAAATATGACGATATAAGAGAGCGACTTAATAGTAGTGCAAAAGATGAAGATATTTCTCCGTTTACGGCTGTTGACAAGTATTCTCCATTCTTTAGTTCTATGGAGTTCTAATTCTCTATTTTTCTTGTTAGTCTTTCTAGGATCTACATGTTTTTATTGATTAATATGCGTGGTTAAATGTACAGATGGGAAGGACGGGAGTTTATGCTATTTCAATTTTGTATTCATTATATTAAGATTTTATGTTGATTATTCAACCAAGTTTCATTGTTTTTTACTGTGTTACCCATTTAAAAGGCACATGATAATCTTCAATTGATGGTTTCATTCATTGCTACACAATTTTAAGAGAAAAGTTTGTACCTGCACTAGGTGGCAGCCCTAGAGATTTTGGTGATTTTAGGAAAAAAAAGTTTGGTGGCCTTTCGTAAGGGCTAACATTTAATTGTCAACTAGCGTAGATACTCCACAATGTTCATACTTCACTTGGAAATTGGAACTGTTTTGCCCCCATCAAACTGTTAGTTCACTCTTACTTAGCTTTTAGCTTTAACTGGGACTTAAGGACATTCAATACTGCTTTTTTTTCACTTATTTGCAAACTCCCTGCTGTCAAATTAAATGCTAGTGGGGAGTTCCAAAATAAAAAGAAAAATAAATAAATGTTAGTAGGGTTATAGTTACATGAATTTTTGGATGACTTTGCAATGCAAGTGTTGGTCTGTCCTATTGCCTACTGCCTTTATATTCTTCATGTGTATTAATTCAACTTTCAGGCTTTTTGGTTTCAATGGTGGGAGATTACGGATGGATGAGAGAATTGATTTGAGCATGAGCGATCCTGATTTAGTTCCCCTGATTATCCAGGTTTGGAATACTGCTGGTGCAACTTTGTTTTCGTCTAGTTTCATCTGTACAAATGCTAATAATTTTTATGTGTTGTGTGTCCTGAGATCTTTTTTGAGTACTACAGTACTTATATTAACAGCACGGTATCATGGCTTGCAACATAGTGTCATAGTTTAGTTAAATCTAAAACCTTATATGTGGAGTCAACTCCACAGCTTGAGTGATAGCCTAATGTTTTGTGCATCAGATAACTTAGTGTAAGGCATTCTTGACATCGAGCTGGTGGATGGGCCACTGTCGGGACAAGGCCAGAGACAGCACAGTGCGGACTGTGGCCGGTTTGACAACCGGGCTGAAAGTCTCGCCGAAGTCGACACCGGGTCACTGGGTGAATCCACGAAGAACCCAGCGCGCTTTATAGCGCTCCAGAGATCCATCAGCTAGAAGCTTGTGCTTGAAGATCCACTTCCCAGAGACGACGTTGGCGCCTGAGGGACGCGGCACCAAATCCCATGTGTGGTTCTGAAGAAGGGCAGCATATTCCTCCTCCATAGCTGCCCGCCAATTGGGGTCGGCAAGGGCGCTGCGGAAGGTCTTCGGGAGCGGCGAAAGGGCTGAGGCGTGGTATACAGCAGGAATGCGATACCCAGCCTTGGCCCGAGTCGTCATGGCATGCTGGTTCGTCACGGAGGGACAGGGACGGCGCTGCAGTATCAGAGCGGCAGGAATCGCACCGACGGCATCAGAGCAGTGCGGCGGAGCCGGATTGGCTGCAGATCCTGGAGAAGCAGTGGGCGCCGGTGGTGGTGCAGGCCGGCGTGAGTAGACGAAGCGGAACTCAGCCGCACGTGGCTGTGCAAGCGGTTGCGAGAGCGCGCCGCACGTGGTCGCGCGGGCTGCAGGCGCCGCCGCGCGCACGTGGTCGCGCGGCTGCGAGAGCGCCGAGCCGTGGGCTGAGAGGCGTCATCCAGCGCCGCCTCCGACAAGGGGAGGCAGGAAGGCGCTGCAGATGGAGGCGTCGAACCTGCGGGAAGCAAAGAGCGAGCCGGGCCTATGGGCAGCGGCACAAGATTAGTGAAGTCATCCAAAAATGAGAGGTCCGCCGGAGCCGGAGAGGCAGACTGAGTCGTGAAGGGAAAGCAATGTTCATCAAAAATGACATGCCGAGAAATAATGACCCGGTTCGAAGCGAGGTCAAGACACCGGTACCCTTTGTGATTGTCAGAATAGCCAAGGAAGATGCACAACGCGGAACGCGGAGCCAACTTGTGGGCGGCAGTGGCGGAAAGGTTAGGATAGCAAGCGCAACCAAAGACACGAAGATGATCGTGCACAGGCGTAGAGCCAAGAGGCTTGATGCGGGCGCGCCGTCGAGTGTCTTAGCGGTAGGATGTTGCGAGGTAGGTGGCGTGGTGCAAGGCCTCAACCCAAGACGAAGGCGCGCAACGGCTCGAAAAAGCAAGGAACGAATGACATCATTCAGAGAGCGAAGCATACGTTCAGCCTTGCCGTTTTGAGCGGAGGTGTAGGGACATGACATCCGGAGGTGGACGCCACGGCTGAGGAAGAACGTGCGGGCGCTAGAATTGTCGAACTCGCGGCCATTGTCGCACTGGACTGCTTTAATGGTGGTGCCAAACTGGGTGGAGACATAAGTAGAAAAGAATACCAGCATCGGAAGTCATGTGCGAGGTAGCCCCTGAGTCGAAGTACCAGTCCTGTTGCGGCTGCTGTTGCAACATCATGGTGTTGAAGGAGCGGGCGAGGTCCGCCTGGTTCCATCCTGGGGCAGCCCAAGGATTGAACCCTGGTGGTGGAGACGGTGCCCAGGCATTCGGTGCACCAGCCAGGAGAGCGTGCGGAGGGCTCGCTGGAAGTGCGCTCGGCGTGATCTCTGGGCGGTCCGGTGGGGATGGGCGCCAAGGGAGGACGGGGTCCATACATCTGTATGGAACCTGCCCATGGGTGGAGGTAGGAGGCTGGCACGCGCCTGGCGCTGTCACGCCGTGAGCGCAGCAGCCGGGCCGCCCACCCGCTTGCCGCCACGTTTGCCCCGCCGGTATCGGGCGAGCGCCGAATCGGCGGAACCGAGGTGGTGGAGGCGGTTGTGCGGCGTGGTGGCGCAGTAACCGGCGGCACGCGGCAGTCTTGCGCCACGAGCGCGATGGATGGCGCGGTCGAGCGATGCGCCTGGTTTAGTTCCTCTAGCAGCAGGTCGTTCCGGGCTTCCAGGAACGTGGGGAATGGACGACCGCGCTGGAGGTGGAGACCGATGGAGGCGAACTTCTCGTTGAGGCCGCGAATCAGGGTGAGGACGAGAGTGCGGTTGGGAACGTGCTCGCCGAGGTCCTTGAGGGCGTCCGCCATGCCCTTAAGGCGCCGGCAGTAGTCGGTGACAGAGAGGTCCCCCTGGACGAAGGTTCGAAACTCGGCGTTGAGGTGGAGGGCGCGTGTCTCCACGTTCCCCAGAAACTGGGACTCCACGGCCAGCCACACCGAGCGAGCGGAGGAGCGGGAACGAGGCACCATGTCGGACAGCTCGGGGGAGATGGCGCCGTACAGCCAAGACTTGACCACGCAGTCCATGCGCGTCCAGTCCGGGAAGGCGGGGTCGGGGTCGTCTTGAAGGACATGGTCCTCGAAAGCGAACTTCCCCAAGGCGAGGAGGAACAGCTCGCGCCACCTGGTGTACTGACTGGAGGAGAGCTCGAGGACGATCGGCACGAGAGTGCGGATGTTCTGGACGCCGACGGCCTGCGAATGAAGGTTGGCGAGGACAGCAGCTTCATGGAGAAGCAGGGCGTCGTGGAGGGGGGGGAGGGTGCGCTGTGTCTCGGTGAGGCGCGCGCGAGGCCTCAGCCTCAGCCCGCGCAGCAGCCGCGCGTGCGCGAGCGGCGCGCTCACGCTCCTCAGCCGCGAGCCGCTCCGCAGTGGCGGCCTCTACTTCCCGTTCCGCGGCGGCGACGCGCTCAAGGGCAGCGGCACGCGCCTGGGAGGCACGCTCGCGCTCGCGGTCAGCGGCGGCGGCGCGCTCGCTCTCAGAGAGAGAGGCAGGAGCGGTGGCCGGCATGATGACAACCAGAGGGAGGAGATGGCGCAGGGGTGCGCCTAGGCAGCGGAAGAATGGACGGAAGAAATCCGGGCGTCTGATACCATGTAAGATTAGGCAAAGGGAATGGTAGATTGATTATGAGAGATATGGTGTTAAACATATATATAGGCAAGGATGGCCGAGGGTTTATAGAAATAGAACCAATCAGTGGAGATCCTTGCCTAATATAGATCAATCTATCTATCCTAGCCATATAGGCACTAGGCCCAAATATAGACGAGCAGGCCCAAAGAGGGGCTGCCGTACCCTCTGTCTAACACTTAGTAATTCTATATCGGTAAATGTGAAGGCATACACATTTCATCATCAATGCTATATTGATATATTCCAACTTTGCCTTTGATGACACCATTCTCCTTGAAAGCCAGGATGCTAGCCTTCATATTTTCTATGCAATCCGGCTATTATATGAAGAAAAATCCAGCTCTTTGTTGCTGTGCTAATATTTGGCCGAATCGGTGTTTATTGTAAGTGTGTAAAAATGCATGCTTCAGGGCTGCTTCCTATGAGCTTTTTTTCCATTGTTGTGATCACAGTTCAATATTTTCATTTCTATTCATTAGAGGTTAGTATTACATGATGCATCCAAATTCTACTCATTCTTTTTTCCCCTTTCTGTTCTTTCTTGTTTCCCCTTTCTGTTCTTTCTTGCTTCATATGTCTTGCAAATCGATATGCCTGATTAAATTCACATGCCAACATGTGCCCATTATAGGAAAATTATATCAATTATCGGCCTAACACTGTTGGGAAGGATGACAGTGGAGTTAAAAGAATGAATTTTCTTGCCCATGCTGCTGAGTCTATAGCGGACGGTGATATTGTTAATGTACAAATAAGAAGATATCGACAGTGGCAGCTGTCCCAAGCCGCATGTTTTGCTTCATCTATAGTACCGTAAGTACATTGATTATTCAAATGTGCTAACCTGGTTTACTAATCTCTTCCACGTTTTTTCAGTGCTGCATTGATGCATGGGAATAGAGAAATCCTTGAAGCAGTAAAGTTCAAACTTTAACTATCAATTACTTTTATTGTCTAGTTTGCTTATGGTGATTGTGCTAAATTTTGAGTTGGATAATAAATTTGCAGGGTGAACGAAACTTTAATAGGTTTGGTGGATGGTTGGGCAAATACTCAACTACTAATAAAAACATAAGGCTACTAGAAGATGTCCATAGTCATATTCTTGCCTCCCAGCAAGCAAACATGGACAGGTGATTACTTTTACATATTCTTGACTTTTATCCTGCTGTTTCTCTGGTCTTCTGCAGCTTCTGTTTTTGTTGTTCACATTTTCTGATGCATTATTTAAATGGTGGTAAAGCGAGGTTGCTTGCTTGTTTTCTTATCTGGTCATTTCCTGTCATGAGCATTGAGCAATATTAAAACTTTTGACCAGACTCCATAAGTTTGGAGAAACTGAGCTATCTTTTCTAGTTTAGCTAAGTATTTGAATTTTTTTGATCTTTGTGTTGATAATGAGCTGAAATAAATTTGGCATAATAGATTATAGATGTAAACCACTATAAGTCTAGACATGTCATGCTCTGGATTTTCATTTGAGGGTACCAATTTGACTATCTAGGCTGAATTCACTCTGGTTAAGCCGAATGGATTTATGGCCAGTCCACACACATTTCATGTTATTCTCTGAATGGAACACATTGTTTCACATCACCATTTTGGATGAAAGAAGAAAAGCATAACTCAGTGTTTTGGGTGGTGTGTTAGTCCAAAACCAGCTTGTTTCGTGCTGAATTCCGTTTGGTTAAGTTTGGGGGTTAGATTAAAAAACTGCTCCTACCCTGTTACCACCAGAAGTCATGTTCAACATTTGTACTTGAGGCCCTCCAGGACTGGGCCCAGGCTGGTTTTATTACCTTTTTTGATCCTACTAAATTCTTGTGCTAGCTTTTACTGCTCGTTAATGACTTTTGACTAGTTGCTTTAGCACTTGGAACCTGCAATCAAATGATATGGAACTTTCAGCATGATATAGAATAAAGACATTGACATCACCTTTCATATATGCTAGAAAAATAGACAGGCACTAAAATTTCCATGTAACTTATTTCAGTGGCCGGCTAACTATTAGTTGCTGGACATGTCATGCTCGTTACCTGATGTAACTAAACTTCTGAAAGGGTGCCCTTCACAGTGAGCAAATTAAACAGTCCTTACTTTGCTTAACCTGCCTGGATCGGATCTAAGATAAAAGGTTATTAAAAGATTATGATTTTCCATTTCAAAACCATGTAAGCTGAAGAAAGGAAAGAATCACCGTTGGTGTCTGAACTTTGGTGTGGGAAACATTGACCAAAACTCGTGCCTTTTTTGAATGGTGTTCAAACTTCTCTGCATGAGCATCATCTGATCTTTAAGAGGATTTGTGCTATGGATTATTGTGTGTCAAGTCTTATAATTGTTGAGAACTGCAGGGAGTCGTTGAGGCTGGATTATCTCACTCTTCTCTTGAGACAATTGACTGACCCACTGAAGACAATGCCTAAGGTATTTTTTTTTATCATGGTGTGATTTATGAATGAACTCCGTATTTTGTTGTATTCCATTATACTTGAACACTTCATGATGATGGATGTCCAGGACATTAGGCATTACAGAAACTGGCCCTAATACTTTGCTATGTATTTTTGGAATTTGGACTAGTCTTGAACTGTCACGAAACTAATGAAACATGATATCAAATTTTGTTCAAAACATCCACAGAAATAAGATCCATCGAAGTCTTCTATTCCAACTGCTGCACTGGTTCAAGCACACTGTTGCATATTGCCTGAACTGCATACTTTGACAGGACAACATTTTTTGTCTCTTCTTTTGTAATGCAGTAATTTTATAATACAATTCCCCATTTAGAAATTTTTATCTGAGCAATCTGCTGGCAATCTTATATTTGTAAATACACCCAGGATGAAGCTGTTCAAAAAGTGGTGGAGTTTCTGGATACCTACTCTTTAAGTCAGGAAGACTTTGACACGACTGTTGAATTATCCAAATTTAAGGTTGGTAATTATTCTGAAAGCAATCTGATTTTTATTCCATCTAATGTCATGTTCATTAATCAGCCATTGAATGGTAACAGTAGTTAAAACAATTGTGTTGAAAATGTTAATTCTAGATGGTAGGTTGTCTCTATCTCTATATGTTCCACTGTAGTACTGTACTAATGATGACTTTTGAATTGATTTTGAGAACGTGTTCTAGATGGTTGCCTGTTCAACTGTTGCATTTATCCTGTGTAGAGTGTACTCATAGTGCATTATGTGAACCATAAATATTTCTTGAGATCATCTTTGAAATTTGTATGTGATTGTGTGGATATGAAATCGAAGAAAACAAAAATCTTGCGATGGAAATAAGAAGAATACAGAGGCAAATATGAAATACAGTATAGATAGTGTGAAATCCACTTGTTTCTACTGTGGAACTTTTGTCACAACAATTGCATCATTAACTCCACAAGCTTATTGGTAAGCTTGCTTATGCCTCGGGGGTTATGCAGCCAATCAAAAAACCAGATTCATTTTGTTGTTGTTGTAATTCAATTCAGATCTATATAACTCAATTACTGCTGAAAATAATTTATTGGAAGCATTCAGGCAGGATGATCTCTTTGTTAAGTAAACTTGTTTCTCATAATTGGCCATGTCATCATTCCCTCATGGTGGTGCTGAAGACGTTTTTTGTTCTGTAGGGTCGTCCAAATCCTATGGATGGTATTCAACCAGCTGTTAAAAGTGCCTTGACAAAGGCATACAAACAAGGAAGTAGTTCTCGTGTTATTCGAGTAGCAGATCTACTAAATATCCCAGGCATGAAAAAACCTTTAAAGAAACGAGTGGCAGCAATCCTGGAGCCGGTGGAAGAGAGTTTGCCTGAAGAAAATGGAGTAGCATCAGCAGAAGGCGACGAAGAGGATTCTTCTGATGCTGAAAATAATGGTATGTGTTCTTTTTCAGTAAACGAATAAATCATCAGACAAGGACTTGTTTGAAAGGAGAAACAAAGTGCAGAAATAGAAAAGTGGACTTTAACTCGTGTAAATCTTGACTAATGTGTTGGGTATTAGATGCCATACCATCTTCATATACATATGTACTTTTGTTCTTTAATCTTCAGACATGCCATATAGGCCTATAGCCAGTTATGCCGCAAGTAGCGTCGGTATCCCAGTAGCATGCTGTTGGGAAATTGCCATTTTAGTATTAGAGTAATTTCCAGCACATTCAATCAATAATTTCATTTCCAGCGCATTCAATCAATAATTTCTATTCAGTCTGCATTGTTATTTAACCATCCGCTTTGTTTGTCTCTTTCAGACGAACTTGCGCCTGGTGGCTCGAAGCCAAAACTGGACTTGCAGAGTGATAAGAAGAAAGGTTCTCATACTTTTCCTTGTTGGGTATTCTAATTGCCAACCCCATCTCTCTATATACATGCATCCTAACTATTTGGTAATTTTGGTTTTATCCCAGGAATTCAAGTGCAGCTCGACCTGAAGAGCAACGGTAATGGCTCTAAGAAGGCGCCAACAGGTAGATCAAAAGCTTCTGGATCTGCTGGGAAGTCTGCTGGAGGCTCAGGTGGGAAGAGGAAGAGGTAACTGACCGCCGCCAGTTAGTCGGCGGCGAGTTTTGATGGATCCTTTGATATGTTGGAGCAGACTGAGGTTCAAAATTTTGCTTGTACATAAGTCCAATATCTTTGTAGGCTCTTAGGCAACGGTGTCTGCTCCAGATGCGTCTATGTTTTGTTACCTCCACCTGTATTGGCATTTAGCCAGTTTTCATCCCGACAATGTGAGAGAATCAACTGTTGTTTGCTCTCTTCTTTTGAGAACGCCTGTACCAAGACAAGATCACGAGCCATTGGCTTTCCCTCAATATAATGCAGTCTTTTTTTTTTTGCATGCTGATCTTCTTTACACCTTGTAAAATGTAATCTCGTCAGAAATTGCATGCTGATCTTCTTTACACCTTGTAAAATGTAATCTCGTCAGAAATCACACCGGTGTTAGTTGGATTGTTACAGATATTTTTAGGGATGTAAACGGGCGGGCGGGGAAGCCTCATGCTCGCCCGCCCACCCCGCCTGCTTAGCCTCGCGGGGAGGGGGATTGCCCTGTCTCTGGTCCCCGCAGGGATCCAACCCTTACGGGGTCCCCGTGGGGATTAAAAAAGATTAAATTTATTTTTTAAAAATAAAAATTTGATTTTATTTATTAATTTATAATTACTTAAGTATATTATTTTTAAAAATGTAGCTTTAAAATATATATTCTAACATATAAATTCAAATTTTAGTCTAAATATACAAGAAAAGAATATAATCTCTTATATTAAAAAACTATAATATATTATTAAATATTTTTATTTTTATCAGGTCCCTGTGGAGCCCTGCGGGGCGAGGATGATCCCGTCCCCACCCCGCTAGCTTCGCGGGGCCTCGCTCCTTTCCCCTCGCGGGGGGATATTACCCTCCGCCCCTGCCCCCTACGGGGATATTTTTCGTGGGGCTCCATCCCCACGGGGGAATTGCCATCCTTAGATATTTTATGGTTCGACAAACAAATAAGGTTATTTACAATAAAAGTTGATAACACACATTATAAATCTACGGTTGAATCTAATCTATACGGCGTATTGTTTGTGAGAGTGCAAGGTACCATAAAAAATCTCGAAAAGATCTCATCCCTACAGGCTACAACCTACTAAACACCCAGACGATAACCAACCTGAGGAGCGGATCGGATTGTCTGACGTAGAGGAGGAAAGTTATCGGTGACTTTTGACCTGCTCGATGCCGTCCATTCACATCCAACAGTTGATAAAAGCACCTTCCCCCGATAAAAGTACCGGGACGCAGCGCTGTTTTGGCGGGACTGCGCACCGCCGCGGAGCGTCCGCGCCGCCGCCGCCCCGGCTCCGCCCGTGTCCGCGCCGCCGTCTGCTGCCCCAGCTCCGCCCGTGTCCGCGCCGCCGCTGCCCCAGCTCCGCCCGCGTCCGCGCCGCCGGCCGCCCCGGCTCCGCCCGTGTCCGCGCCGCCGTCTGCTGCCCCAGCTCCGCCCGTGTCCGCGCCGCCGCTGCCCCAGCCTCTCCCGCGTCCACGCCGCCGGCCGCCCAGCTCCTGCCGCGCGCCCGCCCGCGCGGCCGCCTGCCCAGCTCCGCTCGCCTCCGCGCCGCCGCTGCCCCAGCCTCTCCCGCGTCCACGCCGCCGGCCGCCCAGCTCCTGCCGCGCGCCCGCCCGCGCGGCCGCCTGCCCAGCTCCGCTCGCCTCCGCGCCGCCGCTGCCCCAGCTCCCGCGCCGCCGCTTGCTGCAGCTTCCGCGTGGCTGCCTGCTCAGGTCCTCTCTGCTCAGGTTGTGCTTGTGCCATTGAATCTTAACTAGATTTTGAACAGAGAGGACCTGAGCAGGCAGCCACGCGGAAGCTGCAGCAAGCGGCGGCGCGGGAGCTGGGGCAGCGGCGGCGCGGAGGCGAGCGGAGCTGGGCAGGCGGCGGCGCGGGCGGGCGCGCGGCAGGAGCTGGGCGGCCGGCGGCGTGGACGCGGGAGAGGCTGGGGCAGCGGCGGCGCGGAGGCGAGCGGAGCTGGGCAGGCGGCCGCGCGGGCGGGCGCGCGGCAGGAGCTGGGCGGCCGGCGGCGTGGACGCGGGAGAGGCTGGGGCAGCGGCGGCGCGGAGGCGAGCGGAGCTGGGCAGGCGGCCGCGCGGGCGGGCGCGCGGCAGGAGCTGGGCGGCCGGCGGCGTGGACGCGGGAGAGGCTGGGGCAGCGGCGACGCGGACACGGGCGGAGCTGGGGCAGCAGACGGCGGCGCGGACACGGGCGGAGCCGGGGCGGCGGCGGCGCGGACGCTCCGCGGCGGTGCGCAGTCCCGCCAAAACAGCGCTGCGTCCCGGTACTTTTATCGGGGGAAGGTGCTTTTATCAATCGTTGGATGTGAATGGACAGCATCGAGCAGGTCAAAAGTCACCGATAACTTTCCTCCTCTACGTCAGACAATCCGATCCGCCTGAGGAGAAGCATCGCATGATGGCATCCCACGTTCCCCTGGGCCTGGACACACTCCACTCTCACTCTACACCCGCTCCTCTGTCCCTCGCAATCCCGCGAAGGAGATGCGACGTCGCATATTGGCATCCCAACGAGGGCGTCGCCGCCGCCGCCGTGTGCTGCTGCTGCTGGGACTGACCTTCGCCTTCTTCCTCGCCGTCCTCGCCATCCAGCGCTCCTCCTTCAGGACCTTCACTGCCCCAAGGCAGGCGCGGCGAGCAGGCTGGATCCGGACGCCGACGAGGTACGTGCGACCCCGACTCACTCGATCCTCCCCCCTCGCTTAACTCCACCGATCGTCCACCACTGAACCCCTAGATCAATTTGTGTCCGACTCACACGGTAGATGTGGAGACAGTGTCGTAGCTATGTGTTCTAATCATGCCCATCGAAACAAGATGTGGATTCAAAGATGCACGTGGATGGGAGTAACTTAGAAGAAATCCATTTGCATTTTGGACAAATCGGGGATTGGCATGTGTAGGATTTCATCCATCCATAATCCAATTAGGAAGATATCCACATGTACTAGAAATGCTAAAATTTGTTTCCCACTGAACTCACATACACCAATCATTTTCTTTCCAACTCAAATGACCAATCGGCTCCCACTGAACCTCTTGATCAATTTGTTTCTGACTCACACGGTAGTTGTGGAGATGATGTCGTAGCTATGTTCTACTCATGCCCATGGAAACAAAATGTCGATTCAACGATGCATGTGGATGGGAGTAACTTAGAAGAAACCTATTTGGATAATTGGGGATTTTCATCTGTAGGATACCATCCATCCGTAAAGGGATCAGGATCATACCCACACCCACACGTAGAAAGGCAAAAATGGTTCTACTCCAGTCGATGTTAGTTTAGAAGAAAGTAAAGTGGTGCTGAACTTTCCCGAGAAATAAAAGTTGCCACAGTTTTGCAACGCTTTGCCAGTTCTAGAGGTGTTAGTTTCGTTTCAGGTTTTAAAAATAAATTGTTTCCTTATGTATTCTACTATTCTTGCTTAGGGAGTGACATATTACTTGTTTTTTTTGAAGGATATAGATTACTTGCTTAGTCATTAGCAAGAAAGGTCAAGTAAACTTACTTGGCTTGGGTGCACATGTAAGTACGTGCTATGTGGTTGGTAGTATTGAGTGGATCAACTACTCATTGATGCCACCATATAGGCTTTCACTGGATGTTACTCCGGTGATCAAGTGACATGGCAGTTTGCACTTTGCTATCTGCCTTGCTGTGCACATGTGCCAAGGAAAGGTCATGGATGGTTCATTAACTTTCACGATTGTGAGAAGGCATTGTTTTGAAGAGATACGATGCTCGGGCATGTTTGGTTCCTTTGCCTAGCCTTGCTAGTGGGCAAGGCAATCCTTGCTAATGGAGGAGTGCCAATTTGACTCCCTCAAAAGCAAGGAAATTCTTCCCCAAAAGTAAGGTCAGACAAAGTAAACAAACATGTGTGGTGCCAATGATTCATTGCTATATAAACCAACCATTGTTCATTCGGAAAGTATAATGTGAAGCACGATAAAACATTAAATGACGATATTATCAAATTCAATAATTTTGTGGTTTTCTCTTGCTGGTTGCTTGGCAAGAGAAAAATTGCATAATTAGCCAAGGGATTGGCTTGATTAGTGCATGCGCACTATAGACCAATAGAATGGTCTACTCTATTGGTGCATGAAATGGTCTCTGCACTGATGGAAGTGCATATGTTGCACTATGGAAGTGCATATGTTGCTCCGAAAAGAGATCTTGTGGACTCAAATGCACGTGTGGTGCATGAATTAAGGCACTGGGCCTTGAGCATATGCACCATGCTTGGATGTCATCTCTCCATCTTGGATAGATGGCATAGCATGCATTTGTGATGGAAAGATATGCCATGGAATGTGAACATATGGAATATTTGGCACTGTTGATCTTGCAATTAAGCAAGACCAATACTTCTTCATGCGTGGGAATGCCCATGTGAACTAAAACTATTAACCACAGATTGTGGTTGCAAAAGAGATCTTTTGGCATGTGTTGGTTGCATATTATGCAACTTATCCTTTAACTCATATGTGGTCACTCTGACAATGTATAGAGAACTAGTGCGTGCAAGTCTTGTCTGTCTCGTTGTGAGAAGGCATTGTTTCGAAGAGATACACCACTTGGGCATGTTTGATTCCTTTGGCTAGCCTTGCTAATGGACAAGGCAATCCTTGCTAGTGGAGGAGTGCTAATTTGGCTCTCCCTCAAAAGCAAGGAAATCCTTGCACAAAAGTAAGGTTAGACAAGGGAACAAACATACCCGGTGGCAATGATTCATTGCTATATAAACCAACCATTGTTCATTCGGAAAATATCATGTGAAGCATGGTAAAACACTGAATGACAATATTATCAAATTCAATAATTTTGTGGTGTTCTCTTGCTGGTTGATTGGCAAGAGAAAGATTGCATAATTGGCCAAGGGATTGGCTAGATTAATGTGTGTCTTTACATGCGCACTATAGACCAATAGAATGGTCTACTCTATTTGTGCAAGAAATGGTCTCTGCACTGATGGAAGTGCATATGTTGCACTGAAAAGTGATCTCATGGACTCAAATGCACGTGTGGTGCATGAATTAAGGCACTCGGCCTTGAGCATATGCACCATACTTGGATGCCATCTCTCCATCTTGGATAGATGGCATAGCATTCATTTGTGGAAAGAAATATGACATAGAATGTGAACATATGGAATACTTGTCACTGTTGGTCATGCAATTAAGCAAGACCAATACTTCTTCATGCGTGGGGATGCCCACGTGAACTAAAACTACTAACCACAGTTGCAAAAGAGATCTTTTGGCATGTGTTGGTTGCATATAAGGCAACTGACCTTTAGCTCATATGTGGTCATTTCGACCATGTATAGAGAACCAGTGCAAGTCTTGTCTCTCTCTTGTAGACAGAGCAGCTCTGTAACTCCAATGGCTGGTTGGTGCATTGGCCAGTAAGCCACATGCGAGATGCATGTAAGAACATGCTAATGCAATGAAGAAACAGTGAGAGACAATGTTTCCATAGGAAACTGTCTAGCCCTTCTGTTAACATTGTATGATCTAGTACTAGATCAAAATCTGGCGGAGCCTTCTATGGAGGCACTCGCTTGGTGTATGAAACATCACGAGGAACGAGCCTCAGGTCCACTGGTTAATCACATTGGGTCTACACTGACTCAACACTGGATATCCTACGTCAACTGGATCTGCAGAGTGACAAAAAGAAAGGTTCTCATACTTTGCCTTGTTGGATATTATTGTCGTTGGTCGTATCTCTCTTTATAAGCTGAGCCGCCTAACAATTTGGCGACTTTGGTCCTACTCCCAGGGATTCAAGTGCAGCTGGACCTGAACAGCAACGGGAACCTCTCCACTGATAAGAAGGCGCCAGCTTGTGGATCAAGCGCTTCAGGGATTCAGGTGGGAAGATGAAGCGGTAATTGACTGCCGTCAGTCAGTCGGCGATGAGTTTCGATGAGGTAACTTCGCCTTGTTGGATGAGTTTCCCTCGATGTAATGCAGTTTTTTTTTTTTTGCATGCGACTTCAACTTTGAGAAATGTAATTGTACCGAGTTGCGGCTCAATGTATGTAGAAAGCCTTCGAAAGAGTGACATGCTTCAGGGATTATACTCATGCTCTAGCTGACATGAGTTCCAATCATGGCGGTTAGCTGTTCTAGCCGAGCTCTGATCGTGACATTTAGCAAAGCAAGGGAATTATTGTTTTTTTTCTGAACCGGGAACGCATGTTATGAACTGTTGGACAGGTAGGCTAAGCCTCTAGTGTGCTAATAGTTAAGTTCCTTTTCTTTTCGATTTTTAAAAGTTAATTTTAGAATTTTCTATAATAATTAGTTTTTAAATAAAATATCTTTTTAAAACAGGATCTATAAATTGATTATAGTATATACTATAGTGATTTTATTTATATCGGTTAAAACCACATTCTAATTTTTGTTACTTTGTACTATGTCTCGTGAATAGCCTAAAAATTATAAATCAAAGCTAAAAATAACAGATCCTAAGGCCCACTGGCCATGAGCCTAGCCACTATTAACCTAAGCTGGAAATCAGAGAAAAAAAATCCTATCTCCAAATGGTATCTAAGTCAAAATCAAATTCTGAACTCCAAAACCAATCAACTCGAGTCATTGAATCAACACATTGACCGGGTGATTTGTGAGGAAGTGGCACCTCGAGTCCGCTATGCGACACATCATTAATCGGCGGCTCGGTTCACGTTTTGCTCTATCATTTGTACTCTCTTCGGCCATTTTTTTACCTGAGGCTTTTTTTACTTGACTTTTCTTTTTATGTTTTGATATGCGACTTTTTATATATTTTTACGGTAAGATATACTAATTAAATTATAATATTATAAAATTATTTTTAACAATAAATATAATAATATAATTTTGGTATAGCTAATATAAATAATTTTAAATATATTGGTGGTGAAACTTTAAAAAATTTGATGGTACGAATTTTAGAAAATTAAGTAAAAAAGAAGAGAGAATAATTCCCTAGCCTCGCAGGTATCTAGAGTTGAAGCCAATTTATAAGCTCTTTATAATTTTTGAATTTATTATAACTTAGCTTCATGATTGGTTACCATTCTGAAGCAATTTTCCCAAATAGAAGCGATTTTCAAGGTTAAACTAAGCTGCGCTCGCCACTCTCCACCGACCCGCCCGCCTTTTTCCCTTCGCAACCCCGCGCGCGAAGCGGCGGAGAAGCATCGACTCCCACCTCCGATCCGGCGATGACGAGGGCGTCGCCGCCGCCGCGGCGCCGGCCGACGGTGCTGCTGCTGCTGGGGCTGGCCCTCGCCTTCTGCCTCGCCGTCCTCTGCATCCAGTCCTCCTTCACCGCCCCGAGTTGCTCACACTGCCTCCCCGAAACCCTAGCTTCCTTCCCCTTCCTCCCCCTCGGCCTAATGCGGCTGGTTGGATTTCCTGCAGGGGCTGCTAGCAGGCTGGATCTGGACGCCGACGAGGTCCGCGCGCTCTGGGGATTCCAGTCCCGCGTCCAGCAATGCGTGGTACATGTGACCCCGGCTCGCTCCATCCTCGCTTAAATTCCACCGATCGTCTCCCATGGAACCCCTGATTTTTTTTTCGCGAATTCGACTGTGAAGATATCAATTTGTTTCTTCTTTTTGTTAAGACTAGCCAACCAGTGTACACGGTAACTGGGGCCAATGCCAATGCGATAGCTATGTTTGTTCTACACTTATACTCGTGTCATTTCTCCATAGTTGACGGGAGTAACGTCAAGATATTCGTATATGAAGCCTTTGCAATTGGTCAATCATGGATTTGCATTATTCATCAAATTTGTGGTTTCATGTGACATTGAGGAATTATTTTTATCCTTGTAATAAACGAGCAATATTCTTTGCATCCTTTTGTAATCAGTGCTGCAAGGTCCATATAGCAATATTCTTTGCATTCTGGTATTTTTAATAGAGGTTCTTATACAATGGTGAAGCTGTTGTACTCATGTCGTTGCAAAATAATGAGTGAGCTACTACCTCAATTAGAAACATGCCCGAGCTTTACTATATGTTATTGTTTAGTTCTTGTGTACTTGCATGATTTGGTGATGTAGGGGGAGAAGGGGATACCATCTATAGGATACTATGCCATAAAGAATAAGGAAATACGGTCATCCTATTCAACAATGTTAAGCTCAGTTTTTTTTTTTTTGAAATGGATGTTAAGCTCAGTTCAATCCCTCTCAAGAAATAAAAGTTGACACTTCTTTGCAGCATTTTCCCAGTAGAGACATTATTTGCTTATTTTTCACTTTCTAATGTTTGCTCGTATTCTAGCTTGCTTCTGAAATCTCAACCTTATTTAGGCAAGCAGGGGACTTGGCCTCACAGCAGATATTATTGATCATTGCAAGCTAGTCCTTAGATTTCCTGAAGGAACCAACAGCACCTGGGTCAGTATTCCTCCATGTTCATATGCAGTTACTGCTGTTCTCCATCTGGTATCATTCAACAAAAATTACTCATGATAACATTTCTTTTGACTTATGCAGTATAACGCTCAGTTCAAAATTTTTGAACCGCTAGAATACAAATATGATGTCTGCGAAACCATCCTTTTGTGGGAACAGGTCAGGACATGTTTTCTGAAATAACATGTTTATTAGCATATATACAACGTGGTAATGCTAATATGATGCCAGTACCGCAACATGACAACTGTGTTGACAAGGGAGTACTTAGATGTGCGACCTGATGGATGGTTGGATTATGCAGCTAAAAGGATTGCACAGCTGTAAGTTCGAGATTTGTTGCATTGTTCTTCCTTTTAAAATGACATCAATCTGCATTCTGGTAAATGTGCTTTTCAAAATATGCAGTGGTGTTGACAAATGCTACAATCGTACTCTCTGTGAAGAGCTTCTTAGTGTTTTGCTGCCTGCTAAGCCCCCTTTCCATCCACGCCAGTTTGCGACATGTGCAGTTGTTGGTAACTCAGGAGATCTCTTGAAAACAGAGTTTGGACGAGAGATTGATGCACATGATGCTGTGTTCCGAGACAACGAGGCACCTGTTAATGAGGTAATCACATTGAATTATTCATCAAATGCCTCTAAATAACTTATGTAAACAGCATACATTTAGTATGTTGTTATTGACTTGTTGACCCCCTGGCTTCTTTTTATTGCGCTGTCGGTCAACATCTTTCTGTTGTTTAAGTGCCCTATACTTCTATCCTGACAACTGTAAAGTATATTTTCTTCTAGAATTGATGGCACACAACACTCTTTTAATGATTTTGCCCCTATTTTATTCATCTGCAGAAGTATGCAAAATATGTTGGGTTGAAAAGGGACTTTCGACTGGTTGTCAGGGGTGCTGCTCGAAACATGGCAGC
This sequence comes from Melocanna baccifera, assembly GCA_036346265.1. Taxonomy (NCBI): domain Eukaryota; kingdom Viridiplantae; phylum Streptophyta; class Magnoliopsida; order Poales; family Poaceae; genus Melocanna; species Melocanna baccifera. The sequence continues at coordinate 24,248,557 of CM070706.1, forward strand.
AATACTGAGGGGTTCCTGTAATGCTGTAATCCTGATTTCTTCCAATTCACTTCAAGCCTACTAGGGTTTAAATTTAGTTCATAAAAGAAAAGAAAGAGATAACATGAAGTATTCACATTAGTTATTTCTATTATTGCTGAAACTATGAGAAAACACTGGACAGGGCTCTTCGTTCTAGTTTCACAATTTGAAGACTGATCTTGATGGGCTCTGAGAATAAAATTTATATTTAACATCACTTGTGGACTTATATGATACTCCATACAAGGACATTCGTGATAAGAAACATCGGCCAACTTTAATATGTTGCTCTAATAGTTCTGTCAGAAATTTAATATACGACCATTAAGTTGCTATGTAACCTTTGTTCAATTTTTTTGCATGCATGGAATCATTTTTTATAGTAATGGTTCTCAGATGGATAAACTTTAAAACAGGATGTCTAACTCCCATTTATCCTTGCAGCTGATGAGGTGCTTATTATAAAAAGTCTGACACACAAAGAAATCAATGCAATGATAAAGGTAATATGTTTGCATATTTCTTCATTGAGCTGAGCATGTGATGTCGTTTGTTATGCCTCTTCTTGAGGCAAACTAATGTGAATTTCATTTTTAATACTATTTTTACTTAATTATGATTTGTGGAAGACCAGAATCATTTATATTGAACACTGGACAATTCTTTTTACTGGCAGGAACTTCCAAATCCTGTTTATCTTTTTCAAGGTATAGTCCTAAGAAGAGGTGCTAAAGGAACTGGTATGAAGTCCATAGAATTGGCCCTTTCCATGTGTGATATTGTCGATATGTATGGTTTTACAGTTGATCCTGGCTACACGGAATGGTAAGTTAATGCATGGGTGTAATATCTCTAGATTTCTATGGCACTATTGTCCCCATGCCCTTTTTTTTGTATAAATATGTATTCTGCCCACCTCATTATTTCAGGACAAGGTACTTTTCATCCCCTAGGAAAGGGCATAATCCACTGCAAGGACGGGCTTATTATCAACTTCTGGAGTGCCTTGGAGTAAGTCTCAGGCTCAGCCATGTTATCGTCTGATTTATGTAAATAAAGTTGTCTTGTCCCAATGCTAATTTCCTGTATGCAGGTAATTCGAATCCACTCACCCATGAGAGCACAGAGGGTCGAAGATTGGTCAGATATACCAAGCAAGGAAGAGATCAGAAGAGCACATGCTGCAGCTTTTCGTTTAAAAAGGCATGAAACTGGTCAAGCAGATGAATTGGGGCCATTTAGCAATTGCAAGGTATGGGGAACAGTTGACCTGGATTACGGACCGGTATCTGGAACTTCAGATATGAGTGAAACACGAAGGAATTCAAACTACAGCAAGTGGGAGTTGCTCCCATTTGAGAGTCTAATAAAGGAGGCTCAGGAACACCAAGTCCAAATGGGTGGCGTATCTCTATACAAGATGGATGGAAACAAGCTAGACGATCTTGTTTGTGTGAGGCACGAACATTCATCCAATTAAGATAACAGCACCTAAGGGATCTGTTTCATGATGGTATTGAAAGGATTCTCCACAGCAAGACCTGCATCGTCTGTTGAATCTGCAAAGTCAGGCATATCGACTGATTACAAGAGGCAACAGATTCAGAGCATGATTACGGTTTCATCATACCTCGGAACAGAGAATATTCTTTTATTGGTTGCTCAGCTAGCTAGTTGCAGCCTTGCAGGGACAGAAGCTTAAGCAGTCAGAACTCAGACGTGTGTTCTTTGGACACTATTGATGTTTTCACTTTTGACATAGCTGCAACTAGATTTTTGTCTCATGTACAACAGGAACTTGCCATCTCACAACTCGGAAGGGCAGTTTTGTTGTTGAGCTAGCAATCTTTCAACTCGAATTGCAGTTTTTGTTGTTTGAGTGTTGGCAAGTATTTTCTTCATTTTGTGTTGACAAGTATTTTCTTCATTTCACTGTATGATACGAGTCCCATGCTTCCATTGCATTGCCTGAAAGGTCGAGGAGGAGACTGATCGGAGGGGGGAGGGGTGAATAAGTGCTTTTAAAAAAAATTTTAGCTAAAACCAAGTTTATATGCAGAAGCGTAAATTAAATCGGTTTTGCACAATTAAGATCTAAATCAACTAAGTTAGCTAAAGTGTACCAACACCCTAAGTCCAGTCAAATTTTGTAATCTCAGGGTGACAAGGAATCAATTCAATTTTTATGAACATAAAATACAAGTATATAAATTGAGCTCAAGAAAGCAAATCACAATTAACGTACGATGTTTTACTGTGTTGTTCGAAAACTTACTTGTTTTCTGTAATCTACGATGAGGTAAACTCAAACGAAGTGGACCAGTTTCATGAATTAAGCTAATCACCTTAATTCTACTAGTGCTAACTTTTTTCTTCTCCAGTTAGGTGAACTCTAACCTTCACAACACGTCGAGACTTCTTACAAGTTTCTTTGAAAAGATTACCGGTCACGACGCTTTTAAGACCGTCTAAGAGTCGACAACCTCTAAGAATAATAAGTGAAGACTCATACTTGACTCTCATCATATACAATGAATGCACAAATTTAAGTGGATACGAAATTCACCTCTAAATACAACATATGCAACTAGAGATTTTTCTCATTGCTCACAAGGTGTAATACGTGAATAATTGAGTGGATAGTCTTACACTAACTCAAGAATGTAGAATAAAGCATCAACAAAATTGCCTAAAGCGGCCACAAGGGGGTATTTATACAAACACAAAGAAAGTAGTTGTTGGGACAAAAAACAAAGAAATCTGGTACTATCGCTCTCCTCGCAATGGCTAGAATACTAGGTGTCACAAGTCTCGGTCGATCTGACCGCCTTCATAGGGACTTGTCAAACGCACGCTAGTCAGACCGTCCCACGGGTTGGTCTGATTGCACTGGGCACAACTAGAACATAGAGCTCTCTGAAAAATAACTATCGGCAACAAATATTCGGTAGTACCACAGGACCAGTCACACCACACTGGTCTGACCACATGCCATGACTCGGTCCGACCGTCAACTAATGGTTAGTTAGACCGCCGGCCGATAAGACCACCCACATAGGGTCGGTCAAACCGCCGTGTATAGTGTAGTCATATTGCAGGCCGATCTGACTGCTTATACAGAGTCGGTCTGACCGTCACGGTTATATCGCCTTGTAGTATCCAGCAGAGATAGATATCATAGACTTCAACACTTTTACAAAACACGTTCACAAAACGTAGTACCTGTAAACAAAAATTAAACCATGATTCACAACAAGTTACAAAACATATTTGCATACTTTAGAATCATCACACAAGGATTAGGTGCATGAACTCAATATGTTTGCAAAACACATTCGCAAGCCTAAGTCACATACTACAAAGATTATACATGAGTTTCAACCATTTGCAAAACACATTCGTAAATATGAACATCATGCCACAAAGAGCAGGAGATATAGATTTCAACCATTTGAAAAACACATTTACAAATCTAAGTCACATGTCACAAGGATTATGCATGAGCTACAACTATTGATAAAACACATTCACAAATACTAGTATGATGCCTTAAGAGAACTAGAGTAAGTAAGATTGAGCTATCAATATATGATAAGACTCAAACTACTAGACACGACCTTTGCTAATAGTACGATAACCTATGCTAGTAATCTGGTTTTTCAATCAAATACCAAGATCGGAAAAAGACTAAAAACACATTCTTAGCCTATATTAGCTATACTATTGCCTTGAGCATCATCTTCAAGCTTGATGACACACATCTTCATTTCAAGTTTGATTGCTTGTCTTAATATGTATCAACCCATCATGCATTCTTCACTTGCCCTCTATCAATATATGGTGGGTCTTCTCTTGACTTGATGATCAACTCATGATCATCTACTCTTCAGAATCTTAACGTGATGACTATCAACACATGATGTCATCCTTCATCCTAAACATTGACTTGATGACGATCAACTCATGACACCATCTAAAGTCTTCATCATCATGGAACATAACCTATTTATATAACTCATAAAAATATTAGTCTCATAATATGATTGTCATTAATTATCAAAATATACCATTAACTTATAATGGCGGGTCTAGATTCTTTAATCTCTCCTTTTTTTGTAATTAATGACAACCACAACAATTGAAAATAATTGAATTTAAATACAACATGAGTATATATGAACTATACAAGTTTTATATACTCAAGAATATATTTCAAAGTAAAGATCCTCGATATATAGAAGAGGAACAAAGATCAGTACTAATGAAATCACAGAATATAGAGTGAACTACACTTAACTATATGCATACATATATATGAGTTGTAATCATATGCATACATCCAATTTTGACTTGACATGGAGTTCAATCTATCATTTGTATCTAAGGAATGCAACAATTAAGTAAATAACAATTAAGTACATGAGAAAGTAAAACATGCATTCAAAATATCCATAAATCATTTTGGGCAAATAGGTAAAATAGTTTTTCTATTATTTATAAAACTTTACCCCTTTTAAAGTAAGCCCAAAATATTTAATAAGCTTTTCACAAAAAAACTCCCCCTTACACAAAAGCTCTCTTTCTTCTCTTTTGACACATAAAGGTTATTCTCTTTGTCATCTCTCCCCTAAAACTTATGCAAGCTCCAATACGCATTTCTCTCCCCCCTCAAACATATCGCAAACTCCAATTGCAATTGTAGACTTCTCTCCCCCTTTGGCAATGACCAAATGTAGATTACTTCTCTCCCCCTTTGTCAATGATCAAATGTAGATTTCTCTATTTGCAATTTTGCCTTTTTCTCTCTCCTTTTGTCAATGACCAAATGTAGATTACTTCTCTCTCTCTTTGTCAATGACTAAATGTAGATTTATCTATTTGCAATTTTGGCCTTTTCTCTCCCCTTTGTCATCAAGCACCAAAACTTCGACACCAAAAACTTCTTTTTTTCTACAATATGTGCTTTTAACCTTTTTGTGGTCCTTTTATCTTTTCCATGAAGTATCATATACCACTAAGTGATACCACTTATGATAACAATTGATACCACTTATAAACACAAATTGATTTGGGCACTTGATCTTCTCTTGAAAGATTGAAATCCACTTGTGAAAACCAATTTAAGAAACCATTTGGATAATGAAGGTACCACATGTAGATCACGTGTAAGGTACTTGAAACTACTTAAGAGATTTTCACGAATTTTCACTTGAGATTAAGTAACCACTTGGGAGTGACTAAATCTAGGAGATACCACTTGTAGGATATACCAAACATAGGATATACCTCTTGTCGGAGAGAGCTTGGTCAAAGAAAAATTTTCTTGGCAAGAAAAAAAATTATATACTACTTGAAGGAAATAGATGAATCTCATGATGAGGTCAAGATGATCAAGAGTATTACCACTTTAGAGATAATACCATTTATGTGATAAAAATATCACAATAAATTCAAAATGGCATATGGAATTAAGAAAAGTACTTGAGGGTAGTTATCAATGAAAAGAAATATCAACTTGATTTTTGGGAGCAAAGATAATGGCCAAAAGATTTGAAAATCAACAAATTGGACAAATTCAGTCAAAAACTCCTAGATTTGGTTATATTGGCGGCAAGGTGGTGGCCGTACCGCTTAAGCAATGTCGATTCGACCACTCAGCTGGTTCGGCCTGATCGCTGAGAGGGGCTGATTTGACCGTAGTGCAACAGGATGCACGTTAAGGATCGAGATTTGGGAAGAAGCTATATATTGATGTAATTTGCTCTAACATTTTTCACAAAGAAACATAAATCAATTTTAGAGCATTTCCAACTATATACCAAGGGAGAAATCCTTTTGAAGATAGATTTTAATAAAGTATGCTTTTGTTTCGCAATACAAACTCATTTTCAAGAAATTTCTTCAAAATTGCTAAAATGAGCATATGGGGGAATGTTTAGCATTCATTTTCGTATATAAGTTATAAATACCTCTGAGCCAATATATGTCAACAATTTTGGCTCAAATGGTAAAACTCACCTAAGTGCTAGATTGTAACTTTTGAATACCAAACAGTGTGTTTCAAAACTAAATATCTTTTGATTAGTTGGCCTAATGGAAGGCTTTTGAATACCAAACTTATTTGAAATAGCTAACTCTAGATTGTTAGTATTGAACATATTTTCAAATTCCTTTTAGAATTAATTTTGAGCAATTTTCAATTTTAAGACAAAAGAAGATACCATATTCCTAGTTTTGGGTTAGAAACTCATTTTTACAAGAAATTAGTTTTTCTAAAACTAAAACCTTTGGAGAAATTTTAAAATAAATTTATATATATTTTGCAACTAGTTTTTCAAAGATATACCAACAATTTAAAAATTTTGACTTTTGGCTAAAAAGGTTTAATTTTGAAAATCAGTTACTAGCATTTAATTGATTTTGACACATTTAGGGATGTGATACATATAAATATGAACTAGCACTCTCCCTTAATATGTCACTACCATCTTGCTCATAATTATAATAACGAAACTTTAGGACAAGAGTAAGAACACCCCTTTTAAATAGTTTTTTTTATGAATGCAACCTACACGAGACAAAGGGGCTAGATACTTCAACGTAAGTACTTGTTACTGAAATATCATTGGTTCTTGATATGAAGTGATCATCCTCACGCTCAGCTCCAAATTAGCTTGTAGTGGAGTCTACATCTTCATGAAAGAGCCAAGCCTTCAATGTTGTCTTTAAGTACCTATTAAGCATTTAAGTATATTTTGGTATCCAATACTCGATTGGGATCTATGAATGTTAGTCATAATAGATTTGGGCACCCAAATGGCCCTAGCAGTAGACTTATGAGGACTAACATTTTTAGCAAACACATTGCCATTTCTATCCTTCTAGCAAATAATTTTCATGAAGAGAATAGACTTAGAAGTGATACTTATGGGATAATTCTTACTAAAATATCTCTTTTCCCAGTAATTGTAGCAAGTTTGATATTTTGTTCCAACCTTGTCTTCTTGTCTTGCTTATTGCAGGCTTACCTCTTCTTTGATGATTATTTACTTGTCATCCATCTTCTTAGGGCATACCAAGACAAAGTGAATCTTCTTGTTGCATCTAAAGCACTTGATGTTCTTAAAGCACTTTCCATTTTGCTTTGGGTTACTGTTGTCCTTCTTCTTGGAGATAAAACCAATTACTCTCTTGTCATTTGACATTCTTTGATTGGTCAGTATTTTGTCAAGAGAGACCATCCCTTTATAGCATTTCTCCAAGTCAGGATTCAATTTGGTGACTTGATCTTTGAGCTATTTGTTCTCCTCCACAGGGTTAGTCTTACAATATATAGAGGAAGTAGAAGCATCAAATTAAGATCAACAAGACATATTAAGCAAATCATCACAAGAGGTGGATAAGCTAACCTTAGATGAAATGCAAGGGTTAGAAGCTATGCATAGAAAATCATCTAATAAATTACATACAATACCTATATCCACCTTAGACTTAGTGAATTCCTTGAGGAAAAGAGACTTACGCTCATTTTTTGCATATTATAATTATTTTGAAGAGAGAAATACTCTTTCTTCAACATCTTAAACTTAGTCTTCTCCTTCTCAAGATATTCATTAAGATCTTCTATATTCATTAGCTTATCATATGTAAGCTCATCATCATTTACCTCATTATTACCTTTTTCCATGAAGCAAGTGGACATGTCAAAGAGTGGTGGGGCCTCATTGTTGTTGGAGGTTATTAATGGATCTTCCTTGATGGAAAACCCAGCAAAGTATTTTTTTTACCATCCTTCTTTTTTCTTGATGATGACTTAGGCTTATCATCCTCTTTGTTTAGACACTTTGAAGAAAGGTGTCTCTTTTCTTGACATTCAAAGCACTTGATAGATTTGTAGTGCATTGCCTTGGAGGATGAACTTCTTCTTGAGTCATTATCTTGTGAGTCACACTTTTTTTATGATTTTCTTTATTTTCTTCATGAGAGTAGCTATTTCCTCATCGGTGTCCTCATTCTCATCATCACTTGACTCATGCTTGGCTTTGAAAGCATGGACTTTCTTGATTGATGATAAAGTTTCCTCCTTGATCTTCTCTTTTTTCTTTTTGTACATTTCATTAGTAATAAGATTTCCGAAGAGACCAGTTGGCGTCATTGTTGGAAATTCAGAGGAGTTAAGAAATAATGTCACCAATATCTCATACTTGTCCAGTAGAGCCCTAAGCATCCTACGCACAATATCAATATTGGTTAGATCACAAGATAGGCTTTTGAGCTCATTTACTATGTTATTCAATCTAGAATACATCTCATGATGCTCTCATGAGACAACATAGTAAAGTTCTCATATTTTATCCTCAATCTATGCAATTTAGCTTCCTTGACTGAGGATGTTCCCTTATGAATTTCCATTAGGGTTGTTCAAACATCATGAGCATTTACAAGATTACTCTCTCTATTGAACCCACCCTCATTCAAGGCACTAAAGAGAGCATTTAAAGCTTGAGCATAGCGTTGTGGGTTTTGCTCTTCCCTTTGAGTAGGATATAGTGAATCAATGGGAGTAGCAAGAATCTCATCAATAATTCTCCATATATGCGAATGCATGACCTTAAGAACTATAGATATTTTAACCTTTCAATATGCATAATTTGTGCCCTCAAAATATGAAACCCTATCGAGGTGCACAACCTCAATAGTCGCCATCATTTTCCCTCTAAGTGGTGAAACCTAATATAATGAGAGACTAACCTTTGATACTACTTGAAAGGTCAAGGAGGCTGACTAGAGGGGGGATAAATACGTGCTTTTAAAATTTTCTTTGCTAAAACCGAGTTTATATGTGGAAACGTAAATCAAATCGATTTTGCACAATTAAAGTCTAAATCAATTAGGTTCACCTAAGTATACCAACACCCTAAGTCTATATCAAGGTTTGCAATTCTAGTGTGACAAGAAATCAATTCAATTTCTATGAATATAAATTGCAAGTATATACATTGAGCTCAAAAAAGCAAGCCACAATTGACACATGATGTTTTTCTATGTTATTCAAAAATTTGCTGATTTCTTCTAATCCACATTGAGATAAGTCCAAATGAATTGGACCAGCTTCATGAATTAAGATACTCATCTCAATTCCGCTAGTGGTAGCTCTTTCTCCCTCTGGGTAGGTAAGTTCCAACCTTCACAATAAACCAGACCTTCTCACAAGTTTCTTTGAGAAGATCACTAGGCACAACGCCTCCAAGGCCATTTACGAGTCGGCAGCATCTAAGAGTAATAAGTAAAACCCCTTACTTGGCTCTCACCATGTACAACGAATGCACAAACTCAAATAGATACGAAATCCATCTCTAGATGTAACATGTGCAACTAGAGACATCCTCATTGTTCACAAAGTGCAATACATCTATAATTGAGTGGAGAGTCTCACACTAGCTGAAGAATGCAGAATATAGCAGCAACAACCTTGTCCCAATCGGCCACAAGGTGGTATTTATTCCCCAAACAAAGAAACTATCAATTGAAACAGAAACCAGAAAATCCGGTAGTACTACTGGCAATTGGCTGGTACTATCGCTCTCCTCACAATGGCCAGAAAACTAGTCATTACAAGTCTTAGCCAGTTTGACTGCCCTCATAGGGACCAGTCTGACCGCATGCTGGTCCAACACCTCCAAGGCCATCTAGAAGTCGGCAACCTCTAAGAGTAATAAGTAAAGTCATTTACTTGACTCTCATCATGTAAAACGAATGCACAAACTCAAATGGATATGAAATCCACTTCTACATGCAACATATGCAACTAGAGATATCTCTCATTATTCACAAAGTGCAATACATCTATAATTGAGTGGAGAGTCTTACACTAGCTGAAGAATGCAGAATATAGCAGCAACAACCTTGCCATAACCGGCCATATACCGCACCGGTCTGACCGCATGCCATGACTCGGTCAGACCGTCGGCCAGTCAGACCACCCAAACAGGGTCAATCAAACCGTCGCGCATAGTGCGATCATACCGCCAATTGATTCGACCGCTCACACAGAACCAGTCTGACCGCCGCGATCATACCGCACATAAAGTACGGTCATACCACCTTGTAGTTTCTAGCAGAGACAGATTGCATAAACTTCAACACTTTTGCAAAACATATTCGCAAAATATAGTACCATGCAAACAGGAGGATGCATTTGTAGTTGGGGATGTAGATGAATTGCGAGATCTTTTGGCGCTGGTGTCTAAGAACAGGAGGATCAAGAGAAGAGGAGGTAAATGGAAGCCGGGTTCCTACGGGAAGACGACCAAGTTGGTATGGCAAGAATGTCTAGCGGTTAAGAAGAAGAAGAGCCTTGGGTGGGATTTGAACAATTGGAGATGTGATGGCAACCTGTTCCTGGCCATGCCATCGAATGTCGCTGCTCCGTCAGGGTGCGGTAGCCGGGAATTGGGCCGAGTTGAGGGGGAGATAGATTTTGGTGCTGCTGACAAGAGGAGGAGAGTTTCACTGGAGGATGACCGTGAGGAGTGCAGCAATGCTGCAACCACAAATGGATATTGTGACAAAATGGTTATTTAGAGAGGGTAGAGCAGCGAAGAGGAGTGACAGAGAAAAGGGTAGGCGGCGGCGCTTTATCTTGGCGGTGCGAGCGCTTGCCCTACGGTTGCCTGCCCAGTGACCTCGGCTTTATTGGCGGCTCAGCAACAGGAGAGGAAGGGAAGTAAATGGAAGGGAGAGAGGATAAGGCATGGGAAAAAGAAGCTTTAAGATTGTGATTGACACGTAACACCAATCCAGAGTAGAGCTTTGATAGGTGGGGTTTAGGGGCCTAGGGCCCTCCCCCATGGAATTTTTTCCTGCCGCAAGGGCGACGCACATCCCACAGCGACGAGGACATCCAGGTGCGCATCGACGGTGGGTGGCAGTGTCCTCCAGATCTAGCGACAATGTGGACTGGCAAGCGGACGACTGTGGCTGCTGCTGCTCCTGTCGTGCAAGCGCGGCAGCCTCCTGTGCAGCGCGCCGCTGCCAGGCAGCACCAATGATGGGTGTCCCCGGAGGGAAGCCGCTGCCATCATGCCTCTATGCTGTTGTACGTGCGTGCCATGCGGCCGCTTTGAGCAATTTGTTCTCCAATTTATGTTTCCCCTTTCTTATTTCTTCTTTCCTGACTAAATTTTTTCCAATCCCCATTCCTCCATGGTTGTCTCCTTGGTCCGGCGTGCTTCGACATAGTCATCTTCGCATTGATGGACGACCTGAACGAGAAGACATCGGGGGGCAAGCACGGCCGCGGCGGCCAAGCTTCTGGCGTTCATGCTGCTGCTGTGTCCGTGTTGTCCCTGGAGATGAAGAACAGGAAGGTGCTAGCATAGATGGAAGGAGATGGGTTTTGGGAGATGACTCAAATCCATGTCTAGGTAGGGACAACGACGGAGGGTGGCAGGATCAAAAAAGGTCGCCGGAATCGTCACCGTGTGCATTTTAGCCGGAGACTTGGGAGTAGAGAGAGAAAAGACAAAGGAGCTAATGCAGTTTTTTTTGTCGTGTTGACAAACAGTCCGTATGCCATGTAGGCTTAGTGTCTGATAGGGCTAGCTTAAGGCATGTTCCAAGTGAATATGGTTCTTTACTGAAATAATAATATATGAGAGGTAGCTTTTTTGATATATTTAACTAAAAAATAAAAAATAAAAAACAGCCTTATATCTTTATAGATAATACAACAGAAAAGAGCCTAAACACGGTATGACCTACTTAACACGCTTTGGTCTTAAATGTTCATTTCTCGCATCCGAACCACCTGCACAAATGCAATGACTACCGGTCTAATCTACTCTTAAGAAAATTTGTCTCAGAACCAAGAGCATTAGTATGGAGTATAAACTGTTTGTATGTCGGTTATACTTTGCCAACTATGAGCTATAAAATGGAAAATCCAATGCTCAAACGTTCCATTTAACAGAAAACAACAATGGTGTTTGGATTGAGGGGTTTTCTTTTGGAATTCGCCTTTGCAAGTTACAAATTACAACACGCATGTTTTTGTTCATCAAAAACATCAGTTCAGCTGCAGAGAATTAACTTGAGGCTCGTAATATAATAACCGTATAACAACAGGAAACCTTGCTGTTCCAATCATATTTATCAAGATTACGCGTGCTATGAAGTTACCACATCCATTATTTATACCAGAAAACAACAGTCCCAGAAGATTTTTTACATAGTTGAAACAGGAGATCAAATCGACTTCCTAGGTAACACCTCGGGCTGACCGCCCTTTTTATCAAACCAACACATCAAACTATCATTCAGATTTTTCAAGTGGTGATTTATGCAACGGCTGAGAAGATGACGTCATCATTTCGTTGCAGTTTCAACTTTGTCACGTGCCCAAACCTGGGAATGGCAATCCTGTCATTCGTTAGTTTAATCCGATTAATTAAATTCTAAGCAAATAAATAGCTGGATTAAAAGACGAGACAAAAGACAAACATATGGAATTGACCAGCGGACGCAGTTCATACTTGTTTACCTCAACGAACTTCATTATACGCAATATCTATTTTTGCGGTATGTAAAATCTGTTGCTTATAAGCATGACATTCCCATTTCTAATTAAATGCCATTTTTCAAATTTGTTAGTCTGAACCAGTACTACAACCCCTGTAACCTAGCTAGCACTAAGCTATTGCATTACCAGGTAAGGCAGCCATGGTTGAATACATTTGTTGTTTCTCAATTATTATCCTTCTGTTGGGGAAACAATGCAAATCTACTACTGGTTAGGACGAATAATAGAATCTAATTCAACTCACAGGTCAGACAATATATCACAACAAAGAACAAACGTATTTCAGTAAAAGGATGTAATACCTTTGAAGATGAAGAATGGGCATGTGCAGGCCTTCTTTCAGAAACTATAAAATGAGCTAATTTGAACCAGATGTTGTAACACAAGGGGCAGAAGTGTTGCTAGTACTTGTGGTAGTAGTAGAGTTACTTTCTATAACCCTCTCATTGCTTGATTTTGTAGTGGGACGAACTTCAGAAGTGGATGTCGTTGGGCTATCACTTGTTCTACTACTTCCTCTAGTTTCCAAACGCTCCATCATCCTTGATACAGACGCAATTCCAGCATTAACTTCTCGCCTCACTTCAGAACCAAGATCTGCCACAGATGAGTTACGTGAAAAAAGTCTCTCCTTCCACCCTCGAGTGCTTTTTGTAATAGATTCTTTGTACCTGAATTGCACAAAAGGAGAAGCAGCTTTAGGATAAAGATTCATTAAGCTAGAGCCTAGAAGGCTTAGGACAAAATAAATTTCCATACTTCATAGAGACAGCATTTAAGCGAGACTTCAGAGAGTCTGAGAAAGACTGAAGATCCGATGGCCCAGCCCTGTCTGCAGTCGATTGTCCAGTGGAATGTCTCCTGATACACCAGAACCATCATAAAGTTTGATCACCAAAAAAATTAACAAGAGAATATAGTATCTGATTATAGATGGCTTAGTTTACCTGTTGAAAAACCTAGGACTGGATACGGGAGTACTATTTCCAGACGAAACAACGGCATCTTGGTCAGCATCATAGGTAAGCATCCCGGGACTTTGATTGCCTGCTTCTTCACTGGGATTAGCATGTGGTGATAATCCACCAGCTGTGGGGACAGGACTTGATTCGTTATCTCCTTCTCCTTGAGTGGAAGATGAAGAAATAGAGCCAGCAGAAGGCACATTTGGATGTGCAGAGAAAACCAAGAACTGTGGGCGACCATGAGAGCCAGATCGGCCCCTGTGCCCCTCTCTTCTACCAAGGTGGTGTGCCCGTCCCATTGCAGCGGCAGCAGCTAGGTGCTGTAGTATATGCTCTTCAAGTTCAGCATCATTACCAACAGGTAACTGCACAAGTTCATCTTGCTAATCAGGATAAACTTAAAAAAACAAACACTTCACTCGTTAAATCAGAAAAAATATATCATAAAGTAGTTTCATAACACATACGTGCTGCACCTCAAAATCTCCAAGAGCAGGATGATGAATTATAGTTGTATTTCGAGTTTGATTGGTTCTTATATTCCTCTCACGCTCTACTGCCTCAAGTAGCTCTTGGCTGAGATATTAGTAGGTCAGAAGTTAGTACTATTCTACATGTTAAAAAAGTATGTTTGATATTTGTATAGCCAAGAAGTATCAATATAGATCGACAGAACTTGCCTGGTAGGATCTTTCATACTGATAGGCTGCCAGCACATAGGGCACTGAGAACTTCTCTGACACCTATGCAAAAAGTCCATCAATCACTAATGTGAAAAATATTATGAACTGAAAACAAATGGACTACCTAATGGCTACGGCAAACCAGTTCTACACTTCCAATTGAACTGCAGAATATCCTAAGGGAATTTTCCATGTGAAATAGTGTCCCAGTTGGGAAATAAGTTCTGGACCAATTCCCTTGTAACTTCCAGTAAAGTTTCATTATCCCACCAATCATAAGGTAAGACCCACGAAAGTGTCGCAAACCTTGTAAACCTCACATTGTGATACGTACAAAACATGTGAAAGGTTCCATAATACGGTAATTCTTCCATTAAACAAAATAAACACTTTGGCATGCATGCAGTCTATGCTTTTCAACTTTGACCACAAAGTTGTACAGAAGTATTGAAATTGGCCACACAAAAATGATATTAATAGATTGGTAGTCGAAAGTACTTTAAAACAATATATACTTTTTTGTAGTTTTGCTGACATATAATGTTCATAAGCAGTGGTCGAAAGAGGTGTCCTTGAAAACCATGAAAGTTGACAAAGATTTGTATTTAGGAACAGGAAGACATCCCAAGAATTCATTAGGTACTATGACCCCCCCCCCAACCCAAACAGCACACACGCAAAACGATATACCCAGGAGAAAACAGTATACTTGAACAATCCATCAGCAGAATGCTACAACCAGTAACACAATTTAAGACACGATTTTAGAAGCAAGTAAAGAACAATTGATCTTAGGTCAGCCTACCCAAAAACTCAAGCAGACCTATTCAGAACTAAAAATATATAAGGAGAGAAACAATCAAGAGCCTGCCTAGCTCATCTTGCATGAAAGGCTAAAACTTGGTGCTCTACTAGGACAATTTAGTGATATCTGTTAACTGCTCATATAAAACCTTTTAGCAAGAAGGAAAAGAGTAAACTCTAATTTATACCGATACCATACGAGTCTAGCAGAACACAAGCACACACCAAAATTAGGAAATTGAACATTTCAAGTGCTGAATCAACCACACAAAACCACATTGTCCCAAGTTGTCAGTTTCAGTCACAAGCAGGTATTACAGTCCAAAGAATGGTGATAGATATGGTCAACAAAAATCATGCATATAGTTGAAAGGGCAAGTGCTCAATAAATGAATATTTCATAGTTCTAAAACGTTACTCATACTTATAACCATTAAACCCATAAGCGCAAATGAATTCCATATGGAAATAGGTACAACACACAACATAGTACAAGAAATCCCCGCTATTGGTGAAATGAATGTGTTAAAGAGTCAGTATCATACCATTCAAGAATGCATTGGAGATGGAATTCATGTTTGCAACCAGTCAACTAGAACATAAAGCAAGAAGAATAAAATGGTTAAAAAATGTCCTCTATGAGCAAAATGACCCAATTAAAGAAATGGAATCTTACTGTGGAAGGATCACTCTCACAGAAAGCCTCAAGGCAAATGCTACATGCATCATCGCATGCATCCTGAATCCCACCTTCTACAAAAGCTGCAGCTGATGTCAAACTCTCCATTGTGGCTTTCTCATCAGTTCCAGATGCCATTGCACATGAATCACAGCCCTGATATCTACAATATGGAGGGGAAAAGACTCAGAATTAACACTTCAATTGATCATAGCCTCATTATGATGAAGATGAAAGCAAACATATTCACTGTGGCTTAAGAAACCAATTAGATCATAACTGGATTAGAACATGCAAAGGCAAAAGTAGGGAACTATTGGTGATATATCTTATTACATCTGCTGTACAAATAGTGTCCCAGAGCAAATTTAATGGTGCCATTATGTTTAATGAGATAACATAAAAGTAGAACACTATACCAGACAAAAAATGATCTAAAGCAAACCTCCATAAGAATATAACGAGATCCACTTCGCAGGACAAGAACATGCTATCATGCCTTGCTCATTTCAGGTTGAATGGGGTCTATGTAATTACAAAAAAAAGAATGGAGTGTTGACATATTTACACAAGTAATGCTCTAACAAATTCTTATCATTCAAGTTGAAAGGGCTTATGTAATTACAGCAAAAAGAATTACCAAATTGTTGACATGTTTACACAAGTAATGCTCTAACAAATTCTTACCAACCTCATCCAAAAATGCACACCTTTTTATTGGACTAACCTAACCTTCTGATTAGCACAAACAGAAGGGCAACTTGATGGCAGACTGGCCGCCAAAGTATGTTGTTTGTTCAAGGCAAGACATAAAACCACACCAGAAGCCAAAGCGATCCCTCAAAATTAGCAGCCAAATCAATGAAAATAAATATACAGAACTATTCAAACAAATAGACAGGATGCTCACATTGTTTAAACAAAGCCTATTAACAAACAAACTTTTAGATGAAAACTACCAGTAATGTCAATACATCTGCTAATGATATCTGCACTAGGCATACTATGTTAATTTATCTATGATGATATCTCCCTAAAATTGAAAGAAATACACTGGAAACCAACAGAGTCGACAATATCTTAGCAAAACCAGATCAAATTCTCATATATATATTTACATTCAAATTAACCAAGTTTCGTCAAACTCGGTGAGGCTGCTACCAGATATCACCTAATGTTCCAAAACATGGTGACAATACTAAAAGATATTTCCACATATCACACTACAAGTAGCACCAAGACGGCCAAGTCCCACAACTCCCATTATATAAAACTATGCTACGGGTCGCAGCCACAGTTTGCTCCGGCAAGAAGCCCATTTTTGAGTCAGTAGCAGCTCAATCAGCCGGAATTCTCCAATTTAACTTTCCCAACCTCAGATCAAATCAAACGTAAACGCCACAACAAAACTGATCAAAATTATCCGCAGAGCAACCGCTAAATCAGCTCAATTCACACGGAACGGTCCAGCCAGCTCCCCAGAATCACGATCCAAGCCACGCCCAAATCAACGGATCCACAACAAAGCACTACCTAAAAAGCTAAATTTCTTCAGAAAATATAACAACAAAAAACAAACAGCCCCGATAAGGAGCCAATTCTCCGAAATCAAACCCCGAAATCGCACCCTCAAACCCCCAATTCGCACCAAAATCAAGCACATCCCCCGACGAATCCATCGAGGCGAGAACGAACCAGCACCGCACACCTACCGTATCAACTTGAATTCTCCCAACCCAAGCCTCACACCCTCCCCCAAAAACCAAACCCAGCCCATCAGAATGTCCCCAGCTTTTCATCCCCCCAACTCGCCGACGCCACACCGACCGATCACACCACGACGACAGGGGGGAGCGCGCGAGAGGGCAAGCGGGGGAGGGGATCCGATCTTACCAGACGCCGGCGACTCGATCCGATCCAGTTCGATTCGATGCGTGAGGCGTGGAGGAGAACGAAACCCTAGCCTCTGCTGCGCCTCTCTCTCTGCGCGAGGGCGAAGAAGACGGGGAAAGGAAAGGAGGAAAGGTAGAAGAGACGACCAGGCAGCAAGCGCGTGCCTCGTCCACTCGGACCCCACCTCTAGCCCAACTCACCACGCGCACCAATCGGCGCATCTACCCACACAGGCACACACTGACGCATGGGCTGCTGGGTGACATGGGCCCACGTGTCGGTAGATCGTGCGCGGACGAGGCCTTGTGAGAAAGGGAGGGCGGGGGCTAGGAGGACTCGAGAGTGACAATCGGGTCGGCCTTTTTAAGTACACATTGACCGCCGCGCACCGTCTACTGCGCGCCAGGCCCGCTCGTCAGGAGGGTTACCACCCCGCGTGTCAGTGGGTGTGGGGACAGGGGTAGGTGGGTGGAGACGGTGGAAATGTTTTTCTTTTCCGGATTGGTGGAGGGCAGGAGAGGAGTGGGGCCACAGTGTCAGTGGGTGCGGGTGGCGCTGTGTCGTAGTGGTGGGAGTGTGCGTGGGCGCGGGGTTCGAGGGTGACGGCACGTCGGCACCGCGAGCCGGCCACCGTCTCCGAGGATAATGTAAGAAACGGGCGCGAGTGGGTGCCAGCCAGGGCCGGACCGTCCCACGTAGCATGCTAAGGCCAACCGATGCCATATGTATCTCGATTGATTTGCAGCTGTGGGTTATTTTTTTTTGGGAGTGTGTATTATATAGGTGACTATTTTTTTATTTTAGTTACTTTTTTATTTAATAGATAACTATCATTCAACGGTTTTTTGGAGAGAGGATTTTTTAAAGGGAGAATTAGCACTATAACTTTAAATAACTCAAAGATAAAAAATTTCAATCACTGTGCAATTACAAAACCGATTCTTTTATTGATTTAGGCCTCGTCTGATCGGGCCAAAAAGAATAGAGTAGCTAACTAGTGAAGACAACCATCGCTTGACTTCCATTTAGCCATTTCTTATGTCTCCTCCACCTTCTAATCCTATAGTGAGGTGACAACTGGAGCGGTAGCCAACAAAGCAAGGCGCTTATGACGCGCGAGCGACGGAGTGGGCATGCTGACAAAATGGCAACTCGAGGAAGTATCTTGTGCAGCTGATCACATCATGGTGGTCAGGCTAGCGGACAGGCGTGAGGTTGTATACATAATTGTAATTGTTAATTCTATTTAGTGTTATATATTTTTATTAGTATCATTATAATCCAATTTGTATATGAATTACTCTACTTTTAAGTAATACTATTTGGTCCATATTGATGAGTGTTTAAAATTTACCCTGGGTCTGGCACTGGTGACAGGTGGGGCTGCGGGGACTAATGGGGCAGTTACACTGTTCTGCTCCTTTCTTCTAATGGTGTTTTGACACGATGATTAGTGAGCTAAGCAGCCCATGTGGTCCGTAGGAAAAGTACGCAGGATTTTTGGCTGGGCCTAACGTTGAGATTAAGGCCCTGATCGTTTCGGTTTTTTTCGGTTTCACCTTCTAGCTTCAGCTTTTTTTTCACTATTCACTACACTATCCACTAACTCAACTATAGTGTTTTTTCAGCCAGCTACAGTGTTTTTTCAGCCAAAAGTCATCGCTATTCCGATCACCCCCTAAGTACTCTGGAACAGGTGCTTCTGACTATTTTTTTTAGTTTTTAGCTTATTTAAGTTAAAAATATTTTAAAATATATCGACTTCTAATTTTAATTTATTTTAAAATTTTTAATTTTTTGTATTGTCTATAATAATATAACTTTTTTATTTTGTTATTTTTAAAAAAAACTAACAACTACTACAGTACAATTTTAATGGAAAACTAAAGCCCTCGGTCCCAAGCCGAAGCTCATTGGAGCGCCGTAAAATCTTCCACATCGTCTAATAGCTCCTGCTCTGTTACAGTTTGGTTTGTGTTTAGGAGTAGGTTACCTATATGTACGGGAAACGCGATTCAACGTGTATGGATGTAATTTCTGAGCTTGTTTACTTATCTATGGCCTTGCCCAATTAGCCAGCCAACACAGGCCCTTGAAGCTAAGTAAGAACTCTTCAGATGACGCAGAAAGATCTAGCATTTTCGATGAAAGCAACCATCGCGTTACCACTTTGTTAAAGTTTCTACGGTTAAACAAACCAAATACTACTAGCAGCTCTCCCTGATTTCAGTTTATAAATTCACAAGGCAAAGCTAAAAACTAGCTTGCATGGGTTGACTCTCTCGTCTTGATATCAATTTGGGAAACTACGATTTTTTTGTTACTGTTGTTGTCCTTTGGTTGAAATATACACTGTTACAACTGTCTTTCGCCTACGACATTTAATTCATAGAAAATATAAAAAAATAAAAAATAAAAAGTTATATTTTCATAGACAAATGCAACAAAAAAAAAGAAATTAAGAGACTACCACATTCAAAAATAGAAATTAAGAGACTACCACATTCAAAAATAGCTTCCGGCTTCTTAAAACTACAGGCAGGTCTGCAGCCAAAGTCCCTATTTGTTTTGCCTTTTTAACTTGCTTTTGATTTTATTTTTTAGCATTAAATTAATAAGCTGCTGCCAAAAGTCCCTGCGTGAAGAACACCAAAACTGTTTTGAACCGAGCACCATAGAGCCCAACAGGTGATCCAGATTCCAGCCTGCCACGTCCATGCTCCATGGTTATAGTGGCTATCGCCACCATGGCCCACCAGTGGCGGCCCCTCTCATCCACCGCCCTCTTCTTCCCTCCACTCGCCTCCACTTCCCCTCGTCGTCTTCGTCTCCTCCCGCCTCCGAATCCACTCCCCTTCCTCCCCACCAGATTCCCCAGCCCAAGCTCTGCCCCTACAAAAACCAAACTAGTACTCGCCCTGCCACTCTCGCCGCCCCGCGTAAACCAACCAAGCCGCCTCCGCTTCGGCTCCGACGCGCCGCCATGCCGCTCCTCCTGTCGCCCCCCCTCGCCGCGCGCCTCCGCGCCCCTCTCCACCTCCCCACCACCGCTGCCCAACCCTTCCGCCTCCGCCCACCGGGCGGGCCCCGGCGCGCCCCGGGAACGGTGGTGGCGGCGGCGGTGGCGGAGGACAAGCCGGCGGTGGCGGTGGCGGAGGGGCCTTCGCGGGGGGAGGAGGAGGAGGAGGGCAGCGGGGGGTGCTACGACGCGATTGTGATCGGGTCGGGGATCGGGGGGCTGGTGGCGGCGACGCAGCTAGCGGCGAAAGGGGCGCGGGTGCTGGTGCTCGAGAAGTACGTCATCCCGGGGGGCAGCTCCGGGTACTACTGCCGCGACGGCTTCACCTTCGACGTCGGCTCCTCCGTCATGTTCGGCTTCTCCGACAAGGTGAGCGAGCCAGAGCACCGGCCGAGAGCTAGCGTTTCACTTCCACTGACTGGTGTACTGGTGTGGAGACCTACGATTTGGGGCAGTTTTTTTACACTTTTGGGGGTGGGTGGGGTGGACAATTGGGTGGATACGTGGTTAGAGTTTGGTTTCGGCTGGTGAATTTTTAGATATCGTGCGCTGGTGCGTTTGATTGTGTCGTGCCTATTTATTGCCAAGAGAAATGTCTGGGAGTGAATTGGATGTGCGTTCTACTGGAAATTGGTGTTCTGTTGTGGTAAGGCTGTGATACCGTCAAAAATAGTGTGAGTTGGGGATGGAAAGTATAGTGATTGGTGTAGTTGTTGGTTAGTTGACGGCGAAGTTATTTTTGTTTGCATCCGGTGCTTGATGATGCCCTGATCGGTTTTTGCACTGGATCTATTTTGCTTCGAGAGTGAAACCTGATTTCAAGATGAAGGCCATGTTAATGCAGGGCATTACAGGGGGCAGATGACCGTTGCACAACTTATCGACCATGGTCGTGCCCAAGTGTGCATGTCTGGTTGTTCAGGGGTGTGCACTGCATGGTGCACACTAGTGTGCTGCTGTGGGTCAGTTGGTGTATGCCTCTCATGAGCACTTTTGCATATTGGCTTGTGCCGGTGGGCTAGTGGGCATGGATTTGTTCATGAGTGTTTACTTCCAGATGTATACTTGTTAGGCAATATTAATGTTGATTTTATCACAATTCGTTGAACCATGACATATGCTGTCATCCAGGGAAACTTGAATTTGATTACGCAAGCATTAGAAGCAGTTGGGCATAAGATGGAAGTCATACCCGATCCTTCTACAGTTCATTTCCATCTTCCTGGTGATCTCTCCGTTCTTGTGCATAGGGAGTATGATGACTTCATCACAGAGCTGGTTGGCAAATTCCCTCATGAAAAGGAAGGAATCCTAAAATTCTATGGCACATGTTGGAAGGTACTGTCTTCATTTTCTATACTTGTGTCGCTGTTGTATTGTGCAAACCTTACAACTTACAACTATTATCTCACATATGAACAGATCTTCAATTCATTAAATTCTTTGGAACTGAAGTCCCTGGAGGAACCTCTGTACCTTTTTGGGCAATTTTTTCAGAAGCCTCTGGAATGCTTGACTCTCGGTATCTAAACTGCATCCCTATATTCCTCTTCAAAGAACTTATTTTGAAAATTAGCTGACTTCACTCGAAGCAAATGTAATGTCACAAAACAATGAAAGAGTGATCTGCTGTGTGTGAGGGGAAAAACTTGAACATTACATTGTATTTACTACTTAATCTGATTCATTGATACAACAAAAGTCGTGATTTTGTCTCTTTTGCAGCTTATTATCTGCCACAGAATGCTGGGGATATTGCTCGCAAGTTCATAAAAGATCAGCAGTTACTCTCCTTCATAGATGCTGAGGTGTGAGATATTTGTGAGTTTACTCACTTGTTCAATTTTTCTTTCATGCACTATGTGATTTTCATTTAATTCTAGCTTGAAGACTCAAAATAACTTATGGTGTTTGTAGTGTTTTATTGTGAGCACAGTCAATGCCTTGCAAACACCGATGATCAATGCAAGCATGGTAAGTTAAATGTTAATGTGTCAGACCTTTGTTTCCAATTCATTCAAAAATCTGTTCTCAAGGTCAACATAACAGGTCTTGTGCGATAGGCACTTTGGGGGAATTAATTATCCAGTTGGCGGTGTTGGTGGTATTGCTATGTCCTTGGCAAATGGCCTTGTTGACAAGGGCAGCGAAATCCGTTACAAGGCTAATGTGACCAATGTTATTCTTGAAAATGGGAAAGCTGTGAGTTAATCTTGCTGACTCTGAAGTCTAAATAGCTGGAGTTACTGGATTTTGTTTCTTAGCTGAGCACTTCATTACTACAGGTTGGAGTCAGGTTATCAGATGGGAAGGAGTTCTTTGCTAGAACAGTGATATCAAATGCCACTAGATGGGACACATTTGGTAATTCTGCACATACATTTGTCATTGAAACTTTCAAGCTAGGACAAGTAGGTCTTTCAATTTCACTTGTTACAATGTTCTTCACCTGCTACAACCTTGCTATATTTCCATTTCTCATGTTAAAGACACTCAAAAAGTGTAACCCTTGGTTTGCAACTTGCTACTACTATTCTGTCGATGTGAGCAGCTTTCTGAGTGATACAGTATGAACTCAATTTTGTTCTTAAGGGATTTAACAAATATATGAACTTACAGGAAAACTCTTGAAAGTTGAAGAGCTTCCAGAAGAAGAGAAGAACTTTCAAAAGAATTATGTTAAGGCGCCGTCCTTCCTTTCCATTCATATGGGTGTCAAAGCCTCAGTTTTACCTGCTGGTACTGATTGCCACCATTTTATACTTGAGGTATGCATTAGGTTTTCCACTACTGAGTATGTCATAGAGTTTAAGAGTTGAGACACTATCACACTAGTGGTAAATTTGATATGAACAGCTTATTCTGTTATAAGTTAATCGAGAGAGCAACTGGCAGGATGGCTGGGCTAACTTGGAGAAGCCTTATGGAAGCATATTTTTAAGTATCCCGACAGTTCTTGATCCATCATTGGCTCCTGAAGGACATCATATACTTCATATATTTACGACTGCAGGCATAGAAGATTGGGAGGTATGGGCACTGTTCTAGCTTAAATGTACATTCTGTCGAATAATGAGAAACCAAGTCTTTTTGTATCAACATATTTATTTATAATATTTACTGATGCTCTTTCGAATAATGAGAAACCAAGTCTTTTTGTATCAACATATTTATTTATAATATTTACTGATGCTCATAATACTGCTTCGATTTCATCCTTGGCAGGGTCTGTCTAGGAAGGATTATGGGCAGAAAAAGGAGCTTGTGGCAAATGAGATTATAAGAAGGCTTGAAAAGAAGCTGTTTCCTGGTCTTCAAGATTCAATAGTACTCAAGGAGGCATGTTCTATAGATATTTCCCTTCATTTAATTTTGACTAATTCTTGTTTGAATTTTAAAGTGCTGGCTAGCAGTCTTTAAATTGGTAATGGAGCATGCCTTTACTAGCTAGCAGTGCAAAGAAGATTTGCTTATTAACTATGTGTTTATATGATTATGGATTAGATCATCATTTCTTGTTGACTTCACTCACAACACTGGTCCAATCTACCCAGTATGAGGTAATGTTGCCAGGTTGGTCCTAAACCGCAATCACTATGACGACCTCTGGTGAAGAGTGCTGAAGACCTACACAAAGTTCTTGAATAAGTTCTTTCAAATGATATATGACATATCAAGTAACAAATAGTTATTAAATCTGGTCTTTGAACCTTCCACTAGGATGGGGCTACTGAATGGGAATGTAAATACCAAAGCAGAGTTTCTGAGTGTTAACAATTTCCTTGAGTTCCTTGTGTGACAAATTGCTTGGTGCATAATGGACCACCATGCGTCACCAACCAGGCAAAATGTTATACCTGGGGCTTTCATGGACTGATCACACATTCCTTTGTGCTGTGAACTTCAATGGACTTATTTTGACTTCTAGTACTAGTACATTTTCTAATATGACATACCTTTTGAACATTTGGTTTTGCCAGGTAGGGTCGCCAAAAACTCACCGAAGATTTCTTGCCCGGAATGATGGTACATATGGACCCATGCCACGGGGCAAACCCAAGGGCTTGCTGGCAATGCCTTTCAATACTACTGTAAGTTAATACTTAATACTCATTTGGAAATCAACTGTTTTTTTGGTGACTTGACGCACTGAGTGACGTCATCGTGATATAAGCTTTCTTGGACTGAAATTCTAGTATTTGATTAACAGTCAATAGATGGCCTTTACTGTGTTGGCGACAGCTGTTTTCCTGGGCAAGGTGTAATTGCTGTGGCATTTTCAGGGATCATGTGTGCTCATCGAGTTGCAGCAGATATAGGTAAGTTGAGTTTCTCCTATCCTTAAAAAACTGGTTTTCAGCAAAAGCGTGTTTCTAGCATGTTTTATTTTAGGTGCTAGGAAGCAGAGAAATCTTCTCACTCGATGAACGTCAGTCGCTATGCAAATGATGGATGATCTTTTTGGCTGGTTTGTTATTCTTCCAGGACTGGAACAAAGATCTCCCATTCTAGATGCCGGTCTTCTCGGGCTCCTCAAATGGTTGAGAACACTCGCATAGAATGACATCAGACGAAGATCGGAAATGGCTTTTATGTTCATGCAGAAGAAGACTGCAACAGTCTCGCAACAAGAAGTTACTGCACAATTGGTCTTGTTGACCCATACAATGACCCAGCAGCAGTCTTTGTCTCGCAGCCATTTTTCTCGCTGCCTGGCGTATACAGAAAGTTGGATCTCCAGCAGCGATCCCTGAACTTCCAAATGATTGGAAATTGGAATAATCGTACAGATTTCAGTTTGTTGTAACTTGGGAGCACCAGGGGTCAGGGCTAATGAATGCATATTGACCTGTAGCCTTACACATGTATCTGATCAATTGTCTCTGCACCGCAAAGCTGATACTACTCATGCATAGGGTGCAAACGGTATCAAACGGAATCGGTTAATCCCGACAGATCCGGTATCGAATCCGATTGGTATTAAATATGAGAAGGTAATTTAACATCTGGTACCGAATCCGATCTATACAGGGTAATTGTTGTTGGATATGATAACAAAAACGGTAGAGCTAAAATCCGATCGATTAGCATCGGTAAATGGTAAATCGGATATTATCCGACTGACTATCGAAATAAGCAAGTAAGTACTCTAACTGGTCTAACCCATCAACTATTATTGACACCAACCGGTTTAGATTTTATCAAAGGCGTAACATAACTTTGGAGTCTAGCTACTCTAATCAGTCATCACTAATGCTCTTCGCTTATGTTGAACTTGCGTATGAATTTATTGGTTTTCAAACTAATGTATGAATTTATCAGTTTTCGAACTAATGTATGAATTTATCGTTTATGTTGAACTTGTGTTGTATTGGTTATTATACTTAAGTAATCTAAGTGAATTTATTGCTAGTTGAAGGTTTGAAATAATGATGGTATGGTTTAGTGTATATTTCTTTATGTATACATGTACTGTCCTTCTATAGTATCCGTTTCCGATCCGAAACCGTTGTGTATTCGTTTCGATGACATCATATTTGAAACTCTGAATAATCCGAATTCGTATTTGTATTCGGTTTTACCGTATCCGATTTTGAATCCGGGAAAAAAATATGGGTTAGGATATGGTATGAACAATATTCGTCTGAATCTGACCCAATTGCACCCCTACTCATGCAGAGTTGTCTATGTTCTAACAATCTTAGCCGGATATAAGTGTTCCCTGTAGCTGTATGAAGATAGGGCCTGTTATAACTTAGAGAAGTTATAAGCCAATATGAACACTTGGTTTTTTGAAATAATTTTTTTACTTCTTTTGCACATGCCTTGCTCTGAGGAGAAGGCAGAGATCACAGGTGTATCATGTTCCATACTTCTTTCGCTTCTGTTTTATACACTCATATCTCACTTATTTTTCTCACTACTTATCTTTTCTTTTTAAAAGTCACTCTTTTTAATTAATCCTATTTATTTTTAGTTATCAGTCGTAGCTAAAAATTATCCGTCGCAGAACAGAACAGATCCAAAGAAGCTCATATTTTTTTGGAATACCTCCGAATGCGATGAAGCAAATTGTGATCCCAACAATCGTTGTTTGTTTTTGGGCCAAAGGAATCCAGGTGAGTCCTCCCGGCACGAGGCCCTGCAGGTCGCGCTCACGTGTTGCGGCGCATGTGCTCTTTCCGTAACATCTCTATCATTTAAAAGAGAAAGTTGATGAGTGAAATATTCTTTCTCCTCCCACCTCTCCTCACCAAGCCTCGACGCTGACACGTGGACGGTGCCGCTCACACGATTCCTCTGTTGCATATTTTTCTGCTCTCGCTAACTCCACCTGCTTACCTGCGCACTTCTGTTCCCCTTCCTATTCTCTTTCAAATCGGTCCGGTTAACAAACCCCAACAACCTCGCAATATTTTCTTATCTGATCGCTCTCATCTCTCCTCGACATCTAATCTCACTCTCGATTTCTCCTTTCTCACAATGGCAGCAAGCGTGCGGCGGTCAAGCGGGAGCAGCGCGACTGTGATAGTAGGTAGGCCAAGGGTAACTCGGGTTTGCTCTCAATAGGCTCGTTCTGAAAAATTAGGAGTTGTTAATCTACTAGCTTCCAATTTGGATTGAAACGATACAAAAGCTAACGTGACGTTGATTCGTTAACCCATGGTGGGGTATGATCTGATTCAGTGCATGGGGCATGGCATGGGTGTTATGAGCGTTTGATGAAACGCGCAGCAGGCAGGCAAGCAATTGGTGCCTGGGCAGAGGGATCAAGTAGAATGCAGACTCACGAAGTTTGATCCCAGCAAGCTAATAAGAAGGCAAGTATTACCCTTGTAATCGGCAGGCAATAAAGATAGCTCTTTCTTCTTCCCAGTCTCCGTTTTCCCTGTTCCCTGTCTTCCTCATCACGGCGTCTGGACGTGGGGAGTCTCCAGCGAAGCCTGCGGCCACCCATCGCTACTTCCTGCGGTCTCGGAGACATACAAATCAAGTTGAGGGAACAAACAAGATTCAAGATGGTTCCACATCAGAGCTAAGAAACATAGTAGGACTAGAAATGGTAATATCAAGAGATAACTCTGTAGATAATACTTTCGGTTACAACCGTGCATCACCAGCTTGCTACCTACATAAACGAGGCATAAATCCTTAATTAAAGCTAGAATTCAGCTTTATCTTCCCTTGGTTTCCACTCTAAATCCCGAACCCTAATTCAAGTTTGACTGAAGGAAGGCATCATGTATAAAGTAGGAAAACAAGGTTCTTACGGCTTGATGAAGACTCAACCATTTTGGTTAACGATTATTTTCTTAAGATCTTGATCACAACTCGTAAGCAGTGCAACAACAGAGACACCTATATCTGACAAGACTGAAGTAAGATACATATAATTAAGTTTAAGCATGCACGATCAACAATCTGTTTTTTTGTGTGTGTGTGTGAATAAACATACAAGTATAGAACATTGGCTTTAATTGAAATGTACTGAAGATTGGAATTTCTTCTAATCCTGACTGTGTACAATTGATTTTTTTAAAATAGCATGGAGATGTAATTCATTACTTAAAAAGGCACAATAGAGTACCACCATTCTCCTAGATTGAAGAATACAGCAGTCCATAGATGTGCACTTTTAATTGAATTTGCGTTGAAGAGTGAAATTCTTCTAAATCTGATTTTCTGACCATGTAAATTTAATTTGCTAAATGGTATGGTGAATTATTGATATTGTTGTTGCATAAACACAACAGATGGTACAAAGTACCTTTTCTTTCAGGGGAACCAGATCCATTCCACCATCTTTTTTCCCTTTCTTTGTTTTCTGGGCGATATATATAATCTTAGGCCGACCCAGCTCCTAGGGAGAGGTACGTGTCCTATAGGCACATGCCCCCCTTACTTCTTGAGCCTTCCTGCCTTTTTTAAAATTATAGCACAACATGCATATAACCATACGTATGCCTACAATTATTGCTATGTTACAGGTTATGGAAACCGGATGAGTAAGGTGGGGGCCACCCCAACAACAGATATAATTTTGGAAATGCATTACTACAAATGACACAGCAGAGTACCAACATTCTCCTGGATTAAAAAGGATATAGAAGTCTATATAGCTGCACTTCGGGAGGGTTGCTTAATCTTAAGAAGGCAATGCATATGAGCGACGTGAAACAAGAAAAACAACAGAACTATATGCATTGTGAAATCTAACCTGATCACATAATTCTGAGTAATGGCAAGGGACTCCTCAAGATTGATCACCAAATGCCACCATCCATTAGGTACAAAAACAACCTCCCCAGCCTGACGCGCGCACTCGACAGGGCTCTTCTCCCAGGTCCAACGATAACCCACCGGTGATCCGGCCTCTCCTCCCCAAGCACCCCAAATAGATCTTCCCGGAAGTATACCGGCACCTTGTATTCCCTCCCCATCTCCGGCACCTTCTCGGCGAACCTCGCATCGAAAAGGTACAATGGCCTCTCCTCCTGCACATCGTCGGCGTACTGGAAGTACCTATCCAGCGGCATGCTCACCGGCCCGACCGCGAACTCCTTCCCGGCCGAGATCTCAAGCAAATGCTCCCTCGTTCATTTGTGCAGTGCCGGCCAGCTCTCGAGGCACCCCTCCAGCAGCACCGGCCTGTTCAGCTCCTCGAATTCCGCGATGAATTTCTCAATAGACATGCCACGGCGGAGCTCGATGGTGTCCCGCTCGAGCCACTCGGGCCGCATCACCATGCTGGCGCAGAGCCAGCTCTGGAAGAGGTAGTCGGCGTAGATGCCCTTGATCTCAAGAATGCACAGGGAGGGGGAGATCGGCGCGGCCGGACGCGGCAGCGATGTAGGTGGTGCGCCATGAGCCCGTGTTCTAAAGTAAATAAGCAATCGCACGGCCTGCGATACAATTCTGTTGATAATGGACGGCTCATATCGTGTATGTGCATGATATAAGTTTTTTTTAAAGATAATGCATGGTAGATTAAAGGACAAGTCTAGTTTAGCTTCTTCAACTATCATCAAAGTCTATATTTTTACATTTTACTCCAAAACCATCTAGCTTTCACCCCTCAATTATCAAAACCGATGTAAATCACCCCTTAAACTCAAAGCTACCTAGTTTCTCACAATGCATAAGACACTGTAGGATTATTTCCCGGTTTAAGAGTTGATAGGTGAAAATAAGACTTTCATGATAGTTCGAGGGTAACTTGGACCTTTCTTAAATAAAAAGTAGTGATATTTCGGGTGTCAAGCTGTCATAGTTTGGAAGTCTTTTATGAAATAGCACACAAAATAATGGTGCCATTCGCAAGGTTCGCAAAAAAAAAAAAAGAAACTAATGCTAAATTCCATTTTTGTACTTTCAGCTTTTTTTCTCTCCCCACTATGAAAGACATATTTGCCTCTACCACTATTTGGCGTCGGTTGATCATCTTCCCATGGTTGTGCTACTCTGGTGGTAGCTAGAGAACCTAGCAATAAGCGGACGTCCTTCATGCATGTTGCGGATGGCTTACGTATGGAATCAATATATCTACGAACAAACGGTGATATCCAAAGTACCTACTCGTTTTAGAGATCTAGAAAATTGCATAATAATAAAAATTCATAGAAATTCTCTTATTAATTGAGAGAAACGGAGAAGATTTATATTATTAATTTTGGTATGGATTAATCATATATAAATATTATAACGGTTACAGTTGTACAACAAAATACAACTATATTTTACAAGAGTTTTTAGAGATATATAATGAATACAATATGTTGCAATAGTCCAGCTGTGCAATTGCACATGCACTCCGCTAGTTTAATTAACATTCAACCCTTATTCAAAATTGCTGACAACTTCACAAATAGGTTGCATAGTGCATTAAGCGTCCAACATAAGAATGTACATGCACCGCTCAAAACGGTTTAAAACTAACTTCTACTTCTGGCTTCTGCTTTTTTTTATTATTCAGTAATTTCATCTTTTTTAGACTTTTTTGCCTTTTTCTTTTTTTCCGTATTCCTTTGCATAATTGCATTGTTTGTGATGGGCTAACATGTTTTTTTATTTTTACATTTTTTTTAAATTTAATTTTGCTAAATAAGTCAACTGAGTTACAGTAAAAAAATAAGAACACCAAACTGAGTGCTACCTGTGCATATTTCTTTTATATAACCATGCAGTAACGATCAATGAGTCAAAGCAATCTCTTTGCTACATCCATGTAGAAATCTAGTTATAGCGCTTCCGGCTTAAGATAATCTAGTTACAGCAAATGAGTAGTCAACATCAAAGGAGCAAACAAAATTCGAGGCACTTCCACACCGGAACCAAGAAAACTGATAGGACAAACCTCAACTGAAATGGAAACATCTACAAAGTATTCTGTATCCAACACTTTAGTAAATGTGCAACACCAGCCTGCTTGCAGGCATGCATGCTCCATGCTCATATTAATTTGTAGCACAAACAACAAGCACAACATAGCTTTTATTGATTTGTAGAACAAGAGCAGTAGCAACACCACCACCGCCAGCAACAACAACGACAACACTGACACCAACACTAAACAACGACAACACTGACACCAACACTAACAAACATGCCACCAACACTAATAACAACAACGACAGCACTGACACCAACACTAACAGTACTCAAGAACCAAACTAAAACAAATGTTGCGTAGATCGATAAGCAAACAAGGGAAGAAGCTATCTCCACGATCAGGCACGCACCGTTTGTCTGTCAAGCATTGTCGTCCCCGGTGGTGGCCGTTGCAGGCGTCAGGTCGGCAGCCCCCTTGTCTCCGTCCTCCTGCAGCTCCGTTCTCTGAAGCCTCTCCGCCAGGGTCTCCATTCCCATGTACGACAGGAGCAGCCAGACGTAGGAGAGGTACTCCCCGCCATTGGCCAGGCTCTTGGCGTGGAGGTACCCTCTGCACCTGCCGGCGGAGAAGCAGAGCATCTCCACCCACACGCCCTGGATCACTGTCCACGTCTTCATCTTCTCGTCGTTGCCTGAACTCATGAGCGCTTCGGCGAGCTTCCAAGCGTCGCTAACAAAACCGGCAGGTGCTCGTGTGCTCACCTGCTGGATTATCTTCTGCGTCAACTCTCTCTCGTCCAGCGGCATGTTCTTCTGCGTTGGCGCTGTCTCGTCCGGTTCTGGCTTCTCCTTGAGCATTTTGTTGAGTTCGTCGTAGGCGGCTCCGAACAGTCTTCTCCTGGTGCCGGCCATCAGCATCTCCGGGTTGACAAACAGCAGGTACGCCATGTAGTTGGACATCACCCTGCAGCGACTGGAGGTTTGGGTGTCAGGAGACGCGCCCAGGCTGTTGTGATAGAAGCACAAATCCGTGGCGAGGTGCCAGAGGAGGACGCTCTCGTCGAACGGCCTCCTCAGGCTCCACTCCACCTCCGCGCGTCCCTCCCTCCGGAGAGTCATCTGGCCCCGGTTGTCGCTGAACGCCCTGTAACTGGCGGTGTCATTTATGTGATGCTTCCACCCATCCACGACATGGCCATGGACGAGCTTGGTGATGTCGCCGGACGAGTCGCAGGGCTCCATGCACCAGAGCTGGTCGAGGTAGTCCTTGCAAGTTGGAATGGTCGCCAGCGCCCTTAACCAGGTGTGCTTCCTGTGGTGGGCTAAGTACCCTATGAGGTTGTACTGGGCAACTCGGTCAGGCCATGATCGCTCATGCCGTGCCCCTGATCGATCACGACGTACCACCGTGGAATCAGTGGCGGAGCTCATCATACTTCGGAATAAACACAAGAAAAATATAGTATCAAAGTCGTACGATCACACGAACGACTTACTGTTGGGCTTGATGAAGAACAGGAAGCAGCGCAGGCGTGATGCAGTGAAGACTTGACGCAGTGCAGGATGTAGTAGGAGCGGTCGCGCAGATGCGCTGCCCAGAAACCTTATTGCCGCCCCGTGCAGGTTCTCTCTGCGACAATGGTTCGGAGATCCCGCTCTCCTCTCTTCCCGGTGCACGCCGAGAAGAAAGGTCGACGAGGTTCGATAGCTCAACACTTCGTACAAGAGTGGAAGAAGACAATGGGAGAAAGGAGTGAAGGAGATCAGTTCAAACCTGGACGTCTCCAGGCCTTTTATAGACGTCTCAATTACTCTCTAGTAACTGACGCTATTATTCACCGTGGCGCTATTATTCACCGTGGCGACTCCATTATTCCTCGTAGCGGCTCCATTATTCACTGGTAACTGCTCGTATTCAAACCGAAAAATAAACAGTCTCATGACCAGTAAAAAAGAGAGAGACGGTACAAGGTTTAGCAAAAACAAGGTGGACATGGTCTGCCAAGTGGCGCACCACGTCACGGCGCGGTCGCAAGTCACAAGTCACGCGATTTTCACGCGAAAATACGCGAATACGTGTGTTTAGCCAAAGCCACCATCCACTTCCATAATTCAAGGAGTGGGATGGACTCCACCTTATAAATTGGTCTCCCCCACTTTGCCTAAGCAATATGGTACTAAACCTTGCGTGTTTTGGAATTATAGAAAATAGGCCTTGGGTCTAATTTCAACATTCTTGGCTATGGTCACCGTGTGCTTCTTGCCTTAAACTACGCATACTCGTAGTGAAACCCAGTACAAGGTACTCCAGAGCAGCAGTACAGGATAGCAAGGTGTAAGTGATCTTGACATCGGTGTCGTCGTAGGCTTCTCTGTGGCTCCGGTGGAAGAGCCCGATGGCCGCGAATGTCAGGGATATGACCACTTCCCGTACTAACATACCACAACAGGCTTTCCAAGGTGCTTTCGTAGCCGTTCTGGAGAGCATTTGTTCCTTGGTGTAGAGCCGGTCGAACGTTCTGGAGAGAGCGGATTGTACCAACCGGTGCGCTTCGTCTGGCTCACAGTGCACCGTGTGATCTAGGTTCTTAAGCCGAACAGAATACGGATATTGGAGGTCTACGAATAGACTATAGGGTTCACCTTCCACACTGTGTCGAGATGGTTCATCGCCCCGAACAATCTTCATTGCAGCTTTCACGTATTCGTCAAGCGAATTGATCTTCCCATATTTATATGAACTGCAAGTTTTCACCTTCACTTTCACCGTCACCAGGCTATTGATGCTTGCGCTCTTGAGAGCCCAAGGCTTCTCGAAGCATTTCAGAATCCCGGGGACGAAAATCAAAATTGCTGCTTGCAACAATCTCTTGTCTCTTGGCCAAGACTTTTGAAACACGTACATGGCTACGGTGACCTGAGACAGTGACGCACGGAACGGAGTGAGTATAAAAATCCTAGAACTTTTGCGAATTTGTTTAGTGAAATTTATGTATGTAAATGTCCTATAGCGGTTAAAACTTTAATGAATATGTCCCACGGAGATATAATATATGAGAATGGCTATGTTACAAATGCATGTGTATGCTACACGAAGTTTAGATGTACCTTTTTCCACCGTCCACCGCTCGTTAGTTCATCTTGTAAATGGGGAACTGTTTATATATATGGCACTGTAGTGTGTTTTTTAAATTTGGTTCCTAAACTTTGTATTTGCAAATCTAGTCTTGTCCCCAAACTGGACAGGTGTGACAAATGACACGTATCTCTTGCTACGCCACCAGAGCTCGGCAGCTCAGTGCCTGCGCAGCAAGACAGGTGAGCGAGGCGCATGGGAGTGGGCGGGGCCCACTGACTGCTTAGCTCCTATTGCTTGGTAGCGCCATCCAGCTCCTACCGAGCAGTGGGAGCTCGGTGGCTCTGGTGCTGACACTACTACAAAAATATTTATATTAGACGTCTTATCATAGACGGTTTATAAAAACCGTCTGTATTAAATACAATCACAGACGGTTCTTGATAAGAACCATCTCAGACGGTTCTAAACTAGAACTATCTGTGATATTTCGAATATCACAGACGGTTCTTAGTTAAGAACCATCTGTGATATTGGCCGTCTGTGATATGCCAATATCACAGACAGTTCTTAATTTAAGAACCGTCTGTGATATGTTTCCTGCTTCGCGCATCTCCAAAATTTCATAATTTTTCGCCTGAGTTCGAGTAGGATTCCGTTTTGACACACCTTCAGTAAAACGAGCATAAGTTTTGCATACGGTGTCCGTTTTCGACGTTCTTGTACTCGTTGGAAAGCTAACGACGAGCCCGATCCAAAAAAAATGATCACTTGCACTGGTCACTCTCGAAGATCCCCAAAATCGGTCATCTTTAGCCTCAAATTCAAATCGTAAGTTTTTTATTTCCGTTTTTGCCAAACTTTTCGATATTCCCTTCGAAATTTGGAGTTTGTCTCAACTGCAAAGTTGTAGATCTTGTCGAAACCTTTCAAATGAGTATATATAAGCTATATAGAACTTTATTATTTTATATTTTGAGACTAGTTGTTTATATCGTATCGGTATATATATAGTCAATATCACAGACGGTTCTTACCAAAGAACCGTCTGTGATATTATTACAGATGGTTCTTACCAAGAACTGTATGTGATAATTTGTTCTTTGATCATTGGGCCCGTCAATACTCCTCAACCCAATTTCAGCCAGTAGAAATCGACTAACCCACACCCCACGGATCATAACTCCCCCTCCTCTATAAATACTCATCCAAACCTATCCACCCACTCTTCAAATGCGTCTTTAGCTTCCTCTCTCCATTGTTTCTTCTAGTATTTGCTTCTATGGGGGTTTATGTCTCCATCGTAACCTCCATTATTGCTATTTTGTTGGATTTAGGGTTGCCCCGGAGCTTACAGTGAGGCAGCTGCTAAGAAGGCCTACCCGAGCTTGTGATGGTGGATTGTTCTCTGTTATGTTGCTTTCATTGTTCTCTTCATCGTAGCCTCCATTGTTGCTTCCATTGTTTTCTACTATGTTCTCTGCTATTGTAATGGTGGATTGTAATCTTGTGATGTTATAATGGTGGAGTGTAATCTTGTGATGTTGTAATGGTGGATTGTAATGAAAATAAAATGTTCTCTGCTATATTTGATATCGTATTTGCTTGTTTTCGCTTGTTTTCAAAAAGCATAGCTAACATTTTCTGAGCTTAACTAAAAAATAAAAAAATAGGTATATAATGAACTATCATAGACGATTTTGTAGTATAAACCGTCTGTGAGTTACACATCATAGATGGTTCTAAACTAGAACCGTCTGTGATAGTGTTTTTCACAGACTGTTCTAGTTACAAACCGTCTGTATTGTATTTATCACAGACGGTTCACAAACCGGATGTGATAATCTTCGATTATCACTGACCCATAAATTCAAATGGTTTAGAAAACCATCTATGATGATGATTTTTGTAGTAGTGTGGGCAGTGGAGGCTTTGCAGGTGGCCGAACACGATGGCACTCGACACGGTGCGATGCAATCATGCAATGCCACAATCTGCAGCACATCTACTTCTAGAGACATCGAATTAGGAATTCAGCCAAGCTCAATTAGTGGAAGCGTGAGAGGTGCGCATGTACACCCCCATCATCCAAGTTTAAATCCTTTTCAGCTTGAATTTAGCGGCCTTACTTTTGTTAATGAAGAAAAATACAAGCTCCTTGTTGGTATTCTTGTTGTTTCTAATTGGTAACATCGAATTAAGTTCTTTTTTTTTTCAAATTCAACGTAATGGTCGCTCTTCTAGTCTTCTTTATGTGTGATAATAAATTGGTAATTATTTTTTCTCTACAAGCGATAATTCGATAACTTCTCCTTGTTAAACATCAAATGACCAAAACATCTATGCCACAGGCACTAACCTTCTCAAGTAAGAGTTTAAGGACCATGATCAACTCTAGGCATTCCATAGCTAGAGAAGTATAGCATTCAAGTTTATATATATAAAAAAGAAAAGCTAGCCCAGGTGAACACATAGGTTAACGTCTAAGTATCTTGACTATTATAAAAGAACCAGTTGGTAGTGGTGGTGGTCCATCTACCATCATCACCCCACACTCACAGGTGGGCCCTATTGTCAGTCACCAGCTCCAACCCAATTGTCTATTGATTCCCGCAAGCTTCCTATTGAAGCTTCATGCCCAGTCATAAGTCTCAAGTACCCAGTAGTGATTGAGTACTGTTCATTCAAGCACTGTTCATCCGGTGTCGAAGACCCCAGAGCACTATTGCAGGCCAAAGTCTCTCGGGTACTCGAAAGGATTCAACTACATGAAGTGCTCGTGTGTGTTCAACCACGAGAAGCTTCGACCACGTGAAGTGCTCGCGCGTGTTCGACCATGGGAAAGTTTGACCATGTGAGGTGCTTGCATGTGTTCGACCACGGGAAGATCCAACATTTGGTATCAGAGTGGTGATCATAGGGGTCCTGCAAAGATGAATCGGGGTGTAAGATTTGGCGTCTCCTCTCTCCGAAAGATCCACCGGCGTCAATGGGTGTCGAGCAATGGTTTTGGGCAGCGGCCAAGAGATGATGGCGTGGATGGCGCCAAAGGAAGCCAGAGTCACGCTACGCTACCCCGTTCTCAAGCGTACCAACTACAACAACTGGGCACTCTTGATGAGGTGAACCTACAGGCTCAAGAAGTCTGGGAGGCTATCGACCTGGGTGGCGTGGAGTACCAGGCGGATAGGATGGCGTTGGCCACCATTCTTTAGGCCGTGCTGCTAGAGATGCTAGCGTCGTTGGCCACTAAGAACACGACCAAATCGGCGTGGGAGGCCATTCGCACCTTGCGAATGAGTGTTGATCGAGTGTGGGAGGCAAGGGTCTAGAACCTACACCAACATTTTGAAGACATCCGTATGAAGGAGACCGAGACGATTGATGATTTCTCCATGCGTCTCATTGGGCTTGTGAACAACATTCACATTCTTGGTGACAAACTTGAGGAAGACAAATTGGTCAAGAATTTTATATGGGCTTTTCCACAGAAATTCTCCCACATTGCCATTTCCGCTGAACAGTTGCTTGATTTGAACACCATGATGGTCAAGGAGCTCACTGGGTGTTTCAAAGCTGTCGAAGACCATATGGGAACTGGTGATGGAGGAGAAGGAGGAGGCCGCCTGCTCATGACTGAAGAAGAGTGGATGGTGTGGTCTAAAAGCAGGCCACAAATGGAGACATCCTCATTTGGAGTCAAGTGTCAATGGTCTGGGCATGACCAAAACTGTGGGAAGCACAGGCATCAATGGCATCAATCCAAGAGGTATTCTGATGGAAAGGGAGCTACAGGAGGTAGACATGATAAAATCAAGGTAAAGTGCTTTAATTGCAACAATTTTGGGCACTTCGGTAGAAATCGTCGCAAGCCTCACCGAGAGAGGAAGGAGCAGGTGCATGTGACATAGGTACAAGAAGAGGAACCTACTCTGTTAATGGCACAAGTGTGTGCACTGACATAGTTGCCGTAGCAAGAACCTGAGGCTGTTTTTCTCAATGAAGTCCACGCGAGTGTGAATCTTGGGTGTGTTGATGATGAGAAGGACTGGTACCTGGACATCGGAGCTACCAACCACATGCTTGAGTGCTAGTTGGCCTTTGCCGAACTAGATATGTTGGTGAAGGGAACTATGAAATTCGACGATGGGTCAGATGTGGAAATCTACGGGTGTGGGACGGTTTTGTTTACAAGTTGCACCGGCGAGCATCATGAACTTACAACCGTCTACTACATACCTCAGTTGTCCAGCAACATCATAAGTGTTGGGCAGCTCGATAACATTGGGTACCAGATGATCATCGAGGATGGTGTCATGCAGATCCGTGACCCAAATCGAAGTCTTCTAGCCAAGGTAAATCACACAAGTAATTGACTTTATGTGCTTAACCTCAACATTACGCAGCCAGTATGCTTGTTAACCCAGAGCGAAGATTTGGCATGGAAATGGCACAAACGTTTCAGCGATCTGAACTTCAATTCGCTTTGGAGGTCGGCTCAGCAAGCGATGGTTCAAGGACTTTGTCAAATTGATCAGGTGGATCAATTGTGTATAAGTTATTTGGCCGGGAAGTAGCGGTAAGCCTCATTTCCTCAAGAGACCAAGTACCGAGCTGATCATATGTTGGACCTTGTACATGGTGATCTCTGTGGACCGATTACTTCGGCAACCCCTAGAGGCAGGCACTACTTTCTGCTTCTAGTCGACAACATCAATTGATACATGTGGCTGGTCCTTCTCAAAGCTAAAGATAAGGTGGCCGAAACAATCAAGCACTTCCAAGCAGGCGCTGAGTTGGAGGCACAGAGGAAGCTTCGTGTGCTATGCACTGATCAAGGAGGAGAGTTCACATTCGTAGAGTTTGGGGAATATTGTGCAAGTCAAGGCACCATTCATCATCTCATCATGCCATATTTGCCATATCAAAATGGCATGGTCAAGCGGCGTAATCAGATAGTGGTTGCGATGACGAGTAGTATGATGAAGGCTAAGGACATACCGGTTGTGTTCTGGGGAGAGGCTGTTGCCATAGCAGTGTACATCCTCAATCACGTCCTGACTCAAAGTCTTGAAGGCAAGACTCCGTTCGAAACATGGTATGGCCGACGGCCCAACATGCACTATTTTCGCACTTTTGGGGTGCGTGGTACACGTCAAGATGGTGAAGCCAAATTTGAAGAAGTGAAGACTAGAGACACCGATGGTTTTTATCGGATATGAGTCTGGTTCTAAAGCATACGGTGCATATGACCCTGTGAACAAGAGGGTGCATATGACACGTGATGCTATCTTTGATGATGAGTTCAAATGGGATTGGACTGAGCATGACGATTTGCTCACTCAAGAATTCAGTGAGATGTTCATGATTCAATATTTGTCTTACCCAGATTCAGAGACAAGAGGCAATAAGGAATCTGAGCAGTCCACACCGATCCATGATGTGCTTAGACATGAGCTAGGCATGGACCAGGAGTCCTCAGTGACATTACCGAGAACCTCGTCTCCAACCACACTTGCGGCAAAGGTGGTGGAATGGGCCACTCTACTGAGTGGCTCATTGTCTTCCACAACTGAAGGGCCATGAATTTACTACACATTGGAGAATTTGCATGACAACACCTCGGTGTACGAGTTGGTTGACTCCTTCAGTGAGCTTAGTCTCTTTGCATCTGCGGAGCCCGTGAGATTTGCCGATGCTGAGAAGTATCATAGCTGGCGCCAGGTAATGCTGGAGGAGATACAATCAATTGAAGAAAATGGTACTTAGAGGGGCCATGAATTTACTACACATTGGAGAATTTGTATGACAACCCCTCGGTGTATGAGTTGGCTGACTCCTTCAGTGAGCTTAGTCTCTTTGCATCTGTGGAGCCCGTGAGATTTGCCGATGCTGAGAAGTATCATAGTTGGTGCCAGGCAATGCTGGAGGAGATACAATCAATTGATGAAAATGGTACTTAGAGGTTGGTTGATCTCGCAGCAGGTCATCGAGCGATCGGATTCAAAT
This sequence comes from Melocanna baccifera, assembly GCA_036346265.1. Classification (NCBI taxonomy): domain Eukaryota; kingdom Viridiplantae; phylum Streptophyta; class Magnoliopsida; order Poales; family Poaceae; genus Melocanna; species Melocanna baccifera. The sequence continues at coordinate 24,288,615 of CM070706.1, forward strand.
GGGTGTATAAGATAAAGAAGAACTCTCAAGGGGCTGTGGTGAAGCACAAAGCACGTTGTAAGTTCAAGCTCTATTAAGTTAATTTTGGTGATAATGACAAATAAAATTGCAAGACTAATATGCTTATTAGTTATGATATTGCCTAGTCTTATTTGGATGTAATGAATAACAAATGCTACTGTGAAACTAACGTGTTTGATTGATTATTATCTCTTAAGTCTCATTTGGATGGAAAGATAAAATCATAGAGATATGCATTCAATATCTCATTCTTATAACTTAGTGCATTCTTTGGATTTAAAATATAGATTAAACTCCACAAAAAGTCTAAGATGAATATGTGCATATGATTTTCACTATACATTTTTGTATGCACACATTTAGGGGGGTTCAATCTATGCTTTGTGGTTTCATTAGTATTGATCTATGCTTCTCTTTCCACATATTAAGGATCTTTACTTTAAAATATATCCTTTTAAGTATATATAACCTGTGTAGTTTATATATACTCATAATTAGGTTGTTATCTAGTTCCTCCATTATGTGTTAATGGTTGGATAATTAATGACAACCGGATAAGAAAACTTTATTAGCAATTAATCTCAAAGATAAATACACACATTCAAATGAGTTAATTGCTTAAGTAAGTTTATTCTAGAGTATACAATTGTTGTGTACATATTGTATACTCGCAAATCAATTTATATCTTATTATTTGTTAAGATTATCATGAATTACCAAAAAGAAAAGATTATAAATCTAGTCCCCCATTATATGTTAATGGTGAAGTTTTAGTAATTAATAGTAATTGGTTTATAGACTAATATTTTTTATGAGTTGGTTAAATAGGTTAGGTTCCACAAGTGAAGATGACTTGGGATGACTTCATGTGTTGAAGATCATCGAGTCGAAATAATGGAAGATGGCTTCATGTGTTGAAGACCATCAAGAAGAGAAGATGATCATATATTGATTATCAAGTCAAGTGAAGTCCCATCATGTGTTGATGGATGTCAAGTGAAGGATGCATCATGGGTTGATGCACATTAAGATAAGGACCCGGACTTAAAGTGATGATGTGTGTCATCAAGTTTTAAGAAAATACACAAGGTAAAGGTATGACTAGTTAGGGCTAAGAATGTGTTTCTAGTCTTTTACTGGTTTTGGTGTTTGGCTAGAAGACTAGATTGCTAGTATAGGTTGTCATACTATTAAGAGAGGTCATGTCTAGTAGCTTGAGTCTCATCATGTGTTGATAGCTCATCATCACTTGCTTTAGCTCTCCTTAGCATGATGCTTATATTTACGAATGTATTTTACAAATAGTTAAAGCTCATGCGTTTGAATTCTTGTAACATGGGACTATACATTGTAAATATATTTTGCTAGTATTTGAAGTTTATGTTTTCTACTTCTTGTGGTATGAGGTTTATATTTGCAAATATGCTTTGCAAATGGTTGAAACCCATATACAATCCTTGTAGCATGTGACATAGGTTTGCAAATGTGTTAAAGTCCATGTATAAATTCCTTGTGTCATGATTTCAAAAGTGTGCAATGTGTTTTGCAACTTGTTGGAAATCATGTATGATCCTTGTGTGCATGATACTGTAACTTATAAATGTGTTTTACAAAGATTTGTTGAAGTATATGCACATGTCAGAAAAATTAGAACTACCACTGTATATTTTGCGGTACTACCAAAAATCAGAACTGCCAGCATGTGTTGCGCAGTACTACTGATTGTCGAAAGTTCTAGCTCTGTATGAGCGGTCCGAGCGGCGTGCGAAAGTATCGCTCTGTGTGAGCGGTACTACCAGAAGTCGGTAGTACTGGCATGTGTTGCGCCGTACTACCGGACTTTAGAAATTCTAAAAATCCTGTGGTACATTTTTTTCTAGAAAGACACCTGTGTGGTGGTCATCTCCTTCCCGCGAGAGCGGTAGTTCCGCATGTGTGACGCGGTACTTCTGATGATCATAAGTACAAGAAAAAGAACGGCGAAATTACTAATTTTGCTGATAACGACTAGTTTTCTGACCGTTACGAGGGGAGCGATAGTTCCAGTTTTATAACGACAGAACTATCGAAAATCCTTATTTTTAGGGGTTTTGCTTCCAACAGCTAGTTTTTGTGGTGTGGGTATATATACCCTCTTGTGGCCAGTTAGAGTAAAAGTTCCTGTGCTGCATCCGTTGACACTTCTTTGAGCTAGTGTGAGGTACTTCTCTCAATTGTGCATTTGTTGCACCTTGTGAGCAAGAAGAAAGGCTCTAGATTACATCTCTTGTATCTAGAGGTGGATTGAGTATCCACTTGAGTTTGTGCATTCATTGCACGTGGTGAGAGTCAAGTGAGAGATTTGACTTATTACTCTTAGAGTTTGCCGACTCCTAGACAGCGTTGGGGGCTTTGTGCGTAGTGATCCTCTCAAATAAGGTTATTAGAAGATCCGGCAAAGTTGTGGAGGTTGGAGCTTACCTACTTGGAGCGAAAAAGAGTTACCACTAGTGGATTTGAGGTGGAAGACTTAATTCGTGGAGCTAGTCTAATTCATTTAGGCTTACCTTAACGTGAACTAGGGGAGATCGGCAAGTCTCCGAACACCACAGTAAAAAGAAATTGTGTCATTTGTAGTTTTTTTTCTTGTGCTCAACTTATATTCAAATAATTTACATTCATAGAATTAAATTGATTGCTTATCATCCTAGGATTGCAAACCTAAACTTAGGTTGTTGGTGCACTTCGGTAAACAATATTGTTTTAGGCATTATTTATGCTAAACTAATTTGAGTTAAGTTTCTGCATTATATACTTGGTTTAGCCAAATAGAAATTAATTATTTGAGAAGAGAATTTCTAAGACCGCCTATTCACCCTTCTCTAGTCAGCCTCCTCGATCTTACACACGTCTTGTTGCAAAAAGATATGTGCAGCGTCAAGGTGTGGATTTCGATAAGGTATATGTACCAGTGGCTTGTGAGGAGTCTGTGCGGCTGGTGGTGGCAATTGCGGTGCACAAAGGCTAGCAAATACACCATATAGACATGAAGTGCAACCGAATTAGAAAGTGTTTGTTAAATAATTTCACTGCATATTTGTTTTTCAGTCATGCATTAGTTAGTTAGAAGTATGAGTTAATTTTCACATTAAGAGTGTGTTTACTGACTGTTTCTCTGCATTTAGCACTCTACATTAGTCGAGAACTTACTAGTCGTAACATTAGGTATTTTACTGGTGGTAACGCACCATCAAAGTCTTGTAACCGTTTGTTGTATCAGTAGTATATAAAGGGGAGAAAACTAGAAAAGACACTGAAAAGTTTACGCGTCGCAAAAGCTCCTATGTTGTGCTTGTGTGTGCTTTCTTCAAAGTGTTCTCGTATGAGTTAGATGGTTTGAGTACTCGATCAGTGCGTTCTCGTATGAGTTAGGTGGTCTGAGTACTCGATCAGTGCATATGATCGAGAACTGCCGTAGTCGGAAGACACGAGTATTCTGCAGCAGTCGTAAGTCTCGATTACCCAGTAGTGATCGAGTACTATTCATCTGGTGTTGGAGACCCCGGAGCACTGTTGCAGGCCAAAGTCTCTTGGGTACTCGGGAGGATTCGACCACATGAAGTGCTCGCATGTGTTCGACCACAGGAAGTATTGACCACATGAGGTGCTCACGCGTGTTCGACCACAGGAAAATTCGATCAAGTGAGGTGCTCGCGTGTGTTCGAACATGGGAAGATCCAACACAGTTCAGAGCCACCATGCCTAGATCCAGAGTTGCTGATCGTGGAAGAGGAGGACAGGACCTCATCGGTGGAGGAGGTGGCCACCATCTGGTCGAGGGTGACACCGGCCGGCTGCTGAAGCTTGATGATGACAGCACATAGGGCGGTAGTGTTAGGTGGCAATGGCGCTAGGGTGCAGAGAGAGAGAGAGAGAGAGGAGGTGACAGCCATGCAAGCGGAGGGTGGCGGGGTGAGCTGCACATAGGAAAGAGAGATAGACAGAGAGGAAGGAGTTAGGTAGGAAAAAAGAAAGATAAGTGAGGAAAGAAAAGGGAGGAGAGGAGAGGAAAAAAGAAAGGGAAAGAGAAGAAAGAAAACGAAAGAGAAGGAAAAATGTATAATATTCTAGAAATTTTAGAATTTTCATGAGCACATTAAAGTTTTGTGGTTTGTCTGCCTTTGCCTTCCTCCCACGTCGACATGTCAGCCAAAGCGGTCAGCGACATGCCACTCTCTCCTGAGTTTCGTCACGCCCACATCACAAATCAAAATACCCTCGTGTCCTTGCTGTTGGGTTGATCTCGGCTAACCGATCCCAATTTTTCAGGGAGGTTATGCCCCCACTCGCGCCATGATCGGAGGCGCAACCAACCGCTTCGAGTTTCGGTTCCGGTCACCTAGCGCAATATAAATAGGGGATTCGGCAGGCCGTTCAGGCTGGTGTCCTAGGCCGAATAATCCCAAACAGAGACCGATCTAAGGTGAACGAAGGGCGGACCTCTTCCTCCGTCCCCGTCCACGGCCCCACTGACGCCGGCCGACCACCTCTGCCTCACGACCGCATCAACCGAGCATCGACAAACCCCATGGCCTCTTCGAGTTCGGGTATGTTGATGCTTCCGCTCTAAGAATATTGCTATGCGTTCAAGTTAGACCTAGGGTTAATGTTTATGATTCATCTTCAGACTTAGAACAAATTTACACTTGCCTCTTCTTATCATCACCGCCTCCCCTCTCCGTCTTCCTCCCCAACATTAGTATGTTACTCGGACGCTGCTAATTCGGCGAATCCAAGGGGTCAGTGAAGAGAGGGGATTAGGAGAGGCCCTACAGCCAAGCAGATCCAAAGGGAGAGGATGAGAGGAAGCCATGAAGAAGATTGGGAGTGGAGGGAGGTGGATAGGGAGAGCTCCCATGGGAGGAAGAGGCGATATAGTCAAGCAGATCTCAAAGAAGGCTATTGCTATCTTCTAATCTCTTGTGGCTGCTCACGGGGGAAGAAAGAGAGAGCTTCATCGAGAAGAAAGAGACAAGTGAGGGAAGGAGGGGGCCTACAACGCTGCCGCCAGCACCTTTTCTGTTGTTTGTTCTTTCGTCGTCTTCTTTTGATGATAGAAGTAGTGGTGGACAATTGGATGCAATGGGATTTTACATGGTACTAAACTACTAACTAATAATATCTGAAAATTGATGGTGAAGACGGTTTCACAACCCGAAAGCGATGATGACTTTAATATAATCCTGCGTATCCATCCAGATGCTTACATAGTTACATGTTTGTTAAGCAGTTCCGAAGATCCCATTATGTGTTTCCATCGCGCTGGCCTACAAGCAAATACATTTTTTATAGGAGGATTGGATCATATACCCTCCTCATAGTTGGGAAATTGAGGATTTACCCTCCCCACTTAATGACATGTGGAGTCATCATAAGTCACTGACACGTGAGTCAGGAGGGTAAATCCTCAATTTCTATCTAAGTGGAGGGTATATGATCAATAATCCCTTTTTTATATAGGAAAACAACGGGAGAGATTCCTACAGTGGTGTATTTGTATAATAGTAAGTAAAAATATTTGCAAGGCAACGCTAATGAACAAAGTAAACTTTACAGACTAAAGCTCATAAAGAATCTAGCCAGGAACGAGAAAATGTGTCGGCGACATGTTAATCATGTTGGCGTTCTACTATATGTCTATATTGAGAAAATCCACTTTCATTTGTTTTGAGGATTTTAAAACATATAATGTAGTTTTTTGATCGGTAGCAATGCACAAGCATTCACTGGTATATTACTATATACTAGTAAGGTGCCCGTGCGTTGCAACGGAAAACCAAATAAAAGTGATGTATACTATCAAATATGCATACATAATACAAAATCTGGTAGCAACATCTATATTACCCCATTCTAAATGCATACATAATACAAAATCTGGTATTATCCTTTTAAGCCGTTGGTTCATACTTAAGGGAAAATCCAGTACATCTAAGTATCCAACTATAACTCTTTCTGTTGTATATATTAAGTGGTCTGCAGGTTATCATTTGAATATTGTGAAATGTAAGTAAAATGTATGTTCAAACTCGCTATTTTGTATAACAAAATATGATCCATAGGACCTGGACATTCAAAGCTGCCTTGAACCATTTTATACACCATTCCACCGGAATTTTTCAGTCAGTGGCTTCGGAATGCATTTATGGAACATTACTCGGAGTTTTGAATTACTCGGTGTTTCAAAAAAGTAGTGCACCTGTAATGTCACACCTAAAACTCTTTTAACCCTAAACCCCTTTAACCCTAAAACCCGTCTCCTACACCACCCATCCTCATGGCGCTGTGTTCATTCCGCCTCCTCCTGCCTCTTCTTCGCCTCTATACGCCTCTCCATCCCTCCCGCATTCGCGCCTTCCGCCTCCTCCCTGCCTCTTCTTCCGCCTCTCTCCATCGCCCCTCCCGCCGCTGCAAGTTGTCGATGACCTTTGTCTGCTGCAAGTTGCACAGGAGTAAACCCACTGCTATCCTTTAATGTGAGTTCCTCCTTGGTACCAGCATGTACAAGAACAGTGCAAACTTCCAAATTTCCTCTTATAGCAGCCCAATGTAAAGGAGTACAACCTGCATGACATCCCAAAAAGAGCTTAATAAAAATGTGGATTGTGAAAGCTACCTCAAACAAATTATTAGCAACTCCTGATATATATAATTTGGCTATTATACAAGAACACATTTAACTTTTACATGCTCTAAACAAAAAGGAACATGAACAATAAAACAAAGCACACCATGCATAAATGTTTATAACTAACACCTAATAATAGATTAATTTTTCAATTATCATGCATGCTAAACAGAATTTTGAAACACTTACAGCAAATTATCTACCCAAATGAAGTGATCAAAAAAACAGGTGCACTACTTTTTTGAAACACCGAGTAATGTTCCGGTAACTGACAGCAAATCATCTACCCATTACAGTGGCTTCTGAATGAATTTATGGAACATTACTTTTTCAGTCAGTGGCTTCTGAATGAATTTATGGAACATTACAGTGGCTTCTGAATACATTACTGTTGTATTATGCATGCTAAACAGAATTTTGAAACACTTACAGCAAATCATCTACCCATTACTCAATAAGGTTATATATATCTAGCCAAAATACAACACAAGAATAATATATTAAGATACAGCATACCACCTTTCTCAGATATTAGAATACTTCAGATAATATGAGCATTGCATGATCAGGACTGCTGCTAACACTTCAGACACATGCGAATCGAATATGACACAGGCACATAGCACATAAGCATGTCATTATATCAACAACTATATTAAACAATAAATCTAATGCAAACTAACAATTTCATCAAACAGTTTTGCAATCTTGTAGAGCATAACAATTTCAACAATTTCAGCTGGGTCTTGACGGAGCTCAGCTGGTTCACCTTCACGGCGAGTAGATCCTTCTGCAAATCACCACGACACAACAACACAAACGCACGATTCATTTGTAATTTCAGCGCGTGAAGACTCGCCCGGATCAAGAACCAACCCAACCCAAAAGGAAGTGCGCGAGAGACGGGGGGAGAGCAGGAGGAGAAGAAAAGGGCGGGACCTTGTGGAAGTCGGCAGGAGCGACGCCGGGGAGGTAGAACCCGCGGGCGGCGCCGGCGGAGTAGGCGAGGACGAGGAGGAGCACCAGTTGGGCCGCCATGGGTGGGGTGGGGGATCACCACTTGGAGGACGAAGGTGCGGCCCATGGCGGCGTCGGTGAGTCGGTCCTCCAGGTGCCGCACCTCCCCGGCGAACACCACCAACGGGAAGGTCTCGATCGTCTTGAGCACCGCTTCCAGCTCCTCCTGGCTCGGGTACTCGGGGAGTTGCAGCGCCTTCTTCGTCTTCCAGCTGTCCATCGTTCACCTCCACGCCGCCGCCGGCTTCTTATCCGGCGCCACCGTCGGGAACGAAGTCTTCGAAGCCGCGGAGGGAGGGGAGGATGCGGCGGCGGAGGAGGGAGAGGGATGGGGGGTAGGAGGCGGCGGTGCGGGGGACGGAGAGGGGAGGCGGCGCCCGTGGGGTTGGGAGGAGGCGCCGGGGCTGGAGGTGGAGGCGGTGGCGCTTGGGAGGAGGAGGAGGTTGCGGCGCCGCGGGTGGGAGGGAGGGGAGGAGGCGGCGCGGTGGGGGGAGGGAGGCGGGGCGGTGGAGGGAGAGGCGGCGGCGCGCGGGGTGGGAGGGGAAGGAGGCGGGGGGCGGCGCTGGGAGAGCGAGGCGGCGGGGGGAGAGCGAGGGGAAGGCGGAGGCAGGCAGCGGCGCGGGGTGGGGAGGGGGAGGAGGCCGCGGGCCGCGAGGGGAGAGCGAGGGGGAGGCGTGGGGGCGGTGGGAGGAAGAGCGAGGAGGAGGCGTGGGGGCGACGGGGGGAAGAGCGAGGGGTAGGCGTGGGGGCAGAGGGGTGATGTTGGGATTTTAGGGTTTAATCAGATCGTGTGGCTGAGAAGAGAGGAGAAAAATCGAATGGTTAAGAAGTGAGGGAGGGTGGACGTGACGGCAACCACCAACTCCTTCTTTTTAAATAGTAAAGATTAGTCACACGAGTCTCAAATCTTGGTCCATGTACTGACCTGAGACACTGCAGTTACGATGTGCCGCATCCACAGCTCATTGTCTTCGATGTTGTAGGCCGTTATGCCATCTTGCCCTCCGAGGTGCAGTAGGAGGACGGGCGCCCAGAGCACCTGCAGATCGACGCTTCTGCGGTGCGTGGATACCCATTCCTGCTTCCTGTGGAGGCTGAAGAGGGTGGCGAGGGCGTATATCGCGAGAGCGTCGCTGCCCAGGTAGGCTAGCCAGGTTAAGAATCTGAACCAGGGCTGGATACAGCGCTTACGCAAGGTGGCAGCGATGAGCAAGAAGTACTGGAGGAAGAGGCTGCCCAAGACGAGGACGCGCAGCTGCCACTCGTCCCACCATTGCACTGCCTCCGAGAGACCCATTCTCGATCCAATTCCATGCTCCTCCCGTCCCCCTTTAAATAGAGCATTTCAAGCTGTTACTTGTTAACTACTCAAGGGATACAGTTCTTTTCTAGTTTTTGTGGATGTTTTTACTTTTCACATGCCTGCTGCATCTCTTTTACTATCTATATCTATAGGAAGAATATATCATTACTATTATAAAAAAAATGAGTTAGTAGTCATATGTCCGTTCTCCTCCAACCGCTCTATTCCTTCTACTTCTCACCACTCTCTACTTACCAACCAATCAAAGCAACCCCTTTTTCATAGCATGATTATTTATACATTCAATAAATTCTGTTGCAAAGCACGGGCATATAACTAATATAGATAAAAAACCGGTGTAATTAGAGGCAAATCCTTCGCCCTGAGGGCTATAAATTCATACACTAATCAGCAAAAGAAAAATCTTATAAACTCTCACGTAAATCGAGAGAAAAAAGAGAATATACACCATTTATTTTGGTGAGCAAGATTACAACAGTTGAAGATTAATAGGATATTGTGAAGTTGCTATACATGTATAACTTAATAAGTATTAGTATTGTATAGCAAATACAAATTTACTTTCTCTAAAAGAATATAAGTTTAACTGCAATTATAATCATATGTACCGTAGAATATAGCCATGTAATTTTACAGGCAATTCAACTAGTTGTGATGCACCAGTGCCATTTTGCTGCTCAAGGTGTCTTTCTTTCCATCCTTGCCAAGATCATCACTGGGTTCTTTTTGACTTTGGTTTTGGTTTATCACTTTCTGCTATATCAACTAGTTTTTAAATGATACGTCTTTTTAAGGCAGGATTTACAGGTAGATTGTAGTAAACATTGTATCAAGTTCAACTATACCAGCCAAAATCGCATACAACTGTTTCTCTCTGCGTACTGTCTCTCAAAACAGCCAGAATTTAAAAGCCAAAGCTACAGCCACAGCCCAAAAGAACTCATCCCATATCTCTTCCTTGTCTTGCCAAAAGGAAAAGCTGAGGAAGAATAAATTCATGGTAGTGACGATGTCTTGGCAAGCAATCTACCAAAGGCATATCTATATATTTGAGGTGCCTTCGCTCCAAGGGCTATAAATACCCATATTAACCCGTTTAAAAAAAACCCGAAACATTTTCTCATTCATGAGAAAAATATTATAATTGCGCAAATTATATGTGTAGATAGATACCATTATAATTGTTATGCTTGTATAACAAATACACATATATTCTCCATAACAAGCTTTAGTGTTGTATAACAAATACAAGTTTATATTCACATACATACATACATATGTACGTATATATATATACAGGTAAACTACATAAGGCATCTGGGTGCCTAGCACCCATGTCAAGAACCATTTGATACGCACATATGATTGATAGATTTTTTGGAATTTATATAAAACACTTGTCCTATATATATAACTCAACTAGTTTTGGTTAACAAGTTTTAGTTTGCTGCTTGCATTGTGAAGGTTCATAGAAATGAATCACTTAATTGATTCATTAATATACAGTGATACACACACACACAATGGTGACGTTAACGTGAATACATGCAGTAATGATAATATGAATACATGTAGCATTATCTTGAACTGAGGCATCATAGTGGGAACGAGATGATATGCTAATATCCCCCGCAATTGGAACAGGAGCGGGTCGAACGTTTAAACTAGAGCAAAATTCTTTGAAGGTTGCCATCGGGAAAGGGGGTCGGCAAGTCCATGCTTGCTGATGCCGGTGAAGGCGAGGGCGAAGAACAAAGGTTGATAGCGGTAATCCCTGACATCGATAGATCACGCCAGTGATGCAAGTAGAGGGAAGGAAGAGAGAGGTAGAGAGGTAGGGGGAGGAGTGAGTAGAGTAGGTGAGGTGGCGGCTATGGAGGTGGCCAATGGTGAGGCAGGCAGCTGAACGCAGTGGATAGGGCTGGTAGTGTCTAGAGAAGGAAAGGGGGAGGGTGTGATATAGGAGAAGAGTGGTGATTTTGAGGTGGAAGAAGAAGATGAAGGACAACCTAAGGTAGGGACACCGACGGTGAGAAAACAACCGGGGGCGGTGGATCTAGAGCGATAGCGGGCTGAGACCAAGAGAGAGAAAGAGCGCGAGAGAGTGAGAAGAAGGGGGAACGGTAGTGGCGACAGGATGAAGGAAGGAGAGGGGGAGCTAGGGAGGCTACCGACTGTAAGGGAAGCTGCTGGCGATAGTGGGTCTAGAGGTGGCACTGGGGTGGTGTAGTGGAGAAAGAAGGAAGCCCAGGGGCGGCGTTACACTAAGCACGCCTGGGCCTAGGCGGGCAGCGGCGGCAAGTCAGCAACAGGGCTGGGAGTGCCAGCGGTGGGTCTGAGGGAGGAGACAGGGGCAGCCACTTCTCCGGCTCGGGCACCGATGCGGTGGGGCTAAGAGGGCCGAGAAGCGATGCAGAGAAGAGGACTGAATTTGACCTAGAGATGTCCAGATTTGAGCGGAGAAGGGTCGATCCGAGTAGGGGATGGCATGATCCGGTGGTTTGAGCAGGGGGCGACAGGATCCGGCTACCCAAGATCCACCAGAGCGGGCGACAGCTACGTCGGACGAGGGTTGGCGTGAGCGATGGCGCAGAGGTGCCAGCTTGGGCAGGCACTGGCATAGGCGCACGGCGAAGGGCGACGACAACCGGAGGAGCAAGCGGCCCAATGCGGTGCAACGACGTGGGGAAAGTCGGATCAAGCGTAGAGTTGCCGGATCCGAGCAGGAGGCAGCTGGAAGATAACACAAAGACGACGTGGGAGCCTAGATCCGAGGCTGCTCCCCGAGGCTTGGTGGTGGCACCGCTGGATTCGACGGCGAGGAGGTCAGAGGCAGTCGAATTTGCCGCGGTGGCGCCGTCCACACCAGATCGGTGAGGAGATGGCCGCCCTGGGGAATGGAGATGCTCCTCCCGGGGCAGTGCAACAGAAGACAAGCGGAGTTAGGTATGAATCTGGGGCTCTGATACCATGAAGGCCCATAGAAATGAAACACTTAACTGATTAATTGATATACAAGGATATATATACAATGATGATACTAATGTGAATATATACAAAAATAATGTGAATACATATAGCATAATCTTAAACTGAGGGGTCACAATAAAAACAGGATAGTAGGCTAACACACTATCTATCTTTTCATCCATGCCGAGTCAGATTTCTTTTCATGTCCCTCAGTGCCGTCAACGCCACACAGAACCCCTTGCTCGTGACAATGCCTGGACAAGTGATCCCACCTGCTAATACAGGAGAAGCTAGGTGGAGGCGCTTCGCGGCTACAATCTCTGCCTCGCGATTGCCTGAAGGGGAAGCCGTGTCCTCCAAGTGGCGTTTCGCTGTTTGGGTATCGAGACACGCAGGGTGAATCGGCGACGCGAGGCCGACTACCTCAGAGGCGTCTAGCACCTCGCGATCAGCATCAGCCTCTGTGTTGCCAACTTTAGTGGGGTCGGCCTCATACGGCGGGCCCCTCAAGGGTTGGACACATCCTCTGCATCGGCCTCAAGATCGGAGTTCGCAAAATCCACAGACTCCAACCCCATACCCGCGCTGGCCTCCATCTCCCTGTGCCCCGTACCTCTTCTTGTTCAGTTTGAGAAGAAGATGAAATATCCTCTGTTGCCTCCTATGGATTAGTAGATATACTTGTCATGGGTGTAACTAGTTCTTGAGGATGAGAATGTCCTATTTCATCATTGTTTTCTCCTTTAAATGAGAAAGAAATCCACTTCTGGTTGAAGCAAGTATATTTTTGGTTTCACATTTGAATGTCACAACTGTTTGTTAGGGCTGTAAACGGGCCGAGCTCGAGCGAGCTCAGCCTGTCAGGCTCGAGCTCGATAGAAGCTCGAGCCAAGCTCGAGCAAGCCTAAGATGCTAATCAAGCTTTGAGCTGAGCTCGAGCTCGGCTCGGACGAAGCTTGAGCTCGGCTCGAGCAAGCTCGTCGAGGCTCGTTAAGGCAGGCTAAGTGATTTCCAATCCACCCATGACCCAAACTGCACTAGCAGCCGTTCAACCCCAGTGCTAAGTGATTTCCAATCCACCCATGACCCAAACTCCATCAGCATTTCAAGCATATAGTGTTGTTTAGTAAGGAAAGTTGACATTAAGCTAACAGAAATGAAAAATGTACCTGCTAGGGTTAGGGATCTCAGATTTGGCCATTTCTGGAGTCTTGGAGAGTGGCTGTGGCTTCCGGCGAGGTGGCGACATTGGGACCAAGGGAAGATCTGGGGACGGCGTTAGGAACTCGGGCTCGGGACGTCGGGATGTCGGGAACTCGGGCCGTTGCGTCAGGAACTCAGGCTCGGGGCATCAGGAACTCGGGCTCGGGGTGTTGGGAACTTGGGCTTGGGGCGTCGGGAACTCAGGGCGTCGGGTGGCGGCGTGGCGCCGTGCCGGCAACAAGATTCCAGAGGGGCGGAGGCTTGGAGCGGAGGCTGGAGGGCATTAGGGATAGGATCTGAATCTCAGATCTGGACAGGGAGGGGAGGGACGAGCCGACAGGAGGGGCGACGGCGGGGGGGCGAGGGGTGGCAGCGACGTAGGGGAGAGGAGGGGTGGCGGCGGGGGTGGGGGGAACAAGGAGGGGCGACGGCGAGGAGGGAGACCGTGGGAGGAGGGGCGACAGGAGGGGGGCGAGGTGGCGGGGGGAGACCGGGAGAGGAGGGGCGGCGGGAGGGGGGCGAGGAAGGGTGGCGGCCGGGGGGGGGGGGGCGGCGGGTGGGAGGAGAGGAGAGGCGGGTGGGAGGTGGCAGGCGAGTGGGGGTGTGGGGAATGGGGGGATTTGAGAGGAGAGGCGGGTGGGGGTGTGGGTAAAAAAATCTCAAGCTCACGAGCTATTCGAATTCGGCTCATTGAAGCTCGCGAGTTTAGGATAAAGCTCGAATTCGGCACGTTTGAAGCTCGAGGCAAGCTCGAATCGAGTCTAGAGCGAACCAAACTTAAGCAGCTCGCAAATCTCGAGCTTTTTTTACAGCCCTACTGTTTGTCCATGCCTGTTCTGTGAAAACGCTGCTTTGGATCTTGGAAGGTGCTGCTTCGTAAAAAGGGATGGACCTGGATACAGTATACAAGGTACGGTACTACTGTGCGTTTGCTAGTCCTTCACACTAAATATCATTGACTAGAAGATATTTATCTGGATACAGTATACAAGGTACGGTACGGTACAGGGTTATTGACTTCGATGCTCCATAGTACCGTACCTTGTATACTGTATCCAGGTCCATCGAGCTTATGAACCAGTCCTTCACACTAAATATCATTGATCAAGGACAACCACTTTCTGTACGTGTGTGCACATATATCACATTTAACTAGTGGGAAGCCCGCGCGGGAACGTAGAAGTGAGTCCAATATACGAAGGAAAGAGAGCATCCTAATTAGGAAAAAAAAGCGTGATCATAACATAGAGTGCATCGATAAGTCCTCAAAGTCCACAGGACATATTAGAAAGGAGTTGAGATGAATATCCTAACCGAGTTTGAAGCTGAAGGTCATGCAACTTCATCTAGAAGTGAGCTGTTGGCTCAGTTGCTAGCCTAGCATCCCTTTTTATGAAGCAGCACCTTCCAAGATCCAAAGCAGCGTTTTCACAGAACAGGCATGGACAAACAGTTGTGTCATTCAAATGTGAAACCAAAAATATACTTGATTCAACCAGAAGTGGATTTCTTTCTCATTTAAAGGAGAAAACAATGATGAAATAGGACATTCTCATCCTCAAGAACTAGTTACACCCATAACAAATATATCTACTAATCCACATGAGGCAGCAGAGGATATTTCATCTTCTCAAACTGAACAAGAAGAGGTACGGGGCACGGGGAGATGGAGGCCAGCGTGGGTATGGGGTTGGAGTCTGTGGATTTTACGAACTCCGATCTTGAGGCCGATGCAGAGGATGTGTCCAGCCCCTGAGAGGCCCGCCGTGATGAGGCCGACCCCGTTGAAGTCGGCAGTGCCAAGGCTGATGCTGATCGCGAGGTGCCAGACGCCCCTGAGGTAGTCGGCCTCGCGTCGCCGATTCACCCTGCGTGTCCCGATACCCAAATAGCGAAACGCCACTGGGAGGACACGACTTCCCCTTCAAACAATCGTGAGGCGGAGACTGTAGCCGCAAAGCGCCTCCACCCAGCTTCTCCTGTATTAGCAGGTGGGATCACTTGTCCAGGCATTGTCATGAGCAGGGGGTTCTGTGTGGCGTTGATGGCCTGCAAACGCACAGGGTTATTGACTTATCGTCAGGGTTTCGAATACGTGATTAAGAGCTATAATTATTCCTAGGCAGCAGCTAATTACGTAAATAAAAATAAATTTAGATTAGCTCAAATACGATTAATAAATGGGGTTCCCAGGTTAAGATTGTTTAGGTAGATGAGTGCTATTGCAGCGATGATATTATTCATACGAGGGTAGAGCCGGCAGTCAACATGTTGTGTAGGTACGCTACTAATTACCCGTGCACACCACCAAATCCATGGCTAGTATGAACGAACCAGGCAACTGCATTGACCAGATGGAACTCCGTAATTCCCCCACAGATAATCCTGAAATTAAAGCTTAGAATCTTGAAATTGAGCAGACGTTGCTACCCGTGTTGTACGCGTGCGAGACAGCCGACGATCGCACAACTAGCTAGCATTTAAGCACAGCTCAAATGAGCTTTTTTCAGCTTTAATTTTTTTAGATTTTTTTTACTATTTAGTAATTCGTTTTTTCTAATTATTTTAGATATTTTGAGCTTTTTTGTATTTTTTCCCGTATTCCTTTACATTGTCTGTGATGGACTAACATATTTTTTCTATTTTTACATTTTTTAAATTTAATTATGCCCAATAAGCCAACTCAGCTACAGTAAAAAATAAGCCAGCTAAAGAGAAATTTCAGCCAGAAATCAGAAGCCAGAAGTCATCGCTATTCCGAACACCTGACTCGCAAAGAACATCATTCAATTCATACCAATGCTACTGCGTTAACCCTCAATCTATCATGCTACGCCCAAACAAGGATCACCATATGACCTAGGAACTAAATACATCTTAATAGCTAATATAAACACTTAACTTTTCAAAACAGTTTCACCACTCTTCTTTCTCCAAAGATAAAGTAAGAAGTAAGAAGTTACAAGCGTATAACGTATCCTACTCCTTTTACTTCCATTTCGTGCATATATTTATCTTTTACTTTTCTCACTGTCTGCACTCTTTTTTAGGAGTTTTTTTCTAAAATTTATTTTTTTAATCACTATTATTTATTCTTAGTCAGAAACCATGGACCTTAGGAAAAAAACCACCAGCTACCATCAACATGAACATACCCTTTGCCATCGTGTCTTTCTTGCTCTGCCAAAAGGAAAAGCAGAGGAACGGCCCCGCTCAAGTCAGAGATTATTTCACTGTTTAGCGACGAAAACACTGTAGCAGTGACAAAATCACTGTAGCAATTTTGTCACGTAGTGAATTTTTTTGTTTTTTGGGTTTTTCGCGTTTCATTTTTTTCTCGTATTCCTTTGCATTGTCCGCTCTAGACTAGCGAGCCGTTTTTATTTTTACATTTTATTAAATTTAATTATGCCTAATATGCTACTCAGCTACAGTAAAAAAATAAGCCAGTTACAGTAAAATTTCGGCAAAAACCAAAAGCCATCGCTAAAACGAACGCCCCCTAAATGCAAACATACCCTTTGCCACCGTGTCTTTCATGCCACTGTGTCTTTCTTGCTATGCCAAAAGGAGAAGGGGAGGAAGAATAAATGCACGGCAATAACGATATCCGAATACTCAAGGCATCTATTCCATACATGTCTTCTGCTTTGCCCGTGTTACAAGACACAAATCACTGCTAGCATTTCGGTACCGCTCCAATGGCTTTCGCTTCTAGCTTCTGGTTTCTAACTGTGAGAAGCCAAAAGCCAATTGGATCTAGAGCTACATGATTGCAGCTTATGGAAGACGACCTAAAGTGATAAAGTCATCACGACTGGTTCCCAAAACCACCCAAACAACTCCATTCCCCTTTCCCCACTTGCGTACGTAGCACTCCCACTCCAGCAACCCCCCTCCTAGGTCGACGACCTGTTGACCCGATCCGCGCCGGCCAGTTGGCCCACCTCCCTCCACGGGGAGCCATTGCCCCCTATCCGCCCGCAGCGGCATCGCCGTGTGATATTCGCAGATCATCCCCTGTCAACGCCTAGCCCGATCCGAATTCTCTAGGTGCTCCGACAGCCCCAACTTCGGTGTCGACGAGGTGTGGCGCTTCTGGTCGCTCACCCACGCCACCTCCTTCAGCCCGGATCCAAGCTCCGTGCACGTTCATCCTTAGGGCGGATAGGGAGCTTTGAATGAGGTCCTCCAACTGAGCACCCCACCGGTAGGAAGGTACATACTATTCCCTTGGTCTTACTGTCATATGTATTTCGCATTGTTTTGATGGTAGAGCTCGTTGGATATAGTTTGCCGTTGGTTATGTTGAGCTTCCATGTTTGGTTCCACATGTATACACCCCTTCTTTGCACACTTGTTCGTCGCCCTTGCACTTGCTGGTGCCACTATTACTGCAGATGGCCAGGCATGTTGGAGCGGTGACGCTACTCATATTTACATGGAAGTATGCGTGGAAGAGGTTCAGGCATAGAACTGGCCCTACGCATGCTTGAGCAAGTAGAGGTAGAAATCTTGTCCGCAAATTCAATAAGTGAACTAGTTGTTCATACATGATCAAGCAAATAAAGAACAAGTGGGAGAGTCTAAAATGCAATTACACCAAATAGAAGGGATTGAAGATGCATGTGATGGGCCTCAGCGTGGACCCTGAGATCGACTCCATCATCGTCGATGACTCGTGGTGGGCAGATGCCATTGTGGTAAGTTGGCAGTAACAAGTGCATTGTTCTTTCAATTGGTTTTAGCTCCACAATGCCCCAATGATGGACTGATTTTTTCTTTTGCCAATGCAGGGAAAGTTTGGGATGTCTAAGTTCAAGGATAGACCTCTTCCACACGAGTTCCTAATGGAACTTGTGTTTGCCAACGCCACTAGCACGAGCGAGTATGCATTCGTACTGGATTTCAACGTGTTGGACTCGGACAGTGAGGACCTCCCCGCAAGCCCACTACAAGATGACGTCAATCCCGCTACCCCACTAGACATTTCGATAGTGGTGGAACTTCAGGCTCCTCCCAGGGCAAGAGGCCACAACCAGTATGGACTTATCCAAGTAGCAGCCAGCCAGAGAAGCGCATCGACCATAACACTGTTGGACCCCAGAGCAATGACTCCGGATCCTCTATGTAAATCGCACTAGTCTAGAATCAGCTAGTGCACATAAGGGTAACAGGGATGCATATCAAGCACAATGATAAACTTTTATTAAATAAAGAGTATGGCCTTATGGATAAAGTTTACATTATCAATGCTCATTGGCAAAATAATAAAAGAAAATAATAGCAAAAATAAGTAAATAAACAACAAAGCCCAAAGAGCCTGCCCATAGACAGACGACAGTAAGATGCGATTTATTCATCTTGGCCCTCAGCTTAGTCGAAATAATCCTCCTCTGAGTAGAGATAGTAAGGGTGAGTACAAAGTTGTACTCCATAAATTAAATGAAAAATGCAATAATAATATAAGCCTAACAGGTGAAGGCATATATGGTTATTTGAGCCTAAAGCGACATTTAAAGAAATACAGTAAATAAATATAAAATTGCTAAATCTAATATAGTAAATAAAGATAGTAATTTAAGTAAATTAATGCTGTTAGCACAGGCCCTGTTCTGATACTAACCTACCCACGGGTATCCCAACCGGACCATCTTTCTCCAAAAAGATTCTACATTTCTATCCAAAACTATTTTGTAAAAAATAAAATCTAATCCACAAAAAACTTTACTCAGCATGCCCATAATTGTGGGCACGGATATCCAAGATAGTTTATAAACTCTACAGAGGTGGTACAATTATACCCATAAGATATGATTAACTTATGATGTCGGCCACAACACGTTCCGTAGGCATACGACTGAGTAATCATAACAAGCCCTTTACAAAGTAAAGTTGTCAACCTGGCCAGGCCTACACTAAAGTTTCACCGCAATAAGAAATATGTAGGACTGAGGATGGCAACAGAGGGGGGATGAATGGTGCCCTCTAATTTTTCAAGCATACAATAATCCTTCACTCCATAGCTACAAAACTAAGAAGATTTAGGATGGGAAACCACCCAAAAATCCGCGATTCGATACACTAAAAATCCAAGAAAAATCATCAAAATCGGAACTACCGCACTTAAACTTGCGGTACAACCGCTTGCTACAGTAACTGCGTTACTACCGCTACAGTAACCGTGGTACTTCTCCTGCTATAGTAAAATAAGGATGAACAGTGTTTTCAGCACGATTTCAAAAATAAGAATTGATGCAACTTTTGATCCATAGATCCAAATGACATGAAATTTTGTAGGGATCTACTCTAGGATATGAGGAATCTATTCCAATAAACTATCATGAGAATCAAAATTAAAGTTGAGACCTTTTTCAAGTTTGTTGGAAGGTTGCACCAAACCGAACCAAAACCCCAATTGGACAATCCAACTTGCTCGTGAGTATATGATGGCCAAGATAGCTCTAGATGTGTTCTTACATGTCAAAGCAAGCTAGACTAAGAATAAACAACTACCAAAAACCCTCAAAATGAGAAATCACACAGGGAGGCCAAAAACATGCAAAATCGGGTTTCTTGATAAACTTGCTAAAAAAGTGCCTAGATGATATGAGATAGATTTCCACAAGTAATCTCCATATCTTTTACGTCCTTGGCACAACAAGATCAAGAAGAAAAATGAGAGAGAGATCAACCCAACCAAGACACGAGCAAATCAATCCACATAGAGAGGATTCATCGAGATGATAAAGATTGATGTATTACTTATTTTTATTGGGTTTTACAACCACTCCACCTTGGAGGACAAAGAACACATAATGCACTCAACTCTTAAATCCTAACCCTAGACTTATGTGCACATGAGAGATGAATTAGATTAGATGGTCAACACAAGTCTCCATCCCAATCCTTTACAGAGGAGGCCCAACCAGCCATTTCTAGCCCTAATGGATATAATCTACTAAGCACAATGGGGGAAACCCGTTAACTCCAACCACACGGGTTTTAACTTACACAAATCACTTATGCACGCTTTTCAAAGCGCATAAATCTGAATCTGTTAAGCCTTTTCCACTTGATCCAACTTCATCAAACCCACATCTCCTTGACCTAAACCGCTCTCCAAACACCACACATACGCCACGGTTTTGATCCAAAGTAGATTCCGGTATTTTTGCCAATCTTACCAAAATACTCTTTCTTGACCAGATCTTCATCTTTCATTGTAAGCAATCACCGTGCTTGCCACGTGTAGGTTCACCATTGGCTTGCCACGTGCCGGCAAGTCTCTCCCGCTCCGGTTCCACCGGACCAAGCCTCACTTCGACTGACCAAGTTATATGGTGCAAACTCGTCATTCGAACTTACCTTCAACATTTTTATCTTTCTTGTGCCATACTTCAACTCACCATCTCTCCCGGCATCCTTAACCATTCTGGGCCTCGGTTCCTCCTTGAGCGTAGCCTCGATCCTCATGACTCACTGCACATCCAAAGACAAAGAAATTATTTCTAGGCACAAATTCTTCACAACTTGACACACGTTAGTCAAAACATGCTTTATGCAACCTTAATGCAAAGGCCCAGGTCCCCCTGACACAACCCATGACTCAAAACACACAATTCTATTTTTCTGCTAAAATCGGAAGTACCGCTCTCAACATGTCGGTACTACCGCGCTGTGGTATTACAGCTCTCCAAAACGGTACTACTGCACCAAAATCCCGAGCAGACCTTCTCTGAAAAAAAACATTCTGTATTTTTTAACTGGAACTACCGATATGTGGTATTACCACGCTCACAACGCCGGTACTACCGCTCCGCGGTACTACCGCAAAAATACCTGCGGTAGTTCCGATTTTTCTGATACTTCCAGAAAATGACCAAAATCAAATGCAATCTTTGCAAAACAATTTAACCACTCTAAAAACATTGCAATGGTTCATCACAATATTAACTAGGACCTTCTGACATGGTCCTTCAAAATACAACAAATCGGGGCCTTCTCTTATGCCAAGTGAGATTTCTTGCGGCCTATGTCATGCTAACATTTAACCTGTAGTGAGACTTAGGTTGGGACCAACTAATTAGTTAGCCAGGACTGTCCCATACAAATCGTGTAGTAGCATGATAAGACTTCGTAGTAGTAACTCATGGACCAATCCTTAATTGACTTAGGCACTTCCCACATACCCTTTGTGCCTAGCATCCACGTTGAGCCACCGAGCAACAACATATGCTAGCAAGCACCCATCATCTAACCATTTGTCTAAGTATAAATTAAGTTTTATATTTTATTTGAAAATATGCCATAAACTTTCTTGACTCACCGAAGTCAAGAATACATTTTAAAACCTCATCATTTTATGTGAAAAAACTATCCCAAACCTAAAATTATTTTAAGCAGGTCTAAGTATTTGTTACAAAAGTATTCTAGCTAATACTAGTCTACTAACCAGAGTTTTATTCTAGAGTGACAAGGTAGAAGGATTTGCAATGTCAAAGGTGTCATAATGAATAGGCATTAACTAAGCAAAAATAGGAATTGAAATACTATGAATAGAATTAAGCAATGTATTATAACATAAAATAATATAATTTTATTCATAAACTAGGATTAACATAGTCAAGGTGTGTAACTTACCTTGCTTTGCAGATCGATGTAAATCGTCGTACAAGAATTCCTCGGAATCATTATAGTCTACACGTGAAAATAACCCACTAAATTCAAATAAATCTAAATAAACTCCAAAAATTTGAAAATATGGTAGATTTGTATATATCATAATTTTAGATAAATTAAATAATTTGAATGGGTCCAATTGGAGCTAGGATGAAGGAAAACGACCTCTTAGAAGTTTAAATTCTAAAGAATTTGATTAAATGGAATTTCTAAAATTATTTTTCTAAATAAAAAGAGAATTATGATGCCAACATGGGATTTTTATTTTGGGATAAATTAATTTTTTTTACAAAAAATCAGATTTATGATGTCATTCTAATGTTAGCCCGTATTTTGAATTTTTGGCCTAAGGACGACATGTGGGCTCGGTCTTATTGGACCGAGTCCACGGACCGTTTTCTAGCTGAAGTGGCACACATGGGTGGTGTGGCATCTGTGTAGCCTTCAAGTGCTGACACGGCACACACGTGGTGTAACACCTCGGCTTAATAAAAACCCAAGATGTCACTCACAACCACTATCACCACGAATTTTCAAACAATAAGCAGGCAATAATGTCACAAATATATCTAAAGCAATATTCCATAAACATTTAATTATAAATTTTAGTAGAGTAAACAACACAAATTAAGCTTAATATGAACCAATTAAATGCTAAAGGCATCATAAATAAGACTACACAATACATCATCTATCAATATTACGTACCGACAAAAAAACTAAGGGAAACCATAAAGTATCCAATTATTACAATAAGTGGTGATCAATTATTCATAACCAAAAATGATGCAAAGTGTTAGTGATATGCCCTAGAGGCAACATGGAGATGTTGTATATATCACATACTATGTTTATGATACATTACTTTGTTCCTTGGAATAGACATCATCATTATTGATCAATGAGTATGTGACTTATTCATGAGACTCTTAAATACTAAAATATTGCTATTTCTAAATGATCCCTGATCGTATATCATATGAGAAACAAATATGATTCAAAGACAAAGATCAGCATATGTATTGATTGATGATCATGTCTCATGGATCATGGTATGGTGATACCAAATCAATAATATGGACATGTGTTAGTGAACATATGTTGGATAGACCTGCCATGAGACACTGCAGAGATTCCATGTGTCATCAGTTGGTCTCGAGTAGTGTTTATGTAGAATCCTTAGACTTGAGATCATCATGGTTCCCAACATGAGTAGTAGCTTATTTTGGGACTACTAAACACTACTCCGTGGCGGGAGTCATAAAAGTAGTCTTCGGATTTGCCATGAAACATGTAGTGGGATGTGAATGATCAAGATAGAATTTGCCCTCCTTATGGGAGAGATATCTCTGGGCCCCTTGATGTAATGGATTATGAAAGTGCATGGCCATGCCAAGGTGATTGAGGAGTCAATCACAAGTTTATAATCCATCACGGAATCGAGAGAGTGATTTAGCTATTAAGAGGATGACACAGGTCTCGCCTTGAGCTCAATCTATATCGTGAGGCAAAGGGATTCGTACATGAGAGAACATTACGAGTTCACCGATATGATCTTTACATATACTTTGGGGTTAATATGTCTTACTAGAGGCCGCTATTAACGTGGTGACCGGAAGGCGTTTCGGGTCACGACCAAGTATACGTGAACCTGCTGTGGTCGCACGCTTAACGGGTTGGAACACCGATTCGAATATGATTCGGATATGGGCTCAATTCGAGATAAAGATCCGAATAGACTCCTAATGGGCCTTGGTCCGCAAGGCCCACGTGAGGAGGTCTATATATATGGAGGCGAGGGTGAGGTTTCGCCCGCTAACATCTAGCAAAACCCTAGCCGCCACCTCCGAGCCAAACCCTAGCTGCTCACGAGTGCTAGTACACTCGCGATCGGCGTTCACCCGGACGTGTGGATACGGTGGAGGCACCGCCGTTGCGATCTTGATCGGCGTGCGTGGAGGAGACGATCTGTTCGGGATGATCGGCTACTTCCACTACTACCTCGACGCGCGTGATTGGATCGGTTTCCAATTCTTCTTCCGCTGCGCTGCGCGTCTAAGTGATAACGATCCATGATCCTTCCCTAGCATGATGTTCTTGGGTGCGCGGTAGAAAAGTTTTGTTTTCTGCTTCCGTAGCCTACGCGTATTCCTTTACAAAGTTAAGTGAGGTGAAAAGCTATCAACTGCAAGTATCCATGTGATACAACCACTTATGCATGTCACCTTCAACGATTACCTAAAAATAACAAATAAAGCAAGGGTGAGTCCACCATTCAGTAAGTACAAAGTAGAACAATAAGTGAGGCATCATCACATTAACAATTCATATACATTCAACATCAATTCAATTCTCCACATTCTCATTATCAACATTTTCCATTCATATGCCTCCTTGTCTCATTCACTTTCTGATGAATGCAATGCTCATGCACATGTCTCATCTCCACTTTGCTTATACCGGTATAGCAGAGTGTAACACCCATCATTGTTCACTCTTGTCCACACACTTTAGTGTGGGGATCAATTGCCTATCCTTTTTTATATGGGGACCTCATTGCCCATATCTTACATATGGGGACCTGTAGGATTAAGGATAACCAATCAGAGAGGGGTGAATAGGTGGTTCTAAAAATTCTTACCTTTTAAAACTAATTATCACAATTTGAAGCTAAGCAAGAATTATATGGCAATACAAACCTACACAATTCTAGTATAGCTAAGGCACCACTAGCACAAGTCTTTACAAGTATATATCTAGCATAACACAATATTAATAATCACAAAGCTCGAAATATAAGTGCAGAAATTAGAGGCAAAGAAATAACCAAAGACAAGGGAAGTTTTTCTCGTGGTATCAAAGACTTACCGGTCTTCACTAATGCATGTTGAGGAAAACCCAAGCGACTTGAACCGGCTCCACGAATTAAGCTTTAACTCTTCAATCCACTAGTGGTAGCTCTTTCCTACTTCAGGTAGACAAGCTCAAACCTTCACAACACATGCCAGGCTTCTTCATAATCTTCTTAAAGAAGTCACCACGCAAGCTCCCGCCAAGCTGTCTAGGTGCTGGCAAGCACCAGGAGTAATAGACTATGCTTCGCTTAACAATGATCAAGTGCCAATGGATTAATCTAGAATTGGAACGCACTTAATTTGGCTCAACTACCTCAAGTGTATACAATGAGAGTAAATGAGGTTGGGAGAGAGTGCTCAATGCTCAAGGATGTTAAATGAAGCTAGTGGGGGAGTATCTATGTGGTACATGTCGATATTTCAAAGGGTGCTCTCTATAAAAAATATTCCACCAGCTACATGTAGGTACTTTCGGGTTCCGGTAGTACCGCACTACCATCCTGGTCATACTACACTGCGGTAGTTCCACCAGTTACACACTGGTACTATTAATTTTTCTGATAATGCATAGTTGACTTTCAATTTTAATTTTAAGTACATGTGTGATCCTAAATTGATCCAAATGGCACAAGAACATGCTATCACATTATTAGTTACGATCTCTCTTAATAGTACAACATTTAACCTATAATCTGGTCTCCCAACCTTTCTCTTAAGACCAGTAAAATCAAAAAGGAACCCTAGACTGTTTGTACCTTTGTCTTGAACCATATTGGTCCTTATATTGACCCTTAGCATGCATTTCCAAGTTGTCATGTTCGTCATTAGGGACTAAACCTTTTAAACACTCAATAAACACATTAGTCCCATATTCACAATTTGTCATTAATTACTGAAATCATTTTTAGGGGCCTAGATGCTTTCAGGATCTCATCCCACTCCCGTGGGTCACTAAATTTTCTATTTATCACTAAATTTTAATTCTGGCATTTACTTAGTTCAATTATCACTTTCCCATGACTAGTCCAGCAGCCACCCAGCGCCGGACATTAGTACTAAAAAATTTATAACTTCTAACCACCCATGAAAATTTATGTTCTTAGAATATCTGGAAATATTAAGAAAGTACCTACAATGTTCATGATCATCAAATTTCTAGACTGATTCATATTCTACTTTTAATCTGTTATTTAATACCGACTACCAAAACCCAATAGACAGAATGAACAGTAGCATTGTAAAATTCCTAACTCCCAAACTATTCATCAGATTGACAAGAACGAATACTCTATAGAAATCTAATGAAGTCCTCTACAATTCTCTAGGAAAACAATTCTCAAATTTTGCACCTAAGGGACCAAAAACTACAAAACACTACAGACTGCCCAAAACCGATCTTACAACCAAACTGCTACCGCACAGAAATCGCTAAAAATAAACAAAAGAGAAAGTGATTGTCACCCTTGGAGACCTCAAAGAAGACCTCTGAAACTCCAGCGAAACTCCCCTTTCTTCCTCCTTCGCCCTCTTTTCCTCCTCTTCCCTTCCTCTTCCCTCCTCTTTCTTTTGGCTATAAATAGGAAGAATGGCACAGGGAGCAGGACTGTAGGGCTATAGATGGGGTGGGAGGTGCAGGGGGAGGTGGAGGAGGCACAAAGCTAGGGGGAGAGGGGGTAGCTCGGAGGTGAAACGGGGAGAGGGGGAGCGGCTAGGGTTTGGGGGGAAGGGGGTGGCCGACTACCCCTTATGGACCAAGTCGCCATGGGCTGGAGGCCCAAGGCCCAAATTTCCCTCACAAATTCAAAACTTAATTTTTTTTATAACTCCAAAAATTACTTATTTAATTCTATTGATTTATCTCTTTTTAATTCACCAAATCCTCCGAACAACTTTCAGGATATTACACGTGGCTACCATGCAGCAGCCATGTCGGCTTGGTCACTAGCGTGGTTTGCTGGCCTGTGGTGGCACGCGATTCCCAATGGTCACCGACGGTGGAGGCCACAGTGAGGGTCGGCGTTGTGCGCAAATAAGAGAGTGGGCGAGAGGTGTTTTCACCTTTGCGCGGTGGCGAGCTTTGCCGACGAAGAGAAGGAGGCGGCTATGGCATGCGGCTCTAGCGGGGGTGGCACTTCGGTGATGGTCTTGCATGGAGGAGGAGTGGAGGGTGTTCACAAGAGCTCGGGGAAGTTCGCCTGCGCGTTGGTGAAGCTCGACAGTGGCTGAATCTTTGGCAATTTTTTGCCAATGCACACGCTAGAGTTCGAGGAGATGATGGAAGGTGCGAGGAGCTCCGACGCTCGGGAGAGTGAGAGGATGGCGAGGAGAGGTAGTGCGGAGTAAGGCAGTTCCTATGGGGGTATTTATAGGGGAAGGGGACGGAGGAGCGGCGGCTAATCGCTCGCTAAAGAAGGCAGCGGCTGGCGGCGACTGTTGCGAGGGATAAGGATGGGCAGCATGGGAAAGGAGGAGGCAGGCGCAAGAAAGAAGGGAGTTGGGTGTAGGGCGTGTGAAAGAAGGAAGGGGCAGAGGTGGCCGTGCGCGAGAGGACCGGCGGCGGTTGTAGGCATCGATGAAGAGAGAGAATGGGGAGGTGGCAGGAGGTGGAAGAAGACGGTGGGGCCCACTTGTCGGTGGGAGTGGGGGGAGGGGAGAGAGGCGGGCGGGTAGGAGCGGTGGATGGCTGCCTCGTGGCCAGGAAGGAAAATCTGGGCCACGCACAAGAAGCAGAGAAATCTTCTCACTTGATGAACGCCAGTCGCTATGCAAATAATGGATGATCTTTTTGGCTGGTTTGTTATTCTTGCAGGACTTGAACAAAGGTCTCCTATTCAAGATGCCGGTCTTCTCGGGCTCCTCGCATAGAATGACATCAGACGAACATCGGAAATGAGTTTTATGTTCATGCAGAAGACTGCAACAGTCTCGAACAACAGGTTACCGCACAATTGGTGTTGTTGACAACACTTCAGCTCTCAATCACCTCCATGGGTGGACACTTGGCTATGGCCAGGAAGGTACGGTAGAGGTGATGTGTGCGAGCCGTCCAAAGGACGCTTGCGGCAGCCGAGAACTGCTCAAGAAATTAAAAGATCTTGAACACAAGCTGGTGAAAGAAAAACAATGTCCATGTTTCAACATGCTCTGCATTCAGCTGCATGGCATTCAGCTGCATTTCTAAGGCCTTTCTCGTGTTAAGACGGCACTGTGAGCCCCACAGAGAGTGCTGGTTCTTGATGTAACAAGCCCTTAACGGATCATATGCTCTGAAATCTTGGCTCACTGGCAAGTGTCAGCTAGCCCAAATTCTAACATTTCATAGCTCGATTTTGATGCACTGTCACATACGGTAAGAGCTCGCATACCGGAGGCCAATGATCAGTTTATCATGATGTAAATCACATGGTAGTACAACCGTACAACAACAAATGGGGAGTAAATGATCCTGAGAAAAAATTCTTCCAAAATTTAGGGTGATGTAACTATGACAGATCATAGCCTTGTACAAGTCAAAGAAACAGCTTCCCAGTATGCGCATCAATGCGAAATGAGGCTCCTCAGCCTGATTTCTCAGAGCACATCAAATGCGATTGCTCATGCAAATGGAACGAAAACATTGTTGATCTTTGGCCAAGCAGAATGATGAAATATCAGGTCCACAGACCTAGCTGCTGCAAAACTCAAAGAGAACTTGAATCATCCGGTGTTGACATCGAGAGCAGATTCCCAGAATGAGACTTTCTTCTTCCGAGCAGCAGCCTTCTGCTTGAGCTTCAAGTTCAAGCTTATTAATCATCCCAGGATAAGCTGTGTCGATGGCATTCCGGAACTTGTCACGCAGGTTTACCCTGTCCTTAGTCCCTGAGACAAGTTCGCTTGCATTGGGCCTCTTGAGAAAGTCAAGAACATTCAACAGATTCCTCCTGGATATTTCATGGGAAAGGAAGAGAACCCATGATTTATAAGTGTAGGATCGATTCACACTAAGATAGACAATCAGAGGGGGTGAATGATTACAGTACACAACAGAAATTTATTCAAAATATTCTATCTTCTGAATTTATAATCTGTCACACAGCAGCAAACACACAAAAAACAGCAAAACATATATATATATATATATATATATATATATATATATATATATATATATATATATATATATATATATATATATATATATATATATATATATATATATATATATATATATATAAAGCCTCTTTTCTACGTCCGGTGTAATTACACTTTATATCGTATCTCATAATATAAAGAGTATCTCGTGTATCGAAGGGTATGTACGTGTAGTATACGAGTATTTAAGACCATTTAGGTGGTATGAACAATTTTTCAGATGTGGTATGTATATTTTTGTGACATACTCCTTTTTATATGCATATATAAAGGTATTTACAAAATACGCTAAAAACTATGAACCCCGTGTAATTTTTCCATGTAGTTTATATTGGAGTATCTTATAATTAGTATATGAGTATATCCAAGATGATAAAGGAGTATTTTAAATTCGTTTAGGTAGTATATTAGATATAGGTGTAATTACATCCGATGTAAAAGATATTTTTTCTATATATATATATATATATATATATATATATATATATATATATATATATATATATATATATATATATATATATATATATATATATATATATGTAGCTGTAACAAACAAGCAAGGAAAGGCAGAGAATAACCCACGACGACTCAACAAACTTCGGCACTGGGGCTCAATCAATCGGCATGCTCAAACATGCAAAACAGAAGCTGGCAGGAGCGCACAACAAAAAAAATTTTCCCTTTTTTTAATCAAGCCAGCAACCACCACCTCTTGATCTAAAAGATCACGGCACTTTTTTCATTTGGCCAACAGCACATATGCATGCAATTACTAATTTTTCCCTTTTTTTAATCAAGACAGCAACCACCACCTCTTGATCTAAAAGATCACGGCACTTTTTTCATTTGGCCAACAGCACACATGCATGCAATTACTTGATGTGAAAGGAGAGTTAAAAAGCAAGAATTATTGACTAGAAGTATCAGTCAAGCAATCAACTTCTTCTATTCATCAATGCACACATACGCTGATACGCACCTCCTTTTTTTTTGTTCTTACGCAAACAGCGCTGCCTGCAGCCTTTTTTGTTTTTCTCAGAGAACTACGGCGCTGCACCGACCGGCCTGCTTCTCTCTGTCCGCCACAAAACAGCCGCACCCTTTTTCTTCAAAAAGCTACGACGTGATCTCTCTGTCTTTTTGCTCAAAAAGTCACGGCCAGACTTCAATGCCAAAACCGCTGCTGCACGCTTCTATTTTTCTTCTTGAGACAAGCCGCAGGAGCTCTGTATCTAGTCCAACTTTTCTTGTCGCTCTGCTGCTTTGAAAAACAGCAGCTCCAGCTTTTATTTCCTCCGACAATTCACGGCTTCTTCACCTTTTTTAATTCGGTCTCCGTCTCCGATCAACAGTAGTCCACCTAGTTGCTCACGTCCTCCTTTCAAATTACAACTTGCATGCATGCAACTGCCATTAACTACTTTTGTGCAATAGATTAGCTCCTCCTTTTATCAACTCACAGCTCCCCAAAACACATACCGCCTTTTCTTTTTAAACTGATCACGGGTAACCTACTCCGACATGGAATCGGTCGTAGCGACCACTCTGTATACGACTCAGATACGTATACCATACATACAACATAATAATTCATAAAATTACTGCGTATCGTAGCCTCCAGACCGCACATCCGTAGCTTCAACACGCATCGTCCACCTTTGATCTTCACGTGCCCACGCATGAGTTCGATCATCTCGTGACTCTCTCAACCGTCTGACCTCGGATCTTCCCATCCTAGTCTCGGTCCTCCTCATCATCGATCACGATCGCCTCCATGCTTCAACTTGCACATGCAAAGACTAAAGAATATTTTTTTGGCACAAATTTGTCCAAACTTAACCAACGTCAATCCGTACACGCGCAACACACCATGATTAATATCATAACCAACGTTGTCAATTATTCATCATCTAAAATAACCTAGACCTGGCCACATGGTCGACAATAAGCTAAATATTTTCAATGCAAATGACACACTACACTAGTGCAAAAAAAGTCATCACAGACGGTTCAAAAATATCATCGCAGATAATTTTCTGAGCTATTTGAGTTTATGGGTCAATAATAACATGAGGTCATCACAGATGGGTTTTGAATCATTTGTAAAAACCATATCATAGACGGTTCGGAATTAGAACCGTCTGTGAAGGTATACTATCCAGACGGTTCGGAACTAGAACCATCTGTGAAGGTATACTATCACAGACGGTTCTAACCACAAATCACCTGTGATTAGGACATATCATAGACGGTTCAGAATAAAAACCGTATGTGATAATTCTTTCTATACATAAAAAAACTAGCTAGCATACCTAAAGATTTTTATTGTTTTTCGGCTAACCTCAGAAAATGCTAGCTATGCCCTCTGAAAGCAAAATAATATATTTGAATTTGAATTATAGATCTGAATTACATATAACACTGCATACACAAGAGGACACTTACAATTTTACAAATATAGGCTTTACAATTACAAATTCATAAAGATGGTTACACTATAAGAAACTTCAACATAATGCAAGCTAAAATTACACATTCTTCATTAAACTACAATATAAAATAAGTGGAGCGAAAAAAATGCAAGTAGCAGAAAAAAGACAAGAACATCATTTTCAGTTTCTATGCCAAAATCAACATAATATCACACTTTTAAGATGTAACAAGCAGAAGCCCTCTGCCTATTCTGATGATATGGAATAGTGCAGATTTGCCATTGCCTTCTTCCTTTCCATCTTGCTTCAAGCGATATTTCAGCTGCCCTTGCCGACCCCTTCCCACTCTTGCCGCGTACAAACGAGTTGGAGTAATACTGGTGGTGTTGGTTCTTGGAGTAGTGAGAGGGGGATTAATAAGGGGCGAAAGGTAGGGAGGAGACCGGTGCCTACCGTTCGATGCAGAGAGAATGGACGGGTAAGATCGAGATCCTGGGGAGATGCCGCGGATCGGTGACGTGATGGGGCGAGACTGAAATTTCATATATAATTATCACAGACGATTGTGAACAAAAATAGTTTATGATAATGGGAGATATCATAGACAGTTCTAATTAAAAACCGTCGGTGATAATGACTAGACGGTAGATCACAAAGATAATATATCGGTACAATGTAAATATCTAGTATCAAAAGATAAAATAGTAAAATTTTATATGGTTTATATATGCTCGTTTGAAATGTTTTGATGAGATCTACAACTTTGCAGTTAAGGTGAACCCCAAATTCTGAAGGGAAGATAAAAAATTTTGGCAAAAAACAGAAACTGAGAACTTGTGACGCAAATTTAGGGTTAAAGATGGCTGATTTTGGAGGTCTAAGAGGGCAACAGGCGCAAGCTGGTCATTGTTTTGAGATTAGGTTTGTCGTTAGCTTTCCAACGAGTATGAAAATATCGAAAACAAATATCATGTGCAAAAGTCATGCCCGTTTTCCTAAAGGTTTTGTAGTAGTTGCTACTTCGCAAATATGTTGCATCGTGCTTACTGCAAGTGAGTCAAGCAGCTTCTTTGTCATATCTAGATACGATGGTTGAGGGACTGCCATGATTCAAGTTGAGGGAACAAACAAGATTCAAAATGGTTCCACATCAGAGCTAAGAAACATAATAGGACTGCCTCAATTGAAATGGGAATATCAAGGGAGAACTCTGCAGATAATACTTTCAGTTACAACCTTGCATCACCAGCTTGCTGCATGCATAAACGGGGCCTAAATCGTTAACTAAACTAGCATTCAGCTTTATCTTCCCTTGGTTTCTACTCTAAAGCCCAAACCCAAATTCAAGTTTGATTAAAGGAAGACATAATGTATAAAGTAGGAAAACAAGGTTCTTACGGCTTGATGAAGACTTAACCATTTTGGTTAATGATTATTATTCTAAAGATGATTATTAGAATAATTAGATATATTTCCATATATGCGCTTACCATGTATGCGCTTTCCATGTATACGCTTTCCATATATGCGCTTACCATGTATGCGCCTTCCATGTATATACTTTCCTTGTATGCCTACTCCAGGCCAATATATATACAAGCCACCCCAGCCCTTTAACTGTGTGGTGTTTGCTCCAATCCTCCTCTACTATTCTACATGGTATCAGAGCCTACCTGATTTTTCCGCTACCCACCTCCTCTTCCGCAATCTGCACCAACCAACCGGCCGCTGCCTCCTCCTCACGAACACCACCGCCACTTCCTTCTCCAGAAGCCACCGCCGCCTTCTTCCCCGGAGGCCGCCGCCGTTTGTACCAACACCCGGCCGCCGCCGCCTCCTCCTCACGGATACCGCCTTCCCTCTCTGAACGCCGTCGCCGACTCCTTCCCCGGAGGCCGCCGCCGTTTGTCGGGAGCTGCCGACCACCGTTACGCCAGGCCGCCTCCTCCCCCTCCGCTGCCGGCCGCCACCTGGTGCTGCCCGCCGGCCGCCGCTCCTCGTGCTCTCCGCCGGGCCACCACATCCCAGGCCGCCGCCCACTGCTCCTTTAGTGCCTCTCCGATCCTGATCTGGATTGCAACCTATTTATATAGGTAAAAAAACAGCAGAAGAAGATCTGGTCTCACATCGCGCCTCCCCGACCATGGCGACCTCTCCCGCTGATCCGACTATTGCCGCCGTCGCCGGCACGATAGCGCCTGTCGCCCCTCCGATCGTCGCTGACGCGATAGCGCCTGTCGCCTCTCCGATCGTCCTCAACCCCTACTGCACGGTCGTCGTCAAGTCCCATGTGCCGACCACTCTCGACCTGAAGGCGCCGAACTACTCCCGATGGTCCCAATTCTTCGGACCATGTGCACAAATTTCGGCCTCCTCTCCCACATCGACGGCACCGACACGGCGCATCGCGACGAGGCTAACTGGGTCCTCGCCAACTCCGTCGTTCTCAGCTGGCTCTATGGCTCCATCTCCGATGACATCCTCGACTCCGCAATGACGGATCAAGAGACCGCACGAGATCTTTGGGTCGCGATCGAGGCGCTGTTCCGCGACAACAAGGAGTCCCACGCGGTCTTCCTCAACAACCAGTTTCACTCACTTGTTCAAAGCGATCTGACCATTGCCGACTACAGCCAGCAGATGAAGGTCCTCGCCGACGAGCTACGCGACATCGGCCACCCCGTCACTGACACGCAACTCATCCTCAACCTATTGCGTGGCCTCAACCCGTGCTTCTCCACCACCACCGACGACATCGCCAACTCCGTACCATTCCCCTCCTTCGCCAGGGCACGGTCCATGCTCACTCTTAAGGAGACTCGCCTTAGCAATGAGGCAAAGATCGCCACCACCACAGCACTGTTCGCCTCCAGCGGCTCCTCCGGCTACACGTCATCGACCACTACTCAAGCAGCCAATGCTCGTGATGGGCGTCGCGGTGGCCACAACCGCCGTGGCAGGTAGGGCGGGTCCGGCCGTGGCGCGCAGGGCGGGTTCGGCCGTGGCGCCAGTACCGGTTTTCAGGGTGGTCGCGTACCATCATCTCCATCGACCGGTCCCTGGTTCTGCTTCAACCCGTGGACTACCCCTACCGGCGGTCAGTGGCGCCCCTCGCCCGCTCCCGGCCTCCTCGGCGCTCCACCTCAGGCTCATACCACCTTCACGCCGTCCCAGCCTTCCACCCCGCAGACCTGGGATCAGCAGGGTCTCATTACTGCGCTGAACCAACTAGCTGTCCAAGGACATGGTGGCTGGGTCATGGGCAGCGGCGCCACTTCCCACATGACGACAGACGACGGTACACTCCTCTCTTCCCACCCTCCACCTCATTCGGTCGTTACTGTTGGCAACGGTTCCCGTCTCCCTGTCGTTTCTCGTGGTGACACTTTTCTTTATACACCAACAAACCGTTTTCTCCTTCCCAACACTCTTGTTGTCCCTAACCTAGTCCACAACCTTCTTTTTGTTAGACAGTTCACTCGTGATAACCATTGCTCTATTGAGTTTGACGCCTTTGGTTTTTCTATTAAGGATCCCCGGACACAGCGTATGATGCTTTGCTGCGATAGTGCAGGCGACCTCTACACCATACCTCCAGTCGCCACCTCCGCTCCACCCAGCACCCACATCGCCGTCTCCTCCCAGTTATAGCATCAACGTCTTGGTCATCCCGGCATCGTCAGCCTCGACACCCTACATAAAAACTCGTTTATCTCATGTAATAAAGTAGACCGCTCTCTTTGCCAGTCCTGTCAACTTGGCAAATATATGCATCTCCTTTTTGTTACCTGTTCTTCGCGCTCCTCTGCGCTATTTGAGTGAGTTCATTGTGATGTGTGGACATCTCCAGTTCCTAGCATATCTGGTTTTCTTTACTATCTAGTGTTACTTCATGATTTTTCTCATTATTGTTGGACTTTTCCTCTTAAAAAGAAATCAGAAGTTTCTCATCTTTTAGCAGATTTTACCGCCTATGCTAACACACAATTCGGCCTTCCTTTAAAATCCATACAGACCGATAACGGCACCGAATTTGTAAACCACACCAACACATCCTTCCTTGCTTCCCGCGGCATTACCCTACGCCTCTCTTGCCCATACACCTCCCCGCAGAATGGTAAACCCGAGTGCGTCATTCGTACCCTCAATAATGCGGTTCGCACGCTCCTGCTCCATGCCACTATGCCTCCCAAGTGTTGGGCCGAGGCGCAAGCAACTGCCACCTATCTCATTAACTGCTGCCCATCCTCCTCTGTCGGTGGTGA
The DNA here is from genome assembly GCA_036346265.1 of Melocanna baccifera. NCBI lineage: Eukaryota > Viridiplantae > Streptophyta > Magnoliopsida > Poales > Poaceae > Melocanna > Melocanna baccifera. Next base: position 24,324,188 of record CM070706.1, read on the forward strand.
CATTCCCTATACCCTCCTTCATCGCTCCCCACCACAGTACAGTCATCTCCGGGTTTTCGGTTGTCTTTGTTTTCTGAACCTTTCTGCCACTTCTGCCCATAAGCTTGCTCCACGTTCCACGTTCCACGGCCTGTGTCTTCCTCAGTTACCCTTCTCACCATAAGGGGTACCGCTGTCTCGATCTCGCCACCAAACATGTCATAATCTCTCGCCATGTTGTCTTTGATGGGAGCATATTCCCGTTTGCCAGTAGTGATTGATCTTCACCCCCTCCCTCTTGCTCCGACTTCGATTTCCTCGACGTCGACCTTGCCATACCGGTGCCTCGCACTGCTGCAATGGCACCCCTGCAGGTACCCCAGATGACTGCTCCACCACTGCATGGTGTCGAGCGATCACCTCCTTCGTCCACGGCGCCATCCGTCGCTCCGCCACCACGACCGCTTGTGCATCTGGTTTACTCCAAATGGCCATGTGCGGCTCCCTCCGACCAGTGCACCAAAGACCGCGTTCGTGCCAACTCTAACCGCCTGACCACGCCGGACACCTCCTCGACCATCCGATGGTGACACGGGCTCGGTCTGCCGCTGATCCCTCTGTGGAGTTTTTCTCCCTAGCGGCCGACCACTCTCCTGCTTCGCCTGTTCCGGCAAACTATCGTAGCGCCCTCGCCGATCCCAACTGGCGCGCCGCGATGGCCGAGGAGTACAAGGCCCTCATGGACAACGACACCTGGCGCCTCGTCCCGCGCCCGCCTGGTGCTAACATCGTCTCCGGGAAGTGGATCTTCAAGCACAAGTTCCACTCTGATGGCAGTCACGCCCGCTATAAAGCGCGCTGGGTTGTTAGTGGCTTCTCTCAGCAGCACGGCATAGACTACGACGAGACATTCAGTCCGGTGGTCAAACCGGCCACCATCCGAACTGTTCTCTCCATCGCTGCATCCCGCTCCTGGCCGATCCATCAGCTTGATGTCAAGAATGCCTTTCTCCATGGCACTCTCAATGAGACGGTCTACTGCCAGCAGCCCTCCGGATTCGTGGACCCTGCTCGTTCCACCAATGTGTGTCTTCTCCAGAAGTCCCTCTATGGTTTAAAGCAGGCTCCCCGAGCATGGTACCAACGGTTCGCCTCCTACATCCGCGGCATCGGTTTCGTCGCCTCCTCCTCCGACATGTCCCTGTTTGTCCTCCGTCAGGGGACTGACATGGCCTACCTACTACTCTACGTCGACGACATCGTTCTCACGGCTTCCACCCGAGGTCTTCTCCAGCATCTCACAGGCTTGCTTCACTCGGAGTTTGCCATGACGGACCTCAGTGACCTGCACTTCTTTCTCGGCATCTCCGTCGCGTGCTCCTCCAACGGCCTCTTCCTGTCTCAGCGACAGTATGCTGTTGATCTCCTGCGACGCGCTGGCATGGCTGAGTGTCACCCTACGGCCACACCAGTGGACACTCACGCCAAGCTATCCGGCCACGACGGAGCTCCCGTGGCCGATCCATCCGAGTATCGCAGCCTTGCGGGGGCTCTCCAGTACCTGACACTCACACGTCCTGACTTGGCGTACTCCGTCCAACAAGTATGCCTTTTCACGCATGATCCGCGGGAGCCCCATCTCGCGTTGATCAAACGCATCCTGCGGTACATCAAGGGCACTCTCGACACTGGTCTTCACATCGGCCTCTCCCCAGCAACATCCATCACCGCCTACTCCGACGCCGACTGGGCCGGTTGCCCCGACTCGCGTCGCTCCACCTCCGGCTACTGCATTTATCTCGGGGATAATCTTGTCTCTTGGTCCTCCAAGCATCAGACAACCGTGTCTCGATCAAGTGCCGAAGCCGAGTACCGTGCTGTTGCCCATGCTGTAGCTGAGTGTTGTTGGCTGCGGCAACTTCTCCAAGAACTTCACGCCCCAGTTGCTTCGGCGACCGTTGTCTACTGCGACAATGTCAGCGCCATCTACATGTCAACTAATCTAGTTCAGCATTGGCGTACGAAGCACATCGAGATTGACATCCACTTCGTTCGCGAGAAGGTTTCACTTGGTGAGGTTCATGTTTTGCACGTACCATCCTCCCATCAGTTCGCGGACATCATGACAAAAGGTCTCCCGACGCAGCTATTTCAGGATTTTCGATCCAGTCTTTGCGTCCGAACTGCCGCTACGACTGCAGGCGGGTATTAGAATAATTAGGTATATTTCCATATATGCGTTTACCATGTATGCGCTTTCCATGTATACGCTTTCCATATATGCGCTTACCATGTATGCGCCTTCCATGTATATACTTTCCTTGTATGCCTACTCCAGGCCAATATATATACAAGCCACCCCAGCCCTTTAGCTATGTGGTGTTTGCTCCAATCCTCCTCTACTATTCTACAATGATCTTGATCACAACTCGTAAGCAGTACAACAACAGACACCTATATCTGATAAGCTGAAGTAAGATACACATAATTAAGTTGTAGCACGCACGATCAACAATCCGTTTTTTTGTGTGAATAAACATACAAGCATAGAACATTGGCTTTAATTGGAATGTACTGAAGATTGGAATTTTTCTAATCCTGAATGTGCACAATTGATTTTTTTAAAAGCATGGAGATGTAATTCATTACTTAAAAAGGCACAATAGAATACCACCATTCTCCTATATTGAAGAATACAACAGTCCATAGATGTGCACTTTTAATTAAATTTGCGTTGAAGATTGAAATTCTTCTAATTCTGATTTTCTGACCGTGTACACTTAATTTGCCAAGTGGTATGGTGAATTATTGATATAATTTTGGAAATGCATTACTACAAATGACACAGCAGAGTACCAACATTCTCCTGGATTAAAAAGGATATAGAGGTCTATATAGCTGCACTTCGGGATGGTTGCTTAATCTTAAGTAGAAGGAAATGCATATAAGCGACGTGAAACGAGAAAAATAACAAAACTATATGCAATGTGAAATCTAACCCACTCACATAATTCTGAGTAATGGCAATGGACTCCTCAAGATTGATCACCAAATGCCACCATCCATTAGGCACAAAAACAACCTCCCCAGCCAGACACACGCCCTCGACAGGCCTCTTCTCCCAGGTGACCTCTGCTCCATCCGCGCTCGAGAACCAGGGTCGTGCCGTGAAATTTGGAGGCTCTGTACAAAGCTCTAAGTGAGGTCTAAACTAAAGTACCAAATATAGCCAAAATAATGTATGTATTGCAGAGCCTAATGTAGAGAGTCATTTTCATATGCAATTCGGTAAAACCATTTGTCCTCATGTAGAGAGTCATTTGCTAAGTTGCCTTGCACTAGACAATACTAAGCCTAGATAAGACCAAATTGGTCCAGAGTACTCAGCACTAACGAAACACATATCAGAAATTCACAATAGCTAATAACCAAACGCCATAACTCACAACATTACTGCGAGTGATAAGATACAAACAGTAAAGTCTTAATGCGATTTCATACCTCGTAGGTGAAGGTATCATATCGATGAGCCAGCCGTTCAACGCTACATTGGAGATGGTCCCGTTGGCCCAGCCTTGCACTTCAGCCTTGTAGGTTCAAAGCTCTATGTCAGATCAAGACAGGTAAGAAATCCTTCCTCATTGCTTAGAACCACCTGCATGCGATCCAATGGAAATGCTCAATGGAAATGACAAAACCAAAATGCAGTGATTGTTCCAAAGTCGATAATCATCGGGATGAGATTGCACCGGAGGGCAAGAAAAACAACAAAGTTAGCTACATTTACTTCCGCTTCTGCAACATTCATCGTAAGAATGACGAGCTTTAGATTGCTAACAACTCCTTACCACGATCGGTTAGGAATCCATCTGCAGATTTGTCAAACACCCCAACATTCGCCAATGAACGATCGACAGCGATCGATCCGGTGAGAATCGGAGATGATCTCCGACGAACGGTACTACGAGCCGGTCCAATGGAGAATGTTCGCCATGTCCGCACCGTGCGGTGAAGTACGATCTCGCTGGTGCGGCGCAGTCGAAGACCGCGACATTGTCTCCGTCGCACCGCATGTCAAGGCTCATGATTCGACCAACGATCGCATCTCGTGCCCCGCACACCAAGCAACACAATGATGACATGAGGTGTGAAGCTCCCTCCAGCTGAGAGCCCATCCTAGCAATGAAACAGAAATTCACAAGGAAAGCAAACATATCAAGAACCTAAACAGCAAAAATGGAAAGTTTGGCCTGCTCAAGAAGAAGAAGCTTTGCATTTTAGACTTCAGAGGGAACATACAGACCTGGAGTGGCTAGGATCTGCGTCTCCCAGAAGGCCGGAACCGCGAGGCCGCCCCCTACGCCGTCCGGAGCTCAAGTTGGCAAGCTCATAGTGCCCAGCCATCTGCATGCCAATTTGCAATTCCCGGTGGTGCAGTCGGTGACGACGTGGCAATCGGCGATGAGGCCAAAGCGAGAGAGGAGGGGCGGCGGGGGGGAGGAGGCGCGGGGAGGGGCGAGGAGGGGTGGCAGCAGGGGAGAGGAGCAGCGGAGGGAGGGGGCGAGGAGGAGCGGCGGGAAAGGGCCGAGGAGGGGCGGTGGCGGGCGGCGGGCTCGAGGAGGGGCGGCGGCGGGCGACGAGGAGGGGAGGAGGGGCGGCAGAGGGGGCGAGGAGGCGGCGGGGAGAGGAGGGGCGACGGAGGGGGCGAGGAGGCGGCGCGGGGAGAGGAGGGGCGGCGGGGCGACGAGGTGGGAAGGAGGCGCGCAGGAGGGGGCGAGGAGGGGCGGCGGCGGGGGAGAGGAGGGGCGGCGGGGGGGGGGGGGCGAGGAGGAGGGAAGGAGGGGTGGCAGGAGGGGGGCGAGGAGGAGCGGCGGCGGGGGAGAGGAGGGGCGGCGGGAGGGGGGCGAGGAGGGGCGGCGGCGGGGGGCCAAGGACGGGCGGCGGCGAGCCCGAGGAGGGGCGACGAGGAGGGAGTCGAGCCGTCGAGGGTATGGTGCGGCCCGAGGATGGGACGGGGGGTGGGGAAACGGGGTTACGGGGGACCTGTAGATCCGCCCCTGTTTGAGGCCTTCTGCTGGGCTGATTTTCTGAGGCCCTAAAAATTAGGGGGCCCTATGCAATCGCACGGGCCGCATGCCCATGGGCCCAGCCCTGTCGGGAACCCCCGTAGGCACCACCTCCGGTGGGAACATCACCCACTTCTTAGCCCCCTTTATCACAGCATTCCAGGCTGACGTCGAGTTGGAGTCCAAATGGAACGACGACCCTGATCCCGCCGATCCAATGCAGGGGTCATTTTACCCATAACCTCTGGTAAAATCTCAAACCGGTTCCTAAAAATTTATTTTGCATGAATTTTATCAAATTTAGAATGAATTTTTGCTGAAATTACTTTCGAAATTTTCGGCCGATATTTTCAACCAATTTTCGGCTGATTTTCGGCGATAATCGGCCAGTTTGTATTTGAATTTTCGGTCCAAATTTCTCCGAAAAAATCCAAAAATTGGCCATACCGGTCTTACCAGTCTCCTCTTATAAAATATAAAAACCGGTATTCTAAACCCTAGTCCAATGAAAACCCACCGGTGATCCGGCCTCTCCTCCCCAAGCGCCCCAAATAGATCTTCCTGGAAGTATACCGGCACCTTGTATTCCCTCCCCATCTCTAGCACCTTCTTGGCAAAATTCGCATCGAAAAGGTACAATGGTCTCTCCTCCTGCACATCGTCGCGTACTGGAAGTACCTATCCAGCAGCATGCTCACCAGCCCGACCGCGAACTCCTTCCCGGCCGAGATCTCAAGCAAATACTCCCTCGTCCATTTGTGCAATGCCGGCCAGCTCTCGAGGCACTACCCCTCCAGTAGCACCGGCCTGTTCAGCTCCTCGAATTCCGTGATGAATTTCTCAATATGCATGCCAAGGTGGCGCTCAATGGTGTCCCGCTCGAGCCACTCGGGCCGCATCTCCATGTTGGTGCAGAGCCAGCTCTGGAAGAGGTAGTCGGCGTAGAAGCCCTTGATCTCAAGAACGCGCGGGGGAGGTCGGCGCGGCCGGACGCGGCAGCGATGTAGATGGCGCGCCATGAGCCCGTGTTCTGAAGTAAATAAGCAATCGCATGGCCTGCGATACAATTCTGTTGATAATGGACGCACTACTGCAGAAAGCCTAATACTAGACACCAAATCACAGACGGTTTGACAAAACGGTCTGTGACCGACATTAACACAGACGGTTTTAATTTGGACACCGCCTGCGTGTTGATGGCGCTGGAGAAAACGAGTATCACTGCATCGTTCTTACCAATGAACCGTCAGCGATATTTCAAGATCGCGATGGTTTTATTCAAAACCGTCGTGATAATTCCGCATTATCACGCAGCGATTTTTATTTAAAACCGCTCGTGATAAATCGATTATCACATACGGTGTGTATTACAAACCGTCTGTGATAATCTTAGAATTATCACAGACGGTTTGTAATACAAAATCGTCTGTGATGTTATCTGTCAGAGGTTATATAACACATTGCTTCTAATAACTTAACTACAGAACTAGTTAATATATAAGTACACATTGCTTCTAATAGCTTACCTACAGAACTACTGAGACAAGAGATCATAAATTAAAGGAAAATTTATTACAAAAGTCGCACATAAAGATATTCCCAGATTCTAATCTTCAGGGCTTCGTACGCTTCTTCTTCGACTTTGGGAGTTGGATCAACCGCTGAGTTCTCGAACGCCGTTAAGATTGTCCTTGTCATCAGCACTTCCTCCTCCAGCCTGGGCAAATGATTAGCATAGCCCATAATCTCGTACAGGATAGCATTATAAGATTCCTCAGAATCTGCTGTTTCTGCTTGTTCGGCAATGCTGTCCATCAGTCTCTCCAATGCCATAAGAGTTTCTTCCGCTCTGTGCACATTGTTGAGAAGAACCAGGGTGAGGGCTGTTTCCCTTTCTTGAGCGGCAGCGAGACGCCTCCGTCGACGGTGGATGATCAGGTCAAGCTGACGGATGTAAGAAAGTTGGGGAAGAAGAGCAGGGCGTGTGCGGAGAAGCTGCTCCAGATGTAAATTGCTGGCCGCCTGTGTAAGGTTCCGGCCGAACAACTCTTGATGAACAAATAAGAGGAAGGAGATGATCACTGAAGCCATATTGTACGTACGTACGTACGTATTGCGTTGAGGATTAATTAGGCGTGCATATTTAACTTTTAGCAGAGACGGTTCGTATACCAAATAGTAATGATATAGACGGTTCGTATGCCGATACAGAAGCGAGTCCCGATCGAGCTATCACAGACGGTTTGTACGAAAAAACCGTCTGTGATATAGACATATCACATACGGTTTTTGGTTACAAACCGTCTATATCACAGACGGTTTTTTCGTACAAACCGTCTGTGATGATAGCTATCACAGATGATTTTTAGTTACAAACTGTCTGTGATATTTACTTCACAGACGGTTTTCGAACCGTCTGTAATAACATTCGATTATCACTGACCCATAAATTCAGACGGTTCAGAAAACCGTCTGTGATGACGTTTTTGAACCGTCTGTGATGATGATTTCTGTAGTAGTGACGGCTCATATCGTGTATGTGCATGACATAATTTTTTTTTGAAGATAATGCATGGTAGATTAAAGGACTAGTCTATTTTAGCTTCTTCAACTATCATCAAAGTCTATATTTTTACATTTAACTCCAAAACCATCTAGCTTTCAACCCTCAATTATCAAAACCGATGTAAATCACCCCTTAAACTCAAAGCTACCTAGTTTCTCGCAATGCATAAGACTCTCTAGGATTATTTCCCGGTTTGAGAGTTGATAGGTGAAAGTTGGATAATTTCCTAATTGAGTATGAAAATAAGACTTTTATGATAGTTCGAGGGTAACATGGATCTTTCTTAAATAAAAAGTACTGATATTTTGGGTGTCAAGCTGTCATATTTTTGAAGTCTTTTGTGAAATAGCACACAAAATAATGGTGCCATTCGCAAGGTTTGCAAAAAAAAAAGAAACTAATGCTAAATTTCATTTTTGTACTTTCAGCTTTTTTTTCTCCCCACTATGAAAGACATATTTGCCTCTACCACTATTTGGCGCCGGTTTGATCATCATCCCCGGCGCAGATTCTCTGACGTAGCGAAGCTACGTCAGGGCCTGACTTACGCTCGATCTGGCCGTTCATCTCCGGATGAACGGCCAGATCAAGTGTTAAGTTACGTCCTGATGTAGCTTCGCTACGTCAGAGAATCCCATTTGCATCATCCCATGGTTGTGCTACTCTCTGGGGTGGTAGCTAGGGAACCTAGCAATAAGCGGACGTCCTTCGTGCATGTTGCGGATGGCTTACGCATGGAATCTATATATCTACGAATACCTTATTCTTTTTAGAGATCTGGAAAATTGTATCATAATCAAAATTAGTAGAAATTCTCTTATTAATCGAGAGAAATGGAGAAGATCTATAATATTAATTTTGGTGCGATTAATCATATATATAGGTATTATAACTGTTATAGTTGTACAACAAAAAACAACTATATTTTAAGAGAGTTTTTAGAGATGTACAATGAATACAATATGTTGCAATAGTCCAGCCGCACAATTGCACAAGCATTCCGCTAGTTTAATTAGCATTCAGCCCTTATTCAAAATTGCTGACAACTTCACAAATAGGTTGCATAGTGCAGAAAGCGTCCAACATAAGAATTTGTATGTTTCTTTTATATAACCCACTAACGATCAATGAGTCAAAGCAATCTCTTTTCTACATCCATGTAGAAATCTAGTTAAAGCGCTTCCGGCTTAAGATAATCTAGTTACAGCAAATGAGTAGTCAACATCAAGGGAGCAAACAAAATTCAAGGCACTTCCACACCGGAACCAAGAAAACTGATAGGACAAACCTCAACTGAAATGGAAACATCTAGAAAGAATTTTGTAGATAACACTTTAGTAAATGTCTTGCAACACCAGCCTGCTGCCTACGTAAACTTGGCCTAAATCCTGAACCATAGCATCCAGGCACGCATGCACCATGCTAATATATTGGAAATCGAAGGCAATGAATCGGTAGTAGCGTTTGGAACTTTCGATAATGAGTCAAAAGGATGACAAAACCACGTATTACAGATGGCAGACATCCAAGGTAGAAACAAAACAAAACAAACAAACAACAAAGCACAAGATAGTTGTAATACCACTGTAGCAAACCCAACATCTGTCAATAGCCAGCAAACCAACCGGCCCCAGATATAACCTCCCCACGATGCCAGTGACCAGCACCACCTCCCCCAGATAGCACTACCAAGCTCAAGCAGCAGGGGCAACAAAACCAGAGCCAGGCTAACCATTCAGAAGCACAGCCCCAGAGCAACCTCCAGGGACCCCAGTCACAAGCCAATAGAAGAAAGCACACACAGCTAGCACAGGGAGCAAGGAGGAGAGGAGATACCAGAGGGAGCAGCGCGGCCACCTGGAGCAGTCAGCGCACACGAGGTAGGCGGTGCGTGCCGTATAGGCCGGCGAGGTAGGCGGCGCGCGGCACCGAGGGGGGGGGGGGTCGGCGAAGGTAGAGAGAGAGGGGAGAGGCGGCGGCTTAGGCGCGTGCGAGAGAGAGAGAGGTAGAGGGAGAGCGGTGACGCAGGCGGTAGAGAGAGAGGAGGAGGGACGGCGGTGAGGCGAGAGAGGGAGAGAAGAGAGAGGAGGCGGCGGCGCAAATAGAGGAGAGGAGGGGCGGCGGTGAGGCGAGAAAGGGCACTACTACAAAAAGGTTTATATTAGACGCCACATCACAGACGGTTCATAAAAACCACCTGTATTAAATGCAATCACAGACGGTTCTTATTTAAGAACCATCTGTAATATATTTCCCACCCCACACACCTCTAAATTTTCATAATTTTCCGTTTGAGTTCGAGTAGAATCCGTTTTGACATACCTTCAGTAAAACAGACGTAACTTTTGCATACGGTGTCCGTTTTTGACGTTTTTGTACTCATTGGAAAGTTAACGACGAGCCTGATCCAAAAAAATAACCAGCTTGCGCCCGTCGACCTCGAAGACCTCTAAAATCGGCTATTTATAGCCTTAAATTCGAATTGGAAGTTTTTGAATTCTGTTTTTGCCAAAATTTTCGATCTTCCCTTTGAAATTTGGGGTTTATCTCAACTGCAAAGTTGTAAATCTTGTCAAAACCTTTCAAATGAGTATATATAAACCATACAGAGCTTTGTTATTTCATACTTTAAGACTAGTTCTTTATATTGTATCGGTATATATATAGCCAATATCACAGACGGTTCTTAATTAAGAACCGTCTGTGATATTGGATATCACAGATGGCTCTTAATTAAGAACCGTCTACGATATGTCTCCCGCTTCACGCTTCTCTAAAATTTCATAATTTTGCGCCTGAGTTCGAGTAGGACTCTTCTATAAATACTCATCCGAACCCATCCACCCCCTCCCTTCAAATGCGTCTGTGGGGTTTAGGTCTTTGTTTCTCGCTTCCTTCCTCCATTGTTTCTTCAAGTATTTGATTATGTGGGGTTTAGGTCTCCATCGTAGCCTCCGTTGTTGCTACTTTGTTGGGTTTAAGGTTGCCTGAGAGCTTACAGTGAGGCAGCTGCTAAGAAGGTCTACCCGAGCTTGTGATGGTGGATTATTCTCAGCTATGTTGCTTTCATTGTTCTCTTCATCGTAGCCTCCATTGTTACTTCCATTGTTTTCTGCTATGTAATGGTGGACTGTAATCTTGTGATGTAATGGTGGATTGTAATCTTATGATGTGTAATGGTGGATTGTAATCTTGTGATATTGTAATGGTGAATTGTAATGAAAATAAAATATTCTCTGCTATGTTTGATATTGTATTTGCTTATTTTCGCTTGTTTTCAAAAAGCATAGCTAACATTTCCTGAGGCTAACTGAAAAATAGAAAAAATTATAGGTATAGAATGAACTACCATAGACGATTTTGTAGTATAAACCATCTGTGATCACACATCACAGACGGTTCTAAGTTTAGAACCGTCTGTGATAGTGTTTTTCACAGATGGTTCTAGTTACAAACTGTCTGTATTGTATTTATCACAGACGGCTCACAAATCGTCTGTGATAACTTTCGACTATCACTGACCCATAAATCCAGACGGTTCAAAAAACTATCTATGATGACATTTTAGAACCGTCTGTGATGATTATTTCTGTAGTAGTGGGGAGAGAAGAGAGAGGAGGCGGCGGAGAAAAAGAGAAGAGAGAGCGAGAGATGCACCGGGTAAGGAGAGAAAGAAAAGAGAGAAGAAAAGGGAAAAAAGAGAGAGAAGAAAAGGAAAGAGAGAGAGAGAAGAAAAGGAAAAAAAGAAAAGAGGAGAAAAAAAGAAGGGGGTTTGGTACCTGCTTGACGGGTCCTTAACCTCCGGCATTTTACACCAAAACCAGGATATGCGTGTGGTAAAGAGATCTGACAACTTAGCTTAAATATTTAATTAAAATTTTGACTTAGGCATAATAATAATAATAATAATTTGATACACTCTGGTGCACAATAGGATGGGTTTGGGTCCTACGTTGCATTTCCGTTTTTGTTAGCTCTGTTGTTGATTGGTGCTGTTGAGATGGATATTTGTGGGTTCGTTGTGTGATTGGCTATCTGTCTTGATCAGCGATGCCGAGGGCCAGAGGACACGGGCATGGCCGTGGAGGTCGCGGTCGTGGCCGTGACCGTGCCCAAGCAGAGCCACCACTTGAGGTTCAGCAGGAGGCACCTGATGCAGAGGTTGCTTCCGCTGAGCAATCTGTAGCCAGAGATCCGGCAAGGTCTTCAGCCTTGTTGCGAGAGTTTTTGGAGGAAGTCTGTGTGCTGCGTCAAGCGCCGGTTGCCGCCGCTGCGGCTATTTCCGTCACTGCCCCTACTACCATGCCGGTCGCATCAGAGGCAAGAATGGGCCTTCGTGAGTGGTTGGCTTTGCGATTAGATACTTTTGATGGTTCGAGTACACCGGTCCAAGCTGCGGATTGGTTGCGCTACATGGAGAGGCAATTCGAAGCCCTTGAGATGAGCACTCAGCTGAAAGCTCGCTATGTGGCTTTCCAATTGAAGGGTCAGGCGGACATCTGGTGGGAAGGGGTTCTTTCAGCCAGAACCCCTGCCCAAGGCCTCACAACCTGAGAAGTCTTCACCGAGCAGTTGAAGGCAAAGTATTACCCAGATTCTTTTGTGGAGAGTATGGAGGTCGCCCTATCGACCTTTGTATAGGGAAAGATGACCGTAGCTGAGTACAAGGCGGCATTCAACAATCTGATTCGTTTCGTGCCATCGGTCGCGAGTAATGACTTTGAGAAGGCCAAAAGGTTCCGCCTATGAGTTTCGGCATGTCATGGGAGCTACTGCGCCGCGTGACTTTCGATCCGTGGTAGAGCAAGCCAGGGGGATGGAGATGGAGATGCAGCTCACTAAAGGGCAGCAACCCTCTGGTGGTCCGAGCGCTTCTGGTGGTGACCAGAAGAGAAGCTTCCCTGACGGGGGTGGGTCATCTTAGCAGTCTGTTCCTAAGAAGTCCAAGTGGGGCCAGCATCCCCCACAATCATCCAAGTCCCAGTCCTCGAATTCATCTTCTGCAGTGCCTCATTCCTTATCGGCAACCCCAACCTATCGTCCTGTCCCTGGATAGGGCATGATCTGTTTCAAGTGTGGAGGGGGGCACCGTGCTATTGAGTGCACCTGGACGGGGGAGTGTCGGCATTGCGGCCAATCAAGCCACATGGAACAGGTTTGTCGTCAGAACCCCTCAAGCATTCTCAAGTGGGAGCCCGTATCTTCATCTTCATCAATTGCTACACCTCGGGGGTCAGTCCAGATGATGGCGGCTACCTCTGCTTTGCAGCCTCCACTCTCCTAGGCTCCACCCGCCGGGTATTACTGGCATCCTTCACCGACTCCTTCATTCCAGCATCCTACACCACCTCCAATCCTGTTGCCACCACAACAGAGCGTCGGGGCTCTCGCCGCCCCGACGCCACCTGGAGTCTACTCTCTACCTGCTGCTGAGTCCGCGGGACGATCTGATGTGGTGACAGGTACCGTGTTAGTGGACTCATGTGAAGCCCTTGTTCTTTTTGACTCTGGTGCTACTTATTCCTTTGTGTCCTGGGGGTTTGTTAGAAAGACCAAGTTGGGTGTCCAGCAAACTTTCCAATCGATTGTTGTTAGTACTCCGAGGGGTATCTTGGCTAGCTCCACAATATGCCCTGGCTGTGTGGTTGCAATCGATGGCGAGTAATTTGTTGCCAACCTCTTGGTTATTCAGTTAGAGCCTTTTGATGTTATCCTTGGCATGGATTGGTTGCATCGCTACCAAGCTGTGATTTCCTGCTTCTGGAGGACTGTTACCTTGCAAGCACCTTCAGGGAAGGAGTTAATCTTTCAAGAGAATGCACCCACGTGTTCCCTCCTTGTGTTGGCCAGCTTATTCCCTGGGCGACGAACATTGAAGTCTGGGTTACTCCTAGCGATTGCGGAGAAGCCAAGTGCGCCTTTACACATTGAGGATATTCTTGTAGTGCACGAGTATCCTGGTGTGTTTCCCGAAGAGCTACCGGGTATACCACCCAAGCGGGATGTGGAGTTCAGAATTGATCTGATTCCTAGCACAAGACCTATCTCCATGTCCCCCTACCGTTTGGTACGACCCTTGCAGGAGAGTTGAAGAAGCAATTGGACGAGTTGTTATCCAAAAGCTTGATTCGTCGTAGTGTGTCACTTTGGGGAGCCCCTGTCCTTTTCACCGAGAAAAAAGATGGGAGTTGGCGCATGTGTATAGATTACCGTGCTCTCAATCAGGTGACTATCAAGAATAAATATCCATTGCCTCGCATTGAGGATCTGTTTGATCAACGGAAAGGAGTCGTGGTGTTCTCAAAAATTGATCTACAGTCTGGGTATAATCAGATCCGAGTGAGGGAGTAAGACATTGAAAAGACAGCTTTCTCCATAAGGTATGGGCATTATGAGTTTACAGTTATGTCCTTTGGACTGACGAATGCTCCTGCTATTTTTATGGAAACGATGAACAATATGCTACACAAGTACCTGGATGACGTTGTAGTGGTGTTCATCGATGATATCCTGATTTATTCCAAGACGAAGGAAAAGCATGAGCAGCATCTGAGGCTTGTGCTTGTGACTCTGAGGAAGAATCAATTCTTTGCCAAATTGAAGAAGTGCGAGTTCTGGATTTCTGAAGTGAGCTTCCTGGGTCATGTAATTAACCAAGAAGGCATTTCAGTAGATCCAAGCAAGATATCCACCGTCATGGATTGGAAGAGGCCATCTAATGTTAAGGAAGTGAGAAGTTTTCTTGGCCTAGCTAGTTACTACCGACGCTTCGTAAAAGACTTCTCCATCATTGCCAAGCCCTTGTCTCAGCTCACACGGAAGAATGTGAAGTTCCAGTGGACCGATGAATGTGAGCGCAGTTTTATTACACTGAAGGAGAAATTAGTAACTGCTCCTATTCTTACCCTTCTAGAGCCAGGGAAGCGCTTCACGGTCTACTCAGATGCGTCTCGAGTGGGTCTAGGTTGTGTGCTCATGCAAGATACCAAGGTGATCGCGTATGCCTCGCGACAGTTGAAAAAGCATGAGTAAAATTACCCTACCCATGATTTAGAGCTTGCCGAAGTGGTTTTTGCTCTAAAAATTTGGAGGCATTACTTGTATGGAGAGTCTTGTGACATTTTCACTGACCACAAAAGCCTCAAATATATTTTCACTCAGAAGGAGCTGAATTTGAGGCAACGGAGGTGGTTGGAGCTGATCAAGGACTATGATCTCACTCTTCAGTACCATCCGAGCAAGGCAAATGTGGTTGCTGATGCTCTTAGTCGCAAGATGACACCCTCCACTCTAGGTTGTCTCGTTGCTGACTTTGAACGGATGGGGATTTCCTATTGTTTCTTTGATACAAAGACAGTGAGATGCGATTGTTGCTAGAATCAGCAATTCCAGAGCGAGTAAAGGAGGCGCAACAGCATGATCGGTTGCTTCAGTAGGTGAGGAAGCGGCTTAATTGTAACATCCTGTTTTTCTGAGATTTTTAAAGCCTGGATTTCAAAAATGAATTTTCTGGAATTTTCTGAAATTAATTGAAGCTTCAAATGAATTTTCAAAGTTTTAAATGATTTAATGTGGTTAAAATAAACATTAACATAAGTGGAAAATATTTTATTTGAGTTCCTTGTGTCACAAGGAATTTTCTGGTATTTTTGGTGAATTTTTCGGATTTATTTGCTATTTTCTAGAGCTTTTAGAAGTTTATTTGAATTTCTGGAAAAAGAAAAAGAAAAGAATAAACCTCACCCGCCCGATCTCCCTCTCTCCGCCACGCGTCACCCATCCCGCCGCCCGCGCCGCCGCCGTACCCTTTCCCGCGCACCCGCTCGCCCCGCCGCCCGATCCCGCCCGCCACGCGTCGCACAGATCCGCGCAGCGACGGCGACGGCACTCCCCGCCCCGCGCCTCGCCTCGGCCGCCCGATCGCGCGCCGCGCGATCCCAGCCGTTCACCCCGCGCCCGCGCAAACCCTAACCCTAACCATCCCAGCCGTCCGATCCCGCCGCGTGGCCCAATCCTAGCCGTCTAACCCGTCCGCGTCCGCGCCGTCGCCGTAACCGATCCGAGCTCCTCGGTTCGCGTGATAAAACACGAACGCTCGCCTCGGTTCGCGTGCCTCTCGTCGCCGCCGCCGAAACCTCGCCTCGCTCCCGGCTCTCGCGCTGCGTTCGGGCGCTCGCGCGCCATGCTGCCGCCGCCGTGCACCCCTCCGTGCGCCCTCCCGTCGCCGTCGCCGAGACCTCGCCGATGAGCCTCGCCGCCTCTCTCCTCACGCGTCGTCCGTCGTCTTCCCGTCGCCGCTCTGCGTCGCGGACGCGCCGCTTCGTCACCGTCGCCCGCGCGCTCCATCCGCCGCCCGCGCGCGGCGCTCAGCGCCGAGCCGCCACGCGCCGGCAATCCGCGCACCCCACCGACACGCCGCCGATCCCGACCGCAGATCGGATCGGATCCACGGCCGCGATCGCGCCGCGTAGCCAACCCTCGGCCGTCGGATCCCGCCGTCGCGCCGCGCCGTGCCGCATCAGCCGGGCCATGTCAGCCCTAGGCGACGTGGCATCGTGGCATGCCACGTCGGCGTGACCGCCCCGGTGCCACGTGGCGCCACGTCGGTACACGTCGGCCGCCACGTCACCGTGCCGCGTGGCGGCATATCTTCTGCGCCACGTCGTACGCCCCGCCGTCGACCCTCTCCCCCGTGCACTTTATTCCATGCGCGGGTTCACCGTGGACCGGTATTTGGTACACCGGTTCACAAACCAATAACCTTTTTCAATTTTCCCGAATTAATTTTCAATTAATTTTCCGGGAGCCCGTTCTCCTCCGTCCTAGCTCCGATTGACCCCGTTCATTTTTCTAAATTCATCTAAAATCGAGCTCTAGCTGTTGGTTCTGTTTTTGTGAATTTTTGAGTTCTTTTGCTTGTCATTTTATGTGTTTCTTTGTTTCCGGTCGCTTTCTCTCTCGTTAGATTCGGATTCCGGAGGAGCAGTTTCGCGCTGAAGACCGAGAGTACCCACGAGCATAACGAAGGCAAGTCGTGTCCCTTGATCATGTTGAACCCAATTTTGCAAACTATTATTTAATTATTTTGCTTTAAATTACATTGCATTGCTATTTTTATTCAAACCTTTGCATGTAGCTATTGTCCCAATTGTTATTATACCTCCTTGACACTTTGAAATACCATGATGGCTTTGTCACCTTAGGTTGGGAAATTTTATTAGTGATGCTAGATAATTTATCACATGGGTTGAATACGATTAGATTGCTTAGCCGCTTTATATTTACGATTGGTCTCATCACACTGTTAAATTATAAATTTGAATTAATGACATATGGAACGTGGTTGGTGCCACATGTATTAAAATTTGTGCCACGTCATTGGTGTGACGTTGGCTTGGTTATACAAATTGGTTTTGCACTCGGGCGAGTGATCGTGCGATGAAAGGGGGAATACAGTTGTACTTTGGGGATGTGGTAGTCTCGCCGGGTAATGCTAAGGACTTAACTTTGTGCGCCATTGATCTGAGCTTAATCGTGCAAACCACATGTCTATTATGGGATGGACTGGTGATTAATTTGTAATACTTCAATTCAATTACGCCATTGTGATGGACATGGTTCTTGATTTCCATGTGGCGCAAGGGAGGGTGTGATGCGAAACCCTAGCGGGCGAGGATTGTGTTGAGGTAGAGCATTGTAAAGGCCTTGTTGTGATTTCCTTAGGCCTAGGCTAATCACATCGTGTGGGTACAGATTGTGCAACCTCTGCAGAGTGTAAAACTATTCGAATAGCCGCGTCCTCGGTCATGGGCGGTGCTCGGGATTTCACACGAGGGTTAGTGTTTCATTTATAACTTGGTGGATTATGTTGGGAGTGGGCGGGTAGTTCATTTGTTGGTTCAAACTTGTGAATTGGTGTTCACAAGTGGTTCATGTTTATTCCTTTGATTATCTATTATTCTGCTTTGATTAACTTTCGCTTTCAAGTTATTTAATATATTTCATCAATAAATGCCTTTATGCAAATTAACCTTTCAGCCTTCCTTTGGTAAGCCTTGCATATTATATTGCATTTATTGTTACAAACGACTTGCTGAGTACCAATGTACTCACGGCTTTACGCCTATGTTGCTCAGTTGAGGGAGAGGAGTACTATCAGCAGGAGGTGCCAGAAGGAGAGTACTACGACGACTTCACGGATTAGGCTTCGTTCTCCACTCGATAGCCTGTGGCTTATCGATTGGTCGCTACGCTTTATTTTGGATTCCGCTGCTATTCTTGTTAAGCCCTTCCGGCTAGAGTTATTGTAAGCTTGGCCTTAAGGTCGTACCTTTGATATTTTATCGATGTTCGAGTTTCCCTTTATTATTATCGTGTGTATGACTATGATGACATCTATGTTCGACTGTGTGCACTAGCGTGATCCTGGACTAGTGCAGTTTACACAGAGAGACCGGATTTGCATATTCGGGTCTCGACAGAGATGGTATCAGAGCCATATCGACTGTAGGACGAAGCCCTAGTTAAATTGGTCGTAGCCCAAAAATATATTTTCTAAATCAAACCAACTAAACTTGATAATTAGTAATATCTCTATCTTCTTACCTCATTCTTAAGGATTCTTGTCTCTCGCCCCAACTCTTGCAAAATTCGTTTTTCTTAAAGTTATAAACTGATCTTCCCTTTATAAATGCATTAGATGTCCCAAGCTTCTTGCAGCCCGACAGGGGGATGGAGGTCACTTCTACGCGTTTTGTTGCGGTGCCTCGGATTTAAGAGATCGCCGTCTACCTCACCAAGGATGAAAAGCAAAGGTCAGCGCGCGGAGCATCTCGGGCTATACTTCACCACCCGAGTCGGAAGCGGTGCTACATCATAGTTTCAAGAACACCGTGCGGTGGGAGATGTCGGACAGGAGTTGCGCACAAAGCCATCCGTCGACTTTGCAAGCTATACAAGATCAACATGGCGGACTCGTCCGGAAGTTCAAGGAGCGATGACGGAGCCACCCGAGACTACGAGCGATGCAGGAGGAGCCCCGCCGCGATCGCCAAGACTCTACCGCCGCCTACACCGCCGAGTCCAGAGGAGAGACGTCGTATCACCGGAGATCGTCGCGCCTACCTCAGCCGGTTCACTCCAGCCCCAGTCAGAGAGCAGTCACCGCCGATCCGCAACTCGTGGGTTGTCTACAGCGATTCTGAGGACGATAGCAGTATACCTTATTTGTCAGGACCCGAGTGGGAGCCTTCAGAGTAGATAGTGCGAGTAGACACGTTGGATTTTATTTGCAGTTGTGTGCGATGTGAGCTGCAAATATTGCCCTAAAAGCATTATATTGCGATCATGTCAAATCTTTTATTGGAGTTTATTTTTGTTCAGTTTCTTAGTTAGCCTTTTGGCTAAGTGTTTGTTTAGTTAGGTCTCCATTAAGCAAAACCCCCTTAGACGCATTTACCTCTTATCTATGCTTTCCCCTCTCGTCTTTCACCTTTGGTCAGTCAGCAGTTGTTTTCTTTTCAGAGCAAGATGGTTGACACTAGGAACTCCTCCAGCCGCAACGAGGGGAACCAGGACCCAGAGAACAGTGCCGCGCAGCCAGTGCCACCTGTCTTGGATCCTGCGCTCAGTCAATTCTTGATGGCTCAGACACAGATGATGCAGACTATGATGCAGGGTATGCAGACTATGATGCAGCGACAAGACGAGAGCAGCACCACCGCCAAAGACATCGTCGCCGAGACCGGCTATGCAGAGTTTATGAGGACGAGACCGCCTGTTTTCTCCAGTTCATCAGAGCCTTTGGAGGCCGACGACTGGGTCCGTTCAGTTGAGAAGAAACTGAACTTGGCTCAGTGCACCGACAGGGAGAAGGTTTTGTATGCAAAGACATCGGCTTGAGGGACCAGCAGCAGAGTGGTGGGAGAACTCTTCGTGCGCCCATGAGGACCAAAGATAACATCACCGGAAAGAATTCGCAAAGGCTTTCCACACCGCTCATGTCATGGAGGGAGTGGTTGAGATGAAGAAGGATGAGTTTCGGGAGCTCCAGCAGAGGAACCTGTCAGTGAGTGAATATCTCAATAAATTCACTCAGTTGGCTCGCTACGCGCTGCAGGATGTAGCGGCGGCATGCAGCTCGCGTAAGAGCTTCAAGAAAGGCTTGAACCCAGCTTTGAAGGTGCAAGTCGTGAGGCAACGACTATGCCGGCTTCCAGCGATTGGTGGATAAGGCCATTCTCATCGAGGAGAGTCGCGCGAGCTCGAGGAGTCTCGCAAGAGGAGGTTGATCCAGCAGGATCACGGTCACACCACTCTCGAGGCCTCGTTTTGGTACCTACCACTGCACGAGTGCCACAAAGAAGCGGCGGCGCAGCAGCGCCTTGTGGTTTGGACCCGGCTCGCACACGCGCTAGTTTGATCGGGACGGCGTCTAGTGGTTCCAGTGGGCAGCGGCAGCGAAAGAGTAATAATCCAGCGGCATCCATCACTTGCTTCAAGTGTCATGAAGTGGGACACTATGCTAGCAAGTGCCCTCGAGGCGAGCCCCGACACGATTCGCTTTGACTTGGGAGCCACACCGGTCGTACCCCTACCCCGGAGCAGGGCGAGGAGCACCCGGCCGGGACAGCCGGCGGGGCGCGGTGGTGAGAGGTCGTGAACCACGTCACCGCAGAGGATGCCCGAGCAGCGCCAGACGTTGTGATCGATGCGTTTCGTACATTCGCCTCTGCCACCGTTTTATTTGATTCGGAGCTTCGCATTCGTTTGTTTCTGAGTTTTGCTTTAAAGCAACAATTGAAAATGTTGCTCTTGGATCTGTTCTTTTAATCCAATCCCGGATCCGAGTTGAGGTCCAACCTAGGTTGTCCAGAGTTAGGATAACCATTCGTGGAGTTGAGTTCAGGCCGACTGATTTTGTTGGATATGCATCCCTAGATGTAATCTTGGGAATGGATTAACCGAAGCGGCGGCGATGTTAGATTGTGGGAGCAGAGCGGTGACCTTAACCAATTCGGATGGAGTTAAGGTGCGATTCGCGGCCGATGAGTGCCACGAGCTACCATGATTTGCCGAGGAAGGTAATCGGTTGGAGGGTGTACGGTTGTCGAGAGTACCCGACGTGTTTCGATGATCTTCCGTATGCCACGAGAGAGGAGGTTGAGTTTCGATTGAGCTTGTGCGGTACCGCTCCGATTTCCAAGAGACCCTATCGGATGCCCGCCAATGATTTAGCAGAGTTGAAGAAGCAAATTCGGGAGTCTTTTGGATAAGGGTTACATCGACCGAGTTCATCCCGTGGGGAGCGCCGGTGTTGTTCGTCAAGAAGAAGGATGGTAGTCGGCGCATGTGTGTGGACTCTGAGCACTCAATGAGGTCACCGTCAAAAATAAGTACCCTCTGCCCGTGATTGATGACTGTTTGACCAGCTTAAGGGAGCAGGAGTATTCTCCAAGATTGATTTGAGGTCAGGATATCATCAGATGAGGATACGTAAGGAGGACTTACCCAAGACACCTTCTCGACTCGTTATGGTCTATACGAGTTCACGGTGATGTCGTTTGGTTTGACTAATGCCCAAAGATATTTCATGTATTTGATGAATAAGGTGTTTATGGAATATTTGGACAAGTTTGTCGTTGTGTTCATTGACGACATATTGATATATTCCAAGACTGAGGAGGAACATCAGGAGCACCTGAGGTTGGCATTGCAGAAATTGAGGGATAATCAGTTGTATGCAAAATTCAGCAAATGTGAGTTTTGGATGAAGAAAGTCGCCTTTCTAGGGCATGTGTTGACAGCGAGATGAGTCGCGATTGACCCAGGGAAAGTAAGTGATGTTTTGGATTGGCAATCACCCACTTGATTACCCAGTCGGGAGTTTTACTGGTATGGCGAGATACTACCGTCGCTTTATTGAGGGATTTTCGGTGTGGCTGACTTCACGCAGCTTGCTCAAAAGGAAAAGAAATTCACTTGGGCGCCAGAGTGCGAGAAGAGTTTTCTAAACTTAAGGAGAGTTTGACCACAGCCCGGTGCTCGTGTTGCCCGATATTAACAAGGATTTTGAGATATTTTGCGATGCTTGGCGCAAAGGTTTGGGTTGTGTCTTGATGCAAGACAAGAGAGTGGTAGCCTATGCCTCACGCCAGTTGAGACCGCATGAGGAGAACTACCCTACCCATGACTTAGAGTTGGCAGCCGTAGTGCATGCCTTGAAGATTTGGCGTCATTATCGATGGGTAATAGATGTGAGGTTTACGGATCATAAGAGTCCAAATACATCTTTACCCAGTCCGAGCTTAACCTCGAGCAGAGGAGGTGGTTAGAGCTGATAAAGGATTATAATGTGGGCATACATTATCATCACGGGAAAGCTAATGTTGTTGCAGATGCCTTGAGCGAAAGGTATACCGCAATTCGGTGATAGTTCGAGAGAGTCACCACTTTGCATGAGGAATTTGAAGCTTAACCTTGAGTTGGTTGAGCGAGATTCTTGGCGGCTATGGAGATGCAACCTACTTTGGATGGTCGATTCGCGGGCTCGGTCGGATGATGAGGCATTTCAATGGATCGTAAAGAATTTAAGTGAAGGTAAAGAGTCGATTTTCAGTGGATGATCGAGGAACCATGTGGTTCAAGCGGCGTTTGTGTGTGCCCAACAAGCAAGAACTAAAGGATGTGTTGTTAAAAGAGGCTCATGAGTCATCAGTATTCGATTCATCCAGCAGTACCAAGATGTACCAGACATTAAGGATAAGTATTGGTGGCCAAGCATGAAGCGTGAGATTGCTTGAGTATGTAGCCCTATGTGATGTTTGTCGAGAGTAAAGGCAGAGCACCGAGACTGCGCAGTTTGCTACACCATTAAAAGTCCCCGAGTGGAAGTGGGAAGAAATTGGTATGGACTTTATAGTCGGGTTGCCTAAAACCAAAGAGGGTCATGATTCGATTTGGGTCATTGTGGACCGTTTGACCAAGGTTGCTCATTTCATTCCGCTTAAGACGACTTACGGTGGTGACAAATTGGCGAGCTATATATGTCCGAGATTGTCGGTTTGCATGGTGTGCCCAAGAAGATTGTGTCGATCGTGGATTGCAGTTCACCTCTCGGTTTTGGGGTAGTTTCCATAAGGCTATGGGAACTCACCGAATTTCAAGACTGACATATCACCCCGCATGCATGGTCGACAGAGCGAGTTAATCAGTTACGAGGACATGTTGAGAGCCCGTGTGCTCGATCATGGGTCTAAGTGGGACGATTGTCTACCTTTTGCGAGTTCTCATACAACAACGATTATCGTGCCGCTTTGCGAGATGTCACCGCTTGAGGCATTGTATGGCAGAAATGCAGACCCTCTCAATTGGAAAGAAACGGGGAAGGTCGTTTTTGGCCCAGATTGTTTAAAAGAAGCTGAGGATAAGGTCCGCTTGATTCAGGAAAGGTTGAAAGCTGCCTGTGCAGACATGAAAAGCTATGCACGATACGAGCACGGAGCCGAGTTTTGAGCGAGATGATTTTGTGTATCGAGGATCACACCATTCAAAGGTGTGAAAAGATTTCAGCTAAAGGGAAGCTTGCACCGAGATATGTCGGTCCGCTCGAGATTCAAACGCAGGGAGAGGTTGCTTATCGCTTGAGCTACTGCGTCCTTGATGGGGTACATGACGTCTTTCATGTGTCCCAGCTGAAGAAGTGCCTGCGCGTACCAGAGGAGGTTGTGCCAGTTGAGGCCGTTGACCTGCAGGAGGATCTGTCATACAAAGAGCACCAGTCAAAATCTTGGAAGTGTCGAGCGAGTCACCCGAATAAAGCGGTCCGCTTTTGCAAAGTTCTGGAGCAACCATTACGAGGAGGAAGCCACCGGGAGCGCGAGGAGGATCTCAGAGCGAGTTTCCAACCTATTCTCTTAGTTGGCCCGCATCTCGGGTCGAGATCTCGTTTAAGGGGGTAAGGTTTGTAACATCCTGTTTTTCCGAGATTTTTAAAGCCGGATTTCAAAAATGAATTTTCTGAATTTTCTGAAATTAATTGAAGCTTCAAATGAATTTTCAAAGTTTTAAATGATTTAATGTGGTTAAAATAAACATTAACATAAGTGGAAAATATTTTATTTGAGTTCCTTGTGTCACAAGGAATTTTCTCGTATTTTTGGTGAATTTTCCGGATTTATTTGCTATTTTCTAGAGCTTTTAGAAGTTTATTTGAATTTCTCGAAAAAGAAAAAGAAAAGAATAAACCTCACCCGCCCGATCTCCTCTCTCGCCACGCGTCACCCATCCCGCCCGCCACGCACACAGTACCCTTTCCCGCGCACCCGCCGCCCGCGCTCGATCCGCTTGCGCCACGCGTCGCAAGATCCATGGCTGACGGCAGCGGCACACTAACGCCCGCCCTCGCCTCGCCTCGGCGCCTGATCGCGCGCGCGCGCGATCCCAGCCGCTCACCCGCGCCGCGCAAACCCTAACCCTAACCATCCCGGCCGTCCGATCCCGCCGTGGCCCAATCCTAGCCGTCCTAACCCGTCGCGCGTCCGCGCTGTCGCCAGAACCAATCCGAGCTCCTCGGTTCGCGTGATAAAACACGAACGCCGCCTCGGTTCGCGTGCCTCTCGCCGCCGCCGCGAAACCTCGCCTCGCTCCCGGCTCTCGCGCGCCGTTCGGGCCGCTCGCGCGCCGCTGCCGTCGCCGTGCACCCCTCCGTCGCCTCGCCGTCGCCGCCGCCGAGACTCGCCGATGAGCCTCGCCGCCCCTCTCTCACCGCCGCGTCGCGTCGTCTTCCGCCGCCGCCTGCCGCCGGACGCGCCCGCTCGTCCACCGCCGCCGCGCCGCTCCATCCGCGCGCCCGCGCGGCGGACGCCGCGCGCCGAGCCGCCACGCGCCGGCAATCCGCGCACCACCGACACCGCCGCCGATCCCGACCGCAGATCGGTCTGGATCCACGGCCGCGATCGCGCCGCGTGGCCAACCCTCGGCCGTCGGATCCCGCCGCCGCGCCGCGCCGCCGTGCGCGCATCGCCGGGCCATGTCAGCCCTAGCCGACGTGGCATCCCACGTGGCATGCCACGCCGGCCGTGACCGCCCCGGTGCCACGTGGCGCCACGCCACCGCCACGCCGGCCGCCACGCCACCGTGCCACGTGGCAAGATATGCCGCCGCCACGCCGCGACGCCCCGCCGTCGCCCTCTCTCCCCGTGCATCGCTCCATGCGCCGGTTCACCGTGGACCGGTATTTGGTACACCGGGTTCACAGCACAGTAACCTTTTTCAATTTTCCCGAATTAATTTTCAATTAATTTTCCGGGAGCCCGTTCTCCTCCGTCCTAGCTCCGATTGACCCCGTTCATTTTTCTAAATTCATCTAAAATCGAGCTCTAGCTGTTGGTTCTGTTTTTGTGAATTTTTGAGTTCTTTTGCTTGTCATTTTATGTGTTTCTTTGTTTCCGGTCGCTTTCTCTCTCGTTAGATTCGGATTCCGGAGGAGCAGGTTTCGCGCTGAAGACCAGAGTACCTCACGAGCATAACGAAGGCAAGTCGTGTCCCTTGATCATGTTGAACCCAATTTTGCAAACTATTATTTAATTATTTTGCTTTAAATTACATTGCATTGCTATTTTTATTCAAACCTTTGCACAGGTAGCTATTGTCCCAATTGTTATTATACCTCCTTGACACTTTGAAATACCATGATGGCTTTGTCACCTTAGGTTGGGAAATTTTATTAGTGATGCTAGATAATTTATCACATGGGTTGGTACGATTAGATTGCTTAGCCAGTTTATATTTACGATTGGTCTCATCACACCTGTTAAATTATAAATTTGAATTAATGACATATGGAACTGTGGTTGGTGCCACATGTATTAAAAATTTGTGCCACGTCATTGGTGTGACGTTGGCTTGGTTATACAAATTGGTTTTGCACTCGGGCGAGTGATCGTGCAGTAAAGGGGGAAGTACAGTTGTACTTTGGGGGATGTGGTAGTCTCGCCGGTAATGCTAAGGACTTAACTTTGTGCGCCATTGATCTGAGCTTAATCGTGCAAACCACATGTCTATTATGGGATGGACCTGGCTGATTAATTTGTAATACTCCAATTCAATTCTGCCATTGTGATGGACATGGTTGCTGATTTCCATGTGGCGCAAGGGAGGGTGTGATGCGAAACCCTAGCGGGCAGGATTGTGTTGAGGTAGAGCATTGTAAAGGCCTTGTTGTGATTTCCTTAGGCCTAGGCTAATCACATCGTGTGGGTACAGTTGTGCAACCTCTGCAGAGTGTAAAACTATTCGAATAGCCGCGTCCTCGGTCATGGACAGTGCTCGGGGATTTCACACGAGGGTTAGTGTTTCATTTATAACTTGGTGGATTATGTTGGGAGTGGACAGGTAGTTCACTGTTGGTTCAAACTTGTGAATTGGTGTTCACAAGTGGTTCATGTTTATTCCTTTGATTATCTATTATTATCTGTTTTGATTAACTTTCGCTTTCAAGTTATTTAATATATTTCATCAATAAATGCCTTTATGCAAATTAACCTTTCAGCCTTCCTTTGGTAAGCCTTGCATATTATATTGCATTTATTGTTACAAACGACTTGCTGAGTACCAATGTACTCACGGCTTTACGCCTATGTTGCTCAGTTGAGGGAGAGGAGTACTATCAGCAGGAGGTGCCAGAAGGAGAGTACTACGACGACTTCACGGATTAGGCTTCGTTCTCCACTCGATAGCCTGTGGCTTATCGATTGGTCGCTACGCTTTATTTTGGATTCCGCTGCTATTCTTGTTAAGCCCTTCCGGCTAGAGTTATTGTAAGCTTGGCCTTAAGGTCGTACCTTTGATATTTTATCGATGTTCGAGTTTCCCTTTATTATTATCGTGTGTATGACTATGATGACATCTATGTTCGACTGTGTGCACTAGCGTGATCCTGGACTAGTGCAGTTTACACAGAGAGACCGGATTTGCATATTTGGGTCTCGACATTAATGAAGGAAAAACGGGGGATTTCAGCCTTGATGGCTCAGGCGCATTGCGATTTAAAGGCTACCTTTGCGTGCCGCAGAAAGCTCAAGTCAAGGATGATATTTTGAGAGAAGCTCATCAAACCCCGTACACGGTGCATCCTGATGAGACCAAGATGTATCGTGATCTCAAGAAGAGCTTCTGGTGGAAGAAGATGAAAGTGGATATTGCCAAGTATGTGGCATCTTGCAGGGTTTACTAGCAAGTAAAGGCTGAGCATAGGTGTCCCGTTGGGCTATTGCAACCTTTGGAGATTCCTCAGTGGCCATGGGATGATATCACCATGGATTTCGTAGTCGGCTCACCTCGTACCCAGTGAGGTAAGGATGCGATTTGGGTAGTGGTGGACCGATTCAGTAAGTCTACGCACTTCATCCCCATTCGCACAACGAACTCAACAAGTAAGTTGGCACCCATCTATGTACGAGAAATTGTGAGGTTGCATGGTGTTCCCAAGACCACAATTTCGGACAGAGACGCCAAGTTTATCTCCAAGTTTTGGGAGAGCTTGCAGCACGCTCTGGGCACGAAACTCCAGTTTAGTACTGCTTTTCACCCGCATACAGATGGACAGTCTGAACGCACCATTCAGACACTAGAGGACATGTTGAGATCCTGTGCTTTGTCCTAGAAGGGTAGCTGGGAGGATCATTTGGCACTTGTAGAATTTGCTTATAATAACAGCTACCACTCTAGTGTCTGAGCAGCGCCATTCGAGGTTCTGTATAGGCGAAAGTGTAGATCGCCAGTATGTTGAGATGCCGCAGGAGAGAAGGCTGTCCTAGGCCCGGATTGGGTCCAGCAAACAGTGGAACGAGTGGCGAAAATTAGACAAAATATGTTGGTTGCCCAGAGTAGGCAGAAGAGCTATGCCGATGTCAGGAGGTGAGAACTAGAGTTCGAAGTGGGAGATCATGTTCTCCTGATAGTATATCCCACTAAAGGCATAATGCGATTTGGTACCAAAGGCAAGCTTAGCTCAAGGTACATTGGGCCATTTCTAGTTCTGACACGAATTGGAAAGTTGGCATATCGCTTAGACCCCCCTGAGTCTATGCGAGGAGTGTATAATGTGTTCCATGTTTCTATGCTGAGAAAGTACTTGCGAGATCCAGAGCATGAGATTGTGTTAGAACCGGTATCCATAAAACAAGACCTCACCTTTGAGTCCTGTCCAGTTCGGATTCTGGAGGAATCAGAGAAAGTGTTGAGGCATAAAACGATAAAGTATGTTAAAGTGCTTTGGGCACATCAGTCCGAGCGAGAAGCGACATGGGATTTGGAGTCTCGCATGCGCGAGAAGTACCCGGATTTGTTCTCCACGAGTATGAGTTAATATTATGCTATATGTAGTTTGTTTTTATTTTATTCGCCTGTGCAGATTGTTGAACGCCAGAATTCGAGGTCAAATTCTGTTAAGGGAGATAGAATGTAATACCACTGTAGCAAACCCAACATTTGTTAATAGCCAGCAAACCAATTGGCCCCAGATATAACCTCCCCACGATGCCAATGACCAGCACCACCTCCCCCAGATAGCACTACCAAGCTCAAGCAGCAGGGGCAACAAAACCAAAGCCAAGCTCAAGGAGCGGTGTGGCCACCTGAAGCAGTCGGCACACACGAGGTAGGCGACACGTGCCGTAGTAGGCCGGCGAGGTAGGCGACGCGCGGCGCCGAGGGGGGCCGGCGAAGGTAGAGAGAGGGAAGAGGCAGCGGCTTAGGCGCGTGCGAGAGAGGGAGAGCGATGGCGCAGGCGGTAGAGAGAGAGGAGGAAGGGCGGCGGCGAGGCGAGAGAGGGAGAGAAGAGAGAGGAGGCGGCGGTGCAGATAGAGGAGAGGAGGGGCGGCGGTGAGGCGAGAAAGGGAGAGAAGAGAGAGGAGGCGGCGGCGGAGCAAGAGGAAGAAGAGGAGGCGGAGAAAAAGAGGAGAGAGAGAGAGGCACCGGGTAAGGAGAGAAAGAAAAGAGAGAAGAAAAGGGAAAAAAGAGAGAGAAGAAAGGGAAAAAAGAGAGAGAGAAAAGAGGAGAAAAAAAGAAGGGGGTTTGGTACCTACTTGACGGGTCCTTAACCCCGGGCATTTTACACCAGAACGGGGATATGCGTGTGTATCGTCGTCGTCCATTTAATCTCTGGTTCCGTTATGATTTGTTAAAATCAGTTCAACTCCTTGTTCAGGTCGAGGTCCTGAGTCGACGTCGTCTGCACGTCGCTTCGCTCCGTTTGGTTAACAGGCAAGTGCATGGTAGAGCGGTAAGCCATAGAGTTTATAAATATGCAATGTTTATATAATGTGATAGTGTTTATCTGAAAATACGATGATTATATGACATGATGACGCTTACTTATGGATGACAATGATAATGACAATGGGCATATACATTTGCATCATGTGCACTCAAGAGTGAGGGCGGTGAGAAAGTCCCTAGCTTCGAGCAAAGCTAGCGGACTAATCCGGAATGCTCTTAAATAAATCCTACTTTGGTAGGCCTCCACGGGAGTGGAAAGACCCTTGTGCCAATATGGGCGGGCCCAAGATTTTGGGTGAACACTGATGGGTATTCACCCGGTAATACCGGTATTTGCAATGTGATGAGCAAATGTGCATGTAAAGCAGTGTTGTATTTGCATTGATGATGTGATAATATTGGAACATGAGAAATGCGTGTGGATTATGTATGACCAACGTGGAACCATGAGAATGAAGATATGATCATGACAAGGCATGCAGAGCATGTTATAGTTGGTTCATTGGCTTTCTTGTTTTGATAGTGTTTATCATACTTTTGTATACTTGCTGAGTCTTTGGACTCACCCTGGCTCTGTTGTTTTGTTTCTAGGTGACCGTTGGGGGCGCCATGCAAGAGCGGGTGTAGTACATAATTAACTCCACGACCTGGCAGCACTTCACATTTTCAGCTTTTGTAGTAAGGTTAATTCTACTCGTAAGCTAGAATAGTTGTTTAAAAACGGTGTAGAGTAAGTACTCTGCCTTTTGAGTAAAGTAGAGTTTACTTGAAATGATTAACGGATGTTTAAAAATGGTATTGTAATACAATGATGGTAGCACTTTAGGTCTAAAGGATGGACGAGATGTTACAATAGCTTTTATTGATTTCTAGAACAAGAGCAGTAGCAGCGTCACCACCGCCAACAACAACACCAACACAAACAAACATGCATGACAGTACTCAAGAACCAAACTAAAACAAATGTTGCGCAGATCGACATGCAAACCAGGGAAGAAGCTATCTCCACGATCAGGTATGCGCCGTTTGTCTATCAAGCATTGTCGTCCCCGGTGGTGGCCCTCGCCGGTGTCAGGCCGGCAGCCCCATTGTCTCCGTCTTCTTGCAGCTCCGTCCTCTGAAGCCTCTCCGCCAGGGTCTCCATTCCCATGTACGACAGGAGCAGCCAGACGTAGGAGAGGTACTCCCCGCCCTTGCCCAGGCTCTTGGCGTGGAGGTACCCTCTGCACCTGCCGGCGGAGAAGCAGAGCATCTCCACCCACACGCCCTGGATCACTCTCCACATCTCCTCCTCGTCGTTGCCTGAACCCATGAGCGCTTCGGCGAGCTTCCAAGCGTCGCTAATAAAACCGGCAGGTGCTTGTGTGCTCACCTGCTGGATTATCTTCTGCGTCAACTCTCTCTCTCTCTGTCGACCGATTCTGGCTTCTCCTTGAGCATTTTGTTGAGTTCGTCGTAGGCGGCTCCGAACAGGCTTCTCCTGGTGCCGGCCATCAGCATCTCCGGGTTGACAAACAGCAGGTACGCCATGTAGTTGGACATCACCCTGCAGCGACGGGAGGTTTGGTTGTCATGAGACGCGCCCATCTTGCTGAAGCAGAAATCCGTGGCGAGGTGCCAGAGGAGGACGCTCTCGTCGAACGGCCTCCTCAGGCTCCACTCCACCTCCGCGCGTCCCTCCCTCCGGAGAGTCAGCTGGCCCCGGTTGTCGCTGAACGCCCTGTAACTGGCGGTGTCCTTTATGTAATGCTTCCACCCACCCACGACATGGCCATGGACGAGCTCGGTGATGTCGCCGGACGAGTCGCAGGTCTAGGTACCCTATAAGGTTGTCCTGGGCAACTTGGTCAGGCCATGGCGGCCCAAAAATAAACGCAACCATGTCAAAATAAGGCTTTACACTAAACAACACCATAGCAGCAGTGCCGCACAACAAGGTATATGTAACCTTGACATCGGTGTCGTCGTAAGCTTCTTTGTGGCTCTTCATCAGGAACAGCACGGTGGCCGCGAGTATCAGGTATCCGACTACCTCCTGTATTATCTGACCGAAGCAGACTCTGTGAGACCAGTCGCAAAAGAGTTTAATACCTTTCGAGACTTGTTCCTTGGTGTAGAGTCGATCGAACGTTGTAGAGAGCCCGGATTGTACCAAACGATGCGCCTCGCCTTGATGATGCGCCATGTATTTTAGGTTCTTAAGCCGAACAGAATACGGATATGCCAGGTCTACGAATAGGTTATAGGGCTTATCTTCCACTCCGTGGTCAGGTGGATGATCGGCATGGCTGGCCTGAAAACACTGTGTTGCAGCTTGCACGAACACCTCAAGCGAATTAATCTCGCCGATGCCATCGTTCTCGTCCAAACGGCCCGAAGAGCTCACGAGGCTGTTGATGCTAGCGTTCTTGAGCGCCCAAGGCTTCCGGAAGCATCTCAGAATCCCAGGGACGAAAAATAAAATTGCTGCTTGCAACAGTTTCTTGTCTCCGGACCATGACTTGCAGAAGACGTAGATGGCTACGGTGACCTGAGACAATGGCGGACAGAAGAAAGTATATGGGTATAGCGTTTGGACTTTCGATGAGGAGCTAGATAGGCCGCAACATCTCATAACATTTAAAACAAATTTAATCTTTTACATGCGCAAGTGCACAACGTATAAGCTCCAATCACAAGAAAATATTAGAAACGTGGAAATATTTTAATTTTAGATTTCACTAGAAAGTAAATATCATAAATAACTAATGATGTATAAATCAGTATTAACAGCAGACAACTCATTGTACTTCGAAATATATGCAGAAACAGAATGTAAACAAGTCGATCGGTTACACGAACAACCTACTATTGGGTCTGATGAAAAACAGGAAGCAATGCAGACTCGATGTAGTTCAGAAACGTAGATAAGGCAGTAAAGCGAGCGGTTGCGCAGATATACGCTGCCTAGAAACTTTTTGCCACCTACAGGTCTTCATGGCAACAATGGCTTGGAGATACCGTTCTCCTTCTTCACGGTGCATGCCGGAAAGAAGAGTCGATGAGGTTCAGATAACGCAATACAATAGTGCGGATTTGTAGGAAGAAGAAAAAGAAATGGAGGTAGTGATACTATTTTTCCTATGCTTCAGGCATATATGTAGATGAAGATTGTGAACTGACATGATTAAGCAGTTCAGATTGTGAACTAAAGGGATAATTATCCTTTGTCCTTCAGTTTGGCTGCCTTGATCATTTGCCTCTTTTACTTTGCCATTCATCTTTTGCACTGAAATTCTCTTGCCAATTGATCTTTTGCCCTATAGCCTATTTTAATTCATTTTTTATTTAATGTCACTGGTACCCCATGAAAAATGACAAGATTGCCCCCATGTGTAATTCAGCCAAAAGGCCTGAGCGAGTGGCCCTGTTCTTCATCGCTCCTCCCTCGCACGCCTTTCCCTTGTTCTTCCTTGGTTCTGTCCGGCACACGGCAACTCTCCTACACACACAACGACTAC
This sequence comes from Melocanna baccifera, assembly GCA_036346265.1. Taxonomy (NCBI): domain Eukaryota; kingdom Viridiplantae; phylum Streptophyta; class Magnoliopsida; order Poales; family Poaceae; genus Melocanna; species Melocanna baccifera. The sequence goes on from CM070706.1 coordinate 24,356,578, forward strand.
TCGCGCAACGCGTGGCTTGCTGTGCTCCTTCGGCGAGGTGAGCCCCCCTCTGTGCGACTTAGGGGGTGATCGGAATAGCGATGGCTTTTGGTTTTTGCTAAAAAAATACTGCAGCTGGCTGAAAAAACACTGTAATTGAATTGGTTTCCTCGTGCGGCCCCCCCGCCTGGTGCCCTCGTCATGCCCCCGCCCCACACCCAAACAACCCCAAAGGGTATGGATTTTTGCTATCCCGCATGCATGCGTAAGGTTTGCTTTGCTTTAAGGTCTTGATCTGCACAGGAGGAATCGTTGAACTACTTTATAAATGGGCAATCTGGTCTGTTCAGATAGCCTCAAAGGGATTAAACAAATAAAAAATGAAATAATATACAGATAGAGTAGAAGATTAATTGGCAAGAGAACTTCAGAGCAAAAGATAAATAACAAAGTAAGAGGGGGCAAATGAACAAAGGCAGCCAAACTGAAGGGCAAATGATTAATTATCCCCAAATTCAAACATTTGAATTACATTCAAATAGAGAGATACACGGTTCAACAAAAAATAAGGTGAACTTTGTCTACCAAGTGGTACACCACGTCATGGTATGATGGCTTAGCAATATGGCACTAAATCATACACATTTCAAAATTATAAAAAATAGATCTCATTCATATGCGCCTATTTCTAACAGAAAAAAGTTGGAAAACAATCAAACTATCTCAACTAGGAAACAAAATCTCCTGCGGTAACTGCCGAAAACCCTCCACTCCCCCAGTTTTTTTTTCTCAAAGAATATATCAATTTGAGGGGTCGGCCCGCGTCCAAATCTGAATTTTGAAATACCATACCTTTCACCTCTGTTACATCCATTTCATCTCTAGTTGACCATATAGTGAATCTCCACCATTTTTCATCTTTATCTAAAGAATTTTCAACTTCCTAATTTGAAAAATTTTAGACAGTTTTGGAGCGGTTACCATGATTTCAGCAGAACACACCAAAAAGTTTTCACTTGAAACCATGGTTTTGATTACCGGTAAGAAAAATACCAAAGGTCACCGAGATTTCCTACTGTAACCGGAGATCTCGTAAAAACTTCGGCCAGATTTTTAAACAAATCTTGAATTCTAACATGCAACAACAAATTGAGGAATATCTCGGTAGAATACATATGCAACAGCAGGGAAACAACGTTCAAAGCAAATTGAGTTGAACTGCACAAAAATCTCGAGTCTTCCTTTTAAGTAGAGCATTTCCAGATTTCCATCTGGAATTCCGGATGATATGCTTTCTACATCTGAACAACCAAATCAACTGAGGGCAAGGCTGTTCAACTTGTTGACAAGGTGTGGTGACGAAGAAAAACCATCCATCGTACTTTCTCACTCACTACGCGAGTCTTGTATCGAAGTTTCTCCAGTCTCACTCGAGTACAAATGTTGAACAACCAGCGTCAAAATTCCATAGTGCTTACGCTCATGCTTCAGTTCCTGTTGCATTCTAGTCATGACTCTGCAGGAGGTTTGGTCAGGGAGCCGGTTAATTCATGACAAAGTGCAGTGCCGGCTGCAGAGCATTCTGCAAGCAATTAGCATGGAACTGTGAGATAACCAAAATTACTTTTGTTTATTACCAAATTGGTTATTATTACTCGAGAACTTTGAAACGTTGACCTTAGCTTGCACATGACTTATTTAAGTAGTGCCCTCTTTTATATTTTTGACTTCCTTGACAGGCTAGAAGTCTAAAATTGACGGATATGAAGACGACAACAGACGACTTGGAAGTCTCTCGGACGCAAACAAATGGAAAAGAACCAACTAACGATGACTTGCAAGTGGATCTTCAGTCTTGCGGACGCAAACAAACAGATATGAGGATGCCTCTCTCCGGAGAGTCAGCTGGCCCCGGTTGTCGTTGAACGCCCTGTAACTTGCGGTGTCATTTATGTGATGCTTCCACCCCTTCTCGACATGCCCATAGACGAGCTCGGTGATGTCGCCGGACGACTCGCGGAGCTCCATGGACCCGAGCTGGTCGAGGCAGTCCTCGCAAGGTATATGTGACCTTCACATCGGTCTGGTTGAAAACTTCTCTGTGGCTCTTGTGGAAGAGGACGATGGCCGCGAATGTCAGGGGTATGACCACGTCCCATACTATCATACCTCACAGGACTTTCAGAGATGCTTCCGTAGCCATTTCTTCCTTGGTGTAGAGCTGGTCGAACGTTCTAGAGAGAGCCCGAATTGTACCAAAAGATGCGCTTCGTCTTGCCTTACACATGGACCTGATCAATTTTCTCCGCACAGCAAGCTGATGCTACTCTACGCAGAGTTGTATGTGTTGTGACAATCTAACCGAAGACCAATGATCAGTTATCATGATGTAAATCACATGGTAGTACAACCGTACAACAACACATGGGGAGCAAATATGGTCCTGAGACAATTCTTCCAAAATTTAGGATGATGTAACTACGACAGATCATAGCCTTGTACAAGTCAAGGAAACAGCTTCGCTGTATGCGCATCATTAGGATGCCCCGATACACGATACGGATACAGCGATACGATATTTTCCAAAAACAAGGATACGCTGATACAACAAGTATATATATGTATATATTTGAAAATAAACAAATTGTAAACAGACTTCCAATGGTATAAATATCATTCTATCAATACTTGGCTAGTAATGAAAAAAAATAAAAATTACAAAGTTTGAATGGCATACCACTTGGTAGTTGGCAGTTTGGCATATACCCAATTGGTTGCAAGAGCCCAGAAGATATTTGATAACAACTCTTGATCCTGATTGCAAGACTTCTTTTAATCCATGGTTTGACCTAGGCAAATAAAAATATGACCTCATATTAGTGAACAAGTAAATAACAGATTATGGAGAATTAGCTAATTAGATAACATTCTTTGTGATATAACATAACATAGATTGATAGAAGTTAGGAATATGTGCATTTTGGATTTTAATATGATAGTATATAGCAAAAAAAATATAAAGATCTCACATTGAAATTTAATATGGTAGTATTGTCATCTACTCATGATACAAACGAGCATTTAAATTAAAAGATCAGCAAAAATATAAAGATTTGAAATTTAATATGATAGTATGCTAGTACATATTGTGCTTTAATGTTCTTTTTAGCTACATTTAAGTGCTTTAATATGATAAAAAGCAAAAGAAACACCATGCATCAAAAAGCTAACAATTTTCACATTTGTAACACCGGAACAAAAAAACCCTAATCGTTTTCTTAAATAACCAGGGGGACTCCCCTCACCCCATCACGCCGCCACCCTCACCCCTTTCACGCCGCCTCCCCAGGTCTCTCTACCTCTCAATCTCTCTCTCTCTACCTCTCTCTCATGTGAGCGTAGGTAGCGCCCAAGGCTCCCTCCCCGCTGGCCCCTCTTCTCCAGTCACCCTCTCCCCACGCCTCCCCCTTTCCGGCGCCGCCGCCCTCCCAGATCTGGATGCCACCACTACCATCTTGAGGACACCGCCGCCGTCTCGGATGAGGAGGTCGCCACCCTACCATCCAGAAGGATACCGCCGCCTACATCCCTCTTGGTCGGTGCCGCCCCAAGCCTCTCGCTGCCACCGTCCACCGCTCCGCCTCCAGGCCGGATTCGGCCGCTGCTGCCCTCGCCCCGCCCGGATCTGAGCGCCTCCGCGTTGGATCCGGCCGAGCTCGTTCGCGCCGCACCCACCTCCGGCCTCCTTCGTGCGATCCGGCGCCAGGTGAGGCCGCCGTGCTACGACAAGGAGGGCGTGAAGAAGGGCCCATGGACACCGGAGGAGGACCTCGTCCTCGTCTATTGAGGATGACGCGAATGAGGAGAATGAGGATTGGGTTAGTATGTTCCAGATTTATGCAAGAGGTTGGGCCGGCGTGGGCTGCGTACGTATCGACAGTGTATTAGGACGTATCGAAAACGTATCGTATATTTTTTATTTATTTTTTGAGCAAAATTTTCCGATACTTCACCGATACCATATCGCACCGTATCGATACGTATCGCCGTATCGGATACGTATCGAGTACGGATACGGCCTTCAACTAGCGTATCGGTGCTTTCTAGATGCGAAAGAAGGCTCCTGAGCCTGATTTCTCAGAGCACATCAAATGCGATTGCTCATGCAAATGGAACGAAAACATTGTTGATCTTTTGCCAAGAAGAATGATGAAATATTAAGTCCACAGACCTAGCTGCTGCAAAACTCAGAAAGAGAACTTGAATCCTCCGGTGTTGGCATCGACAGCAGACTCCCAGAATGAGACTTTGTTCTTCTGAGCAGCAGCCTTCTGCTGAGCTTCAAGTTCAAGCTGATTAATCATCTCAGGGTGAGCTGTGTCGATGGCATTCCAGAACTTGTCATGCAGGTTTATCCTGTCCTTAGTCCCTGAGACAAGTTCGCTTTCATTGGGCCTCTTGATAAAGTCAAGAACATTCAACAGATTCCTCCTGGATATTTCATAGGGAAAGAAAGAGAGCCCGTGATTTGTAAGCTAAATATTTTCAATGCAAATGGCACACTACTTCGCAAATATGTTATATCGTGCTGAAAGCAACCAATAAAAGAATCTTACAGTTTATTTATACTAGTCAAATGCCCGTGCGTTGCTACGAAACATCTAGTGTATATTCTCAATCAATTAACATCAAATTAAACAAACCAATGTAACAATGTTTTAGACAGAAGTATAACAAAAGTACCCTCTAATAACTATCACACAAACAAATAATGAGGCAGTAAAATTAAGGATATTAAATAGTTAATAAGGTTACTGCAGAACAAATATATGCTTAACAGGATAATTATAAGTATTTATAAATAAAACTTTTTTGTCAAAACTCAAAGTGCCGAGCAACCATGCATGTATTATTGACAAGACTAACTGCTTATGCGAAGTTCCTTGCTAAGTAATAATCTCAGTAAATCTTTTTGAATTGTAACAACCACCAAGTAGAATATGAAAAGATAGTGTACCAGCTTTCGTTGGAGAGTCACTTTGGCCAATCTAGCTGGGGTTGCCAACCACAGCCATACAATTGGCCTTAAACATTGCCACTTTTGAAGCTGCAACATTGGCCGCATTTACCACTGATGAAGGTGGTACAAGAAGTCCTAAATATTGGACCAAATCCTAGAGAGAAGATATAAGCTACAATAATTATTTTCATCTACATCACTAAACCTATTCATCTTTACTATTATAAAAGAAGGAGTTGGTGGTTGGTACGGCATCCCTCATCTCTTCTCAGCCATCCGATTTGATTTAGACTTACAACTCCATTTTGTTGGCTTCATCGTAGATGGAGTAGCAAACTTATAGACCTGCTCTTTCTCGTGTGGGGGGAAGTCATTGTAAAACCTAGTTTGTATTTCTTTAAGTCCTTCCATATTTAACTCCATGGCATTTATGGCCTGAAGTAAAAAAAAAAGATATAGAGTTTTCATAGTTCAAAATCAATGTTGTATTTTGCCGTCTCCAACAATTGGAAAAAAACTTGAGAAATATATATTTGACTTTGTTTGTCCTGTAAGCTAATTGAATGGCTCTTTCCTTAACATTACGAAGACATATTCAGCATTTTCAAAAATTATGATTCATTGCTATTGCTTTAGATAAATTGGTGCTTTTGCACTAACTACACGAATGCAAGCTTATTTTAGCAATTGTAAACTTTAACAGATCATATGTCATGAAATATTTACAAATAAATAATCAGATTCAAATGCTTTACATATTGTCAACTAACCATTGCATATCATTCCCCCTCTATAAAACTCTCGTTTCTGTTGCTTAATTCAAAATGGGTTCCCCGGTTCAAAAAACAAAACATTGCATATCACTAAAGCTACAGAATGCTCATCTCCACCAAAAAGAACGAAACAATTACCTTATGTGCGAGGCCACTGTGGAACAGCTTCCCTGTTGCCTTTAGATGCCATGGAATCATCCCACTGGTGCCAATGCACGGCTGTTTATCAGCTGTATCTATCCAAAACCTTCACAATACAACACAATAGCAACAAGCAAATCAACACATATTCCCCACGAACAACACCTTAGTTGTTCATTCCATCAAACAATTCAATACTCACAAGGGTCCAGTCTTGAGTTTGTCAAGCAAACCGCCCTTGACGAGGCCATCAAGACCAATGCCGAGAGATCGATGAGTTCTCCTCATTGACAATAAACACAAGAATGACGGAATGCTTGATGTCGGCTTCACCTCACCAAGACGCCGCATCACCGAGCAACCAGCGCGACATGACCGAGGCAGTCGGTCGTCCCATGCCCCTGAAGCTTGTCCTTGTCATTGCTGTCAAAGGTTAGTGAGAAGGGATCGAAGTCCTGCAGAAGTAGAGGCACCCAGTTCACCAATTAGAACCAAGAGTAAAATTTGAGGTACAATTGGTTAGAAATCAAGTACTTATGCAACAGAAAGAGCACGAGCAAAAATAAACAGCACAAAATTGAGGAAAGGAGAAAATTTTACAGTAGATACAACACAGAAGCACTATATCTTACCAAAACACTTGACAACCCATCATGAAACCGAGATAATATGCAATTTTTCAATCAACATACCACGGCATATATTAATAAGATTTGATTGAACATTACCATTGACACCTTACGCACAACCACGATACTACAAAGTGATCATTACTACAGACGAACCATCAGATCACACAATTATGTTCTTTTCCACGGTAAAACACACCAGGAATCACCAATAAATCGGAGAAGAATGCAATTTTGGCAACCATCAACGAAATAAGAAAATATCACACAATCAATAAAGGTAGAACGGATGATAACCGGACAAAATAAAGTGCCAATTTTACCGGCTGAAACACCACCAAATCAAGCAAACCCTCAAATTTCTTTGCCCAAGAACCGTCAACATGAAAAGCGATTTTCACATCATCAAAGAAAAATCTGGTAGCGACCCGCCCATTTGTTAGGGTTGGCCGAGACGATGTCCATGTGCATGCCAATGAAGGAGACGACGCGGCCGGGGACGGTGCTGGGGTACTCAATGATGACGTTACTCCGGCCCTCGGCGCAGTTCACCTTCTGCACGACGAGCAGGCCGCCCCCCGTGTCCGTGGAGACCAGGCAGAGCGTGTCGACCACATGCTGCACCATGAGGTCCTCCTGCGGGACGTGGGCCGGAGCGGAGGAGGAGGTGGTGGCGCGGGGTGGGGTGTGGGGAGGAGGTGGCGACGGAGCGGAGAGGGGCGCGGGGTTGGGTGGGGGGAGGAGGCGGCGGCGACGCGGGGTGGGGGAGGAGGCGGCGACGGAGCGGAGGGTTGGGGGTGGAGGAGGCGGCACACGGGGTGGGAGGGAGGGGAGGAGGCGGCGGCGCGAGGTGGGGAGGAGGGGAGGAGGCGGCGTGCGGGGTGGGAGGGAGGGGAGGAGGCGGCGGTGCGGGGTGGGAGGGAGGGGAGGAGGAGGCGGCGGCGCAGGATGGGGAGGAGGGGAGGAGGCGGCGGCGCGGGGTAGGGAGGTGGGGGGGAGATTCGGTGAGAGGAGACAGCGCACGGTTCGTGAGGTGGGGTGGGAGGGCCACACGTTAGTCTGCAGATCTTTTTTGTGAGAAAGAGTGGGAGAGGACGGACCAACCACCAACTTCTTCTTTTATAATAGTAAAGATAACCATGCAGTTACTACAAATGAGTCAAGCAGCTTCTTTAATTTGTCATATCCATGTAGGAATCTAGATATGATGCCTCCCAATATGTTCTTCCAAACAACAAATTAGTAAACAGCGCATTAACAGACAACATCAAGTTGAGGGAACAAACAATATTTAAGATGGTTCCACATCAGAGCTAAGAAACATAATAGGACTGCCTGAAATGAGATTATCAAGAGAGAACTCTGTAGATAAAACTTTCGGTGATAATACTTTCGGTTACAACCTTGCATCACCAGCTTGCTGCCTACATAAACGAGGCCTAAATCCTTAATTAAAGCTAGAATTCAGTTTTATCTTCCATTGGTTTCTACTCTAAAGCCCAAACCCTAATTCAGGTTTGACTGAAGGAAGGCATCATGTATAAAGTAGGAAAACAAGGTTCTTACAGCTTGATGAAGACTTAACCATTTTGGTTAACGATTATTTTTCTTAAGATGATCTTGATCTGTAACGCCCTAGGGTCCAAACCGGTTCAGACCTAACCACATTCTGGATAGGCCACACACACATAGCAACCCACTTGCACTTTCGTTCTCGCTTCGTGCAAAACGGTTAACTAGGGGTGCTACTATTGAAACTCCTAGGCTTATATGTAAGTGCTTCTCAAGGTAAGCTAGTAAGGTAACCCAGAAATTCATGTGCAAACACACGTGGGCCAACATGGGCTGAGGTGTCACATACACCTCCCCTCAAAGGACCCGATGTCCTTATCGGACCAACATATCCACACTGAGGCAAATGATAAGGATCTCCCCTCTTAACACATGTTCGTGCATTCAATGCCAGCACATACGTCATGCCGTGTATCCACTCCAAACCCACACGTGCCATGCGCCATATGCCCGTGCCCCTAATCTGCACGCACCCATATAACTGCGAGAATTGGCTTTGATACCATTTGTAACACCCTATGGTCCAAACCGGCTCAAACCTAACCACATTTTGGATAGGCCACGCACACGTAGTAACCTGTTTGCACTTTAGTCCTCGCTTTGCGCAAAACGGTTAACCAGGGGTGCTATCATTGAAACTCCTAGGCTTATATGTAAGTGATTCTCAAGGTAGGACTAACTTAGAAATTTATGTGCACACACACATGGATCAACATGGCCCGGGGTGTCATATGATCACAACTCATAAGCAGTACAATAACAGACACCTATATCTAATAAGGCTGAAGATACATATAATTAAGTTGAAGCATGCACGATCAACAATCCATTTTTTTGTTTGTGTGAATAAACATACAAGCATAGAACATTGGCTTTAATTGAAATGCACTGAAGATTGGAATTTCTTCTAATCCTGACTATGTACAATTGATTTTTTTAAAATGGCATGGAGATGTAATTCATTAGTTAAAAAGGCACAATAGAGTACTGCCATTCTCCTAGATTGAAGAACACAGCAGTCCATAGATGTGCACTTTTAATTGAAGTTGCGTTGAAGATTGAAATTCTTCTAATTCTGATTCTCTGATCGTGTACATTTAATTTGCTAAATGGTATGGTGAATTAATGATATAATTTCGGAAATGCATGGCTACAAATGAACACAGCTGACAAAACAATCAGTTTAGCCACCGTAATACTACTCAAAAGCATAACGACCGTTAGATGGAAATCCGAGGCTAGATCAGAATACCCCTTCGCTCCTTAATTGAAGTCAGCGACGGCTTCTATAACTCTGACCACCGTCCGATCCACATAACGCTACGATAGAACATCTCCTCCGTCCAAGTCTTTACCGTTGCCCTTTTCCCAAGTCTAACCTCTGCATCCACATTTGAACTGAAATGAGCTGCACTTCCTGACACGGTGAGGAGGAGGTTCCTGAGCGGCCGGACGAGGCAGCCCCCACGGCCGTGCAATGGAGAGAAATGGAGAAAATCTATGTTATTAATTTCGGTGTGGATTAATCATATATAAATATTATAACTGTTACAGTTGAACAATAAATACAACTATACTTGTTAAAGAGTTTTTAGAGATATATAATTGTTAGACCATGTGGCCATGTCTAGCATATTTTAGGTGATGAATAATTGACAACGTTGGTTATGATATTAATTGTGGTGTGTTGCATGATACGCTCGTGTGAGGTATTGTGCGGATTGACTTGAGTCAAGTCGTGGACTTGTGCTCGTACGTGGTTGGTTGTTTATTCATGTGCAGGTGTTGCTTGAGGCGGAACATGGTCGATGACGGGACTGAAACTAGGTTCGAGTGGAACTGAGGTTTCGGGACTAAGTTCAGGGAGGAACTGAGGTCCTATCGGTCAAGGATGTCATGCGGGATGTTCAGGCTAGAGAACAATGTGCATGGAGATGACGCGGCGTTGGAGGCGCGGAGATGCGTCATGGCGGAGTGATGTGCGGACGGCATGTATACGAGGTGTATACGGATTGGAGTTGTAGTTGGAGTTGACGGCGTGTGTTCTGGTAATAGAGAAAAAGAGGTGATAGCGTGCTTGAGTTGTGCATGTATATGTTCGTGTCCTAGTTGGAGTCGGCCTTGGTGCCGTGGTGTGCGTATGAGTCTAAGGGTATAAAAGATAACTGGCTTCATGTTGTAAGTACGGCTTTTGATCTAATAGAAAAAGTGGGCACGGCTTTTGTTTGGGAGGCCGTGACTTTTTGGAAGAAAAAAGGTGTGGCCGGCTGTTCTTTGCTGCGGCTGATTCGTTCTCTGCGCGGAAGAAAAGAAGAGGCGTGGCGCGGGGTTCCACTCGGAGGAAGAAGCAGGCGGTAGGCGCGCTGGGCAAAAAGAAGCAACAGGCGGCGAAGCGACTTATCAGAGAAAAAGAAGCTTTGGCGCAGAGCAGCAGCTTGGACGTGGTGTCTCGTCGGAAAAGAAGAAACGCAGAGCGGCAAGAAAACGGCGACGCCCGCCAAGCGATGGTTCTCGCTTTATCCGTGAGATTGAAAAATAAAAGGAAGCAGGTCGGCCGGTGTTTTACTTCGTCTGCTACTGTCGCTGCATCTATCAATTCGTCGGCCTACCTGGTGTCTGCGCTCTCCATCAATTCTTCGCGTGGCCACACGAACGCATGCCAAGTTGTTTTGTCTCATCCACGACGCGAAGCATAGCAGAGGAGTGAGCAGTAAGTTGTTTTTCTAATTCTTGGTCCTTGCGACATGTCTCTGGTTTATAGACAATAGCTAGCTAGCAGCATTGATTGGCCTTGGATTATATATCAACAGATAGGCTACTCTTTGTATCAGTTCACGTGAAGCACCAGAGTGATTACCTTTTTCTTTTGTTATACTGACATGCATGCATGATTAAAAAGGGGCTAGGGGCTGCATGCAGTTCTCTTGGCTAAAGAAATTAGATAGATAATTAAATAAGGGCTAATAAAGTTGCATGCATGCATGCGAGCAGGTTGAAAAGAAGGCTATTTCACGTGTACTAGTTTGCATGCATGACTAGGAGAGATAATCCTTAATTCTCTCATAGATATTTCTTTTGTGCTTGCATGCAGAGTTAATTAGAGAAAGTGCTAATTAGTTATTGATGAGAAGTATTTGCATTTAAAGTCTGCTTGCATGTGCTCAGTTAATGATCTGGAAAATCAGGTTGATTAATTCCTTACCGTTTTTGCTTAATCATTTAATTAGAACTTAATCTATTTTCGTCACTTTATGTATCAGTGATCTTGCTTATTTTATATCTCGAGTTCTAGACCTCCGATTGATATACTTTCAGTTCGGTTAGTTCAATAACTTTCTCTAGTTTATTCTAACAAAGTTTGAGGTCAATCGGAGTTACGGATTTTTATTGAGATCATTTTTAGTGAGGCTACAATTTTCTGTCCAGAATTTTAATCGAGGCTTAAATAGGTTTTGTGTTTTAGGGGGAAGTCTTAAAATTTATTTTTAGCTTCCGCAATCATTCACCCCCCCTCTGATTGCCTATCTTAGTGTGTATCGATCCTACAAGTGGTATCAGAGCGAGGTTGCAATGGCATCAGATCGGGATCGTTTCTCAGGTAAACCACCTTTTTTCGATGGATCCGATTATCTTTATTGGAAAACTCGCATGGAGGTCTTTCTGCAAGCACAAGGTAATGCAATTTGGCAAAAAGTTGAAAATCCATATATTGTGCCTCTTGTTGTTTCTAGTGCAAATTCTGCTGATATTGAAGCTAATGCTAAGGCTAGAAATATTTTGTTGCAAGGTCTTAGTAGAAACGAATTTGTTAGAATTGCTCATATTAAATCTGCAAATAAAATTTGGACTACTCTAACTGATTATCATGAAGGTTCTAAGTCTGTTAAAGGTGTTCGCCAGAATCAATTTAAAAAGGAGTATTCCAAATTTGAGATGAAACCAGGGAATCAGTAGATGCACTTTTGACCGCTTTAATAAAATTATTAGTGATTTGCAATCTGTTGATGTCACATATTCTGATTCTGATAATGCGCGTCAAATTTTAAATGCTTTGGATATGTCTGTTTGGAATGTGTTAGTCACTACTATTAATCATTCTGTTAATATGGAAACACTCACTTTGAATGATCTTTATTCTAAGATGAAAACTCATGAGATTGATGTTTTGGCCAGAATAAATAAGACTAATTCTTTGGGCTTAGTGACTAACCAAGCTGACAGTTCTTCAAGTTCTTCTATTGTTTCTTTGTCTGCATTGTCCTCTATTTCAGATGAACAATTAGAGGAGATTCCAGAAGAGCAGCTTGTACTTCTCTCTAACAGGGTGACCAAGGCAATTTACAATGTTAGATCAAGACGAAGAGGAGGCCCAATTAGATGTTATGAATGTGGTGAGCAAAACCACATCAAGATGAATTGCCCCAAACTAAGGAGCAAGGAGGTTAAGGATGACAAGATACCAACTCGTCGCTCTCAAATCAAGATTGATCCAAACAAGAAGCGTAATTATCGCAGAGCAGTCAATAAGATAATTTCAGCACTTGATGAGATTGTTTTAAGTGATGATGATTCTCAAAGCGACGATGAGGACAATGACAAGAAGGCAAAGGAGGTAGACTTCACAGGGATGTGTTTTATGGCCAACAGTGAGGAGCTAAATGATGATGATCTTTATAGCGATCCTGATGAGGTAAAACCTTCTTACACCGATTTATCTCGTCTGTACTTAGATTGACAGAGGAGCTCAAAAAGTATAAAAAGAAAATTAAAAATCATGAATTTGTTGTTGAGAGCTTAAATTCTGAAATCAATAGACTTAGAGCTTCTATTCCTGATGATGAATCTTGTGAGTCTTGTCAAGTTTTACATTCTGAGTTAGAAAATGCTAGAACAATTAATACGTCAAACATGGTTCAACTTAGTGATGTAATGCTAAACTTGATGAATTAAAATTGGCACATGACTCTTGTAATGAAATGTTAAAACTTGCAAATGATGAAATTGAAAAACTCAAGTCTAGTTCATCTATATGTTTAGAGACAAGTAATTCAAATGCTCAATCTAAGACTTGCTCTAAGTGTGAATTGTTAGAAGCTAGACTTAGTTCTTCTCAGGAAATAATTCAACAGATGCTTTATCATGAGACATCTTCTTGTTCTAACTGTCCTAAGCTTAACATAGAAATAGAAGCATTGACTAAACAACTTAATGATTTTGCTGAAAAAGAAAGATTGGCTCAATCTATTGCTTCTAAGAATCTTGTGAATGAATCCTTTAAGTGCTCAACGTGTCCCACTTTAGTTAAAGAAAATGAGTACCTTAAGGACACTTTAGAGAGATTCTCTTTTGGCAAGAAAAATCTGAATATGATTCTAGATAAGTCAAAAATAAGTGTGAAAAATCATGGTCTAGGATTTAATTATATTGAGCATGCTAAGAATAATCCTCCAAAGGTTGTTAAGCTTCTTGAACCTGGAAAAATTGAAGTAGAATTTGAACCAAACAAACTGCTTTTTAAGTCTGCTTTGGTATTATGTCATCTAATAATCAAGTGAATGCAAATGTTGCTTCTACTTCTCAAGTTAAATATAAAGTTAAGTACACTTGCAGTCATTGTGGTAAAGATGGACATCTTGTGCAATTTTGCTTTAGACTAGCCAAACAACAAATGAAAGAAAAGGCTAAGAATTGGTCTAAATTGAGAAATACACATTCTTTTGTTCCTAGAACTTATGCGAAAGCTAGATTTTTAGAGAACTTTTATGATAACTTTAAATCTGATTCACATGCTGGTTTGGGATTTAATTCAAGTAATTCACGTTCTTTTTGGCGTTTTGATCGACCACATGTACGTGATTTTGGTTCTAGTTTTGTTACTATTCCTCCACATCGTGTATCTCAGTACTGGATTCCCAAATCATATTTCACTAACCCCGGTGCTGTGAGATCAATGTTTCCGGTGATGTAAGAACAGTTGACGAAGATGGAGAACATGAGCTTGATTGAGTTTCGGTCTTTTACATCATTGCTTGATTGGAACACTTGATAGTTCTTCATTCTCTTTGATGGCTTCTAAGAGTTGTCACTTTTTGAGAGACCATGTGGCAAAGGTGATATTGCTCTATATCCTATGGGATTATTCTGAGGGGGAGCTTATCTTTTAAAATTTTAGAAACTTTGTTTATTATCCTTGTCAAATAATTCATCAAATCCAAGTCATATGAAATCAATTGAGTAGTAGAGCTCTCTTTATCATATTTATTCATATGTTGTGTAGCATTGATCATGACTGGTTATAATTAATTTGCTACATTTGAATTAAAAGTATGACATGGCGGAATACTTTGACTAGATTGATTATATTTATTACTTTGCGATGTCCATTGAAAAGGATTAGCACGATTGTGAGTCTTATTTTAACTCTTGGCTATGAGGCTCGTATGTTTCATGTCTCCAATTTTTATGATCACTCAATTTGGCATGTCATAAAAAAAGGTATATAAAAAAAGGTGAAAAGATGTATGCTTCAAGCATGCCATGGTGAACAAAAAGAAAAAGCACAAAAGTGCGCAAAGTGAAAAGAAGTATGCTTCAAGCATGCCACCATCAAAAAAAAAATGATACAAATATGTTATCATAAAAAGAAGTATGCTACAAGCATGCCACATGCCTAAGAATTGAGTGTGGAGCAAGAAGTTGTTACATGAGACTGCTAGCCCGTCTAGAGTTAAGATTTGCTTCACTTTTAGGCTTTGACTTTTTGTTGTGATATCTCATAGTGCTCTTTATAATCAGTCTGATCATTGTTGTGATGTCATCATTGATATAAATTGCTTAATCATATTGACGGACTTGGTTTGACATTGCTATGTGATATATGGCTTTATATGATCTAGATAGCTCTACTCAAAAATATGACTTGGTTGCTTTATTAAATCAATACAACGTGACTTGGATAATCTACAAAGCTTCTTGATTTTTATTATCATTGCTCTTTCTTAGATTTATTCTTACCCACTAAAATTACTTGATGATTACATTGCCAAAGGGGGAGAGAAATTTGAGAGATTGGAGAATTTTTGGTTCTCTTGTGTTGAGAGGAAAAGTTTGAGAGTTTGGATTCAGTTCTTCACTTAAATTTGGTGGAAGTCATATTAACTGAATGTGTTGTCAATGTATTCATCAAGGGGGAGATTGTTAGACCATGTGGCCATGTCTAGCATATTTTAGGTGATGAATAATTGACAACGTTGGTTATGATATTAATTGTGGTGTGTTGCATGATACGCTCGTGTGAGGTATTGTGCGGATTGACTTGAGTCAAGTAGTGGACTTGTGCTCGTACGTGGTTGGTTGTTTATTCATGTGCAAGTGTTGCTTGAGGCGGAACATGGTCGATGACGGGACTGAAACTAGGTTCGAGTGGAACTGAGGTTTCGGGACTAAGTTCAGGGAGGAACTGAGGTCCTATCGGTCAAGGATGTCATGCGGGATGTTCAGGCTAGAGAACAATGTGCATGGAGATGACGCGGCGTTGGAGGCGCGGAGATGCGTCATGGCGGAGTGATGTGCGGACGGCATGTATACGAGGTGTATACGGATTGGAGTTGTAGTTGGAGTTGACGGCGTGTGTTCTGGTAATAGAGAAAAAGAGGTGATAGCGTGCTTGAGTTGTGCATGTATATGTTCGTGTCCTAGTTGGAGTCGGCCTTCAGGCCGTGTGGTGTGCGTATGAGTCTAAGGGTATAAAAGATAACTGGCTTCATGTTGTAAGTACGGCTTTTGATCTAATAGAAAAAGTGGGCACGGCTTTTGTTTGGGAGGCCGTGACTTTTTGGAAGAAAAAAGGTGTGGCCGGCTGTTCTTTGCTGCGGCTGATTCGTTCTCTGCGCGGAAGAAAAGAAGAGGCGTGGCGCGGGGTTCCACTCGGAGGAAGAAGCAGGCGGTAGGCGCGCTGGGCAAAAAGAAGCAACAGGCGGCGAAGCGACTTATCAGAGAAAAAGAAGCTTTGGCGCAGAGCAGCAGCTTGGACGTGGTGTCTCGTCGGAAAAGAAGAAACGCAGAGCGGCAAGAAAAACGGCGACGTCTGGCCAAGCGATGGTTCTCGTTTTATCTGGTGAGATTGAAAAATAAAAGGAAGCAGGTCGGCCGGTGTTTTACTTCGTCTGCTACTGTCGCTGCATCTATCAATTCGCCGGCCTACCGGTGTCTGCGCTCTCCATCAATTCTTCGCGTGGCCACACGAACGCATGCCAAGTTGTTTTGTCTCATCCACGACGCGAAGCATAGCAGAGGAGTGAGCAGTAAGTTGTTTTTCTAATTCTTGGTCCTTGCGACATGTCTCTGGTTTATAGACAATAGCTAGCTAGCAGCATTGATTGGCCTTGGATTATATATCAACAGATAGGCTACTCTTTGTATCAGTTCACGTGAAGCACCAGAGTGATTACCTTTTTCTTTTGTTATACTGACATGCATGCATGATTAAAAAGGGGCTAGGGGCTGCATGCAGTTCTCTTGGCTAAAGAAATTAGATAGATAATTAAATAAGGGCTAATAAAGTTGCATGCATGCATGCGAGCAGGTTGAAAAGAAGGCTATTTCACGTGTACTAGTTTGCATGCATGACTAGGAGAGATAATCCTTAATTCTCTCATAGATATTTCTTTTGTGCTTGCATGCAGAGTTAATTAGAGAAAGTGCTAATTAGTTATTGATGAGAAGTATTTGCATTTAAAGTCTGCTTGCATGTGCTCAGTTAATGATCTGGAAAATCAGGTTGATTAATTCCTTACCGTTTTTGCTTAATCATTTAATTAGAACTTAATCTATTTTCGTCACTTTATGTATCAGTGATCTTGCTTATTTTATATCTCGAGTTCTAGACCTCCGATTGATATACTTTCAGTTCGGTTAGTTCAATAACTTTCTCTAGTTTATTCTAACAAAGTTTGAGGTCAATCGGAGTTACGGATTTTTATTGAGATCATTTTTAGTGAGGCTACAATTTTCTGTCCAGAATTTTAATCGAGGCTTAAATAGGTTTTGTGTTTTAGGGGGAAGTCTTAAAATTTATTTTTAGCTTCCGCAATCATTCACCCCCCCTCTGATTGCCTATCTTAGTGTGTATCGATCCTACAATAATGAATACAATATGTTGCAACGTGCAATTGCACATGATATTCCGCTAGTTTAATTAACACTCAACCCTTGTTCAAAATAGCTGACAACTTCACAAATAGGTTGCATAGTGCAGAAAGCGTCCAACATAAGAATGTGTACATTTCTTCTATATAATCATGCACTAACTATCAATGAGTCAAAGCAATCTCTTTGCCACATCCGTGTAGAAATCTAGTTATCGCGCTTCCGGCTTAACATTACCCAACAGGCAGCAGCAAATGAGTAGTCAACATCAAGGGAGCAAACAAAATTCAAGGCACTTCCACACCGGCCGGTACCAAGAAAACTGATAGGACAAACCTCAACTGAAATGGAAACATCTAGAAATAATCCTGTAGACAACACTTTCGTAAATGTCTTGCAACACCAGCCTGCTGCCTACATAAACTTGGCCTAAATCCTGAACCATAGCATGCAGGCATGCATGCTCCATGCTCATATATGGAAATCAAAGGCAATGAATCAGTAGTAGCATTTGGAACTTTCGCCAATGAATCAAAAGGATGACAAAACAAACAAACAACAAGCACAACATAGCTTTTATTGATTTGTAGAACAAGAGCAGTAGCAACAACAACGACAACACTGACACCAGCACTAACAAACATGCCACCAACACTAATAACAGTAACAATGACAACACTGACACCAACACTAACAGTACTCAAGAACCAAACTAAGACAAATGTTGCGCAGATCGACAAGCAAACCAGGGAAGAAGCTATCTCCACGATCAGACATGCACCGTTTGTCTGTCAAGCATGGTCGTCCCCGGTGGTGGCCGTCGCCGGTGTCAGGCCGGCAGCCCCCTTGTCTCCGTCCTCCTGCATCTCCGTCCTCTGAACCCTCTCCGCCAGGGTCTCCATTCCCATGTACGACAGGAGCAGCCAGACGTAGGAGAGGTACTCCCCGCCATTGGCCAGGCTCTTGGCGTGCAGGTACCCTCTGCACCTGCCGGCGGAGAAGCAGAGCATCTCCACCCACACGCCCTGGATCACTCTCCACGTCTTCATCTTCTCCTCGTCGTTACCTGAACCCACCATGAGCGCTTCGGCGAGCTTCCAAGCGTCGCTAACAAAACTGGCAGGTGCTTGTGTGCTCACCTGCTGGATTATCTTCTGCGTCAACTCTCTCTCGTCCAGCGGCATGTTCTTCTGCGTTGGCGCTGTCTCGTCCGGTTCTGGCTTCTCCTTGATCATTTTGTTGAGTTCGTCGTAGGCGGCTCCGAACAGTCTTCTCCTGGTGCCTGCCATCAGCATCTCCGGGTTGACAAACAGCAGGTACGCCATGTAGTTGGACATCACCCTGCAGCGACTGGAGGTTTGGGTGTCAGGAGACGCGCCCATGCTGTTGTGATAGAAGCAGAAATCCGTGGCGAGGTGCCAGAGGAGGACGCTCTCGTCGAACGGCCTCCTCAGGCTCCACTCCACCTCCGCGCGTCCCTCCCTCCGGAGAGTCATCTGGCCCCGGTTGTCGCTGAACGCCCTGTAACTGGCGGTGTCATTTATGTAATGCTTCCACCCATCCACGACATGGCCATGGACGAGCTTGGTGATGTCGCCGGACGAGTCGCAGGGCTTCATGCAGCAGAGCTGGTCGAGGTAGTCCTTGCAAGTTGGAATGGTCGCCAGCGCCCTTAACCAGGTGTGCTTCCTGTGGCGGGCTAAGTACCCTATGAGGTTGTACTGGGCAACTTGGTCAGGCCATGATCGCTCATGCCGTGCCCGTGATCGTTCACGACGTACCTCCGTGGAATCAGTGGCGGAGTTCTGTGGGTGTTTTTGGCTATAGACACCGTGTGCGCTCCAAGTCCAAGTACGCGTACGCAGAGCGGCTCCAAGCACCCTTGAAAGCATTACAGCAAATACAATGTACTCCAGAGCAGCAGTACAGGATAGCAAGATGTAAGTGATCTTGACATCGGTGACGTTGTAGTCTTCTCTGCGGCTCGTGTGGAAGAGCCAAATGGCCGCGAATGTCAGGGATATGACCACTTGCCGTAATATCCTACCACACCGGGCTTTCCAAGGTACTTTCGTAGCCGGTTTAGAGAGCATTTGTTCCTTGGTGTAGAGCCGGTCGAACGTTCTAGAGAGCCCGGATTGTACCAACCGATGCGCTTCGTCTGGCTTACAGTGCACCATGCGTTCTAGGTTCTTAAGCCGAACAGAATACGGACATTGGAGGTCTACGAATAGCTTATAGGGCTCATCTTCCTCTCTGGGGGTTTCATCTTCCGCTACGATTAGCTTATAGGCCTCATCTTCCTCTCTGGGGGTATCATCTTCCACTACGATTAGCTTATAGGGGTCATCTTGGGCTCTAGAGGGTTCATCTTCCACTACGATTAGCTTATAGGGGTCATCTTCCACTCTAGAGGGTTCATCTTCCGCTACGATTAGACTATAGGACTCATCTTCTACTTTGGGGGGTTCATCTTCCACACTGTGGCGAGATGATTCACCGGCCCGAACACCCTTCATTGCAGCTTGCACGTATTCGTCAAGCGAATTGATCATCTTGCCATTTTCAGCTGAACTGCAAGTATCCGCCTTCACCAGGCGATTGATGCTAGCGCTCCTGAGAGCCCAAGGCTTCTCGAAGCATTTCAGAATCCCGGGGACGAAAATGAAAATTGTTGCTTCCAACAATCTCTCGTCTCTTGGCCAAGACTTCCGAAACACGTACATGGCTACGGTGACCTGAGACAGTGACGCACGGAACGGAGTGAGTATAAAAATTCTAGAACTCTCTGTGAACTTTTTAGTGAAATTTGTATATGTAAATGTCCTATAGCGGTAATTAAAAACTTTAATGAATAGATCCCACGGACATGTTATATATATATATATATATATATATATATATATATATATATATATATATATGAGAATGGCTATGTTACAAATACATGTGTATGCTGCACGAAGTTTAGATATACCTTTTCCAACGCCACCGCTCGTTAGTTCATCTTGTAAGTAGGGAGCTGTTTGCATATATGGTACTGTAGCACATTTTTTTTCATATTTGACATCGAATTAGAAACTGACCCAAGCTCAATTAGTGGGAGCGTGGGAGGTGTGGGTGCACCCCCATCATCCAAGTTTAAATCCTCTTCAGCTTGAATTTGGCGGCCTTAGTTTTTCTTAATGATGAAAAATACAAGCTCCTTGTACGTATTCTTGTTGTTTCTTAGTGACATCGAATTAAGTTCTTTTTTTTTCAAATCCAACGTAATTGTTGCTCTTCTAGCCTTCTTTATGTATGATAATAATTTGGTAATTATTTTTTCTCTACAAACGATAGTTCGATAACTTCTTGTTAAACATCAAATGACCAAAACATCTATGCCACAGACACTAACCTTCTAAAGTAAGAGTTTAAAGGCCATGATCAACTCTGGGCATTCCCTAGGTAGAGGAATATAGAATTCAAATTTATATAAAAAAGAAAAGCTAGCCCGTGCGAACGCATGGGTTAACATATAAGTACCTTCACTATTATAAAAGAATCAGTTGGTAGTGGTGGTGGTCTATCTACCATCATCACCTCGCACTGACAGGTGGGCCCCATTGTCAATACAAGCTCCAATCCAGTTGTCTATTGCTGCCCGCAAGCTTCCTATTGAAGCTTCATGCCCATGCTACTGCTCTACCATCCCGCACGAACCCCCCTTCTCTTTTCCTCTCACTCTTGCACGCTAATGCTGGAGATGCACCATGGTGGTTCGGACATGTGCCTCTGGTAGGGGGTGGGGAGTGAGAGACAATGACAAGTACCTTTTGCACCTACGGCGAGCTCCTTTGGCAAGGAGGCACGCACTGATGGATCTAATGGCTGTGGAGGCGGGGACGACCAGATTTGATGAAGAGGACATCAGCAGTGACATGGTCAAGGTGTAACTCTAGCGAGTGTCATCGCTAGATCTGGGCTTGCCATGCCCAGGTCCAGAGCCACCTGTGATATTTACATCACGGACGGTTTGTAGTTAAAAAACGTCTGTGATATTTACATCACAGACAGTTCGAAAGTTGTCTGTGATAACCTCATATCATTACTGATCCATAAATTCAGACGGCTCACGAAATCATCTGTGATGATGTTTTTCAACCGTCTGTGAAAACGTTTTCTGTAGCAATGCTAGATCTGGAGTCACCAATGGTTGAGGAGGAGGACAAGGCATCGTCAGTGGAGGAGGTGGCCACCATCTGGCCGGGGATGACGCTGGCTGGTTGCTAAAGCTCAGTGATGACGGCACGGCGCATAGGGGCAGTAGCGTTAGGTGGCAGTGGTGCTAGGTGATCAGTTAATCTAGCTGTCTTCAGGTCTGGTCATGTAATCGGCTTGTGCGTGTTTATCTAGGGAACCAAGAGTTGGATGGTGTGAGTCCACGACCAATGAGTGTGTTCAAAGTACTGTAGCAGTCGTAGCTTCAGAGGGCTATAGTAGTATGCTACTCGTACACTGCCTCTCCTCTCCATCTTCCTCCCCAACACCAGTATGCTACTCGTACACAGCTTCCGCGAATCCAAGGGGTCGGTGAAGAGAGGAGATTAGAAGAGGCACTACAGCCGAGCAGATCCAAAGGGAGAGGATGAGAGAAAGCCATGAAGAAGATTGGGAATGGAGGGAGGTGGATAGGGAGAGCTCCCATGGGAGGAAGAGGCGCTACAGTCGAGCAGATGTGAAAGAAGGTTATTGTTATCTTCTAGTCTCTCGTGGCTACTCACGGGGGAAGAAAGAGAGCTTCATCGAGAAGAAAGAGACAAGAGAGGGAAGGAGGGGGCCTAAATCGCTGCCGCCATCACCTTTTTTGTTGTTTGTTCTTTCTTCTTCTCTTGAGGATAGAAGTGGTGGTGGACAATTGGATGCAATGGGATTTTGCATGGTACTAACTAATAATACCTAGAAATTGATGGCGAAGACAGTTTCAGAACCCGAAAGCGATAATGACTTTAGTATGTTTTAGTATTTTTAGAACATGTATGATTCTATTTTTTTAGTCTATAGCAGCACAGGCATTCAAATCCTGCATGTCCGTCTAGATGCTTACAAGTTTATTAAGCAATTCCGAAGATCCCATTATGCATTTCGATGGTGCCGGCCT
Organism: Melocanna baccifera; assembly: GCA_036346265.1. Classification (NCBI taxonomy): domain Eukaryota; kingdom Viridiplantae; phylum Streptophyta; class Magnoliopsida; order Poales; family Poaceae; genus Melocanna; species Melocanna baccifera. The sequence goes on from CM070706.1 coordinate 24,378,982, forward strand.
ACAAACTAATACGTTTTTTTTTATAGGAAAACAACATGAGAGATTACTACTGTGGTATATTTATATAATAGTAAGTAAAAATATTTGCAAGGCAACACACCAATGAACAAAATAAACTTTACAGACTAAAACTCATAAAAAATCTAGCCAGGAATGAGAAAATGTGTTGGCGACATGTTAATCATGTTGGCGCTCTACTATATTGAGAAAATCCACTTTCATTTACTTCTTTAAGATTTGCTCTGAAGATTTTAAAACATATATATAATGTAGTTTTTTTAATCCGTAGCGACGCACAAGCATTCACTAGTATATTACTATATATTAGTCACACGTATCTCAAATCTTGGTCCTTGTACTGACCTGAGATACTGCAGTTACGATGTGCCGCATCCACAGCTCATTGTCTTCGATGTTGTACGCCGTTATGCCATCTTGCCCTCCGAGGTGCAGTAGGAGGACGGGCGCCCACAGCACCTCCAGGCCGGCGCTGCTGTGGTGCAGTATCCATTCCTGCTTCCGGTGGAAGTTGAAGAGGGTGGCGAGGGCGTATATGGCTAGGGCATCGCTGCCCAGGTAAGCTAGCCAGGTGAAGAATCTGAACCAGGGCGGGATACGGCGCCTACGCAAAGCGGCAGCGATGAGCAAGAAGTACTGGAGGAAGAGGCTGGCAAGGACGAGGACGCGCAGCTGCCACACGTCCCACCATTGCAGTGCCTCCGAGAGACCCATCCTCGATCCAATTCCAAGCCCCTCCGTCTCCCTTCAAATAGAGCATTTCCAGCTGTTACTTGTTAGCTACTCAAGGGATACTGCCGTCTTTTGCAGTCTTGGTGGTTGTTTTTACTTTTCACATGCCTGCTGCACCTCTTTACTATCTATATCTATAGGAAGATTAAAAAAAAACCGGTGTAGTTAGAGGCAAATCCTTCGCCCTGATGGCTACAAATTCACACGCTAATCGGCAAAAGAAAAGTCCTAGAAATTCTCAAAATAAATCGAAAGAAAAAGAGAGAAATACACTATATATATATTTAGGTGAGCAAGATTACAACAGTTGTAGATTAATAGGATACTATAAAGCTGCTATACATGTATAACTTAATAACTATTAGTATTGTATAACAAATACAAATTTACTTTCTCTAAAAAATACAAATTTACCTGCAAGTATAAACATATGTACCGTAGAATATAGCCAAGTAATTTTACAGGCACTTCAGCTAGTTGTGATGCACCGGTACTGCTACTTTGCTGCTCAAGGTGTCTTTCTTTCCATCCTTGCCAAGATCACATGTCTTCGTTGCCTTGCCAAAAGGAAAAGCTGAGGAAGAATAAATTCATGGAAGTGACGATGTCTTGGCAAGCAATCTACGAAAGGCATCTATATATCCGAGGTGCCTTTGCTCTGAGGGCTATAAATTTTCACATTAATACGTTGAAAAAATCCTAAATGTTTTCTCATTCATTGAGAGAAAAAGATTATAATTGTGCACATTATATGTGTGTAGATAGATACCATTATAGTTGTTATGCTTGTATAACAAATACACAAATATCTTCATAACAAACACTAGTGTTGTATAGCAAATACAAGTTTATATTCAAATATAAACATATGTATTTAATATCTAGCCGTACAATTGCATAAGCAACTCAACTAGCTGTTAGTTTGCTGCTCACAATGTCTTATCTTTCCGTCCATTCCGAGATCAGATTTCTTTTCGTGCCCTGCTGATTAAGAACTATAATTATTCCTAGGACAGAAGCCAATCAATTACGTAAATAAAACTAAATTTAGATTCACTCAAATACGATTAATAAATGGGGTTCCCAGGTTAAGGTTATTTAGGTAGATGAGTGCTATTGCAGCGATGATATTATTCACACGAGGGCAGAGCCGAGAGTTAACGTGTTCTCCAGGTACGCTACTAAGTACCTGTGCACACCACCAAATCAATGGCTAGCATGAACGAACCAGGCAACTGCATTGAGCAGATGGAAATCCGTAATTCCCCCACAGATGATCCTGAAATTAAGCAGATGGTGCTACCCGTGTTGCACACGTGCGAGAATCATAGATGCATTAAGACTCGCAAAGAACATCTTTCAATTCACATCAATTACTACTTCGTTAGCCCTCACTCTATCAATGCTGTTTTAAACGGTTTCAGCTTCTAACTTTTTATTTTGCTTTCGATTTATTTAAGCAGAAGCCACTTAAAATGCATCGACTTCTAATTTCAGATTATTTTAACTTTTGTAGCTTTTTTTCTTATCTTTTTTTCTTATTTTTTTGCATTGTCTATAATAATGTAACTGTCTTTTCAATGTTCTTTAATTTTTTTCTCATTTTTTCTCAAAAAAATTAACAGTTGTTATAGTATAATTTTAGTTAAAAATTAAAAGATATAGCTATAAAAAGTCATAAATTAGTTAGAGCGGACCGTCGCCATATGCCCTAGGAGCTTGTATCTTTCTTGTTCTGTCAAAAGGACTGCTAGTATAATTCGCTTTGCCCGTGTTTCGAGACAAATAACGATATCCGGGGTAGAGAAGATCGAAGAGGAGACAGTAGGGCTGGTGGAGGTGCTGGGAGTGAGACTGTCCGTAGCTATCATGGCCTCCTCATAGGTGTTGCTGGGATTGGTAAGGCTACCCTCGGTAAGACCGTCTTCAAGGAGGAAGCATACAGGAATTAATATTGAGCACCACACTTGGGTCCTATTTATATTAGCTTTTAAAAGCTGTTTTTTACGGTAAATAATTTTTCTATAGTACGTAACTTTCAAACGAAGTGTCTTTTCAAAGCAGCATTCTACTAGGTAATTATAGTACACACTGTATTAACTTCATTCATATCAGCTAAAATCGCATGCAAGTGTCTTTTTCTCTAAAAGCTGTTACTATTCATAACCCAAAACCAAAAGCCAATATGAGCGGGTCCTAAATCTCAACGAGTCTAAGCTGTTGAGCACACTAGGACAGCTAGATGTGGCTAAATGGACTGTGCCTGCTGGCCAATCCATAGCTCGCTACTGTAGGCACGCCCAAGCGTGGCTTGGTCCGCAATGGAGTTGTGCCGAGCCAACTGGGCACAAGGCGATTAGACGTGCCTAGGCTGCCGCTCCGACCCAGCGTATCGGTACAGCATGGCACAAATAGTGCGAGGCCGAGCACGGCCAAGCACTAGCACGGTAGGGCATGGCACGACCCAATAGGCATAGCGATCCGGTAGGCATAATTAGCCCAGTGGGCACGGCCCATTAGACATGAAAATTTGACCGTTAGGCACGGTTCGTATGGCATGAACATGGCCCCTTTAGCCCAATCAACGATCAGTTTTTGAAATTTCTAGCCATTTTGTGGCCGTTTGGAAGTTTAAAATATGAAACAAAATCAAAAAATATTTTTTTTCTATAAATAGGCAGCATATCCTCGTAATTCAGCCACACTAAAACCTGCAATTTCTTCTTTGAATTCTCTTGTAAAAATTTTGATACACTTTGTAATAATTTAGCAAAATTCAAAATAGTTTTGCTAAAAATCCAAAAATCAAAATCCAGCTACAATGAAGAAAAGAGGTATCAATACTAATTTTCATATATTTATGTTGTTCTTACTTTTTCTTTGTTATGATGTAAAATAGGTAATAGTGTAATTTTTTATTTGTATTTTGTAGTTTTCCATATTTCTCCATGAAAATTTTGTTAATTTTTCTATGAGTGAATATGGAATTGATCACGAAGAAATTTCATACTTCGGGAATGAAAAGTCTCCGCCTTCGCCTCCACCTCAAACGGGAGAGCAGACCCTGACTATACCATCGTTAGGCTTTACAAGTGATGCTGCGTCTGCAAGCACCAAAACAAAGAGGCCCAGACCCAACACATCGGAGGTGTGGCAAGATTTCGACAAGATAATGAAGCAAGACGAGGCTGAAGCTTAGGTAAGATATGTTGTTTGCAAAATATGTTGCTATGAATTATCTACAAAGTCTATAACTGGAACTAGGCACTTGTACAGACATGCCTAGAGATGTAAAAAACAAGACATAGCCATGAGGCAAACACAGCTGCAGTACATCCTGACGATACAGTACATAACTATAGCAATTTTTTCAAATTTGACCCTCAGATGTCTGTTTTTTCAAATGTAGCCTATCCTCGAGCTCAACAGGTGACACAGGTCTCTTGCCGCACCACCAGAGCTTAGCAGCATGATGCCAACGCGATAGGGCAGGCAAGCGAGGCGCGTAGGAGTCAGTGGAGCCTACCAACCTGCTGAGTTCCCCTTGCTCGGTAGTGCGAGCCAGTTCCTACCAAGTAGTGGGAGCTTTGTAGCTCTAGTGTTGAGTAGTAGAGGCTTAGTAGGTGGCCGACCACGATGGCACTCGACACAACGCAATGCAATGCCACTCTGTAGTGCATCCTGTGGTGATAGGGCATGGCAGAGCCCCTCGCGCCCGCATGCTCCTGGATGGTCTTGTCGGTCACCAACGCCTCCCCATGTGCATAAAATGGCTCGCGTCATTCTCTGCCCTCTCATTCGAAGCCTCGTAGTTATGTTTCTTCCCATCCGAGAGAGAGAGAGAGAGCCAAGGGAGAAGAAAAAAGGAGAGAGTTTAAATTAGTTGCGATTTAGCAGATTGGTTGTACTCTAGCTACATCCACCTCACTGAATCCTTGGTTGACACCAAGGTTGGTGAGGTCCTGCTGTACAGTTGGGACTTGGTTATACTGTGCATGATCTACAGGGGTTTGTCTGATGACTCGCAGTGTGTGACTGGCAAGCTGAACCTTGCCGTCTATTATACATTGTTGTAGTTGTGGTCATGGAAGCACTTTCTTATTAGGTGGTCGTACTTTTGGGCACAGGTGCACTTGTACAAGTTGGAGGCACAATTCTACAGTCATGATGATAGTGAGAACCAGTGGACGAACCGACTATGGGTACTCATTAGACTGTTAGCTAGCTAGGATGGTTCAGGGAGAGACCACAACGAGTGTACCCTGAGTTCCACAACATATTCTGGACCTTGCACGAGGATAACATTGTGTGGATAGTGTGGACTGCACAATTCATCTCAGAGACTATGCCTTTTAGCTTGTTAGTGCAATGTGAGCAGGACCGAGACTACTGGCTTACAACCTACCACCTCGTCTTCTCCCATAAGGTGGAGACCTACACTCAATGAGTCATGAGACAGTTCAAGCTTCGCCAGTAGGTACCACCAGCACCCGGTCGGCCGCTACCGAGACCCGTTCACTTCTGAGTGTAATTTTTTGTTAGCTCATTTCATACAGCCTGTAGCTTTTACCTCAAATTTGTGTATTATTTGTTTCATTTTTGTTTTCGTATTGCAATAACCATTACACACCATGCCTTATTTTTGCAGGCAGACAAAGAAGGGATGGAAGAGCGACGACTGGACATAGACACAACCACCATGGACCACGGCCTGGGAGCAGTCGGCAAGGATGTAGGGCGAGTAAGAGCGACAACCATACGACCCAAACACGTATCCCGTGTACTTACGGTGGTACATACCACGCACTCATTGCAAACTGATAGGGCCCCATCCGTAGCCCCTATCAGAGGCCACACAGGCTAACAGATTAGCTCTTGGCCCAGACAAACACCGTGTGGCACAACTTGACGAAATGCCGTTTCCTTGACCTTGTATTTGCACTATACGTGTTAAACCTAACTATGTGCTCGTTAATGCTTTGTCCTCATTGTACTACTATGATCTAGAATTTGTTGGTGTGGGTCAAGTCATCTTACTTGTCCAGAGTAAAATATTGGCTTCCAATGTAAATTTGCATACATTTCCAATCACATTGAATCTTCATGTTGCGCTGACATGTTCTTTCCGCAAGCCAAAGTAATAACACTATGACTAGCCCTTCTCCAAAGGGAGGTGATAGCACATCGTGCCATCTTCAATCCGACCAAAAATCTACATCTTGCCCACGCTATGAACCCACATATCTCCATAGCACCCCGGCAAGCAAAGCTTGGCGGACAGGGCTAAAAGCTCAAGGCGTGGGAGGGGATGATGGGCACGGGCTCAGTTTTGAGGCCGTGACCCTTACCTCGAATACATGAGCATCTACGGTCTCCTGGACCTCAACCCCCCAAGCCCCGATCTACCACTTGAAACCAAGGAGTCGTACACCCCTAGAAATACCCTTCGTGACTACCCACACATCCCTAACCTTGGCCATAATACAAGCACAAACTCGACATGGTGGTGCAGGTTTGTGATGATGACACACACCCAGGGCATCAATTCTTTCACTGCCCTCTATTCATGGTACGTGGGTTGTTACCTACCTATACTTCAATGCATGGATCATTTATACTCACCCCGTCTTCCTTGCAGACCGTAGATTGCAAGTTCACCGAGTGGGTAGATCTATCATATCCAATACCTGCACAGATCTACATCCACACTGTCCAAATCCACCTGCAAGAGTTGTGAGAGGAGCTCTAGACCTACAGGTCCAAGAACGATGAGCTCCGCAGGTATAGGGTAAGGGAGAGGAGCAATGAGGAGGTAGTCCTCCTTGGCAGTGACTACCACCTGTATTGCTGTTGTGGAAACCCAAGCTACAATTGTGCCCACCATTACCATGATAACCAACTACGTCCATGCCACTCTAATGACCGCCACACCATGTAGGTGCCCTACAATTTCATATTTTCACCCTAGAGGCGTTCCCCCTCAGGCCCTACTAGAACTATGTCTATCAATATTGTTTTTGTTCAGCAAGGCCCACATGTATTTTAGATGTTGTTTGGTTTGATGGTCTGTACATGTTTGTATTTGTATCATACGAGTAGTAAAATTTAAAATTCCATAAGATGTGCCATGTTCATGCGTAAAGTTTACTGTAATTTGACAACACACAACACTTTTTCTAAGAGAAATGATAACACGCACCAGTTTTTCTCAGTATATTGACAACACGCGCCATCTTTTCTCAGTGAGTTGACAACACATGTCTACTTTTCGCTTGCAACGCCTGCTGAGCTCAAGGACAGGGCTAGATTTGCAAAAACTGGTGCCTGGGGGCCAAATTTCAAAACAAATGCACCAAAGTGTCAAACATGCAAACAGTTCATAAGTGGGAATTGTGGGCATTAGAAAAGATTGTTGGAAGGAAAAAATTTAAGGGCTTGTTGCCACCAAAAAATCACCAGATCAACAACACCATGTCCCTATGGAGAGTGCAACAGTCAAGCACATGTTGGACCAATGCTACCAGCCGATTTGACTAAAATCAGCAAGATGCGAACCAACGGTGATCGTCGATGGCAACATAATGACGAAAGTTAGTCCTAAACGACATGCCTATGTGAAGCAATATCGAACAAAAATAACTCTCAGAAATAGAACGTAAACTGATGAAGATCAATGTATTGATGCAAATCAATATTGATCAAGTAGTCTAGCTAGAGACCACTCCTAAGGCAAGATAAAGTAAAGGTATATGGAAGATAAATGTTGGGTGATTGTGGAACATATCAAAGGGAGACCCCTGGGTCCCTATTTATACACCGAAAAATTTGCGTATGGAAGTTGGAATTCTCCTAATCTTCGGTTTTGATTCCGTGTGATCTAACTAGGCAGGCTGTATGCACCATCTATATCTTTAATTTTCTTTCTTCTTTTCCACGAAAACAAAGCCATTCGCATGTATGCCGTCTTCATCAAGTTAGTTTCAACACGCATGCCTACATGGCATCGGTATTACAGTAGTACTAGTCCATCGCCAATATTTCGGGCCTCATATCTTCTCCATCTAAACTCAAAATTGGATGAATAGCATGTCATTTTGATTGGATCACCGAGATATTCCATATGGTGGCAACCAACACCAAATCGTATGATAATAGTATGACAATGGTGTTTAGATGCATGGATGCCACCCAAATCAGAGCTACTTGGGTCTGAATTGTGATGGCCTAGTTTCTAGTCATAACCAAATTTCGTGGAATTAGGGTCAAATTCCAAGATTGAATTCCAAAGCATCCAAATAGCCACTGAATCGAGATCACAATTCCAATTCCTTAGTTTTGGGCCCAATTCAGAGATCCAAATGGGGTGTAATGGAATTTTATAGGATAAGAAAATCCTACACATTTTGGAGGAATTCTAACATGTGGTCTAACCTCATGTGATAAATTCCTTTGAGTTCACATGCATGTTCTATGTCTCTCTCCTCTCTCTCTCTCTCTCACTAACAAACCTGTAATTCCAAAATTCGTGTATTTCTCATGTGAAACATTCAAACACCTCATGTGAGCAATTGATGTGTTTTTGTTTCTGTAGGATTCCACTATACATGACATTCAATTCTTGTGGTTTTCCAATTCTTGTGTTTTTTGTTTCCTGCTCTGCAAAGAGGCCCTAAACTAAAAGTTGTACTCCCTCCAATCACAAATAAGTGAAGCTGTGAGCATTGACATGGTCCTGGAAACCTAACTTTGACCACCGAAATCTATTATAATATATTTGTAAAATCTAGTAAAAATAACATATTGTGAAAGAATCTTTCAGGAAAAATATACGTATATCATCTTAATATTTCAAATCAAAATATTGATGAGCAAAATAAAAATGTTTGAATACACGCATCCCAAAATGACTTTTTCGCCACAGGAAAATGACATTTACTAGTTAACTAACTAGTGAACACTTACTTCCTAACTAGTGATACTATGAACTTGAAAATTTGAACTTTCAATTCGAGTTTCAAAACTTTCAAGTTGAAGATTTAAACTTTCAACTTGGTAATTCTAATTTTCAACTCAATAATTCGAAATAGTGAATGCTTTCTAACTAGTGAAACTTCTAACTCAAAATTCAAACCTTGAACATGAATTTTAAAACTTGCAATTTGTAAATTCGAACTTCCTACTCAGAAATTTGAACTTTCAACTCAATAATACTAGAAAAGAAAAGGTTTAACTAGTTAGTTAAGTAGTGAACATTCACCGGATATCGTTGTCCTATAATATGTACATCTCTTATCTATGTACTAACTACATACTCTGTGGAAACCCTCATTGTAATCATGGGAAAAATTAAAAAAACTAGCCATTCATGTAGTGGACATAAGTTATAATGGCCTTAGACTGAATATGACCAATTTACCAAGTATAATGTAATAAGTAGAGTAATTCTATTTGTATATATAACTAGCGGAATTACCCGTGATGCTACGTGTCTAGTTATTACAGTACAATTGCCTTTGTTATACAACTCTAATGCCTATTATTAAAAATTGCAATTGTATTTGTTATACAACTGTAATATCTATATATAATTGATCTGCATTGTTATAATCTAATCCCATTGTCTTCGTTATACAGCTCTAATGCAACTCTAATATCTATATACGACTATTTTGCATTATTATAATCTAACCCAACCAAAATAGGGGTAGATCCATCTATTCTTCTCTCCATTAATGAGAGAAATTGTAGTTTTTTCATTTTAGGATTATTTGTGTGATTTTCCTGTCAAAATAGCTAAAGAGGTGCCTAGAATCGTACCAATTGTTTGTATTTGTATAGACTAGAATTTAGGATTAAAATTCCATTAAATTTGGTGTGTCATAATCCATACTAATCGTTGATGTCCATGCTTCATCTTCTTCGCTGGTGATACTTATCAAGCGGCAGCGACATGGTCGTTGGCGATCAAGGGCGATAGGGAAGTTGGATGGGCCTCCTACTTCTCAGAGACATCGACTTAGGAACTAAGCCAAGCTCATTAGTAGGAGCGTGGGAGGTGTGGGTGTACGGCCCCCATCATCCAAGTTTAAATCCTCTTCAGCCTGAATTTGGCGGCCATACTTTTTCTTAATGAAGAAAAATACAAGCTCCTTCTAGGTATTCTTGTTGTTTCTTAGTGACATCAAATTAAGTTCTTTTTTTTTCAAATCCAATGTAATGGTTGCTCTTCTCTCTTCTAATCTTTTTTATGTGTTATAATAAATTGGTAATTATTTTTATCTACAAGCAATAGTTAAGCATCAAATGACCAAAACATCTATGCCACAGACACTAACCTTCTCAAGTAAGAGTTTAAAGGCCATGATCAACTCTAGGCTTTCTATAGCTAGAGGAGTGTAGAATTCAAGTTTATATAAAAAGGAAAAGCTAGCCCATGCGAATGCATGGGTTCATGTCTAAGTATCTTCGTTATCATAAAAGAACCATTTGGTGGTGGTGGTGGTCCGTCTACCATCATCACCCCACACGGAAAGGTGGGCCCCATTGTAACTCACCAGCTCTAACCCAGTAGTCTGTTGATGCCCGCAAGCTTCCTATTGAAGCCTTGTGCCCATGCCACTACTTGTGCATGCTATCGCCGGAGATGCACCATGATGGTCCAGACATGCGCCTCTAGTGTCTAGCAATGAAGACGAGAGAGGGGGGAGTGAGAGACAATGACGAGTACCTTATGCATCCCAACCGAACTGTGTGAAGGGAGTATCGGACTTTTTTGTTACACCAGCCGATAATGTGCTTGCTGAGTCGAGGGCTAGGCCGATCGTGTACAGACGCCGTCAAGTTGCTGATCTAAGCTCTGCAGATGCGTCGAGCAAGAGGCAGACTACCCATTCCCCTGCCCGGGTAGTCGAAGTGCAGCAACCGATTGCGACCTTGATTCTAGCGCCAACCGGGGTTATTTCCACTCTGTCAGATGCAGGTAGTAACAGCCTGGTGATCCCTATATCTTCAGGTATTGATACTAATGTGACATTGGGTAGGTCTATCTACCTTGAGGGTAAGAGAAGAAGCTTACGAGCTAATACCCCTCTTTCCGTCCAAGGAATTGTGCCTGCAGATGAGGATATCCTGACAAAAGCAATGCAACGTACGGCATTACGCAATTTGGACGGGCCGGTGGAGCACAAGCCGGTGGTAGACCACAGATTGTCACCACTTTCGCCTTCCACCCACCACGGCATGACGAACGGTACGTCTCACACTTGCTCAGCCAGTTCAATTTCTACTTTACCTAGTGATAAATGTGCCTCTAATTTAAAGAATTTGGGGTTCGTGCTGGGTAGTTGTAGTAAAACTGTTAATTTCTCAATTAATGCTCTCAAAAGGGTGGAACTTGATCGTATTACTGTGTCACCTAATTTGAAAGGCAAATGTAAAACTAGTAACATTAGCATGTGGATCCTTTCGAGGATACAGAGGATAACGAAACAGATAATACCCTTCTCAGTCAGCTACTAAAGGATATCTCGGATATTGGATATGACGATGCGGACCTCGACACACGAATATGTGATCTGACGGTTATCGATCGAAAATCCAAATCGAGAACCAAAAAAGAGTAGAGTTCGCACGAAGGGAGACACACTTAAAGATCAGAGTTCTTCATGAAAGGTTTCTTTTGGAATAGCAGAGGTCTTTCAGACTTGGCTAAATATCGATATATATCGGAGGCAATCAAAGATCACAAATTAGACTTTGTTGCTATCATGGAGACGGGGAAACAAGACATGTCAAAGACGAACCTGACTAGACTATCTGGCGGGTTAGATTTTACTTGGCACTGTCTTCCCCCGCGAGGGCGTTCGGGTGGTGTTCTTTTAGGGATAAATGCAACCATGGTAGGCTTATCGTTCATTGTTGAAGGGGAATTTTTTTCTTAAATTCCATCTATGCAATAAATTGGATAATTTCAAATGGATTCTCATGGCGGTCTATGGACCAGCTCAAGATGAATTCAAATCCAGTTTTTTAGCTGAGCTGGTTCGGGCATGTCAGCAGAATCCTTTACCCACTCTCATAGGTGGTGATTTTAATATCATGAGACATAGTAAAGACAAGAACAAGGATAATTTCAATTCCCGCTGGCCTTTTCTGTTCAATGTTGTCATTGATAGCTTTGATCTTAGGGAACTTGACTTAGCGGGACGACAATTTACCTGGGTGAATTCTCGCTCTAATCCCACCTATGAGAAACTGGATCGAGTACTAATGTCCACGGAATGGGAGTTCAAATATCCATTGGTGACAGTACAAGCCCTGGATAGAGGTTTATCGGACCATACTCCATTACTTTTGGATACAGGTTTACCAGCTTACACGGGAATAACTCGCCAGTTCAAAATGGAACTTAGCTGGTTTTCCCGAGAAGATTTCTATGACCGGGTGGTTGCTGTCTGGAATAAGCCAGTGTCCGGAAGAAATCCGGTCCAATGATGGAATACCAAGTTGAGTGCTTTACGTAAACATCTCCGAGGCTGGGCGTCACATAACAACGGGTCATATAAACAACAGAAAGCTACCCTTCAATCTATCATTAATAATTTAGATGTTGCCACTGAAACTAGAGAGCTCACGGGAGTTGAGCGAGATCAACTTGCCCAGGCAAGGGATCAATTGTCAAAGCTTCTTCGGGAGGAGGAAATCAAATACTATCAGCGTGCAAAAGCTACCGATATTCTACTGGGAGATAATAACACTCGTTATTTCCAAATGATTGCCAATGGCATACAAAGGAAAAAACGAATATTTTCCCTAGAACATGAGAATGAAAAGATTGAAGGCAGGCTAATCTCAAAAGTTACATTACTCGATTTTACAGAGATCTGTTTGGTGCACCTGAGGACAATTACTTTACAATAGATGAGTCTCGAAAGGACGATATCCCCCAGGTCACATAGGCAGAAAATGACTTCCTAACGGCTCCCTTCACGGAAAAGGAGATTCGGGACGCAATTTTTGATATGGAGCATAACAAAGCACCTGGTCCGGATGGCTTCCCTGCAGAGTTCTACCAGAAATTCTGGGACGTTATTAAAGGTGATTTGTTGCAAATGTTCCATGCTCTCTATTCTGGTCACATTCCATTGTTTAGCCTGAACTTTGGAGTTATTACACTAATCTCGAAAGTTCAAGATGCCAATCAAATCCAACAATATAGGCCTACTTGTCTTCTAAATGTCAGTTTCAAAATCTTCACCAAAGTAGCTACCATCAGACTAAATTCAATAGCGGATCATATCATTAGTCCAACTCAAACTGCTTTTATGCGAGGACGTAACATTCTAGAGGGTGTTGTCATCTTGCATGAGACAGTACATGAGTTGCACCGTAAAAAACAAAGTGGAGTTATTTTTAAGATAGACTTTGAAAAGGCTTACGATAAAGTAAGATTGCCCTTTTTAATGCAGACATTGCGGATGAAGGGTTTCTCACCAAAGTGGATAGCTTGGGTACAGTCCTTCATCTCGGGTTGTTCTGTTGCAGTTAATGTAAACAATGATGTGGGGCCTTATTTTCAAACAAAAAAGGGTCTTTGACAGGGGGATCCGCTATCTCCACTACTTTTCAATATTGTTGCTGATATACTCTCAATTTTGATCACAAGAGCTAAAGTAGATGGTCAGGTCAGTGGAGTGGTGCTGCATCTGGTAGAGGACGGCTTATCCATTCTACAGTATGCTGATGATACAATCCTCTTTATGGATCATGACTTGGAAAAGGCTCGTAATATGAAGTTATTACTTTATGCTTTCGAGCAATTATCGGGTTTAAAAATCAATTTGCATAAGAGTGAATTATTCTGCTTCGGGGAGGCACAAGAGGCGGTTGATCAATATACCGAATTGTTTGGTTGTAACCACGGGGAATTTCCAATAAAGTATTTAGGGATTCCTATCCACTATAGGAAACTATCAAATGCCAATTGGAAACGAGTTGAGGAATGATTCGAGAAACGACTCAGTAGTTGGAAGGGCAAACACCTTTCGACGGGTGGGAGATTAATGCTGATTAACTCAGTACTTAGCAGTTTACCCATGTATATGATGTCTTTCTTTGAAATTCCAAAAGGGGTCCTTGAGAAAATAGATTTTTTCCGCTCTCGATTTTTTTAATAGAGTGATGACCAGAAACGAAAGTATCGACTCGCTAAATGGAGCATACTGTGCCAACCTAAAGACCAAGGGGGACTAGGAATTCAGGATTTGGGTATTCAGAATACAGCCCTTCTCAGTAAATAGCTCTTTAAATTGTTGACAACTGATGGCACATGGCAACAGATTCTACGGAATAAATACCTTCATTCCAAACCGATTTCACTAGCACAGTGGAGAATTGGAGACTCACACTTTTGGGCTAGTCTTATGAAGGTGAAAGGAGAGTTTCTCCGCTTTGGCTCGTTCATAGTTAAAGATGGATCCCAAATTAGGTTTTGGGAGGACAAGTGGCTAAGTCAGATAACCCTACGCGAACAGTACCCTAGACTATATAATATAGCCAGACACAAGCAAGCTACTGTAGCAGAGGTCCTTAGCACCTCGCCCCCAAATATCCCTTGGCGGAGAGATCTCACTGGACATACGTTAGTAGCATGGAATGATTTACTTCCACGAATTGCTAACATTGTATTGAGCCAGGAACCTGATGAATTTCAATGGAACCTACACCGAACCGGAAAGTTCTCGGTGAAATCACATTACCAGGCCATGATTCATGTGGATATCCCTAACTTGAATAAGCGGATTTGGAAGTTAAAAGCTCCTCTGAAAATCAAAATTTTTCTTTGGTACCTACAACAAGGGGTAGTGTTGACGAAAGATAATCTTGCCAAACGCAACTGGCATGGCAGCAAGAAGTGTTGCTTTTGTCCCCACGACGAAACCATTAAACATTTGTTCTTTGATTGTTGTTTTGCTCGTGCTGTTTGGTTTTTTATTCGAGCAGCTTCAGGTCTTTCTCAACCTCGTAGTGTGTCTCACTTGTTTGGTTCTTGGCTAGGGGGTGTTGGGTCAGATTTGAAGCCTCTGATCCTGCTAGGGGCGGTTGCTACATGTTGGTCACTTTGGGTATGCAGGAATGATCTGATATTTGAAAAAAAAATTTTGTTTCCCCTTTTCAGGTTATTTTCACATTAATTCATTGGCTTCGTACCTGGGCTATACTGCAGTCGCCATCGTCGCAGGATTTAGTTACAGCGGTGTCTCAACATTTGGAACGGGTGGTCAAGGAGTTTTTTACCCAGGCACATGGGTGGCGGTCTAGTCTGCGGATTGATTGTCTTTAGCTGTGCTGGTTATTGGTTTTTTTTGTCCTTTTGGTTGTGTGCATCCTAGCTATGCAGAGGTCGGGAATTGTTTTTCAGGGTCTTGTATCATCTTGATGTTAAAACCTTGAAATTTAATAAAGTTTCCCTTATCAAAAAAATGCATTGAGTGCCATGGCCAGATCTAGGCTCACCAAACCCAGATCCAGAGCCACCATGCCTAGATCCAGAGTCGCCAGTGGTGGAGGAGGAGGACAGGGTGTCGTTAGTGGAGGAGGTGGCCACCATCAGGCCGGCGGTGACACTGGCCAGCTGCTGAAGCTCAGTGATGAAGGCGTATGGGGGCGGTAGTGTTAGGTGGTAGTGGCACTTGGGCTAGGGGAGAGGGGAGGAGGAGGAAGTGTCGGGCACACAAGGGAGTAAAGGAAAAAGAAAGGGGAGAGGAAAAGAAAGAAAGGGAAAGAGAACGAAAGAAAAAGTGAGATGTTCTAGAAATTTTAGAATTTTCGTGAGCACATTAAATTTCTTTGATCCGTCTGCCCTTCCCTTTCCTCCCACATCATCATGTCGACCTAAGCGGTCAGCGACATCCCACTCTCTCCTGAGTTCCGTCTCACTAACATCATAGATCAGAATACCCGCATGTCCTTTTGTTTTTAAATGAATCCCTCATGGCTTGCCCCTTCCTATCATCACCGCCTCCCCTCTCCGTCTTCCTCCCTAACACCAGTATGTTACTCGAACGCTACTCCGACGAATCCAAGGGGTCGGTGAAGAGAGGGGATTAGGAGAAGCGCTGTAGCCAAGCGGATGCAAAGGGACAGGATGAGAGGAAGCCATGAAGAAGATTGGAAGTGGACGGAGGTGGATAGGGAGAGCTCCCATGGGAGGAAGAGGCGCTACAGTGGAGCAGATCTCGAAGAAAGTTGTTGCTATCTTCTAGTCTCTCTGGTTGCTCACGGGGAAGAAAGAGAGAGCTTCATCGAGAAGAAAGAGACAAGAGAGGGAAGGACGGGCCTACACTGCTGCCGCCAGCACCTTTTTTGTTTTTTGTTCTTTCTTCTTCTTCTTTTGAGGATAGAAGTAGTGGTGGACAATTGGATGGAATGAGATTTTGCAAGGTACAAACTAATAATATCTGGAAATTGATGGCGAAGACGGTTTCACAACCTGAAAGTGATGATGACTTTAGTATGTTTTAGTATTTTTTAGAACATGTAGTATGATTCTATTTTTTTAGTCCTTAGCAAAGCACAGGCATTCAAATCCTGCGTGTCAGTCTAGACGCTTACAAGTTTGTTAAGCAGCACTGAAGATCCCATTATGCGTTTCAATCGCACCGGCCTACAAGCAAATACGTTTTTTTATGGGGAAACAACAGGAGAGATTACTACTGTGGTATATTTATACAATAGTAAGTAAAAATATTTCCAAAGCAACGCCAATGAACAAAATAAACTTTACCGACTAAAACTCATAAAAAATCTAGCCAGGAACGTGAAAATGTGTTGGCGACATGTTAATCATGTTGGCGTTCTACTATACTGAGAAAATCAACTTTCATTTTCTTCTTTAAGACCCACTGTCATTTGTTTTGAAGATTTTAAAACATATAACGTAGTTTTTTAATCGGTAGCAACGCACAAGCACTCACTAGTATATTACCATATATTAGTCACACGAGTCTTCCTTGTACTGACCTGGACAATGCAGTGTTACGATGTGCCTTCGATGTTGTACGCCGTCATGCCATCCTGCCCTCCGGGGTGCAGTAGGAGGCGGAAGAGCACCTCCAGATCGACGCTTCTGCGGTGCGTGGATACCCATTCTTGCTTCCTGTGGAGGCTGAAGAGGGTGGCGAGGCCGTATATGGCTACAGCATCGCTGCCCAGGTTAAGAACCTGGACCATGCAGGGACACGGCAGTTACGATAGGCGGAAGCGATGAACAAGACGTACTGTTGGAAGAGGCTGCCCAAGAAGAGGACGCGCAGGTGAAGAATCTGAACCAGGGTGGGATACGGCGCTTACGCAAGGTGGCAGCGATGAGCAAGAGGTACTGGAGGAAGAGGCTGGCAAGGACGAGGACGCGCAGCTGCCACTCGTCCCACCATTGCAGTGCCTCCGAGAGACCCATTCTCGATCCAAGAAGCTCCTCCGTCTCCCTTCAAATAGAGCATTTCCAGCTGTTACTTGTAAGCTACTCAAGGGATACTGCTGTCTTTTGCAGTCTTTGTTTTTTACTTTTCACATGCCTGCTGCATCTCTTTACTATCTATATCTATAGGAAGAATATATAGATAAAAAACCGGTGTAATTAGAGACAAATTAACCCTTCGCACTGAGGGCTACAAATTCACACGCTAATTGGCGAAAGAAATATCCTAGAAATTCTCACATAAATTGAGAGGAAAAGAGAGAATATACATCACATATTTTGGTGGGCAAGATTACAACAGTTGTAGATTAATAGGATACTATAAAGTTCTTATACATGTATGACTTAATAGGGAGTTAATAGGTACTCCCTCCGTTCTTTTTTATTTGATGTTTTTGATTTTTTACGGTCTTAGATATGCGACTTTGACTACTACTTTTTATAACTTTACATTAGTTATATTAATAAAATTATAATATTATAAAAATATTTTTAACAATAAATCTAATGATATAATTTTTGTATGGTCAATCTGAGTAGTTTTAAATTTATTGGCGGTCAAACTTTAAAAGTTTGATGGTACGAATTCTAGGAAGTTAATTAAAAATGGCACGGATTTTAGGAAGTCAAGTAAAAAGGAACGGAGAGAGTATTAGTGTTGTATAACCAATACAAATTTGTTTCCTCTAAACGAATACAAATTTATCTGCAAATATAAACATATGTATCGTTGAATCTAGCCATGTAATTTTACAGGCAATTCAGCTAGCCGTGATGCAACAGTGCTTGGTTGCTGCTCTAAGGTATCTTTCTTTCCATCCTTGCCAAGATCTCTTCCTTGCCTTGCCAAAAGGAAAAGCTGAGGAAGAATAAATTCATGGCAGTGACGATTTCTTGTCAAGCAATCTACGAAAGGTATATCTATATATCCGAGGTGCCTTCACTCCGAGGGCTATAAATTCCCATATTAACCCGTTGAAAAAATCCAAAATTTTTTCTTATTCATTGAGAGAAAAATATTACAATTGTGCAAATTATATATGTGTAGATAGATACCATTACAATTGTTGTGCTTGTATAACAAATACACGTATATTTTCCATAACAAGTATTAGTGTTTTAAAACAAATACAAGTTTACTTTCAAATATAAATATATCTATTATAATATCTAGCCGTACAACTACATACACAACTCAAGGCTAACAAGTATAGGGTAATTGACTACATAGACAACTTGCTGCTCACATTGTCTCTTTCCCTCCATGTCGAGATCAGATTTCTTTTCGTGCCCTGCTGATGGCCTGCAAGCGCATAGGGTAATTGACTTATTGTCGGGTTTCAAATGCGTGATTAAGATCTATAATTATTCCTAGGGCCACAGCTAATTATGTAAATAAAACTAAATTTAGATTAACTCAAATACGATTAATAAATGGATGCGGCTACGCTACGAGATCTTGTTGAAATAGACTCCAACGGCATGGCATCAGGCCGTTGGATCCACTTCTCATCGAACGAACCCAAAATCACCTCGTGATACTTCGTTCTGCTTTCTCTTGTAGACTTGCGCCCTCCTGTCGCCTAAGCTCACCACTGCACTTCGTACTCACGAGCAGCAACCCACGTGGCACCACATTCTCTGACGTCTTCTCTGCTGTTCTGCATCGCATGAGCTCGCCACCACCCTTCCTCCGTTCTCACTGCTGTCCTCCGTCACGTGCGCGAAACCACCTAGCTCACGTGAAACCCTCATTAGTGCCCTCCTCCTCGCATGCTCACACGTGCTCGTCGGCCTTCAGGATTAATGTGCACGGGACCTCGCCATCGAACTCCTCTGCGTGAATTGCACGCTCAGCTAGGTTTTATTTCTTTGGGGTGAGGTAGGCGATGCTTGTTGATGAAGGTGCTGACATCCTACCTGATCTAATACTATGATGAAACATTTTGAAACATGTACAAAATAATTGTGAAAACTTATTCAGGTAGGTATAGTGATGAGGCAATGGGGTCCGATTTTCCGATAGGATGATAATTTTGATTTGGTGAAAAATGACTTTGACGATGTAGGCTTCTAATCGGCCATGATCAAAATACCAAGCAATCAATAAATCACACTCCGAGTCGTTATCAACCATGTCAAGAACACAGTTGACCTAACTACAAAGGTATATTCCTGCATACAACTGAAAAACACGCAAGAACAAGATAATAAGCAATTTGAAAATTGCAAATAGAATTGAAATACTTAATTTGGTGAGATTCTGAAGTGGTATTCAGGGTTGGTCTAATCAACACAAGCCAATACATGAAGTTGCGATGTAGCTAACTTTTAACTAAATGAAATCCAAGAAAACTAGAGGGGTTTCGCCTCCTTAAAACTTTATCTATGCCAAAATAGATAAAGTTTGTTGAAATTTGTATGAAACTGAGTGAAACTTGGCTAAAACTTCATGAAATTTACTAAAACTTCATAAAACTTGAATGAGACCTGGTGATACATGCATGGAACTTCATCAAATCCCATGAAACATAAATGATTAAATTCATATAAAACTAGAATAAAACTATCTGAAACTAGAAGCGTACTAGGTTTCAAATGTGCATGCAAAAATGAACAAAATTTGTTGAAACTTGTGTGAAACTAAATGAAACTTGGTAGAAACTTCAAAAAACTTATTGAAACTTGACTAAAACTCTACGAAACCTCATGAAACCTAGAGTTCGACTTCATGACCTTTGTTGGACAGACAAAAAATTGGTATTGACAGAAGGTGATTCCATTTCTATATGAAAAATGGCTAGGAAGAGGTGTAAGATTTTTTTATTTCATTCTTCTAGCCATATGTGGTTATTCTACCTACAGTACCATTGTTGTCAATTCAGATCAACCATTCAAAGGGTTCAATTCCTATATATCACCATTCAATTCAGAGTTCAGAACAACCATCAGACAACAAAGAGGAATAATAAAATTCAACTTCATGAATCTACTACAAAAAAATATTATGAAATACCACAAAACTTAGACATAAAATATTATAAAATTTAGTCAACTTAGACATAAACCTCCTAAAACTTTATAAAACTTAATGAAATACCATGAAACTTAGTAATGAAATCTTGCAAAACTTAGTCATGAAATCTTCTAAAATTGGGAGTATAACTTCATAAATCCACTATAAAAAAAACTTTCAACTTCATGAATATGTGCAAAAAACTTTATGATATCTCATGAAATACCATAAAACTTAGACATAAAACCTTATGAAACTTAGTCAACTTAGCCATAAAATCTCTTAAAACTTTATGAAACTTAATGAAACATCATAAAACTTAGTCATGAAACCTCCTAAAATTTAGTCATGAAACCTCTTAAAACTTTATGAAATCTCATGAAACATGGAGTTCAACTTCATGAATTTGCTACAAAAATATTTTCAACTTCATGAATCTGCTATAAAAAAATATTATAAAACCTCATAAAACACCATGAAAGTTAGACTAAAACCTTATGAAACTTAATCAACCTAGGCATGAAATCTCCTGAAACTTTATAAAACTTAATGACACAACATAAAACTTAGTCAAGAAACCTTATGAAACTTTATGAAACCTCTCGAAATCTGGAGTTCAACTTCATGAATCCGCTATAAAAAAAACTTTCAACTTCACGAATCTGTTATAAAAAAAATATTATGAAACATCATAAAACACTATGAAACTTAGACATAAAACATTATAAAACTTAGTTAACTTCGGTATAAAATCTCTTCAAACTTAATGAAACCTCATGAAACTTAGTCATGAAACCTTATAAAACTTATAGTTCAACTTCATGAATCAGTTACAAAAAACTATCAACTTCATGAATTTGCTACAAAACAAATTTCATGAAACTTTAAGACAGTCTTGAAATCTCATGAAATTTAGTCATGAAAATCTTAAAACTTGATGAAACTTAGACATGAAACCTCAGTAATCTTCATGAAAACCTAGTCATGAAACCTCATGCTATGTTTCAGTAAATTTCAATAAATTTCATTAATGCTTCAAGTTTCAGAGAAAATTTTATGTAAGTTTCACAAGTTTAGAAAATATAGAGCAACTTTCACACAGTGTCAATCAAAGTTTTATTCGTGTTTTAATAAGTTCCAACCAATTTTGATGTTTAAAAATGCCATATTTTATAAGGTTTCAACTAGTTTTAAGTTTGAAAATGCTATGTTTCATCATGTTTCATTGAAATTAGAAACTTAAAGGTTAGAGGTGGATTTCAAAAAATTTTAGAAAAGTTTTTGCTGGTTAGGTTTTTAGATATTTTGCTGGTTAAATTATAAACTTAAAATGCAACAAAAATTATCCAAAAATCTAAAAAATGTATATATTCATATAAGACCAATAGCTTCTGACTTTTGATTGAAATTTCACTGCAGCTGGTTTTTTTTACTGTAACTGATTTGACTTTTTGGATATAATTAATTTTTAAAAAAAATGTAAAAATAGAAAAAATATGTTAACCCATTAGAGACAATATAAAGGAACACGAGAAAAAAAGAAAATACAAAAAAACCTAAAATATCTAAAATAATTCAAAAAAAGATAAAATAATGAATAATAAAAAAAGCAGAAATTAGAAGTAGAAACCGAAACGAGCGGGGCCATGTTACCTCACGTGCTGCCACCTCGAGGTGGATCATCGTGAGGATTCACTGAAGGTGGCAGCAAGTCATCCAGAGGGAAGGTGGGTGGACAAAAGGAGAGAAAGTGACGATGCATGGATGGAATGGCGATTTGGGTTAGGAGGTTCATGCTTTCGGGTCGCTTGGGCTATGGAGAAAAACCATCGAGCACGTCGAATAGATAGGATCTAACAGCAGCGACCTATCCCGTTGATTCTAGTCCACATGGTATGCCGTGCTTTAGTTTTTCTCTTAATAAATGGGGTTCCCAGGTTAAGATTACTTAGGTAGATGTGTGCTATTGCAGCGATGATATTATTCATACGAGGGCAGAGCCGAGAGTTAACGTGCTGTCCAGGTACTTTACCAATTACCCGTGCTGCCGTGCACAACACCAAATCCATGGCTAGCATGACACTTTAAGAATGAATTAGGCGACTGCATTGAGCAGATGGAACTCCGTAATTCCCCCACAAATAACGTAATCCCCCCCACAGATAATCCTGAAACTAAAGCTTAGAATCCTGAAATTGAGCAAAGAACATCATTCAATTCATATCAATATATACTACTGCGTTAGCCCTCAATCTATCATGTTAAGCCTATACAGGGATCACCATATTCCCTAGGGACTAAACCGTTGTCTTTCTTGCTCTGCCAAAAGGAAAAGCAGAGGAAGAATAAATGCACGGCAATAGCGATATCCGGGGTACTCGAGCCTCGAGGCATCTATTCCATACATGTCTTTTGCTTTGCCCATGTTTAGATACAAAGGTTCTGCTTCAAACAGCTAAGGCTTCAGAAATCAAAAACTGTTTGAAACATATTGGTTTTTTAATGTAGGTTTTTTTTCTCTTTTTTCCTTGCTTTATTGATAGAGATATAATGGTGTTTTTTTCTATTTTTTCTTTATTTTTCTTTAATTGAATATATCAAACAAAGCTAACAGCCACCTAGTATTTCTTCTGCTTGGCGTCTCCATCAACTTCATCAAGATAGAAGCCTACCAGGACGCTCAAGGCTCAACCAGATGCTTGGCGGCATCTGCAAGACGGAGGCTGACTTCAACTTCATCAAGCAGGAAGCTGCCTGCCAAGATCGGAGTACACGGTTTCTCCTCGACTCCTCCCATATATCAGCTGTACAACATCGCCGGCGTCTGAGCGTTCGGATGTGGTTTCTGAGAAGATCGAAGAGGATACAGTAGGGCTGGTGGAGGTGCTGGGAGTGATACTGTCCGTAGCTATCATGGCCTCCTCATGGGTGTTGCTGGGATTGGTAAGGCTACCCTCGGTAAGACCGTCTTCAAGGAGGAAGCATACAGGAATTAATATTGAGCGCCACACTGTATCTCAACGAGGCTGAGCTGTGGAGCACACTAGGACAGCTAGAGGTCGCCAAATGGGCTATGTCTGCTAGGCTGATCCACAGTCCGTTACTGTAGGCATACCTAAGCATGGCATGGCCCACGATGGAATCGTGCCGAGCCGGTCCAGTACGAGCCAGTGGGTCATGCCTGGGCTACCACCCCAGCCTAGCGTGCCGATACGGCACGACAGAAATAGTGCCAGGTTGAGCATGGCCCACGACGGAATCGTGCCAAGCTGGTCCAGTACGAGGCAGTGGGCCGTGCCTGGGCTGCCACCCCGGCCTAGCGTGCCGTATCGGCACGACAAAAATAGTGCCAGGTTGAGCATGGCCCAACACTGGCACGGTAGGGCACCTCACGACCCAATAGGCACGGTGGTCCAGTAGGCATGGTTAGTCCGGTCGGCACGATTAGCCCAATGGGCACAGCCCATTAGGCACGAAAATCTGACTGTTAGGCATGGTTGACTGGCACGGCACAATGGACACAACCCATTTGGTAGAAACATAGCCTGTTTAGCCCAAGAAATAGTTGAATTTTTGAAATTTCTAGACATTTTGTGGCTGTTTGGGAGTTTAAAATATGAAAAAAAAATCAAAAAATCTCAATTTTTTTATAAATAGGCCGCATATCTCCCCATTCAGCCACACTCAACCCTACAATCTCTTCTCCGAATTCTCTTGTGAAATTTTCGATACATTTTGTGATAAATTGGCAAAAATTCAAAATAACTTTGCCAAAACCCCAAAAAATTGAAATCTAGATATAGTCAAGAAAATAGGTAACAATACTAATTTTCATATATTTATGTTGTTCTTACTTTTCTTTGTTATGATGTAAAATAGATAATAGTATAATTTTTATTTGCAATTTCCACCTTTCTCCATGAAAATTTTTGACAATTTTTCTACGAGTGAATACGGAATTGATCCGAAAGATTTCTCATCCTTTGGAAATGAAACGCCTCTGCCTCCACCTCAAACGGGAGAGTGGACTCTAGCTGTACCATCATTAGGCTCTACGAGTGCCGCTGCGACTGCAAGCACCGGAGTAAAGAGGCCTAGACCCATTATGTCGAAGATGTGGCAAGATTTTGACAAGATAATGAAGTATGACGAGGCTAAAGCTCAAGTAAGATATGTTGTTTACAAAATATGCTGTCATGAATTGTCTGCAAAGTCTACATGTGGAACCGGATACTTACACAAATATGCCCAAAGATGTAAAGAAAAATAAGGCATCGCTATGAGACAGATGCAACTGTAGTACAACCCCAACGGTATGGTACGTAATTGGGATTATAATCCCAAGGTAGCTCAAGAATCTTTAATCCATTTAATTGCCATACAAGATCTTCCTTTAAACTTAGTGAGTCAGAAGCGTTTAAAAAGTATATTAGAACTGCTCATAATCCTATATTTTCTCACATTTCTAGACAGACATTGACTAGAGATTTAGTTAAATACTACAATAATAGTCGTTCCTATAGCACCAAAAATGGCAACAGAGATAGGTGAATGGTGCCTCAAATTTTTTCTCTAAATATCCCCTAATCTTTACTCTAATATCTATGGGATATGAAGATCAAGAGAAAAGAATAAATCAATAGAGACTCATTTGACAGAGAAAGACCAATGTGGTCGAAATGATCGAAGTGGTCGAAGACTAATGAGTGGTTGAAAATCAAGATGGTCGAACTAAGACCAAAGTTGTCAAAGACCAATATATGATCGAAGACCAATGAGTGGTCGAAAACCAATATGGTCAAAAATAAGACCTATGTGGTCGAACCAAATAATGTAGTCAAAATAAGATATGTGTGATTGAACCAAACAATGTGGTCGAAATAAGAGCAATGAAATCAGGGGATGAACAAATATTTTAGCATTGTTTCACAAAATGGATGGATAATGGCCAACATGGCTCTAAATGTATTCCCATATGGCATAGCAAGTTAGATCACCGACGAAATCAAGCCAAAAAAACCTTCAGATCAAGAAATCACTTGAAAGATCCAAATCATGCAAAATATGAGTTTCTTGATGAACTTCCTATCAAAGTGTCTAAATAGGTAGAGATAGATTTTCTGAGATTATCTCCATCTCTTATACATCTTTGGCACAACAAGATCAAGAAGAGTGATGAGAGGAGAGGAAAAACCAACCAAATCAAGAGTAAATCAATCAAGATAAATAGCCATAGAGATGATCAAAAATTGATTCTATTGCTACTTGAGAAGAAAAGTTTTATAGTCACACCATCTTGGAGGACAAAGAGCACACCATACACTCTACTCTCAAACCCTAACCCTAAACATAAAAACACATGAAAGATGTGTTAGATAATCACAAGTCTCCATCACAACCCCTTTTTATAGATGGGCTAGCCAGCCACATCTATCTCTTAGTGGATACTATCCACTTAACACAATAGAAAAAAACCTAGTAACCTCACATACACACGGATTTTACTCACACATATTCACTTATGTACGTTTTTCAAAGCGCATAAACCCAAATCTACTAAATACTTAGTTTTGATCTGACTTGATCAAACCAGCTCTACCTTAATCTAGACTACTCTCCTAAGTGCCACACATGTGCTATGGTTTTGATCTAAGGCGTTCAATTCAATGATGTAGGCCAAACCTATCGGCTAATTGAGACAAAGGCTATCGGCCAAATGATGATGTAGGCTGAATAAATCGACAGCAAAGTATCTGTTGCCCAATTGAACTGTCGTCAAATGAAGTGGTGACATGTTCTATTACCAAATGAATTGGCGACATGTGACTATTTCTGTAAATTATTTTGACTATTTATTTTTGTAATATTAATAAAGAAATGTATTTTTTAAAAAAAACAAAAATCAAGCCTGTGCGTGAGTTTAGTGTGAGGTAGTGATTTTTCAGACATTCAATCCTGATTTTGGTCACTATCACTGCAACTTCATCTCTGCTTTTTTTACGTGAATTAATACTCCCTCCGATTTTCTTACCTGACGTTTTTTTTTACTTTTTACGGTCTTTGATATACGACTTTAATCGCTATTTTTAGAACTTTACACTAAGATATACTAATTATAATATTATGAAAAAAATTTAACAACAAATCTAATAATGTAATTTTCGTATAACCAATTTAGATAGTTTTAAATCTATTGATGGTCAAACTTTAATGTTTGATGACACAAATTCTATGAAGTTCAAGTAAAAAGAACGAAGAGAGTAGTGAGCAACACTGCCAGTAAAGTTGAAGTATAAAGGTTCCATTTGCATTCAGTTGATTTTAAAAGGATTCGTTATTTCAGAAGGATTCGTTATTTCATATTCCTTTATTGTCTGCAAGGAGCTTTACTCAAAGCCGGCCTGTTTTATTACAATGCGATCATCAATCTCCATATGACCACATTGCAACAAAGCGAGTATTTCTCATGTTGTGCTGACGGGTGATTGCTCTCTCGCGCGTGCGCACACAGGCACACAGAGCAGAGATGAAATCCCACATATCTGTTCAAATATTCAATAGTCGTCGCACAAAAAAAAGCCCAAATGGATTAAGTCTTTTGCTATTTTATCAAACAGAAAAATAACTTTGCAGTTCAGTCTTCACAAAATCTGGTCCATCACTGCCCAGCACTGCTAAACTGACCTAATTCTGATTTTTCAACTGGTTATTACTTATTAGTTTTTTGCTTTGTACAATGCATTGTTTCATCCTTAGGTACAAAAAAGAATATCAATATTATACGAAGTAAAGTAGGCCGGAAAAGAAAATCATATATGAGACTTCTATTGTTAACTAGATTACCAAACGAAATCAACCAAAGATTGCATAGACAAAGGGGGTGAAAAGATATGCAACAATCAGGATGGATTTCACAAGCAAATGAGCTTTATGTCCATAAAATAGCTCGTCTGGATGAGAGAATCATAGAAGCACGATTGAATCTTCCCTCGGCTGCATATAATCAGTGAATGGCAGCAACTAGCTGTTTTTAAGAAATCTTCTGTTCCTCTGTTTGGGGAACCTGTCCAGTAGCAGCATCAGTCCAACATTGCTCCCACACAGACCGATAGGGTACCTGTCCTCGATGCCCAACAATGGTTAAATACATAAAAATAGCAAGCCAGCGATTAAATCGATTGAGCAAGATTTGACAACTCACTTTATGCGATCTGATTTCCTTCGCCAGCTAAAGACAGACGCAATCCACTGGATGAAACGTAAAACAAGCAAATCAGCAAAAAAAAAAAAATGTTGTTCCCTATAGTTGCCGTGTAATATTAATATATGCTAGAAGCAAGGATGCAAAAGATGCAAAGAAACTAAATTTACTATTATCAATATAAGCGAACCAATCTGTTCTTTCTTTTCCTCGTGTGTCCACCCTTCCCACCTCACTGACAGGTGGGGTCAATTGATCTAAATTTAGAGAAATGGAAACACATGATAAATTGAGAAAAAGAGCTATACCAAAAATTACCCCATAACTTAACTAAATTACACATCCATACCACAATGTGCACAACAACGTTGCCAGGCACCATCACCCTCAGAGCTATGGCAGGTTATAGTCAATTGTGCATAATGTGTCAAACCTCATGCTTATTAGTCAATTATCAGATCCCATGTTGATTATGTAAGGTCACATGTTTTCCTTCGTTCACAGCACATGTGGTAGCAGACTTGGCACCAACCTATGCTAAACAAAGAACAATAAAATAAATTGTGAGAACCTTAGTTTGACCTTGATTCCTTGTTTGCAAACCAATTCAGACTGTCCTTTCTTCCGGTGTTGGGTAGTGTGATGGAATAAAGCAGATGGTGTGTAGTTCAAGTAAAATGCACTTAAGATGTTGGTGTATTGAATGAGTGAACAAAGAACATTGTGGCCTGGAAATTGCGTGCAACAAATGTAGCCAAACAGCAATAGTTGTCTATCTCCTCAAATTGACAATTTACTAGGAATAGTTTTGTCCATATTTAATAGGTAATACACACAGTAAGTGATATTATATCTCGAAGATAATTTCAGCAAGTTTCTTTGTTGAAAGAAACAAAGAGGAAGAAGTATTTCAGGAATCTTGCACAAAACTCAAGCGAAATAAGGAGGGTGAACCACCACTCGTCGACCAATGCACGATGCCCTAGCTCTCGATCTAGCAGCTATAACGCATTAAATCTTCAAGAAAATAAATAAAGACCTTATAATGACTTAAATCCTCGGGTTACTTTCCCGTGGCGTATTTTAAATAGGTTCATAAAACTAACCAGATTGTGAAAAGAAGCAGCAGCTAACATGTGGCAACCAAATGAGCATGGTTAACATTTTAAAGTCACAGACAGACATGCCTAGGTAACAGGGGATTTTTTTTTTAAAAAAAGAAGATATGAATTGGTGTGCTGGCGTTTGTGGAACCTGTAGGAGTAACAGTGAGTTGAGAAATACAAGTAATGCGCAGAACAGCTAGGGTTGTTTATTATTATTATTATTATTATTATTATTATTATTATTATTATTATTATTATTATTATTATTATTATTATTATTGCTAACAAGCTGTCATAATCACACCCAATGAGTAACAAAAAAAGCTGTCATCCCCGCAAGTCCATAGAGCTTAGATATATGTTTAGGCACATAGTGTACTCTTATCAGAATGAACAGAAGACATACCATAATCTGTACATTTCTGGTTATCATAATGAACACAAGACACACCATGATTTCTAAATTTATGTTTGTCATTCAATAGAGTTCTCTTTAACAAATTAAGTATTTTAAAACAGTATGCCAAAACGTTACGCTCAGAAAAAGAATCATGGATACTTTCATAAAATATAATCAAGTTAATGGTGTAAACCTATGAAACAATTGATTGGTGATTAAAACTCAACTTTAGAAAAAGTGGCCAATCTTCATTGTCAGGTATATCGATGTGTAAAGGGTAACATACAAATTCTACAATTCAAGATACTGATACATTCTACAATAACTGTCGATTATTTCACAGAATAATAATTACTCACATGAGCATAAAAAAATCATAAAGACTTGAAATATTCAAATAAGGTAGTCACCACAACGGCACGACCACATATCTTCCTAACTCAAAAAATATAAAAGACTCCAATTATGACTTTCTGCATGTTATATCAAGCAATAATGCATTCCTCGTAACTCACTCTGACCATGTTCGCACATACTACAATACACTACTGCATGTCTAAATTATTATCATACTATGCATGGCTTCCTCCAAGCCAGTATTACTACATGAAAAAGCGAGCATACAATAATTCTTCGATCTAGTAGCATTAACAAGCAGACAAACTGAGCATTTATAAGGCCTGTTCTTTTCAGCTTCTCAGAACGGCTTTTGGCTTTTGCTACAGTATCTAACTTTCAAACAAAATACTTTTTTAAGATGGAGTCTACAAATTAATTATAGTACACGTTAAAATCCCAATATCTGTACGATACAAAATCACAAGCGAGTATCTCTCTCCGTAATCTCTATCGCAAACAGCTAAAATTCAAAAATTTCAGCTAAAAGTCATATGCCGCAGCCAAAAAGAAGAGGCCCATAGAATCTCAAGATCACATAACTTTACCTTAATCACCGTCACAATGAAGATTTTTGCGAAGAAAGGCTGCCTCTTCACCACCTTCCTCTGTGCCACCACCACTGGTTGTGGCGGTGACTGCATCTTCAACGGAATTACTGGCAGTGGCGCTGCCTCCTTGCAAAGCTGCTGAGCAATTTCCTTGAGCAGCACAACCTGCGCCTTCTCAGCTCCCATCGATATGATCGCATGCCGCATCGACTCCCGGTCTGCCTCCAGTGCTTGCAGCCTTGCACTGAGCTTCAATATCTCCTCCTCCTCAGACCACGACCCAACCCCGCCCCCAAAGCCCACCTCACTCCCCCTTGGCGTCCCAAAGTAGCTGCAGTCCTCGGGCGCGACCACGGGCACGCCATGCACCGCGTCAACAGTGTACACCCGGTCACACTCGTCGTCCCGGTCAGACGCATCCCGGTCCACCACGAGCGGGAACTCATCAGCCACTGCAATGCCACCATCATACGCAAATAAGCTGTCACCGGAGAGCATGCGAACATGACGCGAGCGCCGCGGTGACGCGCGGATGACTCCCTTATCGGCAGCCCGGCCAGGCATTCTGTTGAGCAAGTGGTGGGTGCGCGGGGTGCCCACGTCGGAGGGCGCAGGGTGGTCGGCGCATTGGATCGAAGGGTAGTCGTCGGGGAAGGGGTGGTCCTGGTGGCCGCCCGCGCCGGCGGTGGGAGACGAAGGGAGGGATGACGGGGAGAGGAACCCGAGCTGGAGGAGGCGGGAACGGCATGCCCGGAGCTGTGCGGAGAGCGACCGGACGGAGGCGTCCCGCTGCGCGATCGCGTCGTGGAGCGCGGCGACCTCGGCGGCGTCGTGCGCGAACCGCTCCTCGGCGTAGCGCCGAAACTGGCGCGCCTCCATCATGGCCTCGGACTTCTCCCGCTGCAGGCGGAGGATCATCGACATGGCCTCGCTAGCGGCCCCCGCGGCGGCGCCGCGCTCAGCCTCGAGCTCCGCCTGCAGCTCCGCGATCCCCCGCTGCTGCCGCGCCACTGCCTCCCGCAGCGCGGCGGCCTCGTCGCCAATCTCCACCCGCGCCACGGCAAGCGCCTCGGGGGGCAGCCTCCGCTTGAGGGTGACGCGCGAGGGGGCCGTCTGCCCGCCGCAGAACTGGCACGGATCGCTGCCGGGGTCGCCTGCCATAACGGAAAGGGCAGCCCCAGGCACGCGCGCATCCGCGGGGAGGCGCGCGCGCGCGCGCCCGTGTGGGCGTGTGTGGAAGCCGGGAGGGAGGCGGCGAGTGTGGGGGTTGGGGTGGGCGGGGTGGTCAAACCGAGGAGAGGCGGAGCGCGAAACGGGGCCTGGGAGAAGGGGGGTTGCGGCCGGTTCGGGTCTGGATTTTTATCGTTTTTGGCTAAGCTTTCACGGGGAGGTGGGACGCCAAGCGGCGCGGCGTGGGCGGCTCGGTGGTTTCCGCCGTGCGCGGCGTGGCGTGGTGGCCTCGGCGGTTCCTGCCAGGTTCCGCGTGCGCGCGGGGCGTCTCGATGGTTTTCCCCAAGTTTTGGGGCGCGGCGCGGCCCCAAACGGTGCGGCCGAGTGGGCGGGGATGGACGGCGAGCGCGCGGAGCGGATGGGCCTCGCTCGTGCGGCCGTGCCGGGTTGGGGACGGGACGGGAGCTTTCCGCGAGATTTGGGCGGGATGGTGGGGTGGAGTGGAGGAGGCGGGGACGGTGGGCGCGCGCCTGCCTGCCGCGCCCGTGCCGGGGCGGGGATTGGCTGGTCGCGTGCGATATTTCGGCGCGGGACGAGCGGGGTTCGGGGTGGCAGGCTGGCTGGCGGCGGGCAGAGGAATTTCAGAACGGACGGGATCGGCGGAGGACGAGACAAGCGGGCGGGCTGGCGTGCTGGCGCGGGACCTCGCGCTGCCGTGGGCCAGCCGTGGGTTGGGACGTGGACGGAGTAGGAGCCATCGACCTGTCGTTGGTTTCGCTCGTGCTACGGCAGCGCGGTTGTCTTTGGTTTGCCATTTTTCTGGGACTGAATGATTTGAGTGGACCAACCGTCCGAATTGACGCCTGCGGAAGGGATTTTCGAATGGTTTGGTTTTGAAAGGGAGTAAGCGCGAAATGAGGTCGGGGGAGACTGGGAGTTTGTAGGGACGTCCTTTTTAACTTATTTTATTTTATGCCTTGTGATTTATAATTATTTAAATAAATAAGTAAATCAATTTTTTGTTGCAGTTTTAAAATAATTTATCGGGATAGTCTTTAAGAAATGACTTATTAATTTATTAACTTTTAATTCATTATATTTATATTAAATTTAAAAATTATAAATCACAGTAAGAAAACGTAAGCACATGGTCAATTGGGATTTTCGGCAGTTTTTAGGTGAACAGTGAGCGATGCTCTCCCACGGTTCAACGTAAGCAAACTGCCTTGTCTCGTCTGATTTGACTAATGAGAAGGATCCCTAACGCTCTGGGCACCGTAAGCCGAGCCAGGCAGTACGCGTCAAAGAGCATGTCCTCTTTCGTAACAAACTAGGCAGGAGCGCTGGGGCGTGCGCTCGCACAGTGCGCGCGTCGGCGTGGACACGGTGAGAAGCCAGAAAGTCCCCCGGGTTTGTTACATAGAGTATACACACAAGCACATGCATCACTCATCTGGAAGCTATTTAGCACCGTTCGTTTTATTATTTTTTTCAGTTTCTATTTCTAGTTTTAATTTTTTTTACTATTCAGTAATTCTTTTTTTCGGAATTTTTTTAGATTTTTTGAGTTTTTTTTGCATTTTTTCTGTGTTCCTTTGCATTATCCGTGATAGGTTAACATATTTTTTTATTTTTACATTTTTTTTAAATTTAATTTATATCTAAAAAGCTAAATCAAGTACAATAAAAAAATCAGTTACAGTAAAATTTTAACTAAAAATCAGAAGTCATCGCCAAAAAACTGCACGTTTATTCAAACTGCTCCACGTAATACCCAGCAAAAGGAGTACTCAAGTGCCCACCGATGCATTTGCATGGCGGCAACCTTTTTCGTACTATGAACCTCGTATTTCGTACTAGCTGTACTACTGTTTATGCCTGTCCGGGTCCGGCACAGCGAAGGACGGCATGACGAACTTTCAGGTGAAAGAACATCACTTACTGGCTTACTTTTTGACTTCTGATACGATGCAAGGTTTGTTCGGTGTGCACGAGGGCAAGCCGGCTGGCGAGCTTGACGCGCACGTCCGGGCTGAAGCTGGGCGCAGGCATGGCGGCGTCCATACGTGCTAGTGTGCTACTGTCTCGCTGAACATACAGGGGCACGACTGATTGGCCGTGCCACCGCCTTACCATCGACGTCGATCGAGAGACGAGAGGTGCAAATGGAATGGAAGAATCTTCTAACATAAACCATTTTTCTCCGATTTGCAGAAATAATCCACGCTTTAATTTTTTTTATATAAATAACCCTAAGTTGCATGATCAAAACGTGATTGAGTCCAATCGCATGCCCATAGAGCGATGGAAACCTAACAACGTGCCACCCGTATGACTAGCCCACTAGGCAACTGAGGCCGAATGGCACGACCAAAGTGTGGCAGGGCACAGCTGCGTGGGTGGCACATTGTTGGGCCTAAATCGTGCTACAGGTGTGTGATTGAGTCTGATGCGTTTTGGTCATACGTCGATAGTTATTTTTGTAAAAAAATAAAGCATGGATTATTTCCGTAAAGCGGAGAAAAATTGGTTTATTTTTTTTAAAAAAAATGGAATGCAAAACGTTGAGTTTTGCAGCCAGTAGTACCTGGACGGGCCTGACCAAGGCACAACAGCCTGCCACCCGCGTGACTGTGGCCAGCAGCGCTCTGGTCGTGCGACTGAGGATTATTTATGTAAAAAAATAAAGCGTGATTATTTCCATAAAACGGAGGAAAAATTGGTTTATTTTTAAAAAATTATGGAATGGAAAACGTTGAGTTGGGCAGCCACGAGTACCTGGATGGACCTGACTAAAAGTTGAAAAAAATTGGCTGGTGATTACGCGCCAGGTAGGGGTCGAACCTACGACTTTCTGCTTAGGAAACAGACGCTCTATCCACTGAGCTACAGGCGCTCATATGGCACAATATATACAATGAACTATATAATCATATTTTCTTGCAAACATCGATCACAGTAATATGTAATACCAGCATGAATAGTCAGGAATTGTAGCGATAGTCAAATCAAGTATCTGGCATGGTATTAATAAATTCATGCATTGTAAGTACTGCAATCTGATATCTTAGAAGTAAACGCACACCTTAGCAAAACAAAATTACAGGGCAGACATGTTTGTAATCTGCATGTACGTTCGTAGGATTGGAAATGTAGATTCCATCGTATTCAGAGACCATATTTGCAATAGGATAAGGACAGTGAAGTACTGAATATCTCAATAGCATAAGAAATGCAGGGAAGCCATGAACTCGTGTCACGGTAGGAAAAGAAATCATGGATTTCCTCGCCAAAAGAAAAGGAAATCCTGCATAATTATTTATGCTACGTTCTGATGCGCTGAACACTGCAATAGCATGTATGTACTGAACAGTGAACACTGCAATAGCAATTGATAGCATGCAAGTACTAAACACTGTGCTGCTGCGTACAACTACACAATCTGTCAAAGAAGATCGAAACAGTTTTCAGATTGGAATTTCTGCTAGCTCTCTCGTTAGGATCATACAAGATGACGTGAGAACTAGAACAATCCATATTAAACTGGTTAAGAGGCTTAAGAGCTAAAACCTTGCCTTGGTCATACTCGTGCGTTCATAACACTGCAAGAACTGCTCAACTAAATCGAATTAGATACAGTTAATTAACTGAACAATCTTACAAAATGCCTCGATCATAACTAATCTACCAATGCAAAAGAGCACAAGAAACTTTCCTAATTGTTTCAATAAATCAGCTTCCACGACTGACCAGAGTCTAAAAAAATCCAAAGAAAGAAATATAGTCGCTTGGCCATGATCAAGTCATTCGCGTGATCAGAATTCAGAGCTCTCACCTTTCACGGCTAATCAGAGTTTCTGGGCAACCTAAGAACAAACCTTTCTAACCAGACCCTTGAAACAAAAAAAAAAAAACTTTCGCGGCTGAGGAGAGCCGAAGCAAATCAACAAAAGAAAACATTCTGTAAGACGCGCTGCCTTTTGGTCCCAAAAAAACACTTTGTAAGAGAGAACCAAGAAATTAGCACATTGTCCAAGAACGAAAACACTCTCCTCTGGTCTAAAAAAAAGAAAGAAAAAACTCTCTTCTATACCGTGCTCATCCCGAGAAACCCCTCACCTTCTGGCCTTGCTGCGACATCGACAGCCGCTCCTCGCCGCCCTGCTTCTGCGCCTCCCCAAACTGCTGCTGCTCCATCACCGGTTCGTCCGTGTACCCGTCGGCTTTGACTCCCGATAAGAGGAAGTCCGGAGGGAGCACAAAATCGAAGGGGTCCTCGTCGAGATCAGGGGCGCCGCCGCCGGTCGACGGGGACGGCGACGGTTGCTGCATCGGCGGGTGGGAGACGCGAGGACGAGCGGTGCTAGTAGCAGTAATCCAGTAGACTAGTTGGCTAGAACCGAAAGGAAGTGACGAGAAGAACATCAAACACGTGCTCCTTTTAAGCTTGCAGCGGGAGGCCTTGGAGGCTTGGACGCAATATTAATCGGAATTGGAAAGAGAAAGGGATTGTGAAATCGACGGTCAAGATTGGAGTTCTGCAACAGAACACATCGATAATTTCTTACTTTAAATGAGATATTTTAGCCATCAGGTACTTTTTTCTTAAAAAAGGTTCATATGCCCTTCCTTGAGATAATGGAAAAAAAACCACTTATAAGATCACCCTGAGACCAGAGAAGACAGGAAAAAAAGGGTTCAAATAGCAGACGTCGTGGCAGTGTGGGCCCACGCGGTGGCAGAGCCAGCTGACGGCCGGAGCTCGGACAGAGCCAGCTGACGGCCGGAGCTCGGACAGAGCCAGCCCTGTGTAGGAGCCTAGGCAAAGCCAGCCGCTATACGGCAGGAGCCCGACATAAGTTCAACGGAGCTAAACGAAATTGCTCGCCGATGAGCCTGAGCAGCCACCCTGTATCGCCAGGAGTTGGCTCCATCTATATAGGCCCACGCCCACCCAGAGATCCACAGTGGCGACCCATGTTGGAAAATAATCATGACTTGAATTAGTTTTGAGTCTTGCATCTTAGATAAAAGTGTTAGTCATTTTCATCATACGGCGTCATTAGTTGGGGCCGGCGTCATTAGTCCTGTATGCATCGTGTTAGTCACATGCATGTTGATTAGGCTTGTGAGTTAGTTTGTGCTAGTGTGAGTATGGTGAGAAGCTAGCATCTGCATGCACAAGACCACGACGTAGAGGTGGAGTGGCTTGTGATCAGCCGGTGGTGGAGCGCTTCTTACGGATGTACGCGTGAGTGCGCGTCGTGCGGAAGTGGACGGCTGGTGTATGGTGTGCGTGGCTTGAGACCGGACGAGTTGTTGCTTGCCGTGGAGTCTCGGTGGGCTTTTAAAGCCATGTACTCAATTGCATTTGTTCTGCGTGGAGTAAACAGAAAACTGGTGTTCGTCGCCGAGGGCGTTAGTCGCCGCAATCTCCTGTGTCTACACCAAATTGCTCTCGTGTGTGTGTTCGAGTTTGCCGAGTTCGCTGCTTGGTTCTAACATTTGGTATCAGAGCCAGCAGTGATATCGACACCTCCGCCGATGAACGCAGGCGACGGCGACTCCGGCTCCCCTAGCGACAACTCGCCGCGAATCGTCGCGGCGGAGCGCGTCGTCTCCAACATCGGCGGCATGATGGAGCTCCGATCTTGACGAAGACGAACTACCACGAGTGGCGCTCGTGATGCAAGTCAACACGGAGGGCATGGAGCTGCGGGATGTTTGTGGGCGGGGCAAGGCCGAGCGCGCCAAGGATCGGCGGGCGTTGGCCGTCATCTTGCGCGCGGTGCCATCGGAGCTGAAGGCCGGCCTCGTCGTGAAGAAGACCGCCAAGGAGGCTTGGGAGGCGGTCAAGTCAAGGCGGATGGGGGACTCACGCGTGCAGGAGGCCAAGGCGCAGCACCTCCTCAGCGATTCGAGAATGCGGCGTTCAGGACGGTGAGGCGATCGGCGACTTCGCGTGCGGATCGGCTCCTCGCCCGCGGGCTGCGCGAGCTTGGGGAGAAGATGGAAGAGGAGCGCGTCGTGAAGAAAATGCTGCGGGTTGTGCCGGCGAGGTACAATCAGATAGCGTGCTCCATCGAGATGTTCGCAGATTTGAAGACGATGTCGCTCGAGGAGCTCGTCGGGAGGCTGCGCGTGGCGGAGGAGCGCTGTGGCGGCGTTGAGGAGGCTGCGGACGGCGTCCAGCGCCTATTGCTCACGGAGGAGCAGTGGGAGGCACGTCGACGTCAGCGCGGCAAGGATCGGCGCGGCGGCGGCGACAATGGTGGTGGCCGTAGTGGTGGCCGCGACGACAACGACGATGACGGAAGCAGTAGCGTCTACTCCGAGAATGGCGAGCACAAGTCGAAGGGCAAGAAAGGCAAGTGCTACAACTGTGGAGTTCGTGGGCACTTTGCTAGCGAGTGCCGCATACCGAAGAAGGAAGAGGCGCTCCTCGCGACGGTGGATGACGAGCCGACTTTCCTATGAAGCGACGTTGCAAGTCAAGATTAGAGGAGGCAATGTTGGAAAATAATCATGACTTGAATTAGTTTTGAGTCTTGCATCTTAGATAAAAGTGTTAGTCATTTTCATCATACGGCGTCATTAGTTGGGGCCGGCGTCATTAGTCCTGCATGCATCGTGTTAGTCACATGCATGTTGATTAGGCTTGTGAGTTAGTTTGTGCTAGTGTGAGTATGGTGAGAAGCTAGCATCTGCATGCACAAGACCACGACGTAGAGGTGGAGTGGCTTGTGATCAGCCGGTGGTGGAGCGCTTCTTACGGATGTACGCGTGAGTGCGCGTCGTGCGGAAGTGGACGGCTGGTGTATGGTGTGCGTGGCTTGAGACCCGGACGAGTTGTTGCTTGCCGTGGAGTCTCAGCTGGGCTTTTAAAGCCATGTACTCAATTGCATTTGTTGCTGCGTGGAGTAAACAGAAAACTGGTGTTCGTCGCCGAGGGCGTTAGTCGCCGCAATCTCCTGTGTCTACACCAAATTGCTCTCGTGTGTGCGTTCGAGTTTG
The DNA here is from genome assembly GCA_036346265.1 of Melocanna baccifera. Lineage (NCBI taxonomy): Eukaryota > Viridiplantae > Streptophyta > Magnoliopsida > Poales > Poaceae > Melocanna > Melocanna baccifera. The sequence goes on from CM070706.1 coordinate 24,417,063, forward strand.
CCGAGTTCGCTGCTTGGTTCCAACAACCCAGCCCACGCGCATCGCCGAGGCGAGCGTGAAGCATCACACATCCGGTTCGGAATAGCACGGCGTGCATCACATGGCGCGCTGCGCACCACCCCCGGCCCGGCTGCGCTGCAGCAGGCAGCTAGCGCACGCGGACACCACGGCCACGCCGTCGATTCTGCGCGACGTACGTGTATGTCCTTGAGAGCTGAGACGCCGCGGCCGCGGCGCAGCAACGCGAGGCCTCATGCACGGCAGGCAGCACATGCATGGGCAGAATCGACTTGCGCAGACCAACTCCACGGCCGGCAGGATGAACTTCAGCTTCCATTTCCCCGGCCCGGCGCGCGCGAGCGGCTGCTCCGGGCCCCGCGGACGACAACGTCTGCCGCGCGCGCGCGCGCCCTGGGGCGCGACGTACCACAGGCGCTTAGACGCCAATGGGTACTACAAGTTCAACTATGGCGGCGGCGGCGACGCGCCCGAGGAGAAGAATGCTCCTGCTGCCTGCTGTTGCATCTGGAGAAGAAGGTTCTGAAATCTGAACAGCTTGACTCCGACGGCTCCGATGGCGAAGGCTCCCGAGGGAACAAAGGCGCATCGGTGCTGCTCCAGTGGTGCATGCCCTCTCAAGAGGAAGACGAATGAGCAGCAGCAGGTATAGTGGCTGAGGTCGATGGTCTCAGGAAGACGAGACGCGTCGGCCAAGGCAACGAACGAGGTGTTGCCGTCCGTGTATTGCTATTTGTTGCATTTGGGATCCAGTCCACCAGCTCACCGCCCCCAGATCACATCCTTAACAGCCTTGGCCCGGTCCGGTCAGTTTCCTAACGACTGCAAATAAGATGATTTTCACTTCAGGCAGAGCTCCGGAAAACAGAATTTTAAATCGTGGAAACATAAATTATTCGGATGCCAACCACGCTCGATCTTTATGCAGGGAACCATATCGACCATGTTTCATGTATACAACACCATATCCTTTCAGCTTATAGCTTTTCTCGAACAAACAAAACAATCTCTCCACCATTTCAAAACAGCTTACTAGGACAACATTTTTAAAGCAACTCATTGGTATTCGATTCGTTCACATGAATATTTGCTCTAGACCAAAAATCATAAATCGCAACCATAAAGCATAAATCACAACCAAAAATAACCCACCCTAGTCGCTGTACTTTTTTTCCCAACGCTGATGCGTAGCAATTTTGATTCCACTACCTCCAGGACTTGGATTCAACTGCAGATCAGATCATTTGCGGCGATCTTTGATGACAAAATTTGGGATAATCGCCATCGTAGCTCTTTTTTTTTGGAAAATGGAGACACATACAAAAGCAGCAAACTATTTGACACACTTTCTGCAAAGGTAAACCAGCAAAGAAGAAGCATCTGAAGATCAAAAGGTACTTATTTCCAAATGAGAGAAATACATATGTAAAGGATTTTTCAGGTGATTTACACCAAACCGATGCCCATACTGGCTAGCAAGGAACTCTGGATTGCACTAGCTGCGGTAATAATTCTTGCTCACACTCTACCATGGAAGCTGAAAATTGGAACCATCATCAAAGATAAACCCATTATACAGTCTCCCATTGTTACCAGATCACAAGACAACAAATGTCAGTCAATATCAAGTCACAACTATACCCCTGTATACATGCCACTACCAAAATCTTATGTACCGGACTTTGCTCCAAAACTGAAGCAACATCTACCCTGGGGGGCCTTTATACCCAACTTATGGAAAATCAATACGCATGCACCAATGCCCAACGACAAGATGGAAAATCTTGAAAAAAATCATTGTCATCAACCACAAAAGCAAATGCGCTGCTACATCAACAGCAACCAGTAGCGAGCGATAGGCGCCCAAACGGCCAAACATTCTGCTGTTTACCCCTGTTGCAGTCTAAATTCCCCACACTCCATTTCTCTGTTGTCGCTTTCAGATCAACACTTCATCAGGGAACCAGCACAGTTGTAAGAGATTTCATCAATTGTAAATTCTCACTGGCTTCTCATATGTGTGACGATTCTGCAGATAGTTGAAACCACCAGAACAAAGTAGAATTACATTAAGATATATATCCTCGTAATCCACTGTAATCTGAACATTAAAGAAGGAATGTTACAGTAAAGAGCAGAAAAGTGCATGTGAATTGTGAAGATGTGCATCATGCATGGCAAAGTTAACCACAAGCTCAACGAAGATGCAACACATTTTCTACAACGTGTCCTCTTGGGCAGAACCCGTGGCAGCAAAGCCACCCAGAAGTAGTTGCATATGGGAATATTGTAATTTGTAAATGCCTAGTTTTAAACATCTTACCAAGTTAAACCATTATGGACTACTGGGTCCATGGATAGATTCGGCTAAAAGGGAATAAAAAAATCAATTCTCTAAAATATAGGCAGACCTGAAGATTTTTTTTTTTAAAAAAAACTGTTCAGTGAAAATTGCAAGGCTTGCGAGAAATAGAATCAAGGTAAAAGAAATTGACATCAGAAAATTTGTTAAGATCAATTCACAAGACAGCTGCATACCTGATTGGCTGTATAGGCCCTTTTCGGTGCAGTATCAGTGTGCTCCAACCCAAGATATTGTTCCCAAGCTCCATAGACATCTCTCCTCTGTAGAAATCAAAAGAAAAAAGTCAGAAACCATAGAATAAAACAAATGTATGGGTAGAACTAGAAAAGTCTGTAGGCAAAAATCAACAATACACCTGGAAACGGGCGGATACAACATCTGAATCTTGGAGGTAGTCTGGCCGATTCATAGATATGAATGCAAATTTCCACTGATCACACAAGCATTAGTAGGTGTATTATTAGTTCAGTAGCTTCGTCATATACTCATATGCAATGCAACTCAAGGTAAAAGAGAGAAAACACAAGGATAGAATGAGAACAGGGATGAAACATCCAAAAACCTTGTCTGGAAGTTTACTAAATCAAGATCTACAAATTGTTAGATGGAAGGAGGAACGAACAAAGGTTAGTTATATTGAACTCAGCCCAAAGAGTCATATATAGAATACATGAGATACACATAAGACTAAATCCTAAAACGTTAGGAAATACCATAAATACCCTTAACACCCCCCTCAAATACAAGGAGTATACAATAGCATTACATTTGCAAGAGTTGATACTAAAATAGAGAAAATCCAAAGTTTGAATCTTGATAACATCTTCATGGCGTGCAGCTCTTGGAAAAGTATGTCGAGTACCAAAAGATCTCCCATCTGGAGTCGTGCGACAGCCCATAAAGCACTTAAAGCACAAAGTGCAGAGTCTAGGAAAGTAGAGACAAGAGGGAGCAAAGTCAATCGCGGTAACACGACTCGGTGCGGCTGTTCGAAGAGAAGCGGCAGTATCATAAAGACTTTTACGATCTACAACAGCTCAAAAAGAAGAGCAACAGCTGCTACCATGCAAAAGGAAAGGAGAGCTAGAAAAGCAATCGGCTGACTGACAAAAATTTTTGGACTCGTACAGCTTTGACGAACTCAAAAGAGATCTGGATTTAGATGGACACAATGGAAAATTCAAAAAGAAAGAAAAGGAACTAAAAAGCTAGTGGCAACAAGGCTCAATAGCTTCCACTAGCTTCCACTACCCAGGGCTTCAGAACCAATCCGTAAGCGACATTCATGTGCAAAGTGACTAGGTTCACCACATTCATAGCACTTCATATCAGAAGTGCCACCACGATCTCGGCCACGACCACTACCATATTTGGTTTTCTAGCAACCCATACACTTCTTAGAGGTGTTGGGATCTATGGCCACGCAGGAAGAGGGGCGGCAGATCCGATGGCCAAGGCAAAGGGGGCCAACAGGATGTGGCAGGGGCCAGGCAACATAGGCTGACGGCTACGATGACGGGAGGCCAAGTTGGCGCGGGTGCTGGAGCATAGAAGCGGCACCCGTGTCTCCACCTTGGCGGAGAGCGCAACATAGGCGACGGTCCAAATCGTCCGAATCCGACGCAGTAGGACTCAACAACGACTGAGGCGGCGGCGAGCACAGGAGAGGGCGGCGGCGACCTCGGCAAACCCGAATCCGGGGAAGGAGACGGTGGCAATGCCCTCGGCAAGCCCGAATCTGTGCAGATCAGGGGGAAAAGACAGCAATGGCTGAGGCGGTGACTCCCCAGGGCCGAGCGCAGCGGGATCCGGCGACGACGGCCATGGGACAGGCTGGCACGGCTCGAGGTGGGAGCCGGCGGTGGTCGGCCTAGCAGCAGCGGCAACTGCTACTAGAAGACGACGACTACTACGAGGTGGCCGTCCCCAGGAGTGATCGCTCCTCCCGAGGGTAGCAACTGCGAAAGACAAGCGGAAAACCTAGGCTCTGATACCATGTTAGATAGAGAGGAGGAACGAATAAAGGTTAGTTTTATTGAACTCAGCCCAAAGGGCTATATATAGAGTACATGAGACACAAACTAAACCCTAAAACATTAAGAAATACCATAAATACCCTTAACACAAATGAATCACTAGGTTTTGTATTTTTCTCTTTGGCCCACATATGTTGATGTGGCTACAGCAATACTTGGCAAACCATAAGAGATGCAATGGGTGGATCACCAGTGACTGTTCATGATAAATGGGCAGTTTTTTGAGAAATTACTAATAAAATTTGAGAGTGCAGTATGGTATGTGAAATCTCAGCTCCCTACAGCGCAATCAATTGACCACAAGAACAGTGCTGATTCCAACCTTGGAATCTAATTTACAAAATCAGCATAATTCCAAGGTTAACAAACGTAGGAACAAAAAAATAATAAACATAAAAAAGTATAGTTCTATGACTCCATCCATTAAAAAAAACTTCAAGAAATGGATAACCTTGGAGAATTCCTCATCAGGGACTTGGAGTTTTCTTTGTATGCGCTCCTTTACTTCTGCTAAAGTCTCACCTTCACGAATAGCAAGATAAAAAGGATCTCCAAAGTTCTGAATCTGCTGTTGGTCACAACAAGTGTCAACTGATTGGATAAGCATATCATAAATAGCTATTTTCCAATACAACTCTCAATCTAGACAAGAATGAAGATCATGTCAGAGTGCACTACCTGATTCTGAAGAGGATCTTTCATGAAGTGATAAACATGAATTAAGCGATCATGTGGACCAAGATTTTTCTCCTCCTCTGGAATCTATTTCAATCAGCAGAAGCAGGTATGAGGATAAAAAGGGGTGCATACATTTCATGCCAACAGGTACTAGAAAAGTTACGTATGAGGATAAAACAGCAGGAACTGAAAAAGTTACTTGGAAGTTGGAACTTTACAGATTATGAAATGACAATCAGAGTAACAAACAGATAAAATCACTACAGACCTCCTCAGCTCGTAGTGTCCAGTACTGATCGTTTATATTCTCTATCTTCTCATGAAGTGGAAAGATCTATGAAAAAACATAAATTAGTAATAGCCACGCCAATAGAGTAGAGATAAATGATAATTAACTTCTGAAGCTTTTTTTTTAAAAAAACATTCATTAGTATAGTTAGAATATTTTACATCTCTAAAAGACTAAAACCTCAATAATAGTAAGGTTCTTTAAACATGTAGTACAATCCTAACCACACTACATTCAAATGCACAAGTACCTTATAAATCTTGTGGTAAAAGACCTCTAGCAAGCGTAGTTCAGCACTGGGACTGGACAGTTCAACCTGTTGATTAGTAACATGAAGATTTAGAAATAATTCTTAAAGAATAAACCATATGCAGAAGCGTAACAAACTGCTTTATAGATGCACAACCTCTGGCAATGGCAGTGAAAATAACAAGTAACTAACTCTTATTAAAAATGGATGGCAAGGTATAAGTGAGAAACTGAGAATCCAATAAGTATCACTATCTGTTGGTGGGATGATAGCAAGTATGGCCAGATTTGCCTTAACTAACCAATACTACAAAAGGTATATGAATAGGAGTTCTTTACGGTGCACTACACCAACTTTAATGTGGACCATCCATTAGCTGCGATTTAATGGTTAGAAAATAGATCACCCATAACCATTAATAACTAGTTCTTTTCATCTCAGAGTTAGCCCCCCCCCCCCCCACCCACACAAAAAGAAAAAGAACGTGAACGCAATCTGCATCAATTGGGCGTGCATATTTAAGTACCAGACTTGCGTCGGAACCTAGAACAATCATCACAAACTTATGAATCAAATAGCCTGTGTAAATTATTTGGTGCACCAGCCATCAGGATTCATGGTTGTAGTTAAACATAAAAATGATAGATTGTCATATGCTAAAATATACACCCAAGAGCATTGGAAACTAAATATGCAGTTCATCACAAGTGATATATTGGTAAGTAGCAATATGCATGCTTAGCATCTAATTGCATATATAGTTATATACAAAGTAGTTTCCCAAATTGAACAGTGAATAAAGAAAGCAACTAATATCATTTAATACATTTTTTTGGGGCCACAATCTGGTAACCTGGAGAGCTGGTTAAATCTTTCCTAGCCAAAATCAGCCTCCAATGATGGCTGGTTAGGACCAATCCATGTCCCTTACCTCTAGAGATGTTAGAGGTGCACCCTAAAAGAACTCATATGAATATACCCGAGTCCAATGTATTGGTGCATCTCAGTTCCAATAGAGTTTAAATGCGGAGCACAAAACTAAATAACTCAAAAAGGACTGAAAAGGGCGTAGAAGTAATAACCTTAGTTTTCAAATCATTAATCACGTCAGCGATGGTGCTATTCTTTGGAAGCCTGATGCTGTGAATGACAACCTGGAGAAAGGATGTTTCATGAGGATGTGCGTTTGGCAGCTAAAGATAAATAAATATGTATATATGATTTGCGATAAATCAAAACCTCATCCTTTGTAGCATGGTGGAATGCAACTTTAAGGGTTTTCAGGAATTGCAATTCTGGCAGTGGAATATCCAGCACTTCGTAATACAAAATGTTAGACGTCTGTATCAGACAGGTAGTATCTTTAGTATAAATCCTTTGGCATTTTATGCAGAAACCATGATCATATTGGCCAAAAAAAGGAAGTGAAAATGGATAACCTGGTTATAATGGATGAGCATGTCCAATAGATGCTCCACACCCCGATATCTGATGGGTTGCGGTTTAGGCTGCTGTGAATAGCAGTTATGGGATGTAAGCCGAATTTTTGCTGGATCATCCAACCTGAGCTGACGGGCAACTCTCTCAACAACATCATCATATGTATGAAGCCTTGACCTTAAGGCATGGAAAAATAAGAAACATATACATGTGAGATAGTCAGTCAGTTAACAACTGAATGAATAGTCAAGTGGTTTTGTAAACCCTCACAATTCCAAACAAAAATCATCATCCTTTGGTTTCTCCAAAGACCGAAAGTGCACAACCTGCAGTAAATAAAATAGTTATTTAGATAAATAGGAAAAGAGAACAAGTTTAACAGTAAACAAAAGCTATCAGAGACAAAGCAGTCGTGTTGTCCTAAAGAAGGTATGTCCATACCATATTACATGACAAATCAAATGTAAACAAGCAACTCACAATTAATAACTCAAGAAAAAGGAAAAGGGGGAGAAAAAAAAGCAAGCCAATTTTCCATTTTAACAACCAAGTACAAAGGCACATAGCATATATGCAATTACATGCGAAATTAACTATTCATCTTTTTAAATTCCTCCAGCTTCCATTTTAGTTAATAACAGCTAGATAGCAAGAGGTACATAGCATTAGCACATGCATATATCAATGGGAATCATTTCATCAATATTCCAGCGCCACACTATAGACCACAGCCATCATAGAGCTACATCACAATATTGATTTGACTTGATCTTAACTGCAAGAAACTGATAACACAGCCTAGCATGTGATAAAATTTAGAATCATGCAGTTAATTGTGGTGATGTGTTGTGGGGCAACGGCCATGATCGGTGTGGATCCCTCACTCCACCTAAATGTAAAATCTCACAACATCCCTGTACATATTGCAGACCTGCAACCTTCCTGTCTCTCTCCTCTTATCACTGCCCACCGGCCTTCCCTCCCCTCCTCTCTACCAGTGTACCGGTGAGCAGGGATGACGCAACGGCAGACAGCAGACAGACACATTGGTAATTTGGTATGCACCATCGCCGACCGAGACCAACCAGATCTGTTCTTGAGTTGCCAGCGAGGACAGTGCAGATCTGGTCCTCACTGTCACTGCCAGATCTGCACCAAACTCGGTGGTGCTGACACGTCCGACCATCAGATCTGGGTCAGATCAGAGGTGGGCATGGCCTCATCTTCTTCCCCCTAACAAATATCAATCAGGTTAACCTTTTTGGATGAAGTGAGGACAAATGCCCAAAGTGTTGGTGACTTTGTGGTGGTTTTGCCTTCAGGTGTTACATCAACAAAAGGTTTATAAAGCGATCTTGTCACAGCATCACCTAGTCACCGACTAGGCGTTCCGGCGGCCGATCTGGAGGCCTCACTTTGCCTTATTCGAGAGGGGGGGTGCGGGCAGATTTACGATTGCTGCCGCCGCCCTGTGCTCCTCCAGGCTCCAGCTCGACATCTCCTAGCCTGTCACAGCCAGCTGCCCTTTCACCGTCACAGAAGATGCCTGGGGAGGGAGAATGGGATCGGGAGTGGGAGAATGAGAGATCAAGATAGAAGAGTGGAGTTGAGAGAGAGAAGCGGTGCCTAGAGGACGCCTAAAAACACCCTCCCACTAGCTGCGGATGGGCTGGGCTGGCCATCCCTTTCTTTCCTTCCTTTTTATTTATTTTTCATTTCCTTTTCTTTTTTCTGGTCAAGCCACCACCGATGGTTTCACATTGTTATATGTATATAGCATAGGGTGTTATTTGCAAATGTACATGTTACATATTGGGCTCTTGGCCCATAGGAATAGAGCAACCTCACATTCCAACATGGTATCAAACGCCGATTGGGGTTAGGGTTCCGCCGCCGCCGCCCTGGCTCGCCCCAGTCCCGACCCCGCCGGCCCTAGCCCGCCTCGGCCGACGCCGCCGCCCCAACAAGCCCCGACCTGCCTCAACCGACACCCTACCGCCCCAGCCACCCTCCGCCGATGCAACTGCTGCCTCAACCTTGGCCGATTCCACTACCGCCTTAGCCATCTCCTCCAGATGGCTACCGCCGGTGCTCCTTCGCCATCCCGCTGCTCTTGGTTCGTTTTGATGGGATGAACTTCCGAGAATGGACTATTCACCTGAGGATTCACCTTAATAGCCAGTGTTTATGGGGTCATCTCACTGGCAAGCACCCCTGTCCGCCTCGTCATACACCGCTCGTTCCGCCCCCTGGTGCAGATTAGGTGGCTAAGGAGGAGGCAACTGCTGTACTAGAGGAGCTGAAGCTCTACCAGCCTGAGCTGCACACCTACGAACACTGGCAGGATGCCAAGGCTCATGCTACCACCATCTTGGTGGGTAGCATGTTTGTCGCCATCTTCATGGATGTGGCGGAGCTACCGACGACACAGCTTATGTGGAAGCGCCTCCGAGCTCAATACCAACCGACAGTGATGTTATGTATCTCTCCGTTGTGCACCAGGCACACTCTTCAGTAGCTTGATGCCACCGTCGATGACTTCTACCAGCAGATGTCTACGGTGTGAGGTCAGCTTGACTTTCTGGGGCCAGATGTCTGCGGGACCTATCCCTGCTGTGACTTCGCTCTCACCAAGAGACTCGCTGTCTCTACGACTTCCTCACACGTCTTCGGCCTGAGTTCAAGACTGCACGAGCTCAGATCTTGACTCGCCACCTACGCCCGAGCTTAGTGGGGGCTCTCACGGCTGTGCGTGCTGAGGCTCATCACCGTGGCACGCTTGGATGCGATCTTGTGCGCTTGGCACTCGCCACTTCGCTTCTTCTTCAAGACACACCGTGCTCTCTCCCCTAGCTCCCAGCGCACCAATGGTTGCTGCTTCTATTGCGGGTCTCCACTGCACCTACTGTCAGCGTGACGGGCACAGGTATCAGGACTACTACAAGCGGAGGAGGGACTAAGGTCGTTAGGGTGGACATCCCCTGAAGGGGGTTCTGATGGTTCCTCCCACTTAGGAATTAGCGCCTCTCGCCAAGGCTCCTCAGTTGATGCTGCACAACAGCTCCTCTCCCTCCTCCAGCACTTCGATGTCAGCTCGTCCTCAAACTCCTCGGGATCTACTCGTCTGGTTTTTACTTTTCAGCAGTCTTCTACGCCTCCGTCTCCACCCTCATTAGGTATCCTGTCTCTATGGATCTTAGACTCTGGTGCTTCCTTTCACATGACACCAGATTCTACCCATCTCCCCTCCCTGCATCCCACAGTTTTCTCACTGCAGATGGTACCTCTCTTCCTGTTACAGGTTAAGGCACCCTTTCCACTTCCTATTTTCATGTTCATGCCGTCTCTCATGTTCTCAGTTTACTATGCAGCTTACGTCGACTGGTCAGATCATTGATCATGACTATCGTGTTGTTCTTCAATCTAATTCTTGTTCTGTTCAAGACCACCACACAGGGACTCTGCTTAGTACTGGCCCTCGGCGCCGTGATTTGTAGCATCTTTGGGAGCTCGGTTGGCTCTATTTGCCTTCCGCTATCTCCAACCAATCAGCTCCTACCACTACCACTACCCTTGTCGCGTCCTCCACTACCTCCTCCGCTTGGTGGCACCATCGTCTCGATCATTTTTGCGGATCGTACCTGTTGTCACTATTTAGTCGTGGTGTTCTTGAGTTTGTTTCTGGCGACAACTGCAGCTCCCCTGGCCCTCTACCTCACATTCCAACACACATCACAGCCACCTCCTCGACCACTACCCCCCCTCTCTCCCCCCTAAGGGACATAGGCGACACCTTAGTGATTGGCCTTGCCGGGGCACTGTGACAACCATGGTCTAAAATACCGAAAAAGACTTATCATATTCAATTATTCATCGTTCGAGAATTGCATCACCTGCAATGATCCTCGTCCCTAAAGGTACTCGACAATGGTATTATTAAGTGGATACACAAGTCAAAAACTACATTTAGTCAACTAGATGGCTTGTTCCAAGTGAAGAGAAAATAAATGCCACAAATAACTCAAAATCTTTACTTGGAGTGACCAACATAGGAGAATAGCACCGTAATTCATAAATAGATATTACAATGTGCAATAATAGCATATGAACAGAAAATAGAAGAACGAAGGAAAGCCTTATACCTACAATACAAAGAATTGAAATCGAGTTTTAGATATGATGCACTATACCTGCCTATTATGAACATACTCCAAAAATGAAGGGGCATCTTGATAGCGCACTTGAGTATCACTGTCTGGTCTAGGTGATTTTTGGAAACAGACTATGTCCCCATCTTCAAGCTAAAAGATTGGGAAATTTTGGGAACAAAACAATAACAGTTTAATCCAAATTCTGCATTTCTCAAATCGAAGAAACATCTTGACAAACCTGACTAGAACGGAAAGTAAGTTTCTTGTCAATATGTTCGCACATGACATTTGGCTCAAACTTAATTTCCTGCATGTACCAATGAGAAACAACTTAAGTACAATCATCCTGGTAAGGTTTTCACCGTGTAACTTAACTAACCCCCTAAAAACTAAATGTGTATAAGTGAAGCAGAGATTGCTTTAAAGCTTCCTCATCTGGATTCTAGACAAATAAATATATGTCAAATCATGAATTTAACTCTTACCTCATAAAGCTCAATTTCTTCATTTGGAGTAAATCCAGCCATTTTATTTAGTTTTGTCAGGATTTCTGAAGGTTTTCCCAAGGCCTTTACAAAGAGCCTCCCCACAAAACTACATCAATGAAAGAATGTCACATATCAGCCATATATAGGGATACTTACGAAAGGATGATGCAGAGGTCAGTTTAAATAGAATATGTACCGAAGCTCTTCCTTTTCAGGGTTGTAGAGTTTGAAGAACAGAAGAATATCTTCCTTGCTCTTCTCAGGAGGAGGGACAGGCCGCAAATCCTAAATGAGTAATTAGACATAGATAAGCATCCTGCATCTGGAAGCCACAACATACACTAAATAAGAAACATACAGAAAAGGAAACAAGAACAACTCCAGCATATCATTACCAGTCCAAGTTCTACTTCCAAAAACAGCTTCAGCTCAGCATTGTGCGCCTTATTTGATACCTCCCTCAGTTGTCCCACCTGTTCAGTAGAAAACTAGTAATAGGACCCTTCGCATAAAAATAAAGTGGAACTGGTAAAAGAGAACAAAAGCAATACACAAGACAACAGGATTCTACATTGTTTTTAATAAATCTGTATAGAGTCATCTAATCAATTAAGCACACTGGATTGGACTACTGAGATGTTTTTGGGAAGCAAGAAAAAACTATATCAGCTTAGCACAACCAATTTTCTGAAAACATGTATAACAAAGCACAGTCAACAGAAAATCTATAAAACAAAGTACACCCAAGAACTCCAAACTATAAAAGATTAATTTTTAAAGTACACTTAACTTACAGATTGTGTTTCTTCCTGAGGGGTCAGTGGACGATTGGGCCGGTATGTATGGTTTTGCCTCTTAGCCCACAACCAGAAGCGCTGAAACTGTACTGGGATGCCATATTCCTTTGCAACTTCCTCCTATTAAACAGTTTTTTCAACAGCAGTTAGATCACCACTTAATTTCACAGATTATGTGTAGTGCAAATTTTAGTATTCCAAAGCTAATAAGGAAGCCTTGCTACCAAGAAGAACTTGCGTAGAGTTCTAGGGAGATGTTACCTTGAAAGTACTAAAAAGCAATTGCTTCTGTATTCGGAAGCTACGAACTTTTTCATGGTCCACCAGATCAAAATATATATCATTACCAATTTGCTCCTTCAAATCCTCATCTCGAGCTATCTAGATATATTTGTTTAAACAGAGCTCTATGAAAAACAAGCCCACAGAGGGATTCCAAGTTGTTATGAACAGTACAATAAACAGACCCTGACCTTTATGATGGTATAGAGATGAGCTTCAGCCTTTTCTTTCTTCTTGTGTTCTTTTTCTTCTTGTTCTTTCTTCAACCTTATCTGCAAATCCATGTTCTGTCATACAAACTGTATCAAGATGAAGACTATGGCATGGAGGGAGAAAATATAAAACTCTACATACCCTTAAATGATCAGCAATGTCCTTCTCGTCAACATTACACATTATTTTCTCCTTGCCACTCTCGCGGATATAGACAAGCATGTAGGCATTTGAATACTTTGTGAATTTAAATGGTGTGTTGTTGAATCCAGGGTTAATTTGAGGTAACTGCTTAATCCAAAAGAGAGAGATATGTAGTTGATGGTTATGAGTAGAACAAACATTTATCGTTCAATGTCAATATGTAATAGAACATACCTCTTCCTCACCCCCATATTGCTCTTCAAGGGCCTTCTTAGTATCTTCTTTTGTTACACGCTCATCATCAAATTTATACCTGGTAGGTACACAGCAAAATATTTTCAAAATGTGTCATGAATTGGAAACTGTTTGCAAGGATGTAAAAAATCAGACAGCATACTTTACTCCATGAAAGGGCATGAGCATTTTAGTATCAGTGATAAATACAAGGATATTACACCTACCACCAGGAACTTCAAAGATAGGTTTTGCCAAAATTCGCACTTAACCCCACGAATAAGAAAAGGTTGTTGTATAAAATGCCAGGGAAAAAAGAAAATTTTATTCATGAACATTTGCTGACGCCTTCTTCCTCAAAAGATATGTATGGTGATCAACTGGTTCATATGCAAGTGGCCACTATTGTTGCAGGGTGATTACTCCCTAAACTGCCATCCACTTCCAGTACCTGAAAACTGCACTGACCATTGACCAATGACTAGTTGAGGATATCACACACTCTACTAGGATTTTACAAGATGCCTGATGCAGTCAGAGTGCATGCGGCATGTAATTTGCTAGTGTGTAATTTCATACACCATACCTATTGTGACAAATGATGATTGTATTCTAAACAATGTTATTGAAGGTAACCGGCTGGTTATCTTGCTAATAGAAAACCCTAGAACAAACTATTTTATGAAAACTGACATGTGGAACTTGAAATGAGGGCCTTTCACTACAGTTAACAAAGGCTTATACAAATTTACAAACTCTAGCTGAGATTATCATTTATCAATTATCATTATTCTCATCTGTAAACACAACACCTCAGATAATTCTTTGGATACCGGCTGGGGAATGGTACCGTCCAGTAACAACCACAGGTCTGAGTAAGCTAATTTCAGTTCTCCAATTTAAATGCCAGGCAGTAGTCTCAGCCAACATGACTATTCAACCATCATCAAGTGGCCATGCATAAGAACAGCAGAATTACAGCAGAATGAAATTATCTAGCAACTAGTTGAGTAAATGTGGTACTAGTGACCAAAGAAGTCATTAAAAAAACTAACCATTGATCTGATAGAGTTGGCCGTATGAACGCATAGTAGTGACCACCATGTACTCCTCCACTATGAACAAGAACACTGAATAAAAGCAGATAAACAGAGTTAGCACAAGAGAAAAATCCATGTAGCAAGGAACTCTGACACCTGTTTGAGCACTAGTATAGAGTTACACAAAAAAAATTGATTTGCAACAAACTGGCATTACACAAATAAATTAAGGGGTTGCTGGATCCCATGTTTTATCAAAACCAGATTTTGTTAAGATACCTAAAACCCTGTTTGATTAGGGTGGGATAAAACCAGGATAAGAAAATTCGTTCCTACCAGTACTCAAATTATGAGCTTTATGAAAAAACACTCCCAGCAGGTTTTCATAGAACTAAAAAAAGAAATGGAAGAATAACTGAAACCTAGTTTTAGCCAAACAATGTTTTCACTACATGCTATCTTAGCCCAATAACAACTTAAAAACGGTATTGCTAGAACTTGCACAAAATGTGTAACCATCAACAAATCTGAAATTCAGATGACCAGTAAGAGGAAATAGCAAATGCTGTGCCTGGAAAATTCTTGGGAGTTGACTCAGCGAATTCTTAGGAGTTGACTCAGTTATTATGAAAATCCGTGCATACTTACATTATATATAATCAACCAATTGTCCTCTTTGGGTTTTTGTCCACATAGCAACTAGTTGCCTATGTTCATGCATAGCATCTAGATGAAAAAAATATATATTATTGCTATGATGTCTCTTGTACTTTGAATTCCCAAACTACCATAACAAACCATTGGGAACATGTGATAGACAAATTAATTATCTTAAAACCATTCAAAGAAGTTACCATGAATGATATACATAACAAAAAAATAATTACCTGTGAAGAGTATAAAGGTTTCTTATACTTCTATCTGCATCTGGAGCAAGATATTTGCCATCATCTCTATCCAGATCAAGTTGCAAAGGGAATTCGTAGCGGTCATTAATCTGAGTGAGCAGCCATTATAGCACAAATGCAAAGCTCAGAACTGGAAAGTCCATATTTAAAATATTTGGACAGAAGATAATAGCTAGTCAGCTACATGCCTTCTTCATTTTCACGAAGTGATTCAAGAACTACCTAATGTCTCAACAATTTATTCAAGAACTACCTAATGTCTAAAATCTCTCAATTTTTTTCGTGATTGAAGACTTAATGTTAGATATACTTGATCTTGAATTAACATTGTACTAGCCATCTTTTCAAATCATTTCTGAAAACGAAAATGAAAGGACATGATTAGCCCCGTGTTGACGGCCTAACCAAGGCAAAGCACAAACAGGAGCTACAGGAAGAGCCCTATTATTATTATGAATAAAGTTATTAGTTATTTTGAACAAATACTACAATTCTGAAGTAACTGGTTAAAAAAAACGAAGTTCCTAAACCAAAGTTCCCTGCACCATTGGCAAGAAAGTTTTTTTTACTACCCAACCCATTTTCTCAGATGTCAGTGACCAGGTACTAAATATAGGGTAGTTCAACGGCCATGTCCCCTTAGTTGATATATAATGCTGAGATAGATATCTACATATTATGCATAATACAAGCCTAGAAATGAAATTGGGAACATGAACCATGGTACGCAAGCAATTTTGCTAAGAAATAATCCATTCAACAAGAATAGAAAAATAGGAAACAAAGCTACCAATATTTTTGTTGGACGAAATATGGGAATATGTCCAGATTTATTACAGGAGATGGGCAACATTAGAAATTTGGATTCAAAATAATGAGTCAACAACGGTTTGCCTAGTCGTAATAATGTATTTCTAGGAAGATCACGAATCAGAAAAGGGGAACTGGGGAACAGCTTGTCAAATGTCCTTCATACAGAGTATCCGGATGCAGGGCTGTAAAATAACTCAGTGTTATGGTCTATTGATCCCGGCGAGGTACGGCTGCAGGCATGTGAACAGCGCATGGTACTGTAGCACACAAACAGTGCATGGACTGTAGCATGATGCACGGTATTGTACAATGCTACGTGTTTGGATAGTTTGGTAGCATTTGCAGTGTCATGTGGGGCCAGGTTTACAACCATCACCACAAGTCCAAAGATCAGCCGGCCCTAGAGGCGGCCGGTTAGGCTTAAATAAGTAGGTTTTGCTAAATTGGAAGGTTTAGATATTTATTTTATTAGGTAAGATCCTTAAGATCAGATTGGATCCTTCCGATCCCTGTTTTCCAATTCGGTTTGGTTTGTAATCTCTATTTAAAGGAGAAGATAGCATATGAATAAGACTAAGCAAGGATTAGACTTAGGTATGATCTCTTGCCGCCCTTCCGAAACCCTCCTCTTCGCGGTGCCTAGGGCTCCTACCCTGGCTACCAACTCTCCATCCCATGGCTCACCGGCGAAACCCCCACCCGCCGAAAGCAATCTTGCCATACCATTTACGTTCACAAAGATCATCTCCTGACAGGCAGCATAGCGCAGATTAAGAATATAATAATTTGTTGCCTTATTATTTTGGTTTATTTTCTTCTAGATTTATTCCATATATTAGAGATCAGTTTTCTATAATTAGGAATTTGTTTCCTTAATATAGGAATAGATTTTTTTTTAGAGGTCAAATCTAGCCATCCCTATACGGGGGCAGCATTGTACCTATTATCATCAAGCAATGAACAATCAAACAAGTATGTAGTCTCCCTTTTCTTCTAAAGTCAACCCTCATAGCCTTCCTACCACGTCAGTGAAGAGCCCTACCGGTGGCTAGATGAGGGCGAGCGTCTTACTCTCGGTCCTCGAACCCATACCCAACCACCAACCACAACATTTGGTATCAGAGCCAATCGGTGCCTCTTCCACCATGTCGAGCAGCGAGGGTTACGATTCCATGACAATCAAATACATGCTGAGTCGCATGATTGAGATGCTTGGTGTTCCGAAGAAGAGAAGGTACACCAAGATGGCGGAGCAGGAGGTGACGCCTATCGTCGCCAACATGGCTCCATAGCCACTTCCATCACCTCTAGAACCAACGTCGCCACCGATGCCATCGCCACCGTCGCGGCGTCGCCACCAACGCTTCAGCAGGCAACACTGCCCTTGGTTGTACTATTGGTGCATTCACCAAGGAAGAAGTTTGTCGCCATCTAACGACCATCTTCATGCGGCCTTCCAACGCCATGCCTCCGCAAGTGTGGAGCACAATAGTTGCCATGTGGGGGTCAGCGACGTCATCGCATCTCTCCCACAATCGTTGCATCTCAAGGCACGAAGGATGTTGCTACTGCCCCATGCAGGTTGCCCTTGCCACCAGCGACTACTACAACGTCAACCTACGTTTGAGGGTTGCTATCCTCGTTGTTGTTCACTGGGGCTTCACGGATCTTTCTCCATGCAACACGACATCATCATTGTGCCCTTTCATCGACATGAGGTTACGAAAGACTTCAACCATGTCCGCCACCTGATAGCTCAAGGACAAGCTATCTCGCCATGAGGGGTGTAACGTTATGGCCAACGATACCGGCAAGGTATGACAGCAAACGCGTGAACAGCACGTGGCACTATAGCACGTTGTGCAGTACTGTAGCGGTGCTGCGTATTTGGATAGTTTGATAGCATTAGCAGAATATCATGGATTAGAAATATAATAATTAATTTCCTTCCTGTTTGGATTTAATTCCTTTTAAATGTATTCCATGTATTAGAGATAAGTTTTCTATAATTAGGGATTAGTTTCCTTAATATAGGGATAGGTTTTTTAGGGATAAAGTCTAGCCATCCCTATAAAAGGGACAACAATGTACCTATTATCATCAAGTAATGAACAATCAAACAAGTCTCTAGTCTCTCTCTTCTTCTAAAGTCAAGCCTCATAATCTCTTTACCATGTCAGGGAAGAGCCCTACTGGTGGCTAGATGAGGACGAGCGCCCTACCCTCGATCCTCGGACCCGTACTTAACCACCAACCACAACATTTGATATTAAAGCCAACTGTTGCTCCGTCATCAATGGCAAGCAACAGGGGTTTTGATCTCATGAAGGCCCAAGCTTCTCGATTCTACTACCTAGGGTTTCCAACTTTCAATGGCAAGGAAGACCAACAGCCTTGGTTGCATCGCTTTGAGCAATTCTTCAAGGAGCAGCGGACAATGAAAGAAGAGTAGTTGGCATTGCACCACCAGACAGGGAATGCCACCCTGTGGTACCGGCAGCTGGAGTGTGCGCTCGGAGTGCAAACTTGGCTAAGTTTTATTAAACACGTCAACCTCCGTTTCGCCACCACCATCGCGCCATCTCCCCCCATGCCTCAAGCCTCCACCGAGCCAACCACCATGGCTTCCGATGCCAAGTTATCCTTTGCCGAGATCTGCGCCAACCTGATGGCCTTGATAAAAGAGTTCATGGCCAAGATGGAGAAGACGCAGAATGTTGATGCGGTTCCTAAGTCGCCATCGCCGACGGTTGCGACCATCTCCAAGATGGAGCTGCAAAAAAGTGACGCCTACCATTGCAATGGTGGCGCACTGGCGCTACCATCACCATCTCCATCGTCATCGGCGTTGGTCCTGCTACCGCCTTCGCCAACAACTCCTTTCCAAGCTTCACCTTTGGTGCCTACACCGAGGAAGGTTGCCGCTGTCCAGCGCGATCTTCTCCACGTGGTCAGCTGACGCCATGCCTTCAAAGATGCGGAGCGCAACGGCTATCATGTGGGGGGTCAACGATATCATCACCTCTGCCACAACCGCTACATCCCGAGATGAGAAGGATGATGCTGCCCTACGCCGATTGCCCTTGCCACCAGTGACTCCTGCGACATCAACCAATGCTAGAGGATTGTTATCCTCGTTGTTGTGCATCGGGGTTCCCCTGATCATCCTCCACGCCGCGCGACGTCATCATTGTACCCTTTCGTCAACATGAGGTTACAAAAGACTTCAACCATGGTCGCTACCTGGTAGCTCAAGGACAAGTTGTCCGTCGCAAAGGGTGTAATGCTATGGTCTATGATCCCAACGAGGTACGACAGCAAGCGTGTGAACAGCGCGGGGCACTGTAGCACACACGAACAGTATGGGAGTACTGTAGCGTGATGTGTGGTACTGTACCGATGCTACGTGTTTGGATAGTTTGGTAGCATCGCAGCATCTCGTGGATTAGGAATATAATAGTTAGTTTTCTTATTATTTGGATTTATTTCCTTTTAGATTTATTCTATATATTAGAGACAAGTTTCCTATAATTATGGATTAGTTTCCTTAATATAGAGATAAGTTTTTTAGAGGTCCAGTCTAGCCATCTCTATAAAAGGAACAGTATTGTACCTCTTGTCTTCAAGCAATGAACAATCAAACAAGTCTCTATTCTCCCTCTTCTAAGTCAAGCATCAGAACCTCTCTACGACTCTACCACGTCAGGGAAGAGCCATGCTGGTGGTTAAATGAGGGCGAGCGTCCTACCCTTGGTCCTCAAACCCGTACCTAACCACCGACCACAACACTAAGGCTCAATAAGCTATTTGAGCTCGAATCATTACTGAGCATGAGCTTAACCTTGGTCGAGCTCAGCTCAATTAGGCTCAAATACGTACATATATAGTATAGCATACTAACATACACCATTGACCATTCCCAAGTCTATTCAAGCCTAAAATATACTCGAATAGATTTGAGTTACTGAGCCAAGCTCAACCTCAACCTCAAGTTCAAACCCTAATATAGTTTCAGGCTCAAGCCGAGCCTATCTGGCCTCACTCGAGCTCGGCTTATTTATAGCCCTATCTGGAAGTAGCTCCAAAGCATTTACCACAGCAAATAGCCTATATGGTGAACATATTTCCAGAAATATGTCAAAGCTAAGATATGAACATGTTTATGGCAATCATTAGTCATTTTCATGGTTCCCAGTGTGGTAGTATTCCATATATTCTTTTTCCAAATTACGATCTATGTTCTTAAATTTAACATCAAGACTACCCTCAAATAAAGGTGTCATTTCACACAGTAGGTATTACATGTACATGATAACATGAATAATATAAGTAAATGAATAAAGAATAGAAAGTGCAAGGTCATGAGTGTCCAACCTTAACCATGGTATCTCTCATATAATCATATTCAAAACGCTTCAACTGAAGTTGCAAAACAGGGGGGAAATTGAGGAAGAGAACACCCTTTTTTGCATCCTGAGATATCACGATTCAAATTGGGTCACCAAGACAGTAGCAAAACCAATAGGGGAAAAAAGACAAACTTCATTTATCAAGCTGTTGGAAGGTACATGGTATTCAGATTCCCTATATCTGAACGAACGTATAAAAAGTTCACAAGTCCTATCAAGATCTTCATGAAAACACCAGCTCTAGTTTCAGTTAACATCTTAACAGAGAGCAGGATATGGGTACCTGTAAACCATGGTCCTCTGCATGATACTTGTTATCACCCTCTAGACGCTCAACTTCCACATATTTATCGAACGATGCATACACGTCATGACAACCTTTAACATCCAGTTGAAGGTCTGCAAGGCCATTATACAACATTAACCCGGCAATACAGAATGCAACACAACTAATGTGAACCCAGTACCAAGACAACATGTACCATAAAAGGACTCCTTCCTGCTGGATTTATAGTCGACGTTTATACACTCGATGTAATTAATGTTGTGACCTTCAAATAATTGTTCGATCGTTCCTTCGACGACAGTTCCCTAGAGAGAAAGCAAAGTTAATAGCAGCTAACATGCAACATATAGGCAGCTCTGTACTAGATTTGTCACCTTCATCTTATCTTCTAGTTTCTCACAGAGAACTCTGTTGAGCTCTTGTACATCATGCTGCATGAAGGAATCATATGTGTCCCATCCAAAAGATTTGGTCAACTCTTTTGTAGCTACACTATTGTCACTATACTGGAGCTTATAGAAAAGGCTCTGCAGTGCCAAGGGAATACTTCCAGATGGCATATCGTTTTCGGTGGTTGGCATATGATACACAGCCTGGGAGAAGAATGAAGTTAGTCAATTAGTTCAGAAAAAAAATAGTGCCTAGAAAATTATGATCCATGATCACACACCTTCCTGAAGTATGGTATGTGGTACAGTGTTTGTAGAAGAGAGTTCATATAACATGTAGCTCCTTGGTTTTTCAGACCAACATAACCTGTTTCCTTTTTTGAGTCATATGTCCAATAGTCAACCATTCTGCGGACAGCAACCTCAGCCTCCACAACAACAGTATCATTCACAAGGTAACCTCTATTTGGGTCATAGAGGTCACTCAAAGGCATAAAAGATGTGAAACCCCAATCACTCTCGCGTGCACTAAATTGGTGTTGAGTATCTGCCAGACAGAGAAGCAACAATGCATCAGTGATAGATTTTTCCCATAGAAATTATTGAGATTCATTGGCAAACATAAAGGAGATCAAGCAGCCCTACTCAGAATCAGTAGATCAAGTAGCACTATGCATCCTTTTTAATTAGCTACGAATATGAACAAAAAACAATGTGGTATGGCATTTGCAAGCATGGGGTTCACAACCCAAACGTCATCTTAGGGAATGAAGCAAAAGTCTGTGGCCACAGTACCACATTAAATGAAGGCTTAAAACAGCAAACCTAAACAAAACTAAGTACAAATATATAAAAAAAGACTACAACTGTGAGCCTGTGAGGAATTTATCATTCAACACGGAACAGCATGCTACGTAAAAACAATGGCTTTTTTTACACAAGGGGGACCTTGTTTCCTAGGAGAACATGTAGCTTTTTTGTATGGACATGTTATATATATTGCCTACCAGAGCTGGGCGTAGCAGAACCTAAACAAAAGGGAAGGAAAAGAGGTCCAGTAGAACCTCCAGCTGACTAGCAGGTACATTTAAATAATGATAGACATTTATGATTTATTGTGATATGTTAACAGAAAAAGATTTTGATTCGATCGAATCAGTAATAAAGCACTGAACATCAGGATAACTGATGGCTTGATGCAAGCATGTCAACAAGAGCAGCTCCACTGCTCAACAACGTGAGAGCATAGAAGTTGGCATGGAAACAAAACTATTTTCATGTATTTGGCTAACCAGCATATACATCTACCTGGTGCAAGGAAAATCCCTAAAAGGGGCATCTTTTTGCATACACCATCGTAATAACAGTTTGACAGTAGTGCAGAATGCCAGAGTGTTAGCACCCTTTTTGCTCTTGAGCTTATCATATGTCGCTTTTGCATTTAAGTGCATATTCACATAATGCAGAGTCGTGGACAGCATAAAAAAGACTACACCTTTGCGTATCGTATACTTCTGATGGATCTGGTTTACAACAGCCAAGCTAAAGTGAGCGTAACGGCTCCAACCATAAGGGAGGTTAGCTGAGTCAGCAACATCCAAGTACATCGAGAAGTAGTCCACGTTGTTCCCCTTGGGGAAAATCAGCGCGCGCCTGCATGAAAGCCATAGACATTTACTACACGAAACATTCCAAACAGAGTTTGTAGAATGAGTGAAGAGACCAGGAGCACACCATTTGTACCCGCCAACCACAAACACATCCGAGTAGTGCTTCTTCCCGTTGAGCCGGGTGAAGTTCTGGATCGTCCACGTGAAACGCGATGTCTGCGGGTCCTCCGCCGGCTGGCTCTCCGCGGTGCTCGCTGCCTCCGTCTGCGCCACCACTGCCAACACAGACACCAAAATGCCTCGTATTACGAACCACCCACACAAGCACACCCAACACCGCACATACCCTAATCACACTACGAATCAGAGCGAAGCAAAGCAGCGAGCGAGAGCTAGAGGGGCACAGTACCTTCCATGGGCTGGGCGGCGTCGGCGGCAGCGAGCTCCTGGTGGGGCACGAGCATCTCGTCGTCCTCCTGCTGCAGGTTCCGACGAGCAACGGGAAGGAGGGTCAGATCCGGCGCGGGAACATAAACCCTAGGGGCGGACGAGCGCCACCCGATTGGAGGCTCCCGGGGCGGTGGGCGACGGAGGAGTGCAGCCGCGGGGAGGGGAGATCAGGCAGTGGCGAGGAGGGGGAGGAGCGCGCGCGTGGGTACGTACCTCGAGAGGGGGAGTCACCATAGTCATGGAGGCGCCGGCGCCGGCGTCGGTGGTCGCGTCGGTGGAGAGGCGGACGCGGGTGGGGTTAGAGACGGCGGCGAGGCGGAGGCGGAGGCGGAGGCGGAGGGGAGTGGGGAGGGGTACGGGTGTGAGTACGGGGGTCTTGAGTTTTCGAAGGAGGGGTGGTTTGGGAATTTCGGGTCCTGCAAGCAGCTGGAGCAAAGCAAGTGACCGGGGAACGGAGGGAGGAGCTGAGGACACTAGTTTTCTTTTTTTTTCTTTTTTCCTTTTGAGTTGTGTCTTCCCTTTCAGCCCATTTATCTTCGTCTTCAAAAAAAAATCTCACGATCTTTGTTCTTTTTAAAGCTGGCCACCTGGGTCGGGCTTAAACGGGCCGTACCACGGCCCGGTACTGTTGGCCTGGCCCACGACAGCCCGGGCACGACCCGTAAATGGGCGGCCTGGGCAAGACGACGAACCGACCGCGTCTTGTGCGGGCCGAGGTGCGCGCACAAGACGCCCGTTTATCCATCGGGCCGTGCCGGCATGGCACGGCCCGCGTAACGGCTCTAAACAGGCCGTGCCGGCCCGGCACAACACGCCCGACCCGCAACGAGTGAAAAAAGAGCCGTTTTTATGACCGTTGGGGGTAAAAAAATTCGAAAAAAATAACAAAAAATTTGAAAAAATTCTGAAATTTTTCTATAAATAGAGGGGTATCCGGCCTCCATTCTCCACACCTCAAATATCACTCTTCTCTCTCGGTTTAGCTGTGAAAATTCCGAAAGTGTTTGCACAAATTTGGTGAAAATTTCGAAAAAAATTCCGAAAATTCAAAAATCTTCGGATTTTTTTGTGAGAGCTGCAAAGGAGGTAATAATGATGTCTTATTTTAATTTTTGGGTATTATTTGTTATTTTAATTTTTTGCTATTATTTATTGGTTTAATAGTAAGTTAATCGTTCTTTACTATTTCAATTTGTAGTTTATTTAATGCAGAACTACGATTTTGAACTCTCCGAATTTGGACTCTCGGCGGAGGATATGCAAACGTTTCAACAAGCATATCCATCCGAAGATGCCGAAGAAACGATGGCCCCGGGAGCGCAGGGTCCAATCGATCCATCTTCTGCTGGCTCAACAAGTGCATCCACGACTCAAAACACGGGTGCAAAAAGATCAAGAGCTAGTACATCAACAGTTTGGAATGATTTCGACAAGAAGTTCAAGACCGAGAATGATGGGACTTCGGTGAGGTATGCTGTTTGTAAAATTTGTGGTAATGAATTAACTGCAAAATCTTCAGGTGGGACGGGTCATCTACAACGACATGCTGCAAGCTGCAAGAAAAAGTAAGGAATACAAATGCGCCAGACACAACTGCAATATAACCCTGACGGCTCGGTACGTACATGGGAGTACAACCCAGAGGTAGCTCGGGAATCGCTTTGTAGATTAAATGCTTCTCAAGATTTACCTTTAAATTTTGGTGAGTCTGATGCTTTTCAAAAATATATTAGGACTGCTCATAACCCTCGATTTAATTCTGTATCTAGGCAAACAACAACTAGAGATTTAATTAAATATTATAACAATTGGCGTGATAAAATGAAAGAAATGTTTCATACCTGTACATTCTCTATTGCTTTGACTTCTGACATATGGAATGGTAGGGCTAGAGAGGATTATATTAGTGTTGTTGCTCATTATATTAAAGATGATTGGGTAATGGAAAAAAGAATTATAGGATTTAAATTAATTAATGTTTCACATAGTGCTGAAAATATTGCAGAAAGTATTATTAGAGTTGTAGAAGATTTTGGCCTCACAGATAAAATTTTTTCTATAACTTTAGATAATGCAGCTGCAAACACTAAAGCTATGGAAATTCTTACTCCTGTATTTAATACTTATGCACACTCTTTCTTATTGCATCAACGTTGTGATTGTCATATTATTAATCTTATTGTTAAATCCGGTTTAAAAAGATTAAATGGTTATATTGATTCTTTTAGAGATGCTATTTCATTTATTAATTGTTCTAACCAACGAATAGCCGCATATAAGAGTTTTGCGTAGCAATGAATGTTCGTCCTAGAAAATTTGCTGTAGACATGCCTGTTAGATGGAACTCTACTTACCTTATGCTTAAACATATATTGCCATATAGGAGCACCTTATCTGTTTTCCTTCACACCCAAAGCCATCAATCTCGTAGCTCGTCCAGTAGAACCCAAGTTAGAGACCCTGAACTTACTGAAGATGATTGGGTTGTTGCTGAACAAATATTTTCCTTTTTAGAAATTTTTCATAAAGCTACACTTTGTCTTTCTAGAGTATATTACCCTACATCTCCTATAATTATTTATAATATTGTTGAAATTGCCACTCACTTAAAGTCTTTTGAAAATGATCCTATACTACGGGATGCTGTAGGTGCCATGAAAACTAAGTTTTTAAAATATTGCAGAGAAATTCCTATTTTATATGCATTCGCTTTTATTTTGGATCCTAGGGTCAAACTGCAAGGATTTATGAATGTTTTGCAAATTTTAAGTGAGGCTACCAATTTAGACTATTCTTCATACTTTACATCAGTTAAGAATAAATTATATGAGGTATATGATAAATATGAAAATAAGTTTGGGTTTGTGCGTTTGGCAAGACCCCCGGTAGTCCCTAGCACCTCTAGGGGGGCTATGCGATGGGGCAAGATTTTTGGTTCTTAGTCTAGTTCTCGTGCAGGTACACATCAGTTAGGAGGAGGAAGGCGACAAAGCACTGGAGACCTATCAAGCTATCTCAACAGTGATAGCGTCAGTTTCGAGCAGGAGTTGAACATCCTCTCATGGTGGCAACCCAGAAGGTATCATATCCAGTGCTATCCATATTAGCGCCGGATGTGTTGACTGTTGCTATCTCTACAGTCTCGTCGGAGTCAGCATTCAGTCTTTCCGGAAGAATAATCGAGGAGCGACGAACAAGTCTCTCCAACGAGATGGTCGAAGTACTTATGACCGTCAAAGACTGGGAACAAGCTGAATCAAGACTTCAACATACTGCAGAAAATAAAGATTTAGAAGAATCTATTGAGAATTTGTATTTAGATAGCAATGAATAGGATTTTCAATATTTTTCTTCACATATAGTCACTAATGAGCTTTATAGGTTGTACTCTTTTTTCTTTACCAAGGTTTTCTCAAATTGAGTTTTTACTTGGTAAAGTTTTTAATGAGGCAACCATCCCATGTAATTTAATAAGTTAATAAAGCTCATTATGTCATTGCAAATATTTATTTTTATGATTAGCAATGTCTATGATTTTCTATATTTTTTTGAATTTTCTACAATTTTTTTACAATTGTTTTGAATTTTCTACATTTTTATAATTTTTCTTATTTTTCTACAATTTTTCTTATTTTTTCTGTTTTTTCGGGCTAAACGGGCTAGCCGGCGCGCAGACGCCCGCTTAGCCTTAACTGCGTCGCGCCAAGCACGCCGGCCGCCGCTCGGTTTGCACCGCGCCCGCGGCCGCACGCACGACGCCGCTTATTACACGCCTTAACAGTCGCAGCGTGCCTAACGGGTCGTCTTGCGTCGCGCGCAAGACGCCCGCTTATTACACGCCTTAACGTGCCGTGCCTAACGCGGCGCGTGCGCGTTGCGCCAAGACGCCCAAAGGCCGACTTTAGTTCTTTTATTTGAATTTGCATGGGTTTTTTTATGTATCGATAGGATTTTCTTCCTAGTTGTTTCCCTCTTCTCTAAGGGGCATTTAAAATAACGATGACTTCTAACTTCTAGCTAAAATTTCACTGTAGCTGGTTTCTTTTTTACTGTAACTGAGTTGGCTTATTGGGTATAATTAAATTTAAAAAAAATAGAAAAATAGAAAAAATATTTTAGACCATCACGGACAATGTAAAGGAATACGGGGAAAAAATACAAAAAGTCCAAAATATCTTAAAAATCAGAAAAAGACGAAATTACTGAATAGTAAAAAAACTAAAGCTGAAAAAAAAGCTCAAATGAGCACTTAAGTGACTATGAAGATGCTTGGTTAGATAATGTGTCATTCTTTTTAAGTGATTCACTTTCACTTGATTAGAGCAAATTGGGATTGTTTTATTTTTCCAAACAAAGGATGCAAGTTGGTTAGTGTTGATATTCATCTTCTACACGAGTGACAAATGGTGTGCAGATGGATCACATACTTCCTTAACAGGGTTGGCAAACAAGCGTGCTTTGAGTTTTCTGATTCGTAGACATGTGTTCTTTTTGTTATCTTGCTCATAATTAATTTGTAAACTAAGGATAAATATAGGTGTACAATTTGAACGAATGTGTTAATGTTTGATATAGACAAATAAATACATAGATATTCTATGCAATTCTATATATATCTATACCATTATTTTATAGTTCTATGTAATTTAATTTGTGGCATCACATTGACTTGAAGTAATACTATGGTAACCAGATAATAAAACATCACTTAGAATGGAGTTTTCCTTGCTATCATGGACAACAATGGCACATTGTGAAGAATAAGTACATGTTCTAATATGCATCTATTTTGACACGAGGTGGTTTCTATGCTTTGTGATGGAAGCAAGGATGTAAGAGGCTCACTATTAAGGTTTGAGCAACTAACATAATATGTAATCTTTTTTAAGTTAGAGCATGACATTGGTGGAATTACTGTTAGATGGATCATTATTAGATATATTGATTTCAATTGTTAGGCTCTTTGACATATAGACACGTGCATATGTGCATTAGCATTATTAACTGAATATGACGATGAATTAAATTCTTCAGGCATATTCATCTAATTACATAGCGTTTTTAGGTACAGAATGTGCATGTCTAGTAAGATGAATAACATTTATTGCTTTTATTGGTTTGCTTTTAGTTTGAAGTAGTTTTCCTCTATCTCGATTTCATGTCACAGCCCTACCACACTTGCTTTGTCCTATTTTTGTTTTTCTCTCTCAACTCATCCTCTCAGCCGATTCCTTCACCCCAAAACCAAAGTGCCGTCACCTCAAACTAGTAGTAGTAGTAGTAGACACCCCTCCTAAAAGAGTTTATTTTTTCATTAGAATCCCATGCACCGCTACTTACTAAATTTGTGGCATCACAACCCCATATGTTTCCACCCACATAACTTAGAGGGTGATCGTTTTAGCGATGGCTTTTGGCTTTTGGCTTTTTTCACTGTAGCTGGCTTTTTTTTACTGTAACTGAGTTTGTGGATAGTGTAGTGAATAGTGAAAAAAAAGTTGAAACTAGAAGCTGAAGCTTTTAAAAGCCGAAATGAGCACCCCCTTAAATGCGGAAGCAGTCTAGCTAGGATATGAAGTAATTTCTTTAGCTCATAGAGATGTTGTTGTGTTCTTCAAATAATTATGAATAAATACACACCACTAATATTCCTTAATTTGTGCAAAATGAAAAGGTTAGATCGTTGACACGTCATATAAAAAAATGCCCAACTAAAATATGAAATCGAAATCAACTGCAATTTTGGTGTTATGAATGGAACATATATTTGATATCGAGTTTCGAATAACCATGATCAAAACTTGAATATGAGTGTTATGAAAAAAGTTGTTCTTACTTTCTTTCAAGATTCATGGTTCTATTGAATTAGAGATAGCGGAACACTATAGACATAATTTCATCCTATATGGTTTATAGTGGCATGACTAAGATGCAATATACAACAACGAATGAATAAATGTTATATCCATTAAATTCTATTTTATAAGTGCTCTTATTTTATAGTATTTTTAAAATCTAAACTAGCTTTAGACCTACACTATAGACTTCAGTGGCAGCCGTTCTCGCTCTCAGTCACCAGACTACAGCTCCTCTTGCCCCGGAGCTAGTTTCATGGAGGAGTAGATATTTAGCATAGTGCTTGCTAGGTGTTGTATAAAGATAGCAAGCACTAACTCCCTATAATAGTAGGAAGCTATGTCAGTCCACTAGTACGGTAGTTGTGAGTAATTAAGAACTCTAAGTGTGGTATGTATCTGTGAAGCTCAGTTTAGCCTGAGGGCCACATGTGCTGAGCTATGTGACCTTTTAATTATGAAAGATGTGTGGCCAAGCTTAGGCCTTGTGTTTAAAATTGTTTTGTCATTTATTTTACTCGATTAGTTTTTGCATAACTGTTATGGGCTAACAACCCACTTGCCTAGCATAAGTGTCTAAAGTCCAAAGCTATACCTACATATGGCCACACAGAGAGTCACTCGAGCCCAGGCTAGCGCCAACCACAACATCCAGGCTGATGTGGATGCCAATCAAAGAACACCGCCTGCAGGCTGGGGAAGAGGCCAAGGACAAGGTGTCGACCTTCCACCCCCGCCAGTCAACCCCACCATGGCGCAAGTCATGGCACAACAAGATATGGCAAGGACATATACAGCTGAACTTGTAAGTTACGGATGTCTTTTCTTTATCCTGGGATTGTCTTGAAAGTATTGCACAAACAACTAAACTAGAAAAACATCGATGATCCATCCTTAGCCTTTCCTATATTTTAAAATTTTGGACAATAACTATTTCACTTCTATCTATAGGTTCTTGCATTGGAGTATATGCACTCTACGAATGTGATTCACTAATCACTCGTGATGGCCATATAAAGGTTAAATTTGCTACCTTTTTTATTTTGTTCTTTTACTATCTGTTACCTTCTGTGTTTTCGGATGGACCTTGATCCAGTTCTGGACTTCTGGTTGCAGTGTCAATCCCAATCCAGCATCAGGTGTATGGATGGAGTTGAGCTGTGGCATGTGAGAATGTTGGAAAGATCCTCCTAGCCATTTTGGGTATTCTGCCTATCATCATCGTCCTCATCCATTATTGTTGCTTCTACGCCAATCAGTGCCCTTTCTTGTTTCTTCTCTGTCACTTCATGTTCTATAATTCTATTTCTTTCAGTTTTACGAATCAAGCTGGAGCTATGGATTAATTTATTTTAAATTATATGTTATACTGCTATTTAAATTTTGTTGCAATGCACAAATACTCATCTAGTTAGAAGAACATGTAACTAGAAGAAAAATCAAACCAGTGTAGGATCAATGATACTAACTAGAGGGGGGTGAATATGAGGTTTTTAAAATTTCTTGGCTACTTAACTTAATTCTTTACAATTTTAGTAGCAAGAATGTAAAGCAATTAACCCTACACAATTCTAGTCAAGAGAATAACAATACTAGCTCTAAATCAAGCAAATGATCACAATAAAGTAAATGAACAAGAGCTAGCAAGAAGCAAGAGAGAGATGTACACAATCAATGTTTTTATCGTGGTGTTCGAAAACTTGCCGGTTTCCCCTAGTCCAAGTTGAGGTTAGCCTGAACGAATCAGACCGGCTCCACGAATTAAGCTGAAACACCTTGATCAGGTGCCGGGGTCTGACTCAGGTGCCAGGGCCTTTCCTTTGTCATGTGCTGCCTTTTGAGCTGCCTCGGGGGAAGGGAGAGCTGGGGTGCCAGAAGAATCCCCAGAAATGGAAGAGTACATCCTCCTGCCCACTACTCTTGTTCTAGGCATCTAGAAACAAGAAAAATAATTTTATGAGGATCAAGGATAAAGGAGCAACTTAGATTAAAAATAATAGAATGAAGTTGCTGCATTGTCAGAAAACCAGAAGTACCGCTGATCTGGGCCAGTAGTACTGCTAGGCGGTAGTTCCGTTCCCTGACTGATTCTAGGTTTTTGAATAATGTGCATATAAATTTGATGTTTTCTTGGATTGAATCCATGGAATAGGTGTGCAAACACCTTTAAACACCAAATGTACTCATTTTCCCTAAAATCATTGCACAAAATCATCTACATTTTAATTCAATCTAAATTTTGACCTAGGGTTCAAGAAGGAGATCAAAAAGAGCTTTTGATCCGAGATACCTTGAGGGTCGAAGGAGTTGAACCCTTTGGAGTTGATTTGACTTGAAGATTCAAAGAAAGAACCGCTAGATTCAAGGATCTAGGGGTGGTTTTTAGTGGATTTTTGGGAGAGAGAGAGGAGAAGAGGAGGAGGTACGGGCGCGGTCGGCTGTGCAGGCGGAAGAACCGGTGAAGAGTGAGAGAAGAGAGGGGGTCGTACAGGAAATCTTCGGACCAGGGCAGTTACCCCTCTTTAAGTCAGCTTCGGTAGTTTCGCTGTTATGGTCGGTAGTTCCGTTCGGCGAAAGTACCGCTTCAGCCGGTAGTACCGCTCGGGAAAGAGGGCGAAGAAACGTTCGGACTGGGCCGAAAGGAGAGAGAAGAATGTTCGGATCGAGCGAATGCCCCTCTTTAAGTCACACGTGATAGTTCCGCTAACAGGGCCGTTAGTTCCGCTAGGCGCGGAAGTGCCGCTTCAGTCAGTAGTACCGCTAACCGGAAGTACCGCAGGAGACAGCGGTAGTTCCGATTTTTCTGGAACTTAAAGGAAATGGATTGGAATGAGAGTAGATGCAAATGATCCCTAGTTTTTGCACTCAACTAAAATTATTAAGGATCATTATGCATTAAATATACCAAAATAATATCTTTAAGTAGTTTTTGCATTTAATCAAAATCAAAACCTTTTGCATAAAATCCTTTTCCACACGAACTCTCAAGCTTTTGCAATTGAGCATACATTTAATTGTGCCATAAACTTATGCAACATTAGAGTAATCTATAACATTTAATTCATTCCTCAATTTGCAAAAACGGCTTTCATCTAAGGGTTTGGTAAAGATATCCGCTAATTGGTCTTCGGTCCGGATGTGACTAATGCAAATATCTCCTTTGCCAACATAGTCCCTCAAGAAATGGTGGCATATACCTATATGCTTGGTTCTTGAGTGTTGGACTGGGTTATTGGAGATTTTGACCGCACTATCATTGTCACACAAAAGAGGCACTTTATCAAAATTAATTCCATAATCCATCAAAGTTTGCCTCATCCACAATAATTGAGCACAACAACTCCTGGCAGAAACATATTCGGCTTCGGCGGTTGAAAGTGCTAAGGAATTTTGTTTCTTTGAGAACCAAGACACTAGAGATCTACCTAAAAATTGACAACTTCCCGAGATACTTTTTCTATCCACTTTGCAACCCGCATAATCGAAATCCGAATATCCAATTAATTCAAATTTAGCATCTTTAGGATACCACAGCCCTATATTTTGGGAATGTTTTAAATATCTCAAAATTCTTTTTATGGCTTTTAAATAACACTCTTTTGGAGAAGCTTGAAAGCGAGCACACATGCATACACTAAACATGATATCGGGCCTAGATGCGGTAAGATAAAGTAAACTACTAATCATGGATCTATAAAGCTTTGAATCTACCGACTTACCTCCTTCGTCGAGGTCTAGATGCCCGTTGGTTGCCATTGGTGTCTTAATGGGCTTTGCATCTTCCATGCCAAATTTCTTGAAAAGATCTATAACGTACTTCGTTTGGCTTATGAAAGTCCCATCCTTGAGTTGTTTGATTTGGAGTCCAAAAAAATAGCTCAATTCTCCTATTATCGACATATCAAATTCCCTAGACATCATCTCACCAAACTCTTCGCAAAAATCTTGGTTAGTTGAATCAAATATAATGTCATCGACATAAATTTGGCATACAAAGAAATCATTACCAATGATTTTTGTGAATAAAGTTGTGTCTACTTTTCCAATTTTAAACCCTTTTGAAAACAAGTTCATTACTATTTTCTTTTAAAATAATTACATTTTCTTTAGAGAAGGAGCAAGTTAAACCTAAATCACACAATTGAGCAACCGATAGCAAATCGAAATTTAATGTTTCCACTAGAGATACATTAAAAATGGAAAGATCATTAGAGATAGCGATTTTACCCAAACCAAGTACCTTTACTTTGCTATTGTCCCCAAAGGTGATTTTCTCATTGCTCCTGCTCTCAAAGGTGGTGAACATTTTTCGGTCTCCGGTCATGTGTTGAGTACATCCACTATCCAACACCCAATGCCTTCCACCGGTTTTGTAGTTCACCTACAAAAGAAAATCAATTTCTTTTATGTATCCAAATTTGTTTGAGTCCTTGGAGGTTAGTAATCAAGGTTTTGGGTACCCAAATAGATCTCTTTTTAGCACCCAAAATCGAGGTGCCAATGAAATGAGCAATAACTTTTCCATTTTTAGCTTTCTTTAGGATGTAACATGAATCATATAAGCCAATTGATTGAATTTTATTTTTGGAACAATCATTTTGCATATGCCCTACAATTCAGCATTTAATACAAAATTTACCATTTTCTTTTACAAACCTTGGAGGTTTGTATGCCGGCTTCTTACCTTTCTTGGGGATAAACCCAAGTCTCTCTTTGTTGGATGAGCATCTTTGATCACTCAACAATTTGTCAAGGGTTGCCTTACCCTTGTATGCTCTTTCTAGACTCTTATTTAATTTTTGCATTTGTTCCTTTAAGTTTTTATTTTCATCAACAAGTACATAATCATTAGCAAGAGTTAAAGTATTTTTAGAACCAACAATAGATGAGCATGGCATGGCAAGAAGGTCATCACAAGATGTAGACATGCTAGTTTTTGAAACTTCTATACTAGGCATTTCATTCAAGATATCACATGTAATACCAATGCTTATACTAGACTTTCTTTGATTTTCTTGGAGAAGCAAATCATGAGCTTCTTTTAGCTCATCATAGGATTCTTAGAGAGACACGTGTTCCCTCTTCAAAACCTTGAATTTTGATTTCTTTTTTCCAAAAAATTCATTTAATTCAATTAGCATGTCCATTAAATCATCATATGAAGGTTCATCGTCATCAAGGAATTTTACCTTCTCTCCTTTAGCCATAAGGCATGTAGGAGTGGAGAATAGCGATGGAGCTTCCTTGATGGCGATGCCCATGAGCCCCTTCTTCTTGGGAGACTCGTCCTCGCTCAAGTCGGAGTTGGAGTACTCTGCCTCGGAATCCCACTCACCAATGTGGGCTTTATTCTTGCAATCTTTGTGAAGATTCTTGAAAAGCTTCTTCTTGCCGTTGTAGCTCTTCTTCTTTGATGACTTCTCCTTGTTATCTTTCTTGGTGGGGTATTGAGATGCAATGTGCCCCTTCTTGTCGCATTCATAACAACAGATGTTGCTATATTTCTTGTTTGAGTTGGAGTGCCCCTTCTTGGCCTTCTCATGACTTGCGCTTCGGTTTGAGCGCCTCCTCATGAACTTCTTCATCCTTCTCACTAGAAGGGCCAACTCTTCTTCGGAATCCTCCTCATCGTCTTCGGATTCCTCGCTCAGCACCGCTTTACCTTTGAAAGCGGTGATTTTCTTTTCCTTGGAGGAGCATTGCTCCATTAACTCCTCTTTGTCCTTCTTGTATAACTCATTGGTGATGAGGTTGCCCAAAAGTTGCGTTGATGTCATTCTTGGCAACTCAGGTGAGTTGAGGAAGAGAGTTACCAACATCTCATATTTCTCCGGCAACGCCCTTATCATTTTCCTTATAATGTCAACATCGGAAAGGTTAGTACCAAGACCTTTGAGCTCATTCACGATGTTGTTAAGCCTTGTGTACATCTCATTGATGTCCTCATAGGGCAACATCGTGAATGTCTCATATTTGATCCTAAGGCGATGCAATTTAGCTTCCTTAACCGTGGACGTCCCTTCATGTATTTCCGAAAGGGTAGTCCATATAGCGTGAGCAGTTTCAAGGTTACTCACCCTATTGAACTCGTCCGCGTTTAAGGCTCCAAATAGAGCATTCATGGTTTGGGCATCTAAATGAGTGTTACGCCCATCTTATTCCGTTGGGTGCAATGGATCAAGAGGCATGACATAACTCTCATTTACAGCTTTCCAAATATGAGGACTCATGGCCTTTAAATAAATTGACATCCTAATTTTTCAATAAGCATAATTCGAGCCATCAAAGAAAGGTGCCTTTCCTATAGCAAATCTCTCGTTAGCCATCCTTTTCTCTCTAGACGGTTAAGTCTAAAATTGAGAGAGCAAGCTCTGATACCACTTGTAGGGTCAAGGATACCGACTAGAGCGGGGTGAATAGAAGGT
Source organism: Melocanna baccifera (assembly GCA_036346265.1). Classification (NCBI taxonomy): domain Eukaryota; kingdom Viridiplantae; phylum Streptophyta; class Magnoliopsida; order Poales; family Poaceae; genus Melocanna; species Melocanna baccifera. Next base: position 24,452,633 of record CM070706.1, read on the forward strand.
TTTTAAAATTTCTTGGCTACTTAACTTAATTCTTTACAATTTTAGTAGCAAGAATGTAAAGCAATTAACCCTACACAATTCTAGTCAAGAGAATAACAATACTAGCTCTAAATCAAGCAAATGATCACAATAAAGTAAATGAACAAGAGCTAGCAAGAAGCAAGAGAGAGATGTACACAATCGATGTTTTTACCGTGGTGTTCGGAAATTTGCCGGTTTCCCCTATTCCACGTTGAGGTTAGCCTGAACGAATCAGACCGACTCCACGAATTAAGTCAAAACACCTTGATCACTACTGGTAACACTTTCTCGCTCCGGGTAGATGAGCTCCGACCTTCACAAGAATACCGGGTCTTCTCACAATCTTCTTGAGAAGATCACCGATCAAACTTCCGCCCAATCGTCCAATTGCCGGCAAGCACTAAGAGTAATAAACATGGGCTTCACTTGAATACAAATGAGTGCCAAATGGATCAACTAATGAAAGCTAGCACTATTTGCTCAACCACCTCAAATTGAATGCACAAAGTGAGAATAAGGGTGGAATGAATGCTCTAGGGCTCAAAGAATGTTCAATGGGTCTCTAACCTTTGTCCTTGAACAGTGGTTGGTGTATTTATTGCCTCCACCAACCAAAACTAGCTGTTTGGAACAAATTCCAGAGAAATTCAGGGGGAGCGAAACCACTGCCCTTATTGGGCCGAAACTACCGCTACCAAATCTTCGCGACAGAACGGCTATGTCAGAGCCCTGCAGTGACCGTTGGATTTGGCGGCGCGGTACTACCGCCGTTGTAATTTGCGGTACTACCGCTCTCCGGTAGTTCCGCAAAGTCGGCGCGGTACTACCGCTTGAACCGGGAATCCAAAAGTCCCAAATTTGGCGCTCTTTGGAAAAAGGTTCTGCTCTGCCTCCAGAGCTTTTGGGCTCCGGAAGTGCCGCTCTGGATAATAAAACTACCGCACCTTGCGGTAGTTCCGGCGTTGAAACCGCCGGTACTTCCGCTCTGGAAAAAATCTCAGTTTGCATCCAGAGGGTGCTCTCTAGAAAAAAAGGTTTCGCTCGGGTTTCGGAGCTTCCGACCACCGGTACTTCCGATTTTGGGCGCGGAACTACCGCTCTGCGATAGTTCCAACGTTCGAATCAGCGGAACTACCGCTCTTCCAGACAGAGCACAGTTTTGGTTTTAAATCTGGTTTTTGATAAACGCATGCTTCTAATTTGATCCAAATGGCACATAAAATTTGCTATCAAGCTACTTGCCTTGATCCCTCTTTATGGTACGATTATCTACCCTATAATCCGGTCTTCCACCTTTTCTCCTTAAGACCGGTAAAAATAAAAGGGATCCTATGCTAAGTATACCTTTGCGTTGAGCCATTTTGGGTCATCACATTTATCTTTCGGCTTGGATCTTGTCACCAAGATATGGACTTAACCTTTGCATACTCATCAAACACATTAGTCTCATATTCACATAAATTTATTAATTACCAAAACTATTTTTAGGGGCCTAGATGCTTTCAACCAGGCAAGATCAATCACAAACGACGCCACCCAGGAACATGTAACTGCCGCCACTTACACCTAGGGATGCAAATGGATCGAATACGGACGGATAATGCATCTATCATATTTGTTTTTATATTTTTTTTCTCGGATGCGGATACGAATACGGATATCTCGGATACGAATACTATCGAATACAGATACAAAGCGAATACGAATCGAAACGAATACGGTCACGAATATTTATCAGAACATGAAAACCCCTTAAACTATACGTCCAAAATCAATAAAAACACATAAATAGTTTATCTTGTCAAAATATTAATGAAATCTAAACAAACATAAGTATTTTTATCTACAATAGTCATACCATTGTACAAATTTTAAATCTTCAAATGGCAGTTAATTTTTTCTAAAGTCCTAAATAATTCTTAATGGATTTCTACCATTAAAATGTGATTAATAAATTAATTAAGAATTTAAATTTTCATCAGAATGATTTAAACGGTAGTACATCAATTTGATCGGTATAAATTTTAATCTACCGACAATACTAAATTTATTTTAATAAACATAAATATTTGCTAGTGGGCTGGTGGCAGGGGAGATGAGAGAAGCTGGCTTAGGCTGGGCAATGTTGGACTGAAATCTCGGATATTCAGATCCGTATTATCTGGATAATTCGTATTCGCATTCATATTCGCCGAATATCAGGTCTACTATATTCGTATTCGTTTCCGACAAAAAAAATCCGTATTTGTTTCCGATCTCGTGTCGCTGCAAATGTCAATTTGAGATATGTACTGTTGTTCCTCCCTAAAAATGTCAATTTGAGTTAACTCCAGTCTCATTCATATTTCTAGATTTCTTGCTTTTATTATTTGTTATAGTTCTTATAGATGGAGTTGATGGTAGTATCACTACTGCAGAAATGGTCATCATAAATAGTTCTAAACTATCATCACAGACGGTTTTCCAAACTGTCTGAATTTATGTATCATTAATATCAGACGGTTATCACAGACAGTTTGTGACCTATCTGTGATAAGCCACAACACAGACGTTTCGTATAAAGAACCATCTATGAAGGTGACTATCACAGATGTCTCGAACAAAAAATTGTCTATGATATTTATCAATCACAATCGGTTCGATCTATCAACCGTCTGTGATAAGTGAATATCACAGATGGTTGGTATACAACTATCTATGATATTCACCCATCACAAAATGGTGTATCCAACCATCTGTGATATTCACCCATCACAGACGGTTGGTAGATAGAATCGTCTGTATGGGCAAATATCACAGATGATTTTTGGTTCGAGTCATCTGTGATAGACCTTCACAGACGGTTTATACCATAAAATCGTCTATGATAGTACATTCTATACCTATTTTTTTGTTTTTTGGCTAGCATCAGGAAATATTAGCCGTGCCCTCTAAAAACAAGCAAATACAGAAGCACATTCTGTTTCCGTTAAGATTAGAATCCATTATTATATCATCACAAGATAATGAGCAGGTTACCCATCTGACACAACAACAAACACATCTCCTAATCCTACGAATCCAACTCTTCAACATGGCAAAAATATAGAAGTAGACATCTTAGCAAACTCCATAAGCTTAACCGCACCGACAAGATCTCTATGTGACACTCGCGATAGAACTGCTTGCCGGATATGCAACACTCATGGTAGAACTGCTTGCTGGAGTTGAAGTAGAGGGTGTCCTGGTAGCCCTTGATGGCGCAACGGTACACCACGAAGTTTTCTAACATTGACATGAGTGCCATCGCCTGGCGCTTCGCTGCTTCAGCCGTGTTCTCGATGGTCAAGCCACGGACTATCAAGCCATTGCCGCAAACACCTACACAGATGGAGTCCAATTAGCATGTACAGAAATAGTTAAAGAACCTAGCGAAGGCAAACGATATATACTCACTGATGGTGCTGGTGTCGATTGTTTTGACACCGTCATCGAAGCTTCGATTGCTGGAGATTTTGAGCGTAATTTGAGGTAGGAGATGGTTTAGGTGAGTATTTATAGGGGAGGGAGATACGAGAGTGGGAAAATTTTTTGTGGAATGGGCACGGGGACAAAGAGGTGGAGCTATCATTCGTGGGGTGGGGGTTGGTGAGTTTCTATTGGCTGGGATTGGGTTAGGAGGATCGACAGGCCTAGCAGTCAGTGATATATTTATCACAGATGATTCGAATCACAAACCGTCTGTGATATATAATTATTACGGATGGTTCGAACCACAAACTGTCTACCGTCTCGTGATATATATATATATATATATATATATATATATATATATATATATATATATCATGATGGTTCTTAACCATCTGTGAATTATAATTAAGCAATCTCAAAAAAGAGAGAGATGATGCATGGCTCAATAAAAAATAATAATAAGATGGACTTGGCCTGCCAAGTGATGCGCCACATCATAGTCTGTGATAATTCACATATGATTTTTAATAAGAACCGTCTGTGACAATTATATATCACAGACGGTTCTAGCCATTGCTAATAACATAGATGGTTATGTTTGTAAAATCGTCTATGATAATTACAATACTAATGGTTCTAGAGAACCGTCTGTGATGAGGCATTAGTATAGCCTTTTTTGTAGTAGTGTATATCTATAGATGTGCTCTAATGACATTATTCCTCCATTGTTTGAGTTTGGCATATGACATGCATTTTGTACAGTTAGTACATTTTGTACTTTCGCCCGTTGGCACTGTATTTTAGTATCATGATTGTTGAGTATAAGAGCAATGTATACTTAGGAATATTCTATAATATTTGGGAATTACCATGAGCTAGATATTTTGCTAGGAATTTCCTAAAAAAATTATTTAAGAATGCCTCATAGCAAGTGTTAGAATTATTTAGAGTTTAGATATTTAGGAAGAGAATTCTAGAAGAGATATTTATAATTATATGGCTTGGGCTGTGCCACATGGCAACAATCTAACAGTGTTATAACATTATAAATAAGGGCATCATACCCTCTCCTTGGTGTCCTTGGTGTGTGCAATAGATAAGCCATCATGAGTATATGAGAAGAATGATATGTAGCCATAGAGAGTATAGCCACCTAAAGAAATGTGTGTAGACTCTTGTGTAATAGTTCATGTTTTAATAAAATAACATTTTATAATTGTAAGCCTTCTAGTTAGACCATGTAATTTCTAAGTACTTAGTGCATTATTAAGTTGTGATTTGACACGAGTGGCTCGGTTACCCGGAATTACAAAAATTCTAGCTTTAACATCATGGCTCGGTTGCCCAAAAGCTAGACAATCTTAGTTTCAACATGAGCAAATCAGTCACCTAGAAGCTAACAGTTAGTAGTACACTAAGTAAATAGAAATTAAAAGGCTAACCGAATTTAAAAGATAGTTGGTCAAATATTAGGGTGCCATTTGGATCCAAACGATACCTAGGTGTAGTTATTTTGACATATTTTTCTTAAGAAGTCAATAGGAAGAATGATGATCTTATTTAAAAGTACAATGTAATTGTTATTCTATATAGAATGTATCTAAGGCTGCCATCCAATCCGTATTTATTAAATTTATTTTTAATAAACATAAATATTTGCTAGTGGGCTGGTATTAGGGGAGATGAGAGAAGCTGGCTTAGGCTGGGCAACGCGGGCGCCACCTAGGGAAATCTCGCGTCGCTGCAAATATCCCGGCGCTGGATCGCCAACAAACCCAAATCGCCCAAGTCCCCGAATCGTCAACAAACCCTCGCCGCCACCTGCGCTGGGGCATATCGACTCCTCGCGTCCCCTCGATCTCCCTCGGCACTACGGCATTTTGACAAGCACCTTCTCCACGCAGAAATGGTCGGCCAAGATGGCAAGGCCCTCCGCGAGGAGGTCGGAGTGGTGCTGATGCTTCACCGCGAGGGCCTCCACGACGAGGCACTCACCCGCGCCATGGACCTCGCGATCAAGCACAGGACATCAACCCTAGCACTCAACCTCTCCAGCGACCTCAACCTGAAGGCGTACTTCCGGAATTGAGAGCGCAGCGCAGAAGCAAATCCAAATCGCCATTGCCTCCTACAAGCTCGCCGCGGATGCTGCTCCCAACTGCATCGAGACCGTCACCGCCCACAGCGAAGCTATCTCCGCGTTCAAGCGGCACAAACGGGCTGAGGAGGAGTTTGCTCGGGCCATGGCTATTGCACGCCCTGCAGATCCGACGATGCAGCACGCGGCCTATGGTTTGGATGGCCCTGAGCACTCCACCAAGAAAGAGAGGATACGGATGGCTAAAGAGAAGCTCCGACGAGCGATTGACGGCAACTGCAATGCCATCTGTGAAGATGATATCATCCAAGTGCTCGGCATTGTCAAGAGTTCGGGGGCGGCTTCTACGGTGGATAGCGCGACGGATGTCACCAAGCGCTTCCCATTGTCGGCGCGCGCGCAGTGCCTCCCCGCACATGTGGGCTTGGAGCTCGCCCGTAGCCTCAGCCCGGACATGGACAAGAAGGAGGTTCTGCGCTGCGCACTCGACATCACAGGCGATGCGGCGCGTATGTTCCATCGCTCGCTCGTGATTGCCTTGTTCCACGGGAAGCTCCTCGCCGTCCTCCGGGAGTACGATGCTGCGGAAAGTGAGTGCTACTGGGCGCTTCACATGGAGATGCCTGACAATCCAAAGGTGCACGACATTCCTCTTGGATCAATTCACGGGGAAGATTACGATGATCGGGTATCTTCTGTGAAGGAACAAATCCACGGGTTGCTCAAGAAGCTTGTACCATTGGTCGTACACCACTAGAGCTTCATGCCTAGCGAGAGTCAGAACAGGATCCTATCGGTGAGGGTCGACACGCTGCATGAGCACTACAGCAAAATCGACCATCCGGCAGCAAAGACCATATCTGACGCACTGCGCTTTTTCAAGAGCAAAAATTCATGGAATTTCTGGATTTACCCCCATCCAAATTGTGATGGCAATATGTTCTTGAGCAATGATTTGCTTGTGGAACACATGCGCATGAAGCATCTTAGGGGGCTTTGGGAGAAGCTGCAATCAGTTTTAGATCCAAAACTGTGTGAAAATACATCAAAGGGGTATTGTTCCTCAGACGTGATAGCTCTCTGTCAAGATTCAGACCAGCATGACATCTTCCGTTTCATAAGGATGCAAGATATCTTTGAAACCTTGCTTCTTCAGCCATCTAGCGAAACAGAATCACAGCCCTTTGTGGAAGTGCGAACGAACATATGCAGAGAAGGAACTGGGATCCCAGAGGGCATCAAGGAGAAGTTGAGGACTTTGCCTGCAGATATGTTCAACAATGAGGTCTGGAACTTTTACATGACATGGTTTCAGTTTAGCATTTCTTCTTTGGGTTCATTATTGTGCTTACAGTTATGCTTATCATGGTTTTGTATTGCAGTTTGTACATGCTCGTTCTGGAATACAGGACTTGTGGCTTAAGTTCCTCAATATTTCTGTTTTCGATTATCGTGAAGTCATGTTGCCCCTTGCGAGATCGTTCCAATGGGTTTGTTTACATCTGGAGCTACTTGTTTTTGTCGAGTTATCCATCTGTTTGCTCATATCGTGCTCATAGACAGCCATCTTTGCAGAGAGAATTAAAGAAATGCATGGCTCAAGAAGCAAGTATTGCTGGTCGGAGTATTGATGCTGTCGATATTGATGCTATATTTGTCGATGTTCATGGTACCCCTGACTGGAATGTTTTTGTGGATCTAGTGGTAACGATCTATGATCTTTTACTCATATGATTTCCTGATTTACGCGGTAGAAAATTTTAATCTATGCTAATATAACCTACCCGTATCCCAACATATGGAAACAAAATGGACCATCAATGTGGGGGACAATCAACTGACAGAGAACTTGAAAGTTATTTTGTTGATCTTTACATTTTTACTAAAAGTTTTTCTACCAACTTTCTTTGGAATAATTCCTAAGATGTGTTGTTGTTTTGTTAATCAATCTATCTGAAGTTGAAGGACTAACACATTGAAATTCCTTGCAGCTTTCACACTCAGATGAGATACTCCAGGTTGATGGAGAACGTCAAGAAAGGTACAGAAAATACGAATGTATTCTTTTTATTATTTTGTGGCAGGTTTACTCTTCCTATATAGTTTGTCATATGTTTCTTTTGTGACGATTCGAAAAACACTTTAATTTATGATTCACTTAGTCAGGCTCTTTCACTTTCCTTTTGTTTGTGAAAGTGGTCTGATATATGGAATGACTTTTTTTGTCTTAATGAAGAAAAAAAACAATTGTGTGGTGGAAAGAAGGGGGTTTATTTTTAAAATCTTTGATATTGTGTCTACAGAACAACATAGTGATGTATTTTGCTGCTCTTTGTCGTTCTTGGTACAGTTACCGTTTATCTTCAACTGTGGTTTGGTGTCAGCCATTTTGTAATTTTCTACCTCTAACTCGTTTGATTGATTAGGCAGAGCTCTTGACATTCCATTTAAGAAGAAACAGATGAGATCATTTAAGGCAGTATCATGGGGGGTGGTATTAGCTTTGCAGCAAACTAAAAGTGTGTGCTGTAGTGATGAATAATATAATATGACCTTGGTTTATTGTATCAACAGCACTAGGCTACTATCTTTTATAATAATTATGGTATTTTGAATGGTCCACCGTTAATTAGTCACTGTATTCCAATTTCCATCAAGTTTTGATGTCTGCTGTAGTACAATTGTATGTAATGCAGTTCCTTCAAAATCTTAATAAATAAAAACAGGTGCATTACAAGATAGTCAACATACTGTACAGCTGACGACAACAGAGTGCCGTCAATTGAGAATCTGAGATACTTTACCCATTGAATCATAAGATTTACCTTTGCACCTCACTAGATCCTGTAGCCAGTAGACAGTATTCACTGACTGGATATCATGACAAGATTATCCTTGCGTGCAATACACCCTCCTTAGTATTTCATGGTTGACTTGAGCCCTTTGTTCCTTATGAGTTAAAAGCATAACTACTGATAAATGGGAAAAAATAGTGACTCTAGGCAATTAGATTAAAAAAACCTTAAGATATTAGGCATGCCCTTCTGAACCTTTTTATTTTCTCTATTTTGTTAAATTGCTCTCCTTTTTTTTCTCATGCAAGGGAGCACCAGAAATCGTCTGTTATCGTCCTTGAACCTAGCAGCAGCAGCAACCGTGGGCGTACGTGCAGCAGGGCTGGCCGTAGCTCAAGGAATCCAACGGCAGCAATGACCACGAACAGCAAGGAGTCCAAGGGGAGTCTGTCAACAAAAGCAGTAGGTCATAGATAGTCGTTCTGAGAGTTGAGTCGGTTTCCCAGCATCAGAGATTTGAGTCGGTTTGTCAACAAAAGTAGTAGGTTATAGCTATATAGTAACGTTTGCTATCTGCGTGCTTTTTTATTTGCTGTAATTTTGGTACTAGTATCTGCAGAAATTCCATTATTGAGTGCTTGGACATGTTTTAGTGCTTGCTTCTTTTTTTGTAGGACTGAACAGACAACAGAGAGAGAGAAAAATAGTGTTTTCAAGTATTCATTTAACCCTTTTTCTCTAATAGTTACAGAGCTATAAAGAGATTTGGGTTAAAATCCCACTTAAAAATCAAAGAGACAGGTCGAACACAGTAGGAAAAATAAGGTGGTCAAAATCTAACAACGTGGAGGGCACCATTCTGTGGAGTGCCAGCGTCCCATGAGTACTCGTGAACAGCACCAGCATCATCAAAGATAGGCTTCACCTCCTCGACGGTGGTGACCGACGGCAGGGCGATCTGGTCACCTGTAATGGGGTTGACGAGGTGCAGCTCAAACCTCTTGTCAGCGGTGATGATCCAGCCATGGCTGGAGCCGATCACGTACCTGCCGTACACGGAGCCAATTTTCAGCTACTTAACAGTTTGTGCCAACCATCAACCAACAGCCAACCTGCCGTACACGGAGCCAATTTTCAGCTACTTAACAGTTTGTGCCAGCAACAGTGCTTCAGCATGCTTGATATTTGATTCTGACTTTCTTTTTTTGGTACGCTTGTCATGTCTGTGAAGTGTCTATCATACAATCAAATGGATGCATGGCTTACACTTGTTTTCTGATTTCGGTTTCCACACAGTTGAGGTATCACAATTGGCTCCAGCTCTTTGGGGCTATTGACTCGCCTGAGACCTTTCATCCAGTTGTTGTGGAAGTTGAAGTGGGAGTATAGATGCTTGGTACAGATTCTTTAGAAGCTTGCCCTTGTAACCCGCCTGGAGTGCCAGAATTTTGCCATGTTTCACCAAAAAAAAAAACGGATGTTTTGTCGAAGCTGCAAATGCAAGTCTATCGTTTATCCACATCATCACATGGCAATTCAGTACCTTTCCCATGGTTTGTTTTGGTCTGTCAATTCGAACGAAAGCGTCCTCTCTGTACCTCTTCCCCAGTGGTTGATTGCAGGTGAAAACCTTTCCCATGGTGGACTGACGGCGTCAGCGCATTGGGCGTTGTTATCTTCTTGAAGGCGTCGTTAGGCATTTTCAGCTCAGTTGTTTGCGGCTTGCCGTTTGGCTTTGTCGTTGCTCGTGCTTTGTTTGCTTATGTGCAGTTCGCCAGAAGCTCTCGGCACCGTGCCTTCTCTCATCTCCTGACCCGCTATGCGGTGTTGGAAGGTCCGAGAAAGGTTAGAGGTGTTGGCCGAAGAGAGAGCTATTTTGATGAAGAAGATGAAGTGCTTACCGAAGGCCCTCCCTGTTGAGCATCGAAGTGATGCATCAAGTGCTGCTGTCTTCACTAGAGGAATACAGTCGCTTGATAGAGGCAACAAAGAGTTTGAATTTGTTTAGCAAGCAATGTATTAAGGTAGGAATAGGGCTGGGACTTGAGTTCCGTTTCTTTGTTCCATGGTTTGTACACCGTGTGGTAGTTTGTAGTCTAAGTACTATGGGTATGTTGTAATTGGCTGTACTCATTCACTTGTGAATGATGGAGACCGGAATATTATATTCCTTAATCTAAAAAATTCGAACGAAAGCCAACCGCAGATCCAAACCAAACCAAGTATTGTCCCATTGAACCAATAACATCTTCTATTACACAAACTTAGGTAATCTATATTGTCTGCCAACAGCATGCAGCACTGATAAGCATTGTTTAACGTGCATGTGTGGAGATCAAGTGGCACAGTTTGAGGCCAAAGTAAAATTATCATTACTTGTGATCAGTGACATGTGTGTACGAAGATCAGGTAGCCAAAACATCATTTGAAAAATATGGCATAACTAGTATGAGAAAATCAGCTCAGTAAAAATTACATCTTTCCCATAACAAAAGGAAACGATTAAATTCCTATGGAGCTGTGAGTCCGTGACAGTGCTCCAACTTCCAGGTTACAACAACTGAAATAAATATGAAAGTGGATAAATAATTACATCGAGATCACCTTGCAGATGAAAAGTAAATGAGAACGCTACCATTAGCACCACACAACACGTAAGTGCACCTCTCTTTTTTCCGTTAGTCCTATGATTTCACATTGCAAATTTATCTTGCTGGATAACTATCGGAACCACAGACAAAGAGGTACAAAGATTTAAACTTGAGTACAAAGGAAAGCATCTTGTCCCTAATAGTGTGATGCCGAATTAATCTTCCGGGGATTTGGTATAACCCAAACAGGGGCCGGCCAGTTGGACCAAAGCTGAGGGGATCCAATTTCCTCAACACTGCCATTTTCCAGGTCGATCACGGCCGCTGATCTTCTTCGACCCAAAAAGACATGACCAATCATTATCAGTGAAGTACGCATGATTTGACTTCAACAGTGGATATGCATCAGCACTCAGACAAAGTGATTGATTATGCCCAAGAAACAGCACGTTGTCACCTGAGCCAGTTATATCCACAAGCATTTTTGCAGCAAAATCCACTTTAAATACTGCAATCATGCCCAAGAAACAGCACATTTTTGAGATCAAATGCACGGACTTCTCCAAATGCAACCAGTGCATAAAGCAGGCCATCCTTAAACATACAGTCTGCGTAGTCAACATGCGGTGGCAACGAAGTCCATTTATCATCCCCTGCTCTTGCAAATGGAAGTGGTGAGCGTGGATTATGGATGAGCACCACAAAGTAATCTCCCATGGATGGATCAGACGACAGAAATGCCTTTCGAAGAGGTAGTTCCGCAGCACGTCAAGAGGAAAGATTGAGGGTGAAGGAGGGGCACCATTACGTGGAGCGCCAGAGTCCCATGAGTACTCGTACTTGTGAACAGCACTAGCATCATCAAAGATAGGCTTCACCTGCTCGATGGTGGTGACCGACAGCAGGGCGATCTGGTCACCTGTAATGGGGTTGACGAGGTGCATCTCAAACCTCTTGTCAGCGGTGATGATCCAGCCATGGCTGGAGCCGATCACGTACCTGCTACGAATAGGTGGATCTGGGAGAGTTAAAGTGTGTGCGACATCGATCCCGCTGGTGTGTGGGATTTGCTGGTTAACAATCGGGGGAAGGCTAGGTGCTTAACAAGCCTATTTCCATACGTAGTCAGACCACCCCACAGGGTCGAAATCTTCCTGGATCTGTTGCCCATGGAGGGGAATTCCATACAGCACCACGAAGCAGAATACTTTCTGTTTTCCCTCTCCTCTCCTCTCTTGTTGATGACACTGAATTGTTCTTAGGTGAATACTTGATGAGCACAGGTGAGAGGAGAGAGCCCTGAAGGTACACTCATATATCATCAGCCACTCCGAATCCGCGTATCTATCGGAGCCCTGTACAAATGTTGCCCGGTACAAATGTTGCAAGGACTATCTTCGACGGGATCTCTGTTCTTTGAGCCGTCTAGGATTCGGACTGAAACCATCTTCGATGAACTCGGCTAATGAAGCGATGTCAACAAAGACTCAAGATGAACTAATCGAGCACAGGATCACAATTTCGGTTAAAAAAATTTTTGGGCCCCTCCGAGAAATCTAAAATTTAAAATTTTCAGAATTTTTTGGAAAAATTTCGGTCAAAATATTCAAAAATACCATTCGAATTCAAGAAATACATACAATTTCCGTCGAAATTGGTGGTGATGTCTTCCCATCCTCGATAGCCGCATCTGCGCCGCCTCCTCCTCCCACAACCGGTGTCACCTCCCCCTCTCGTAGCAGGCGTCGCCTCCCCTCCCGCATACGGTGCCGCCTCCCCCTCCCACAGCTGGCGTCGCCTCCCCTCCCGCAGCTGACGCCGCCTTCCCCTCATGCAGCTCTGCATACAGTTAGGGGTGAATATCGAGCCAGCGCTTCGTCTTATCGAGCTTTTTTTAAATTGATATAGTTTGATTTAATATTATTTTATTAATAGTTTAAAATTATTTTTAGAATTGAGTTAACAAGCTGAGCCGGGCCAAAGGAAAATTTAATTTCATTCAAAATCGACTCTTTCAATGTTTAACTAATTAACGAGTGTAATTGAAGCAATTTTGAATCTAGCTAACGAGCCTCACTAACGAGCTTCTTTTCCAGCCCTACATACGGTGCCGTCTCCCCCTCCCGCAGTCGGTGTCGCCTCCCCCTCGTACAGTCGGTGCCGCCTCTTGGCTTTAAAGGAAAGAGAGAGTGGATATGGGGAATGGGGAACGATGGGCCATCGTTGCTGAACAATGAATGCTTTTGTGCACCGCATGACATTGGGATAGGATGGGCTGGCCGGTAAATTTCAAAACAGGCTGAAATGGGTTTTTTTGGGGGGTAAACCAAGAAAATTGAATTTCGCTGAAATTCAAAAAATTCGGCTCGAAATTAGTATCCCCGGGCAGCAGCAGGCAATCAAGTTTTCCAATGTGCGGTTTGAGATTAGTATATTCCTCATTTGGATAGGCTCATTTTTTTAATTCTTTTTATCTTTTTCTTGAAAGGAAAAGGGAGCATCGAGCTAAGAGTATTTCATATCTCAGTGAAAATAGAGATGAAAAATGATAGAAAAACTCAACATTGGTACCAATCTGTGGGCCCAACATGGGCTTCTAATTTCGGTCCATTACTATTTGTAGCGATAGTTGGCTATATATATCCCTCGATATAGGTGGATGCGAGAGGGGGTAGGTAGTAGTGGAAGAGGCTAGGCTAATTCGCTTCTAGGGTTTTCTTTTCTCTCGTCCCCTCCTTTGATAGGAGTGGATGCGGGAAGAGACTAGGCAACAACTATGGCTACAAAGAAGCCTTCTTCACCTCTAAGGTTTTGTTGCCCCCTCTTCCCCTCTTCTTTGCAATCTCTTAAATTCCCTCTCTTCAAATCTGACACTCTTCATCTCATCCCACATCTTTAGTGGTGATTATGGGTAAAACTAGAGGTTTATAGTAAGATTCGTAGTTCGTTGAAGATCAAGCTAGGAAGGGAAGAAAGCTATAAACATACAAAGGTACAATAGATCCTTGTATTATGTTTAGATTCCTTTTTTAGTATTTTCTCATGTTCTTTTGTGTTCCCTACATTGGGAAACAGTAGATAAAGATCAATATTTTCAGATTTGATCCTTTTTTATATTGACAAGGAGCTTAATGTTTGTTCATCGAAAAGAGGATTACCAAATCTGGCCATGAGAGTAGACAAGTGACTATAGCACAACATGAGATCTAGATATCTCGAGGAACCACAAGCTTCATCTTGCATGTGTTGATTTGGGAATGCCTATTATTCACCCATCACGAAAGAGGAGCTAATAGATCTGTAGCTTCCACAAAGGTTTGTCAAAATTTCAAGTGCATATTATGTTCCTTTGTGTTCCATATATTGGAAAACAATAGATGATGATCAATGTTTGCAGATCTGGCCTTTTTTTATATCGACGAGGAGCTTAATGTTTGTTCGTCAAAAAGAATATTACCAGATCTGGCTATATGGAGCATACAACATGTGGCTTTGTCACAAAACAAGGCCTCGATGGCTACTAAGAGGGCACGAGCCGTCTGATCGGGCTTCATCGTGACGTTGAGAATGTCGTCGGCGATGGAGCCGTAGAGCCAGCTCAAGATGGAGTAGTCCGCTTGGATCTAGATGGGGTCATTGGGAGTTGCCGGAGCCAAGCCGTCGATGTGGGAGAGGAGCCCAAACTTGCCACACATGGACTTGAAGGAAGACCACTTGTGGTAGTTCGGGGTCTTGAGGTCGAGGATGACTGGGACATGCGTCTGGACGGCGACGATGCAGTAGGGGTTGACGATGGTTGTGGACGCGACGATCACGAGGGCTTCGACGGTGCTAGAGCTGGAGGGGACACTTGTGGCAGCCATGGCCACCGAACATAGGCGCAGGCCGGGGGCGATGATCGGTGTGCAGTGGAAGTAAATTAGGAAGGAAACCAATCTGATATCATGTAGAGAGGAAAATAATATGACGCAAGCACCAGATTGGGAAGTTTACAGGATCCTCAATAAGAGGAGCTAATCTAGGCAGGTTACAATTATACATGGCTATACAACATTCTCTAATAACAACATAAGATGTAGAAATTTCAAGGAACCACAAGCCTCATCTTACATGCGTTTATTTGAGAATGCCTTCTATTCACCCATCATGAAAGAAGAGATCATAGATTTGTAGCTTCAGCAAAGGTTAGTCACAATTTCAAGCACATATTATGTTTTGCTGTTTCCGTCGTGAACAAGGTGCTACACTAGTACAGTGAGAATTAGCGTTTGTTGAGGATGGTCCTAGGGAGGACAGAAAGCTATAAATAGTAGTTTAGATCCCTGTGTTTACCTCCCTGCTTATGTGGTTTTCAATGTCTATATGTTTTTCTAGATTGGAAAACAATAGGTTGAGATCAGTATTTCTAGATCCAACCCTTATTAAGATTAAACTCAGGAGCTTAACCTTTGTTTATCAATATGAGGATTACCATGTTCGATCATATGGAGTAAACATGACGACTATTTGCACTGCAGGGGATGCGGAGATCTCGAAGAACCATAAACCTCTTCCTATATGGTTAGTCAAAACTTGCGAGTGCATATTACGTTTTTGCCCTTGCCACCATGAACTAGAAGTCTTTTAACACTAGCCAATTGTTTGTAGTTAAACTGACGGGGCACCTTGGTTCCACCGGTGAAGATCGTGGTTCAAATCATACTAAATCAAATTTTAACGGTTGCGGCTTCATCGGAATTTGATCTCACCGGCTATTGTAGCCTATGTCTCCCAGGTATGTGTTTCCTAACTAAGATTTCCTAAGGTGCAAACACAAACACACAAACTAAGGTGCAAACACAAACTAGATTTCGATACGAAATTGTGTGATTTTTTAAAAAATGTCTTTTATCAGGGTTGTCAAATAAATACACTAAGAACAAAAATTGTGTGATAGGGGCACTCTTAATGCTTTATGTTGTATAATGTGTATAGCTAATAATTAGCTATCACATAGAATAAAAGATAATGCGGCAAAGAGTTAAAGAAGAGAGAGGAAAAGCAATAATTTGCATGAGACGATGCTTGAGCACCACAAACAACAAAAAGGATATAGCTAAAATATGCATTAGAGGATAGTAATGTCTAGTGTCTACCAATTAAATATGTTATATATGTGGCATGTCCTAGGAAGGATAGAGAGAGAAATATAGGAGAAGATGTAAATTTATTGATTGGTACATTAGAAGAGATATCTGTAACTATTTCTAAGTGATGCAAAGAATATTGGTAGACGTTGTGCATTAGAAGAGTTATATCTATAACTATTTTTCAAGTGATGTGAAAAATATAGACATAGCAAAGCAATGTCTTGCATGGAGAATACCTAACAAGATAGACTTCTAAGAGCGCTTTGTATCCTGCCATATTGGGTTTTGTTCGGTGTGAGCCGCCCGTCCTAAGATCGACGGACGGATGCTAACCTAGTATTGTCCATAGCCCCACCATCCAGTCTAGCAAACACATCATCTGGTCCACAGATCCGTGCCATCAGGCCCTGGAACAATAACGTTACCATCCGTTGATCTTGCGACGGACGGCTCAGATCGACGAAACGGTAGCACGGAAACCTTCCTTGGGGTCTCCTCGCGCTGCCATTCAAAACCTTCCCGCTTTGGCTTCGCTCGCCATTGGAAACCTTCCATATCGCCGCCTGAAAGAAGCCCGTTTCCTCCTGTTCCATCTGGTCTTGATCTGTTTAATGCTTCTTGGATCTGATCATTATCCTCCGGACAACCCCTTCTTGATCTTCTGCGAGATTCGCTCGAGTTTCCGATTCGATTTCCTTAGCGAGAGAGATTCAGGAGCAGGGGAGAGAGGCAATGGCGGGCTGGGGTGCAAGAAACGGCGGGCACGGTGGGAAAGATCTGGGCTCTGTGGCCTCTTCGAGCTCCGGGAAGGCGGTGCCCGCCAGCGGGATCCGGATCTTGGACGGTCCGGTGGAGCCTCGGCGGAGGCTGTCGGGGTTCTCTTTGGGGCCGGATGCTGATGGGGTTGGCGATGGGGAGGAGGAGGAGACGCTGTCGTCGCCGCTCGCGAGGGCGCGCGGGTGTGATGTGTACGTGGGGTATGGAAGCGGGGGCCCGGCGGCGGTGGGAAGGATGGTGGCGTGGCTGCGCGCCGAGCTGCAGATGCTGGGCGTGCCCTGCGTGGTGGCGGACCGGCGGCGGAGCCGCGATGCGCCGGCGCATGCTGCCGCGAGTGCCGCGATGGACGTGGCCGCGGCCGGAGTGGTCGTGGTCACCCCGGCGTCGCTGGCGAACCCCTACTCCGTCGATGAGATCCGCGTGTTCCTCGACCGGGGCAAGCTCTTGCCGGTCTTCGTCGGCCTCGGTAGGGCAGACTGTGAAGCGGAGGACGTCGTGGAGAAGAGCGGCGATCTGTGGGAGAGGTTCGGAGGAAACCTGTGGATGCTTTACGACGGCGCGGAGCTCGAGTGGAGGGAGGCCGTGGACGGGCTGTACCGGGCGGAGCCGTCGGTGGAGGTGGACGCCGGAAACCTCAGGTACCGCCTCCTCGACGTGCTCGAGATCCTAGGAGCGTGGCTCGGGCGGCGCACGATGATGGAGGCCGTCAAGACCTGGCGCGCTGAGGCGAATCTGGAGCTTCCGTTCCCCCGTAATGCAGGATTCGTCGGCCGGGAGAAGGAGCTACTCGACCTCGAAGCCATGCTGCTCGGCGACGTGCGGGCGCTTGATAAGGCGGCCGGGAAGAGGCAGATGCACTTGGTCGAAGCCGTGGGCGAGGGGGTGTTCCTGAACGGCGTTGTCTGCATCTCCGGTGAGTCCGGGGCCGGGAAGACCGAGCTGGTTCTCGAGTTCGCGCACCGGCACGCGCAGGAGTACAAGAAGGTGCTGTGGGTGCACGGCGAGGGGAGGTACGTCCGCCAGAGCTACCTCAAGCTCGCCGACCAGCTCGGCGTCGCCGTCGGCGACGACATGGAGCCCTCGGCCGAACGGAGCAGCAAGCACTACCGGAGCCTCCGCGACATCGAGGGCGACATGATTGCCAAGATCAGGAAGGAGCTCATGCGTGACATCCCCTACCTCGTCGTCATCGACAACCTCGAGAGCGAGAGGGACTGGTGGGACAGCAGGGCCGTGCAGGAGCTCCTGCCCCGCGCCGGCAAGCGCACCCATGTCATCGTCACGACGCGGCTCAGCCGCTTGAAAGGGGTTAGGACGTTCATGCTGCCGAATCTTGCCGCGCCGGAGGCGATGCTGCTGATGAAGGGGACTCGAGTGTTTGGCCCCGAGGACACTGCTATCCTTAGGGGTATCGAGCAGAAGCTAGGCAGTGTGCCTCTAGGCCTCGCCCTCGTCGGTGCAAATCTGTCAGAGCTCGCCGTTGGCCCCGCCGAGCTCCGGGACGCGATGAACAACGCGCCGTACCGTGCGCCGACGTGGGCGGCTAAGGACGAGCCCGCGCTGCGGGACAACCTGGGTCTGGTGCAGCTGTTGGATGCTTGCTTCACGCTTCTGGACCGGGAGATGGCCGGCCTCAGCACGGCGGCGGGGAGGCTGGTCGAGGCCAGCGGATTCTTCGCGCCGACGCCGATCCCGGTGGACATGCTGGTGCGCGCTGCATACGGCGCGGCCGGGGAACCCTTGTGGAAGCGTATGCTACGCACGCTGCATCTCTCGTGCGCCTCCCCGCGGGCGCCATCGAACGCCGCCGGCCGCACCGAGCCGGAGGCGCTGGCCGCGCTGCTGCGGCTCGGGATCGCCCGGAGGTGCACGCGGGAGGGGCGCGTCTCCGTCCACGGCGTGTTCAGGCTCTTCAGCCGCAAGATCGGCTCCGGCCAGGTCGCCCGCTCTGTGCTCCACACCATCGCCGCGGAAGGCAGCGTGGAGGAGCACGCCGACCACATGTGGGCGGCGTGCCTGTCGCTGTTCAGGTTCCAGGCGCCGGCGGTGGCCGTCGATCTGCCGACGCTGGAGCTGGCGCAGTTCGTCACGCGCTTCGTGCTGCCGCTCGCGACGCACGGCGTGACCGCGTACTCGTCGTACAGCGCCGTGCTCGATCTGCTCCGGGAGGCCACCGACGCCGTCCGCGCGGTGGAGGACCTGTACGTCGAGGGCAGCGACAGCGTTGAGCTGGACCCATCCGTGTACCAGGAGCTCGCGCGGGCAAGGGCTGAGGTTCTGAAGATGCGCGCCAAGCTGATGATCAGGGGGGGAGAGTACACCATCGCCGAGAACCACTGCTTGACGGCGATCGGCATCTTCGAGGTGGTCTGCGGCGACGCGCACCCAGAGACGCAGGCGGCCAGGGCTGTCTTGGAACAGGCCATGGGGTCTCTGTTGGAGAATTGACTTGACAGGTCGGTCTAGGGTTTGAGCCTGGTTTGGAGGCGGGAATTTTACAGGAATTTTGGGTGTCACTTCTTCATACGAAATTCCGAAGAAATTCTTGCTGTCCAAACCGGCTCTCGATCCTTGCAAGTAGTTTGAGACTTTGATTCTTTAGGAATTCTGGGGTGCCATTCACTTAGGATCTATGTGACTGTTTGTTGTAAGAGCTGAATGCTTGGCCCAGCTCCTTTGCCTCCATGTACTGTGGATCTATTATTATGCTGTTGTTAGTACCGAATTGGTTTCAATCATTTGGAACATGTTTATTGTTTTCTAAAGTTCGGCTGTGAGACTCTGTCCCTCCAAATGATTAAGTTGAACTTGGAGTGGTTCATGGCTATAAATCAATTCCTCACAGTTTCCTATCTCTCTTAACTAATAAGGGAATTGAGAGTAAAAAGGCAAACTCCCATAGCAAATTCCACCACTCAACTCCCTGTCTAAATTCCCAACACCCATCCTAATTGCTGCCAAACACATTGCGAGGGGAAGAAAAGTAATGAAAAGGTTTATGTTTTTCTTTCAAGAGGACATGGGTAGAACTTAAAACAACTGTGCCACTTTTTGTAGGCAAATAATGGGCATGTTCTTTTTGGTTATGACTTATAGCTTTTAGCTGAATTTTTTGAATGTTAGCTGTTTGTGACAGAGATTACGGAAAAAGAGATACTCGTTTGCGATTTTGGATGGTACAGATGTTGGGCTTTTAACGTGTACTATAATTAACTTGTAGACTCCATCTTAAAAAAAATACTCCGTTTGAAAGTTAGGTACTGTAGCAAAAGCCAAAAGCCGTTTTGAGAAGCTAAAAAGAACATGCCCAATATGTACAGAACACACCTACATTTTCTACCCAAAACTGAACCATATGTATATATATACTTTGACAGTGGTAGCTAGCAATCCTTACTTAAGCTCCCAAATCAATATTAACGTAAATTAAAATAGGATAACAAGAGAGAGAACATGTTACTACTGAAATGAATTACTGACAGATCAGGGGAAAAACAAAAGGGTTCAATTTAATCATTTGAAGGTGCAGAGTCCCACACCCGAATTTCACATGAAACAATAACAATGTCCAAAATGATTGAAACCAAACTAGGGTACTAACAACAAAATAATAGGTCCACAGATCATGCAGGTGAAGGGACACAACCTAGCATTTAGCTCTTACAACAATAACATCCAAGTCAACAGTACATGGTGAATGGCTAGGATTTGGCAATCTACAGACTCTATAGGTGTTAATGAGAATTCACCTGAACCAATACAAGAAACTAAAGCCTAAGGTAGCATACAAGTATGCTCTTACAAATCCAACTAACTTTTTTTTTTGTACCCATAGAGGGACGTGAATTTTGTTGAGATTGGGAACTATGCTTTATATGACAATATTGATAAATCACAAACCTTCCTAACAACTAATATTATGACACTTTAGTGGTTATAAAACAATCACAAAATTCCAAACGTGAGAAATGACCTACTGATTCTGTTGTTTTTTGTTTTTCCGTAAGTCAGTTAGCACTTCGTTCACTAAATATGTTTCGTGTTTAATTCAAGTTTGCCTATGACCACTGCCGAAGTATACAAATGGTTTAGTTTGGATAGAAAATGAATGTGTTGTATACATACATTTTGCTACAAATGTTACAAATTATTAATATGCTATTGTAAAAGGGGCTTCTAAATTCTGGGATTGTTCAGAGGAGTCAGTTCAGAGACCTTTTCATTCCTTTTCTTCCCAATAAGTTTGTCACTTCAGTTTATCACTTCAAAAAAAGTTTGTCACTTCAGCTTTTCTGTTTGTCATACGTACGCCTCAAAATTTCTTGTCCTGACAGTCTAGCTACACTGTAGTTTTTTATTTATTAATTGACAAGCATGTAATGTTCCACACATAGACACCACTCAATTTAACTTCTGGTTTCTGTTTTTTATATTTATTAATTTCTTTTTTTTCTATTTTTTGGGTTTCTTACCTTTTCTTTTTTTTCCTGTGTTCCTTTGTACTGTCCATGATGGGTTAATATATTTTTTCTATTTTTAAATTTTTTTTAAATTTAATTATGACAAATAAGCCAACTCAACTGCAATAAAAAAGTCATAAGTCAACGTCATTCTGAACACCCCCTATAGTCCTGCAATGTTAAATCTTAGTTTTGTGGATGACTATGGATGCTCCTAGTTGTATTGTTTATGCTAAGGATATAATGATATTTATGGTATTTTCTAGTTTATAAGATTTAGTCTTATGTCTATTGAGTATTGTATTATATATTGCTCCTTTGAGCTGTGTAATAGATTATCGATTCATCTATTCATCGTATAGATCTAACATGGTCTCCATTCCTGGGGCAGCCACGTCGTTGCCGCCCAGTGGCTCCTCTGAGGTCTTGCGCTTATGGGCCGTTCACTGCCTCTACCAGATCCGACCACTGACCGGCCACTTCGCTGGCTCATGCTTGTTGCCACCATCTCCGGATCCTTCCTGGCTATCGTTGTCTCTGGATTCATCACTGCCTTCGCCGACCACGATAACTCAAGCTCCTACGTCGCCTTGCACTAGACGACTGGATCAGACCTCAGCTTCCTCTCCTAGATCTGGCCGTTGATGTTGCCTCTCTGTCAGTCGTCACCTCCTCAGCCGCCGTGTAGCCGTCAGATCTTGCTACGTCTAGATCCCAGTGAGCTTCCGCCATCCTTCTCTTGGACCACTGCTGCCACTCGCCTCTTCTGGCCACCGACCGTCATCCCTCCCCTAGATCCGTGACTCCATCTCTACCTCCACTTTGGTTCACTCACGCTCGCATGTGGGAGGAAGAGAGATGGAGCAAGTGATGGGGAGAGAGGGGAAGTTGTATGTCGTATGTTGCCCTGAGAGTGCATTTCTAGTTTTCTATGCTACATGGTGTGGACCGTGTATTCTCATAGCGCAGGATATCGAGATGTCGAGCCACCGGCCATCTGACAGCTACCCCTATCTTTTGGCTGTCTCTTCATCTCTTGGCTGGCTGGCTGTCTCTCTAGGCAGGGCACTATGCGAGAGGGGGCAATCCTTTGTGTTGGTGTTGGGAGCTAGTAGTTCGGCTACTTAGCATTTTGAGTTTTTTTAGTCTTCTTTCTTTGAGTCTTCTGTTATGTCTATCCAAATCCAGATCTTTTTCAGTTCATCAAAGTCATACAAGTTTGTAAATTTCTGTGTTAGTCAACCGATTATTTTGCTAGCAACTGTCCATCTTCTTGGATTGAGTGTGGTCTTCTCCTTCTTTTCGTATGACCACAACTGTCACTCTTCTCTTTGAGCTGTTATAGATCATAGAAGTTATATTGATGTTGCTTCTCTCTAAGTTGCTGTCGCGCTTCCCCTCCACGTTGCTACTATCTTGGGTTTCGATCTACTTTATGGGCTGCTACCATGCTTTATTGGCTATCATGTGACTTTGGATGGAAATCTTTGATTCGCGACATAATTTTTCAAAAACCGCATGCTTTAACGACATCTTTAAGAGTCGAGCTTTGGATTTTTATTATTTTAGTATCAACTTATACAATGCTATTGTATATGGCTTGTATTTGAGGAGAGGTGTTAAGGATATAAGGGTATTTATGGTATTTCTTTATTTAGGGTTTAGTCTTGTGTCCCTCGAGTCTTGTACTATATATTGTCCGTTTGGACTGTGCAATAGATTAAAGATTCATCTATTCATCCTATAGATCTAACAATTTAGTTCCTTAACTCCAATTTTTTTTCTTACTTCAAATACTCAGGATTGTTAGAATGTTCTAATCATGATCACTTGGTTAGTGCTTTCAACCCATGCATGGTCTCCGTGAGGGTGGCCAGTGCCTATACAGATATCAGAGATACACTCAATCCATAGAGGTATGAGAAAACAAAGGAAAATGGATGAATTTATTATTATTATTATTATTATTATTATTATTATTATTATTATTATTATTATTATTATTATTATTATTTTACTTACTACCTATGTTCTGACATGTCCATTCGATTTCCCTATCTCTTGATTGGCTATAATATGCTTGAATTTTTGCCAGGATGTAGATAATGTTTTTGAATTTCTCACTGTCTTGGAGTCCTTTTTTATATATTTATTTTTGAAACATTTAAGAATTTGATGCCTGCACTGAGGGATGCATGATAATACAGGGTGCAGTGGGGACACGGGCCCTCATAGCCCCACTCAATTTTCGAAACCACAAATAGATCCTTTATACCTATAGAAATGACGTTGTTTGTTCAATTTCTAGACAGTACAAAAAGAGGGAAAACATATTAATTGAAACATCTCAAAAATTTCAAAACAAATTTGATGTGCATTTGTTTTTCAGTTGCAAATTTTGCTTGAATCTCAGCCCTTCCTTTTTGCCTTGAGATTCGTGCTTGCCCTCCTTTTGCACTCCCCGCCTCCTCCCCTCTTTGGCGCCCCAGCCGAAGCCGCCTCCTCCCTCCCCTCTCGCATTGTCACGCCGCCCGCATTTCTCGGCCTCGCCCATTCCCCACCGTGCCCACTTGCTCCTTCCCATCTCCTCGCCTACGCCAACACCTGCCCAGTGGCCCCCGCACCTTTGCGTCACTGCCCCCAACCGCTCTCGTTACTCCCTCGCGTCCAGCGGTCGCACTGCAGCTCCTTCGTGCGGCACACCGCCCCGCCCGCTCCCACATCACCGCCATCCCCGGAGCCATGCCTCCCCGCCAACTCCCGTAGACGCCGTAGCACGACCAAGTATGGACGCCCTCACCTTAGGAAGGAGCTCCCTCACCCTCCCCCATCGAGCGCCATCATCGGCCGTGCACTCCATGAACTCCTCTCGCCTCTCCCGAGCCATAAAATGCAATTGCTCTCGCAGACAGCCTCACACACCTTCCACCTCCCTCCCAGAGCAAACAATTGAGTCCTCACCCTCCCTAGAGCCGCCGCCGCTCCTCCCTGAGCCCGGTAAGCCGCACCGCCGCTCTTCTTCATCCGCCGACCAAACTCCAATCCCTTTCGTCCAAAGCACCCCCATCACATCGCAAGTGTAAATCCCACCTCAATTTAAAAGGAGCATTCCCCTATCGGCCTCTCAACGTGCACCCCTCACCGGCCATTTCACACCGCCATGGACAAGCCACCTGAGCAACTCCCGAGCCGAATCAACACCTTTCCCATGCTCCCCTCACTCCCTAGATGGTTCAACCTCGCCCGTTTGAGCTCGAGCATGCTCTGAGCCCCCCATAACTGCAAGCTACTCCACCCTCTTCTCCCTCTCCGGCGGTCGCTGCCATAGACTCTCCCGCCACCCAAGACCCACCCACCAACTCACCTTTCCCCCGTGAACCCGTTGGTGCCGATCACGGCCCCCGAGAGGCTCCGCCGAGGTCGAATGGTGGTGGGGAGGCACACCTCTGTGTTTTCTTCACCAAGCCGTTCGGAGGAAGAAGAAGATGCCTCCCTAGGCAACGTGGCCTCATCCCGACCCTCCGAACCCGATCCAATGGCGCCAAGCTCTAACGTGCGGCTTCCAGCGAATCGGTTCGCGAGTGTAGCGATGTGGTCGCATCCTCGCCCTCCGCACGCGATCTGACGGCGGCCTACTCTGGTGTTCACTCGCGGCCAACGCAGCCTCTCGCGCGTTGCCCTGGGCCGAGGCCCATTAGCTGCGCCGCCGTTTGAAAACCACGGCCCCGCGCGCACGCTCTCCCACGCGAGGAAGTGGGCTGGCCCAATTACTGTAGCATGAACAAAAGTTGTGAATATGCTTTATAAAACAGGCTTCGAAGTTTTAGGCATATATTCTCCTCAAAGAAGTACAGGAACATTTTCCATTCTTTTATTTAGACCTGTTCAAGGCCTGGTTGAGCCCGATCCAGGCCAACAAGGCCAAGCCCGAAAAAGTTCGTAAATTTTATTTACCAAATAAAATGATTTTTAATTTTTAGAATAAATATTATATTTAATTATTTTCTGAATAAATTATTATTGTTTACTATATTATTGTTTTTGTCGGGCTGTGTGGGCCAAAAACTTGGGGCCGAGCCCAGCCCGACCTGACTCCAAAAAGAAGAGCCTAACAAAGTTTATTTTTTTCCAGTTAAGCTCTGTTTGGGTAGCTAGAAAAATATTCCCATGTAAAGGGTTGTTTGGGGCTACATGATAACATTTATTGTCATTTATTTTGGAGTTTATCAATTCTATACTGTCTCTGTGTGAAGATAGCACATATTTGGAATCTTAGCTGGATTTCATATCTCTAGGACTACACCTAGCAATGAATTAGGTGGCATACATTTCATGTGTCACTAACAGATGAGAGTTCACAATGTATGTTGAGCACATGCTTTGGTGGCAAATAGTACTCAAACCATGCTTAGCAACTGTGATTTCATTTTATTGTGGACTTGCGTGAGTTACAAGGTTGGAAAGGTTCATGAGTTGCAACACACCAAAACATACTATGGTCATGTTCTTTTGTGGTTTTTAAAAGTCGTTTTTGGAATTTGCTACAGTAACTAACTTTTAAACGGAGTATTTTTTTAAGATGAGGTCTACAAGTTAATTATAGTACACGTTAAAAAACTAATATCTGTATCATCAAAAATCGCAAACGAGTATCTCTCTTTCTGCAATCTCTATCGCAAACAGCCAAAAAACCATCAACCGTAGCCAAAAGCCATCAACCGCAGCCAAAAAGAACATACCCTGTACTACTTAGAGAAGATCTATGCATTTACCTTCTAGAACACTCCAATACCTGGTCCCATTGGTAAAGATTGGCCACATTCATGATAAAAATACCTATTATTGATTGGAAAATCAATCATTTGTTGGCATTTTTATTTATCTTTTTTCAGTTATTTCTTTTTGCCGTTATTTCTTTGCACTGTTAGTTTGTTGGCATTTTTTATTTTTTGATTTGGTAGAATTAATTGATGTTTTGAGGGAGGCCACTGTTTACTCGTGCGTGGAGACAACCGATGGTTAGAGAACGATTTTGGCGTGGTTCCTTTTCCAAAAGGGCGTACATGTCGCACCTATGATCGTGACATAGAGTACACGCTAATAAGCAATAACAGTACGCGATGAGTAGACAATAGACATGCAAGTTACATACGGATACGGGTACATTACAAATGGTGAACTTAGCTAGATAGCACCAATGATGCTACTATCCAATTACGTATCATATCCATCATATGGCGTTAGTGGCCTGTGGAAGGCCAGGCAACACGAACACGGGCACTGCCGAAGGTCCCGCGTGATGGGCCGACGGTGGGGGCACTCTCAGCCAATTCGACGTCGATAATAAAGTTATGCAACGCCATTGTTGCTACAATGATCGTCTTTTGCTTACAATCCTTGTAGCTAGAAACCTTATCGAGTATGCGTCATTAGCCTTTACACATGACAAATGCATGCTCGATGACGTTTCGTGGGGAGGAGTGCAGGAAGTTGAAAAGCTCCTGCATCCCTGTCGGTTGCGTACCATTGTTGAACTTTGAAAAGTGGTACCTGTGGTTGCGATACAGGACTAGGTTGGGATACCTGGAGTCGATGAGGTAGTACTTGCCTACAATAAAAAAAATATCAGTTAGTATTGGTCGTGCAATGCATGACGTAGTTAAAATTTGTTCTAACAAATTACCTACCGATAGATGCGGGAATTGTTCACCATACTTTGCCATTGTATCATGTAGGATACGAATGTCATGCATCAAGCTCGCCCATTCAGCGCACACAAATGTAAGCCTACAATCAAAGTCAGATGGTGCAATGATGTCCACCGCTAGTCCATACACACGCTCTAACACATCATTGAATCTCCTGCTAATTATATCTGCGGAATGCTTGAATCAGTTTATGTCTTACCTTTACGATTACGGCACCCCACAGGTCCACAAAAACAAGCCTAGGCTTCCTTCGAACAAACTTCTCGAGATGACTGCAGCTCATAGTTGGCGACTAGCCTATCATGGAGCGCCTCGAAAACACGGAGGCTCATCCAAAACATACTATGGCAACTTCGACACGCTGGTCTCGGCGCTCAGGAAGATCGGGTTCGGGCGCCCGCCGATCGTGATCGGCGAGGTCGGCTGGCCGACGGACGGCGACAAGCACGCCACGGTGCCCTATGCGGAGCGGTTCTACGCCGGGCTGCTTAGGCGGCTGGCGGCGCGGCAGGGCACGCCGCTCCGGCCGCGCACCCACATCGAGGTGTACCTGTTCGGGCTCATGGACGAGGACACCAAGAGCGTGGCGCCGGGCAACTTCGAGCGGCACTGGGGCATCTTCACGTTCGACGGCCGGCCCAAGTTCCCGCTGGACCTGCGCGGCGACGGGCGGCCGGCGATGCTGGTGCCGGCCAGGGCCGTGCGGTACCTGCCGCGGCGGTGGTGCGTGCTGAACCAGAACGCCACGGACACGAGCCGGCTCGCGGACAATGTCGGGTACGCGTGCTCACGCGCCGACTGCACGGCGCTCGGGTACGGGTGCAGCTGCGGCGGGCTGGACGCGCGCGGGAACGCGTCGTACGCGTTCAACGTCTACTACCAGGCGCAGGGGCAGGTGGAGTCGGCGTGCGACTTCCAGGGGCTCGCCATGGTCACCGACAAGGACGTGTCGCAGGGCGCCTGCAACTTCAGCGTGCAGGTCGTCGGGTCGGCCGCGGCCGCGCTCCCCGCCGCGGCGTGGGTGGCGGCCGTGTTGGCTGCGCTTCTTGTATTGGTTTGAGGTTAAGGTGATTTGAAGTGTCTGTAGATTGTAGATAGGCGATGTGATGAAAATGTTGTACTGCCTTGGTTGTTTCTGCTCATTTATATCCGAGTACAGTTTCTTCATATGATTGCACTCTACAGATAGCGCTCAGTTTGATGTTAGTTTATAAATTTTTCACTGTAGCTAGATTATTTTTTACTGTAGCTGATTTAACTTATTTGGTATAATTAAATTTAAAAATAGAAAAAATATGTTACCCCATCACGGACAATACAAAGGAATACAGAAAAAAAGAAAAGACAAAAAAAGTAAAAAAATCTAAGAAAAATCAGAAAAAGACGAAATTACGGAATAGTGAAAAAAAAGCAGAAACCAGAAGTATAAACTGATTTTAAGTTAAAATGAGCACAGCCACAGTCTACATGGAGAGGGATAGAGAGAAAAATTCATAGTTTTACTGCAGCCAAAAACCACTTCGTTCAGACGAGAACACAACACTTGCACGTTGCACAGCAACATAGAAGAGATGTGTTCATAGTTCATGCGATAGCCAATGTTTATGCTGAAATAAAGGAAAAGCTTCGGTCACTGACATTTGCAAAGCCACTCCCTAACACATTCCAGGATCTACATAACTCTGTACCCTTGAGATAGATTGATTATATTAACCAATGTTTTTGTTCTTCTGTACGTAGATTTAACACCGATAAGCTTTAATTTTAACGTGGAATAAATGGAAGAGAAATACAGATATAATACAAGGAGTTCGAAGAATTGGATTATCTGTGTTTCCCTACGTGGCTACGTACCAATCTGGCAGCCTAGTGTTCCAGAAGTATATAAGAAGGTCAGCATCCTCTTTAAACAAAATCTCGATATGTTCGTAGTGATTCTGTGTAAGCATATGTTAATAGGACAATAAATTGGATATAATTCGTAGTAATCGTACGTCTCGCAGATTAGTCATAGTTAATGAAAATCCAAAACAAAAGCACAACCACTTTTTTTATAAAAAAAATATCATGACTGAAACTCGCCACAAAAAGCGAGGCTAGCACCTCCTCCATCGTCCAGCCCGGAACCACCACAAAATATTAAGGTGCTGTTTGGAACCGGGAATTCTTCCTTAACTAGTAAGGTGCCCGTGTGTTGCAACAGAAAACCAAATAAAAGTGATGCATACTATCAAATGTCCATGTGATGCTACGGAACATCTCATGAATCACCTACATAGAGTTGAATTCAGATCATTGAACACAATTACAGCAGGAATTATCATCCATCTGCAGAAGTTTAGACACAGTTGGGATATTTTATTCACATTTCAAAAGTGAATCACCACTTATTCATCGTGTCTACGATACATGTACAACTCTTTGTAACAAAATTAACTTGCAGGCATGGATAACTAAGGTATTTTACTACATGCTAAAAAAATTATTACAACACCTGAAACAATAAAATAAGGCTGTTTATTGATCAACTACAGGTATATATGTCATTAATTATGATTGCAAAATAAACTTTGGAGGTAGCAAACTACAGACACAACTTGCTAATTTTTTCCCTAATTGCTAACTCCCATGAAAAGGAAAGCAGTTGTGGAAACCTGCTGGTTAGCTTATCAACAAGCATGGTTTTATCATATTGTGTCTCACAGCCAATTAGGAAAGCAAAATTGAGGAAATATATCTATTGGATATCATTAAAATGTTACAACTACAATATAACAGTTGATGGCCTTGAGGGTCCCCCCATTACAACACTCCACCTCTCAGTAATGGGGCCAACACAGGCACAGCTATTATGACTGAATTTGACTTGACAAACAGGAGTTTAACAGCATGGGAAACCATAGTTCAACTAATGCGACAACTACCTACAAAAGGAATGCCTTTAAGGTATCCAAAATTCCATAATTCAGCTTTGCAATGTACAGGTAGTGAATATGACTTATAGTTCATAATTCAACTTTGCAACATTGTTGCATGGCATGTGCCTTCAAGTTGTCTGCAAAATTGAGGTCAGGTTCCCATTACCTCAAACAAAAGGCATGAATATTTTCTTACAATTCAGGTATTAAGCTGCATGTGTATCCACTATAACAGTACACAAATTTGGGACAACAAAGTGCATCACCACAAAGTAAAGATGTAACAACAAAGTGCATTCTTGACACCCAGATAGATATTAATTATAACAGTAAGCAAAATTGGAATCCGTGCCAACTCAAATTTCTCAAGACAATGTATCATCAACAACTTTACTTAGGCATATAAGAAACATACCAAACAATCGTATGATCAGTTGATCACTATGTGGAAAAAAAATGCTATGACTTATCACATTTCTCCGTTGAGTAATTCACTACAAGTTCTCAACAATAATCAGAAACCCATATCAACATTGTCAGGTCACGGAAATTATAAGTTCCCTTGAAAGCACAAAACTATGACAGAGGCACCTAGAATGGTGTTTATGTACCTAAGAAAGATCAGGCACCTGGTCCTTCTAAACCTTCTTCAGGGTAAAATCAACTGCAACGATAACATCCTTTTCACCGTCCATATGATCAAGCCTCAAGAAACGCTCACCTACTAAGTCCACCTCTAGGCCCTCGCCAACAATCTTATTGACAGATAGGTATCATCAGTCAATGTATTTTACAACTCACAGATATTACATTCTATATAAATTGTTGGAAAGACTTACTATGTTTGCGAACCACCAGGGTGCCAGACTGTTAGAAAGACTTACTGTGTTTGCGAACCACCAGGGACCTAGACTGAACATGATAAGAGTCTGTTCCCCCTCAGCGGTCACTGCCTTCCCATAGCCAGGTATCATGGCCACTAACCCACAAGCACCACACGTCTTACACTGCATTCAAGCAGACAGTGAAAGGAAACTAATATTAAGAAATTACATTGAACCCTTTCAGAAACTTAGAAATTACAAAAAACCCTAGTCCTTTGAAGTCAACGTGACAGAGAGAACGATGGAGAACAAAGAAGGCGGTGGTGGCGGTGTCCTCGCCGTAGCTCTACCACCAAGGATCCATCTGGTGGCGCTATATGTGTTGTAATGGAAACCCAAATTTTATAATGTTCACATTTTGCCCCATCCTTTGTCGCTACTTATCTAGATCTTTGTATTTCTCTATTAACTGTAGGGTAGACTGTAGAGGGAATCAGAAGTTACCCAAGACAATCTTCTCAGGTGTCAGAGTAATAGCAGGAGACGACATGACTTCACCAACAGTTGAGTCCAACTGCATCATGAGAACAAGCACGAAGAGCAACGATCAGTATCACCAGGAATCCTTAGGGATAATATTTTAGACATAGTTACCAAAGGACAATCGGTGTCAGCATGATATCCTTCTTTCAAATAGTTTGACACAACTTTCATCGAATTTCCCAGCTACTACCTTTTCGTATTCAAGGATACAATCAAACAACGATATTCAAGTTCCTGTTGAAGAGCTTAAAACTTCGTCCGCTCTCTATTAAACCTAACACACAATAAGCACATTAGACATATAATAAGTCTTCATAATGCTTGGCTTGGTTAAAGGTCTAGAGGATGAGACTGTAGATCAATGTGTTTTTCAGCTTGATTTGTAGTTTCGTGATTGAAATTAGGGCAGTTGCCCTCTCTGGCTCTCTCAGAGAAGTATACGGTAGGTGCTAGGCGTAGTTCTAGGCTTCTAGCAGTCCAGATCGTTGTTATAATTGAGTGATCTAAAAAAAGATCAGAGGCTTAGAAGGTAGTGGCCTTATTCACGAAGGTTTCTATTATGTCGTAGCTCAGCCGTCATATCTAGCATAAACCAAAATAGGCCCCTACATGTGTTGATAGCTAACTGTGAAAGTAAGTCTACGGAGATCAACTACTGC
The DNA here is from genome assembly GCA_036346265.1 of Melocanna baccifera. Classification (NCBI taxonomy): domain Eukaryota; kingdom Viridiplantae; phylum Streptophyta; class Magnoliopsida; order Poales; family Poaceae; genus Melocanna; species Melocanna baccifera. The sequence continues at coordinate 24,484,609 of CM070706.1, forward strand.
TCGAAGTCGGATAAGAGTTGGACAAGGTGGTCAAAAACATTGATATTTACCAGCTTCAACCATAGCATACTCAATCTGCATCACGATATTTAGTTCATCATCTATCTTGCATATTATTTTGACTCCCATGTACAATTTCGGATAGATGCATTCACTTGGGGCTTCATATATAAGCGACTGCCTACCATAGGATTGCCGTAATACTCCACATTTTCTACGTGAAATTGAATGTAGAAGATTTGTGAGTTCATGTCAATTCTTCTAAAGTTTCACATCATCCAAAGGGGGAGAGAGGGCAAGAGGAGGGGCAACAAGTTCGTGCTTACCTTCAAGGGATGTGAGTGGCAATGATCGACGCAATGATGAGGAGTAGGGGACCGGTGGCCGACCGGGAGCGAGTCGAGAGAGTGAGGGAGGCGGGAGAGCGGGGCGGGGAGAGCGAGGGGAGGCGGGGTTTGCCTCGCTCCGACGCGCGAGAGAGCGAGGGGAGGCGGTAGGGGGAGATCCAGCGGCGGTGTGGATGGAGTGGAGTGGGAGGGAGGGGAGGAGGCGGCGCGCGGAGGAGGTGGGTGGGGAGGAGGAGGTGATGCGGCGGCGCGGGGGGGGAGGAGGAGGCGGAGGCGGCGGCGCGGGGTGAAGAGGAGGGGAGGCGGCGGTGGAGCGGGGTGGGGAGGAGGAGGAGGCGGCTGCGGCGCGGGGTGGGAGGGAGGGGAGGAGGCGGCAGAGCGGGGTGGGGAGGAGGCGGTGCGGCGGCGCGGGTGGGGAGGAGGAGGAGGCGGCGGAGCGGAGTGGGAGGGAGGGGAGGAGGCGGCGTGCGGGGAGGAGAAGTGGGGGGAGGAGGAGGAGGCGGCGGCGGATGAGGGAGGGGAGGTGTGGGAGAGACGTCGAAAGGGAGGGGTGGTGCGGTTAGATCGAGAGAGAGAGGGGGGAGAGAGCGGTCTAGATTTCATTGTTCAGATTAAATGGTTGAGAAAATATATAGGAGAGGACTCATCAACCACCAATTCCTTCTTTTTAAAGTAGTAAAGATCCCGTAGGAATTGAACTGTTTTATATGAAATCCTCTGAAATTCTGGCAATCAAAGTGGGCCCAAAAATAGAAACAAAACTATCAAAAAATTTTTTGATATAGGAGAAAACTATCTATCTAGGTCTAGGGAGTAAGCAAACGTGGAGAACTGAGCATAGCTCACTTAACTACGACTGCCGTCGAGTGTTCGGCCCACCTGCATTAAACACTAGGTTTGATGCACACACTCATCTTAACACAAGCGTGTGCGTTCGGTGGGAAAGCACGTGTCAGCGCTCCATGAGATATTGGATAAATTTAGAATTTATCTAACGACTTCCACTCTGGACATAGCGTATCTTTTAGTAAGACATGCATGTGTGTGTGATGTGTGGTATGCGTTGTTCTTTGTAAATTTTGGTTTCCCTTTCAAAAAAGGAATAATTGAGGATTTACCATTGTAAAAGTGTAACCTACATATCAGTGAGACATTAAGTAGCAAATTCTCAAATACATATCTTTTACGGTAGCAAATCCTCATATCCGCTTCCAAAAAGTAAGCAAACGTAGATGACCATGATCATGTGTGATGTGGTATAAGGAATGGATACCTATATTCTTCTTTTGAGAAGAATGGGTTTTCTAGGGAGTAAGGGCCCACTTCAAGAGGTTAATCTTCTGGATTATGGTTTTGACTGAAATTATATTGTAATAGTCGATAATTTTTTCTAAGTTATTTAATTAAAAAGAAATGAAAAAATGAAAAAAAAACATTATATTGTTATGAATAATTCAAATTAATAAGGGGAAAAAGAAAAAAAACTGAAAAAACCAAATAAGTTAATATTAGAAATCAATATGTTAGCTTCTGATTCGAATAACTTGGAAAACTAAAAAGAGCCGTAAGTTGAAGCCGTTCCGTGCCGAGTTAAGCTAGACGCCCTGGGCCAAGCCCACAATCTTTACAAGTCGTGATACCATACGCCCGCGCGGGACGAGATGGCCCATCCTAACTCCTAGTGGGCCTAAGCAGGCCTAGCCTGCTAGCTCCTAGGGCTTCCCTCCAAAACTTTCTAGAACTCGCCGGCCTCTTCGTCTCCACTCTCCTCTCCCCCCACTCGAGCAGCAGCTGCGGCAGCGAGTACTAGGGTTTTACCGATCCGCCTCGACCCCCGCTCGACATCACCAGATCGCCACCACCTTCACCTCCCGCGCCACCGCACTCCTCTCTACCCGCTGACAATGGTGGGCCTGGGCGCGATGCCGGGGTACGGAATCCAGGCGATGCTCAAGGAGGGGCACAAGCACCTCTCCGGGCTCGAGGAGGCCGTGCTCAAGAACATCGACGCCTGCCGCGAACTCTCCGCCATCACCCGCACCTCCCTCGGCCCCAACGGTGAGCGAGGCTCTTCCCGCGCTCCCTCCATCCGTCTACCCTTCCGTGCTCCATTGCGTGGTTTGATCGGTAGCGTTAGGAGGAATCTAGCGCTTGTAGAGCGTATTCGATGGTTACCTGAGGTCGGGAGATGATGCGTTGTTGATAAAAATGGTTAGGGTTGTTGCCGTCGGTACTGAGATAGTACACGGTGTTGTTAGTCTCGTAGATGCGGTGAGGCTGGGCTTGTGTTTGTTTGGGGAACCGTGATGGTGAGCTCAGATTTGGATCTCATTATGTCTAGTTAATGAGGCTGATGGTGAGGTTGGGTAGTATGGAAATGTTGGGGCAGGTGTCATGCGGTTCAAAGTTACACCCCATTGTCAGCATATGAGTTGCTGTCTTGAACCTAATGTAGGTTTGGAGTACCGGTGATCAATTGTCTGGTGCTACTATTACATGTTTCTAGTTGAGATGCCCCTTCTTTGTATTTTATATACATAGAAGATTTGATGTTTTTTAACTTAAGATTAAGATGCCTTCAAGTTCCTACTATCAGTTGCCTAAGAGTGTGCTACTTGTCTGTTTTCTGGTATTTAGGAATGAACAAGATGGTTATCAATCATTTGGACAAGCTCTTTGTCACGAATGATGCTGCAACGATTGTGAACGAGCTCGAGGTCCAGCACCCCGCTGCTAAGATCCTGGTACTAGCTGGCAGGGCTCAGCAGGAGGAGATTGGAGATGGAGCTAACCTCACCATATCTTTTGCTGGCGAACTGCTTGAGAAGGCCGAGGAGCTCATCAGGATGGGGTTGCATCCGAGTGAGATCATCATTGGCTACACCAAGGCCATCAATAAGGTTACCTACCCTCCCAATTGAGTAGGCCTTGTATTGTTAAATGTGTGGCACGATGGCAGGCTATTCATGCTTTTGTTTTTGCTGTGTGCAGGCAATTCAGATTTTGGAGGATCTGGTGGAGAAAGGCTCGGAGAACATGGATGTAAGGAACAAGGAGGAGGTTGTGTTAAGGATGAAATCTGCTGTTGCTAGCAAGCAATTCGGTCAGGAGGATTTATTGTGCCCTCTTGTCGCTGACGTAAGCTAATCCTTACCATCTTACCTGAGAGTTTTTTCACTCCATTCTGCTACCTTCTAATAGCGGGTTTGTTCCATCATTACTTTCTAGGCCTGTATGCAAGTTTGCCCCAAAAATCCTGCAAACTTCAATGTTGACAATGTCAGAGTGGCGAAGTTGCTTGGAGGTGGTTTGCACAACTCTTCTGTAGTTCGTGGGATGGTTCTGAAAAATGATGCTGTTGGGAGCATCAAAAGGGTGGAGAAGGCAAAGGTAAGCCCAAAATGCTACACTTCATTCACAGTGTGTTTTTGCCAGTTATCTATTGATATGTTATCTATTCCATCTATTTTCATGCTTTTCTAATGGAAGGCAGCTCCCAGAGTCTAGAGTAGATATAGTAGGTGGTGCCAGTACCTATTTTCTTTTTCCCCTTTACGGATAGAACAGATCGCCCACTGAATCAAAGATTTTATTCTGTTCTATGTAGCTTCCCACCATAAAAATTTAAGTTGTAACTCAGATGATTCAACCTTTTAAAAAGTTTTGATTTCGGAGTTATGATACTAGTTTCTCTTCTCATTGCTTGCTGATTATGTAAAGGCTTGCATGGTAGTATTTCATAGCTAGTTTAGTGATAGCAATCTTGTGAATGACCATTGAAGGTTTAGATGGTAGGTACTGTAACTATGGTGCTGTTGAGGTACTCATGGATAATCCTTGTTTACGTATAGCCTGCTTTGATTATGGCCTGCTTTGATCATGGACTGTTGTTTACATACATGGTTAAGTAGAGCCTGTATGGCTGCATAGCAATAAATTGTTAATAAAGTCTTCAGTTTCCTAACTGCGACCTCGTGAATCGGTTCTTTCTTGGAGTGGTCTCAACATGGTACATTCAAGCACTTGTGCTCTCTCTCTCTCTCTCTCTGCTTCCGTGAAGGTGCTGGATGCTTATGTTCTTGAAAAATTACTGAGTACATCATTTTTAGGTATCTTGGTTTTTGAAGCTGAGACTGCTGCTGAGCACAGTGGACAAATAAATTACTGAAATAGATTGCAATATGTTGCATTCATGCACTGTAAATTTTGTCTCTACATGGGAATCTTAACCAATCAAAGTTACCCATATTTTTCGTACGATACCTGCTAATGTTTCTTCTAATATCTAAAATCAACAAATATTCAGATTGCAGTATTTGCTGGCGGTGTTGATACTTCTGCAACTGAAACGAAGGGAACTGTTTTGATACATTCTGCTGAGCAGGTATGTTGTAAATATGAGAAAGGTCATTGTTTTTCCATCTTACCATGAACTTTTTGCTGATTTTATTGTGCTTGGTATAGTTTGAGTGCTTCAAATTATATAGTTTGCTTCTGCCTGATAGCTATTACGTTTCTAATTCAATAGATGTCTATGTCATGGTACCTTTGATTCTTTTCATTTAAGTGTGCTCGAGTAAAATGATGATTGCTTTTGGATGGACTCTTTACCCTTTTGTTTTATTTGATGAAACCTTAACAAATTTTTTTGATTGACTAGTTAGAGACCCGTGCGTTGCAACGGAGTCATAAAAATAATGAGACAGAACTTACTGCCTGGTCAACTTTACACATCAAAACATTAAAGAGCAAGTGACAGAGAGAAAGGTGGCCAGAATACGCGAGGAGATAGGAAAAGTGGAGGAGGTGGACGGTTGTTTCCTGAGAGAGAGGAGGAGAGAGACGAATGGTCTAAATCAAATCGGATGGCTGAGAAGAGAGGAGGGAGGCCGTACCAACCACCAACTCCTTCTTTTATAATAGTAAAGATTAATGGTCAGGTCGGTGCAGTTGTAGTGCATTTGGTCATCATAGCTTGGTCATCGTAGCCAGACTTGCTAGGGCCTGGCAGCTATGGTTCGCTGGTGAAGAATAGTATGGAAAATCAATTATATATTTATTTCCTATTTTTATTCTTGCGAAACAGATGCGTTAAGGAAAAGTTTTCTATGGAGCAGTTAGGAAGAGTTGATACATGCACTTATGGATGTGGCAGAATTTTAAATTCCAGATCTTGAAAACTCTTAAACAAATAATACACTTCATGTTTTCCATAGACATCTCCAACATTTATGCGACATCATAGTCTGATCCATTATAGCATTTTCAGTTAATTCTTCCTTTTTATTTGCTCATCTTTCTTTTTTAATTTAACTTTCTTCTGTTTATCTTGTTTCCATAAATAAGCTATTTGGTAGTTGTGAAATACCAATTGGTCTTTCTTGTTGCGAATTCAATTCTCAACATCCTGGTATGTTCTGTGGAGCACGTGATATTGTTTTGCTTCTATAGTTCATCAGAAGCACTGTGAGCTTATAACACACACATGCTTATACTGTGTACAGCTGGAAAATTATGCTAAAACTGAGGAAGCCAAGGTGGAGGAGCTTATCAAAGCTGTAGCTGACTCAGGAGCCAAGGTTATTGTCAGTGGAGCAGCAGTTGGTGATATGGCGTTACATTTTTGTGAACGTTACAAGTCAGTGTTTGCTTATATGAATTGTCATCTTGATGGATTATATAATTTTTCTGCGAGAGTTTTTATTGAAACTTCTTTTCTACATTTTGAGATATCATACATATATTATATTCAACTTAAACCCTCAATTGGAGGTTGTAATATTGGAATGCATCTAACAGAGTTAGGTTTATTTGCTATAAAATGCCGTAGCAATTGGCCATGATCTGGTCCTGTTTTGCAGTGGCACTTATTGATGTTTTGGTTTACAGGCTAATGGTTTTGAAAATCAGCTCAAAGTTTGAACTGAGAAGATTTTGCCGTACTACTGGGGCTATAGCACTTGTAAGTTCTGATTTCAAAATTTGTTTGTTGAATAGCATAGTCCATAGTCTGATTTCTTCTGCTTTTTTACAGTTGAAACTAAGCCAACCAAATGCAGACGAATTAGGATATGCAGATTCTGTTTCAGTCGAAGAAATCGGTGGTGTTCGAGTATGTTCCATGCCTTTATGCTTTCCCAAAAGACATGACTTTATTATTCCTCACTACATTGAGTTTGCTTTATAGTTGACTGTTGTCAAGAATGAAGGTGGAAATTCAGTGGCCACTGTTGTCTTAAGAGGCAGCACAGATAGTATACTAGATGATCTTGAAAGAGCTGTTGATGATGGCGTCAATACTTACAAGGTATGTATGATGTATAGTAGGTTCAAACCAACTTCCTTTCATTGCTTTGGAATAGCCATTCTTTGTTATTTTGACTGATTGGCTAAGGTTATCCGACTATTGGTGTTTGTACCAGTCAATGTGCAGGGACAGTCGGATAATTCCTGGTGCTGCTGCAACGGAAATAGAACTGGCAAGGAGATTGAAGGAGTTTTCTCTGAAGGAAACAGGGTAACTATGTTTTTTTGTGAGAATAAATTTTCATGTACATGCTTAACGGACACATCTGAAATGATGTTACAAGAAGATATTCTGTTGCTTTACTACTTTTAACTGGACAAGCTTTATTAACATGTATGAATTCCAGTACGATGTATAAATACAATAAGTTTTACTATTCGTACGATGTATAAATACAATAAGTTTTACTATTCATGTTCTCCTGTATTTATTGGGATATAATGATAGATGGAATGAAACCATTTGAAGTCCAGATGCAACCTATTTATATGTTAAAAAAAGATTTTCATACCTTCGTATTTATCTAAAATTACTATTTAGCCCCATTTAGCATTGGGGTTTAAAAGCTTTATACTTTAGTGGGCCTCGATACATTTGATCTGTGAACAGTGTTCTATTTTTGTAGTTTGGTTTATGATACACTGAGATTTTCTGTTATTACAATGTGTTTCTTTCTCTTTTTTTGTTTTATTTGTTGATGGTTAACAATTATGCAGGTTGGATCAGTATGCCATTGCAAAATTTGCTGAAAGTTTCGAAATGGTTCCAAGAACCCTGGCTGAAAATGCTGGGCTTAGTGCAATGGAGATAATCTCTTCCCTCTATGCTGAGCATGCTGGTGGCAATACAAATGTTGGTATTGACTTGGAGGAAGGTGCTTGCAAGGATGTCTCAACCATGAAAATATGGGACCTCTATGTCACGAAGTAAGCATATGTGTTCAACATCTAGTTTGGCACAATAGATATATAAATCCTACTGGAAACCCATGCAATATGTTTTTAAGCTGCTTATAACTAGTTGTGGTGCTTCCCGTTGTGGTGTGGGTTTTTTTAGGCTGTGGCTTATAGCTTTTGGCTTAAACTTTTAAATTCTGGCTGTTCGTGCGAGAGATTGTTGGACCCCGGGTTAGCGAACCCAGATCCTCTGTGATTCCACCTCACTATTCTCTATATCAGTAGATAGTGCTCATAGATATATTACTGTACATGGTTATTAAGTCGTAGAGTCGAGTCGCTTAGTGGGCGACTAGGGAGACTAGTCGACCAACTAGTCTGGACTAGTCGTAAGTATCAACTATCCCACATATTACAGATCAGAGTAGAGCAGGAGACGAAGGAGGTAAGAGGGGGGAAGGAGAGGGGAGGAGGGAGGCAGGAGGCTGCATTGAATCATTGGACACTGACCGGAGAAGGTGGCAGCGGCCAGTGTAGATCTGGAGGAGGCTGCAGGGTTTACTGGAGAAGACGACACCACTTGGACGGCAGTCATGGCACGGCGGTGGTCACTAGAGAAGGAGGTGGCAGGCCAGCGGCCACTGGAGAAGGAGACTGCAGAAGATTAGAGGCTTAGAGCAGGGGAGGAAGGAGGGAAGAGGGGGGAAGGAGAGAAGAGGGAGGAAGGGGAGGGGAGGGGAGGAGGAAGGCAGGACAGGAGAAACTAACCGGAGAAGGTGGCGGTGGCCCTTTGGAGAAAACGGCGCAAGCGATTGCTCTTGCCGCTGCGCGGGCGGCGGCCATCGGAGAAACGATGCGACAATCGCTCTTTGCCATCGCGGCGGCCATCGGAGAAGACAGTGCCCACAGCTGCTATTGCTTCGCCTGCGGTGGCTCCCACGGGACGAGAGACAAGATGAGAGACGCGCACGGGATGACGGGAATTGAATGGATAAGGGTTAGGGTTACCTTATATGCGCACGAACAGACTTGGGCTGGGCCGGGGCAACTGGGCAAGACGCTGCCCGCGAGTGGGCCTCCAGTCGGCAGACCGGACAAACAGGATTAGTCGAGATTAGTCGTCCGAACGCCTGACTAGTCGCTCCAGTCGAGTCGGGCTCTCTAGTCATTCATCCTGTGCCAACTCGACGACTAGTCGTGGATTAGTCGACGACTTAATAACAGTGTTACTGTATATCGAAAACATATTATGCGGAAGTTTAATTAATACGGTGATAGCTTATGGGCCGAATAGGCCGAAAACAAAGAGATGTAGCAGCGGAAACTTTACACCAGTGGGATCCTCAGGAATTACCCACAGGTAGCCAACTGGGATTCGTGACTTAGTTTTTGGCTTCATTGATTTCTAGCTCTATCGACTCCTTTAATGCATAACAGTGCTTGTTCTTCTTGTTTTATTGACTGAATGATGGTAATTAAGTAAGAGTGAGTACAACTGTACTCATCAAGATACCACACATGATCCAATAATAATACATGTAAAGCTATTCAGGAAGGTTTGAGGTTCTTTTAGTTGCTAGAAGCAGTGTTTCAAAAGTACAATAAGTAAGAAAACTCTTGAAACTTAGCGGTTTTAACTAAACCAAATTTTCTAAAGTTGATTGTGAGAATGCAGTAATAATAGTAGCGCAGGTTACATCCATCTTTTGCAGCGTATGTTTATCTTCACCAATGCTAGTTTTCATCACTACTAGAGTACATCCCTCCAGGGAAAATTAAAGTTAAGAGTACTTCCCTCTGATAGGTTTTTATCCTACCCACAAAGGTTTTTGAAATAGAATTAACTCGAGGAAGCTCCTATATCCGCCCTTGACCGTGGGCGCAGCTATTCGAACAGTTTATACTCTGTAGAGATTGTACATCTTTATCCACAATAGATAAACCAATTGCTATATTTTGCATGTTTCCTTTGACATGCAGATCAAGAGGATTGCCACAAGGTATTTACAATGCATCTAGCGAAGGATTGCACCCGTTAAGGTTTTATATGGGGAAAGCTATATTCGCTCCATCCAAACCCCCTCTTGCGCCACATGGCAGCTTAAACCAGCAACACAACCCGTGTCCACGACGGCTTAAACCAGCAACACGGCTTGTGGGTCATTTCAATAGTGTTTTTCCCTACTGATGGTGCAAATTAGTTAGCCATGCTTACATTTTGCCAGCTTATATTTGTACTGTTTTACACGAAGAGGTCATTATAGGATTAAATCATTAATTTATCCACGGCCAGAGGGAGGAGGGAGAGAAATATGATGAGCATGAGTAGGAGTAGGTCACGAGGAACTCACTGGGAGTGTTGGCGGGGCCAGAGGGACCTAGGCGGGCTGGCGACTTTCGCGGGTGACGGCATGAGGAGGTTGCCGTGGAGGCGGAGCTTAGGTTGTGGACTCTGGCCAGCGGTTGGAGGAGCCCCGACGCACCGTGGGGAAGCTTTTGGCGCGTGGAATCGAGTGGAAGGGTGCCAGGGAAGCGACGGTGGCAAAAATGGTGGCGATAACCAGTCTTGAGGGAACGGCCGTTGCGGCAGATTCTGGTGACGAAACTTCAATTAGCTAAGGGGGAAGATAGAAGGTGTCTGGGGGCACGCCTTGACACGGTCGGTTTGGGGAAAGCTTGCCGGAGACGGCCGGGAAGGAGTGGTGGCCGACGCAGGCGCGAAGGCGGCTCGGGCGAGCTCGGCTTGAGGGAGGAAAAGGGGGCAACAGGGAGCGAGGAGGCGAGCTCAGGGGCTTCTTCCTTTATAGCCAGAGGAGGTGGTTGGCAGCTGAGCACATTGAAGATGCGCGCGTCGAGCGCAGTGGGCGTGGCATGAGGTGGGCGGCGATGGCCAGTGCGCGGTGTAGGCTTGGCGATGCGATGCGGCTGTAACGCCAGGGTTAGGCCAGTAGTAGGGGGCGGCAGCTAGGCGGAGGTGAGGGGAATCTACCTCTCGGGAAGGGTAGGAGCTAGCTCGGCGGCTGACGCAAGCGGTCGTGGCGTGCGGGCGCACGGGCTGGGCCGGTTCGGCGGGTGGTCCGGGCGAGTGCCAGGAGCAGGGGGAAGGGGGACGAAGGAAGAGAGGAGGGGCGCCGGTTGGGCCGAAGCTGCTAGGAACAGAGCAGGGGAAGGAGGAAGAGGCAAGGAGAGGAAGGAGGTTAGCCAGGCCGGGCGGCAGCAGGAGTGAACAGGAAGGGGGGGGGGAAACCAGCTGGGCTGGGGAGGAAGGGCCATGAGAAGAAAGAAAAATGGGCTGGGGCCCAAGAGGATGTGAGGATTTTCTGGAATTTGAATTCATATGTTAAATTTTGTAATTAGGTTTTGAAGTTGAACACTTGGTTCAAATTTTGGATTCAAAATTTGAACTTCAGTTTTGTTGAGTTCCAAGAGATATAATTTTGAACGTCCGAATTTGAATTTCTGGATAGAATAGTTAGATGGGAAATTAACCTAAATTTGATTTCAGGATTTTAAACTTTGAGAACAATTCTTTGCTTGCAATTGTATTTCAAATTTTGTTTGAGATACCCCCAAATATTCTGGGTTCTTGATTTTAGGATTTTGATTTTCCTTAGTCAAAATTTTAGCAAGGAACCAAATCAAGAGAGTCGAATAAACGCCGAAAAAATTTGAACCATATTGGAAATTGACAAAAGATTTTAAATTTTTAGCAATTACACTAGTTGCCCATTTTGGGATGTTACGGAGATACTTACGTACGATTTTGGTCGATATAGATGAAGTCGGTATAGTATTTACTACAATCGACTTGTAGATTCTATCTTGAAAAAACAGTGTTTAAAAAGCTAGTTATTGCAGATGTGCCAAAAGTTGAAAAGAAGTGAGCTCATGCTAATAATGCGGAAAATGCTGCAACACAGTTGCCATGTACATGTTCTGTGCTTTCAGATTCTGTTTACTGATTTGCATGTTTTCAGTAGAGGCTCAAGCCCATTTTGGCCCGCCTCTTCACATATGTCTCACTTCTTTCACTCATCAGGCTTTTTGCTCTGAAATACTCTGCGGACGCGGCATGTACTGTATTACGGGTTGACCAGGTAGGAGTGCCAATCTTATGTTGATCTTTTAAATAAAATACGATCGTTTTGCTGTTCATATCATATGCTAATACTTGCCCTCATGAACTATGCAGATCATCATGGCAAAGCCCGCAGGAGGGCCAAGAAGAGACGCCCAACCTGGAATGGATGATGATTAGTTCTGTCTGTGCACTCCTGTTTTCTGTGTATTGTGCTGCGAGGTTTTAGCGCAGAAGACATCTCATTTATCTTATATAGGTTTGATTCGGTAGAAGATTTTGGGTGCCTGGATTTCACGTTTGGGAGTGGTTGCATGGTTGAGCTGATGTCTTGTGGGATAATTCATGAGTTCCTCCGTGGTGTATTATTGTACCAATGTATCACATGATAACTCGCGGGACTTGTTCTTTCAGTTTATAATACGAATTAAGCTCATCGAGGAAGTGAAACTTTGGTTCCAGCAGAAAGATTGGAGGTTGCATTAAAAGTGGTACATTTATAAATAGCATAACTTGCAGGACAACTTGTTCTTCAGTTTATGTGTCCTGTTTATATTGGCTTTTATTTCTAGCTCTTGTTTGAAAAAGTAGAAGCTAACAGGAATGCTTGATTTTTTGAAGCAGTTCTCTCATCTCTCGCCTTCATCTCGCTCCAGGTGTAAGGCAGGAGTCACATATGTATGTGGCAATGGGGCCAAGGGGTCTTACGGGAGGCCTCCCCGTCTCGATCCCCGCCAGTCCGTCCTGACCCTTGTCCCTATTAGCCTTCCTGGGGACACGGCCCCTGTCTCCATCCCTGCAGCAGGGACTCGACCCCCATAGGGATCATGTGGGGAAATAATAAATAGATTAAAATAATTTTAAATATAATAATATAGCTTTATTTATTAATTTATAATTATTTAGGTTGTTTTTACAAAATATAGTTTTAAAATGTATATTTTAACATATAGATTTAAGTTTCTCAATATATAATAAAATTTTCTATCTTTAAAAGCTATAACATATTATTTAAAAATATATTTTGTTTTTTATCGGGTCCCCGTGCGGGAGAATGACCCTGTTCCCACCCTGCTAGCCTAGCGGGGTTCTGCCCTCGTTCCCCTGTGAGGGAAGAATGCCCTTCTCCCTCACCATGTGCGGGAGAAACTGCATCTCAAGATGTATCATACTTTACTCTTACTTTTGTTTCACATATGTATCTCTTTTTTATTTTTCTTATAGCTCGCATCTTTTCTTACTTTCTTTACTGCTCACATTCTCCTGATAGTTATTTTTTTAGCAACTATTATTCATTTTAAGTTAAAAGCCATTAACCGTAACTAAAAACTATTAGTTACAACATATATAAACAAGCCTTACCATATGAATTGAGCTTATCGTGAAAGTGAAATTTCAGCTAAAAACTATCAAGTACAGTCAAAAACTATCAACCACGGCTCATATAAACACGCTTGCCGTAGCCAATGCAAATATGTCTATCATACGAATTGAGCTCATCGTGGAAGCGAAACTTTGGTCCACTATTCATGTACCTGCCAATGTTGTGACTTTGTTTTTAATTTTGGCTCCTAACACCTGCGTTTACAAAAAATAGCTCCTTCCCTAAGCTCAAAAGAAAGACGCGACAGGCGACGCGTGTCACATAGGGGTAGCTCAGCAAAAGGCGAGCCACACAATAGGGTGAACTAGCGCGGGAGGCGATGGCACGGCACAACAGGCAAAAAGCCCAAGGCGCTGCGAGCCGATGTAGCTCAGCAGTAGCCTGCCAAGCCACTCCTGCTCAACAAGCGCTGGCTCGGTAGGTGGGACGGCGGGCAGAAGGGGTAGTGGTGGCAAAAAAAACTCGTTGGTTCGGTTCAAAATTGCTTTAATTATGTTGGTTAATTTGGATTTTGCTCTAGCTCAACTCGTTAGCTTACTTCTAAAAATACTTCCAAACTATACGTAAAATTTTTTAAGAAGGTATAAGAGGGTCCGAAGGGGCAAATAAACCACCATCATAAACTCTGTGTTAAGTAATAAATATACGTTGTTACAAACAGTTGTAATAGACCATGTGTAGGCCAATAAAGTAGTTTGCAATGGATGTACGAATTGCGTAGCGTGTGGGATTTTGGTTAGATGCTTATGTTTGCCTCAGTACTTATACAATACAAGTGGCAACATGCGCAAATCATCAAACCCAATTACAGCTAAGATACATGTATGCCTTTTGAGTCCGTCGGTGACTTTCCTTTCTCTCCTTTGTGGGACGTGACTCGGGCATAGTACTCAACTTCTACAAATTATGTGGGTTTGTCCTAGTCGAAGATAACTTGACGTTCAGCGGGAGCTTCGAGGACCACCGACGCCTTACCCTTGTCCTCTCCACTGTCATCCGGGGTGTAAGATTTTCAGCATGTAAATCTCTCAGAAGTAGTAGTGTTTCGTTGCCTATCTGCATGAACGGGAAAGGTTAGAGATGTGCGAACTGGAACATGTAATGTGAAATAGTAAATACATATTTATAAGAACTTTGACGCACGTGTAGTGCGCCTGAGTGGTAGTTGCTAGGTGTGTGAACTGAATGATATGTACTGAATTACCGTAGTCACACTGCGGTCAGTGTGCACTACTCAGGAGTAAAACTTGAACGCGTTATTATTTAGGTGGGGAAAGCTAGTTCATGTTGTTAAATCACTAAGAAAGACAGTTCATGTTGTTCACTCACTGTGAGAAGCTGATAAGTATTATCAAATCACTAGAAATGCTGATGTGTGATGTCCAGTCATTGTAAAAAGCTGGTACATTCTATCAAATCACTTAGAAATCTAGTGCTTGCTGTCCATAGGCTGCGAAAACCTGGTATATGTTGTCAAATCATTGAAAAAGCCGGTATGTGTTGTTCACTCACTGTGAAAAGCTGGTACATATTGTCAAATCACTGAGAAAGCCAATGTATGATGTCTACTCGCTGTGAAAAGTTGATATATATGGTCAAATCACTGGAAAGCCAGTGCATGTTGTCCACTCATTGTGGAAAGCTTGTACGTGTTGTGAAATTACTGGGAAAACCGGTGCGTGTTATCCATAGGCTGTAAAAAGCTAGTCTGTGCTGTCAAGTCACTGGGAAAGGTGGTGTGTGCTATCCACTCTATGCAAAAAGCTTGTACGTGTTGGCAAATCACTAGAAAAGCTGATGTATACTGTCATAAGATCAAGGATAACCGACTAGAGGGGGGTGAATAGGAAGATATAAAAATTCTTGCCTTCTAAAGCTAATTACCACAACTTATAGCTAGGCAATATTTCAGTATAAATTAAATCTACACAATTATAGTATACATAAGGCATCACAAGTACTAGTCTCTACAAATATCTCTAGCACAAGCAAATTAAGCAATCACAATTACCACAATATGCTAGAAATACAAGTGCAGAAAGAGAGACAAAGAAATAAATAATTTACACATGATGTTTTACCGTAGTATTCGAGAACTTACTGATTTCTCCTAATCGACATTGAGGGCCAGTGGGGCCGCACTCAGCGTCGCCGACGGCGATGAGATGCCTCGGACGGAGAAGACGCCCTGCGCCTCCGGACCTTCGACGGTATCGGCCGAAGTCCGGCAGGCAAGCCCGCGTTCGGCAAGGACTGCGACTGTGGGCCCCGGCAAGGGCGAGCTGGTGGTGCTCCGACCGGTGAGCCGTGCTCCGCTGCAAACTGAGTGGGTAGAACTGTCTTTTTCACGCGGGTTAAAAAGGCGCACGACGAATTAAATCGAGAGATGGGAGGTAATGGTATCATGTGAATCCAAAAGTCTTTGGAGTGATTGTAAAAAAAATAAGTCTTTGGAGTGGTAAAGGAAAGAAAATTCTTTGCAGTGGCATCTCGAAGCTATGCCAACCTTTGAAGTGGTATGGTATGAATCATCCCTATTTTTAATAGGTGCGATGTGATCAAAGCAAATAAACACCTCTTTGTCAGAGGCATAGCTTTGCACTGAATACTCTTAATTTCCAAGCTACATATTACAGGAGTACGAGAGAACTGCGACCACAGGGCTGGAACCTGGAATTACAACAGCCAAGCCTAGCGGGGCCGGCCACTAGCAGCCAGGGCAACTTCAGTACCCCCTTCATCAGTCTACTACTCAATGAGCCTCTAGGTGAGAGGATGCATCCGATGGACCCACCAACACAACATTTCCATACAACCAAATCCATTCTTGGAATTTCGTTCTGAAATTGATTACTCAATAAAGGAATTCTCGAAGTTCAACTATGCGTCCTAGTCAGATAGAAAAACTCTCAAATTTGGCCCTTGCCGTCCTGTTGCTGTCCACAAATTACTCGGATTTATAACTTGGCATACACAGCTCTAACAGGGGTGGGTGCTAGTCAGATAAATCGAGCTCTTTTCTGCTCTTTATTACAACATTTTGCTTCGACTCTGTGTCGAGCACGTCCAGGTCCCACGCCGTGGCCAAGTAGCCGTAGAGGATCCATGTCCGTTCCCCCTTCTCGTTCACCTCCACCAGCATGGGGTTGCTGGCCCCATCAGCAGTGGCAAGGATGCTCCGGGCGTGAGCCCGTCCTGCACGCCCATGACCCCCCTTCTCGAAGAACTCAGCAAGCCGCAACGCCTCGTTGAGACCAGCAAGGCTGCCTGCGAATTTCGCTAGCATGGCTCTCTGTCCATCCTTTCCAAAGAGTGGCTCCACACTGGCACCAGCAAACCCCATCTCTGGAAAACATACGATGATGGATATCCATGTCAGTATTCAATTCATGTGTTTATGACTTTACGCGTGCAAATTCATTTTAAATTCATAAATATGTGAGTCAAAATGGTAGCTGTGAAGTAGTAAAGTACAGTCTTGGAGAAAAAACAAACATGCATTTCATAAGAATTAAAAACCATTGACATGCCTAAGGAAAACATAAGTGAACGATATGTAAGGAATGTTCTGGAATGAGCTCATATCTATTCCATGGCCAAATGGATCATACTAAGCATGTGCAAGGCATGAACAAAATAGCAGAAAATCCCCTATACAAATGACTATAACATATACTTCTAACACACCCCTCAAACTCACGGTGAATCGACAACACTAAGTTAAGAGAGAGAGAAGCTATGTTGAACCCTAGTTTGCGCCTTCATGAAGAAGTAAGTTAGCCAAAACTCTGAAGGCACGTATTGAAAAGCTAGTTAGCCAAAACTCTGAAGGCACGTATTGAAAAGCGACAACCTACTATAGCACCTACGACCGCATATAGGAAGCATCAAACACACGTGCTTAACGAGCTCATGCTTCACCGGATCTTGAGCAATGTTAATCGCACCAATGATGTCTGACAGTAACATAGTCGGTGCAAAAAAACAAAACACTAAAGTCCTCAAGGAGCCACCGTAGCCAGGTAATCTTAGCTATCACACACGCCGAAGCCCTCAGCTCAGCCTCAACACTCGAACAGGAAACTGCAGTCTACTTCTTAGTCTTCCAGACAATTAAGAAAGAACCAAGAAAGACAAAAAGCACAGAGACCTGATGGTCCGAAGGGTTACTAACCTAGGTCACATCAGAGTATGTCTGAAACTCTAAGGAGCTGGAACGAAGGAAGAAAAGGTAATGAATGATGATTCCACAAAGATATCACAGAACACGAAGAAGGTGACTATAGTGGAGCTAGGTAGAAGCAGATACGAATTGACTTCGACTATGAACAACATAAGAGCAGTTAGGACGAGTAAACCAAGCTCCCACAAGGTGGCGATAATGAGTGGGATCCTCAAGACAGGTACCATCAGTAGAACAAAACTGAAGGTGAAGTTCCATAGAAGTGTCCATCGTGCGCTGATCGGTGAGACAAACATGATCAAGAAGATTTTGGATATACTTCTGTTGAAAGAGGTTGTAGCCATCAGGCATAAAGGTGACCTCAATCCCAAGAAAGTAGTGAAGAGCGCAAAAATCAAACATCTGGAACTACTCGCTAAGATGTGTCTTCACAGAGTCAATATACTAAGAGTCATCTCCAGCAAAAAACATGTCATCCATATAGAGAATAAGAAACGTCCGACCACAAGGAGGTGTGGACAACGACAGTAGGGTCGTGATCACTGGCGGAGAAGCCGGCAGCGTTGACAACGAAGGTAAAACGTTCAAATCAAGCACAAGGGCTTGTTTGAGCACATAGAGAGAACGACGAAGGTGACAAAACCTGACCGTCGGAGACAAACTACTCAGGAGGCGGTACATGTGGGCCTCTCGCAGCTCGCCATTAAGAAAGGCATTCTTAACATTAAGCCATGAGATAGACCACTACCTAATAGAGGCAATAACAAGAGTGCGGGCAGTGGACATATGAGTAATAGGGGCAAAAGTCTTATCATAGTCATGTTCATATTACTGCTAAAAATCACATGCAATGAGATGTACCTTGTAGCGCTCGATAGTACTATCAGAACGAGTCTTGATCTTAGAGACTCACTTGCATATGATAGAAGTGACACAAGCAGGAAGAGGAACAAGATCTCAAGTGCTAGTAATCTCCAAAGCAGCAATCTCCTCAACCATAGCGAACCACCACTCAGGATGAGATGCAGCATCACGATAAGAGGTAGGCTCATTAAGAAAAATAGCAAAGGCTACAAAGTCGTAGCGATCAGGATGCGGAATCGCACTCTGATCACGAAGAGCATACCTTGGAGATGTTGGTGTAGGACCCAACAAGGAGGGAAAAAGTAAAGATAGAGGATGACAGAGCTGGCGAAGAAGGATTAGAATGAGGATGACAAGTATAGTGGAATGGAACCGGTGAGACCTCAATAAAAGAGCTAGTGGGATTCTCCAGTGGGGAAGCAACATGAGCCCAAGGGGAAGACGCCAAAAGTGAAACCGACAGAGGTGGTGGAGGAGACGGAGGAGAAACCAACAGAGTGGAGAGTTGAGGATTAGGAAAAGTCAAAAAAGAGATCAACTCAGTAAGAGTTCAGACTGGAAGTGGTGCCACAAGGATAGTAAGGTTGGGACTCGTCGAAGGTGGCATCACGCGAAATGCACATCCGACGAGTAACAAGGTCATAGCAGTGGTTACCCTTGTACACAGCACTGTAGCCAAAGAAAACACACTCAACTAACTGAGCAGTTAGTTTTGTGCACTCATGGGGTGGAAGAACAAAGCAGACATAGCCAAAGGCGCGAAGGTGACTATACTGAGGAGACCTATAATAGAGACGCTCAACAGGAGTAGAACCCTAAAAAGCAGTAGAGAGCTGTAGGTTGACAAGATAGGCGGTGATAGAAACAGCCTCAGCTCATAAATGACGTGGAACAAAATAGGCTAGCATTGGAGCGCAGGTAGTCTCAAGAAGGTAACGATGCTTGCGCTCAGAAACACCGTTCTGAGCGTGAGCACTAAGGCATGAGTATTGAGGAAGAGTGCTATGCGCAGACAGAAACTGACGAAAAGGCAAGCAGTCTCAACAAAGTGACGATGCTTGCGCTTAGAAATATCGTTTTGAGCGCAAGCACAAGCACAAGAGTACTGAAGAAGAGTGCTCTGCGCGGAAAGAAACCGATGAAAAGCAGTAGACAATTACTCACTAGCAGAATCATCACGGAAGACACGAATGGCTGAATCAACTAAGTATGAATCCAAGTATGACGATTGACGAGAGTAGTCCTCAATGAAGATCACATAGTATCGATGACCACCTTTAGAAACGAAGGGAGTCGGACCCCACATATCAGAGTGAATCAAATCAAAAGGACAAGCGGAGCGGAAACAAAGTCACTAGAACCATAAGGGAGCTACAATTGCTTGCCAAGCTTGAAACCCATACAAGATAAAGTATCACCGAGAACAAACCCAAGAACACCACTACCAACTAAAGAAGAAAGAAACAACCCACATAGGTGACCTAAGCGATGATACCTCTGAGCAAAACTAATGGAAGTGGTGCCAGTAGCAGTCAACTGGCTAATGGAGTCAACGAAAGTAGAAGGAAGGCGTAGCTACTCGAGATCCCAAAGATCCTAGGAATCAAGGCGGTGCGGGCTAGTACAACCAAAGTCCTTGTGTGGTGGTCTTAAACACAGCATGAGTCAGGCCCAAGAATGATACAATAATCATGATCAGTAATCTGACCCACAGACACAAACTGCATAGCAAGCCTAGGAACACAAGAAACTGTAGGAACGTGGAAACTAAGAGTGGAAAGAGTGCCTTGGCTAGTAATAGGAAGTACCATTTACAGCCTAAAAGAAAACAGGTGTAATGAAGAGCACTAGTAGAGGCACTCGCAGCAGCCACTGGTGCATCCACCGTTGCAGGAGTAGTAGCAGACGCTACTGCCATAGGAGCTGTAGGAGCAGTAGGCGTATGAGCAGCCAAGACGACAGAAGACGGTTGTTGAGTCATGCCACAAAGATGAGTCTCCTCGGAACGAACAAAAGTGAATGCCTCCACCAGAGAAGAATGCGATGAGCATGTCAGAAGGTGAGCACGAACAGGCTCGAAGTCTGGTTGAAGACGCGTCAGGAAATCGTAGAGGCGGTGAGTCTCCTGATGAGCCCGGGTCTGCACATAGCAAGCACAAGTCCAACAAACATCCAGCTCCAAAGAGTCAAACTAGCGCCACACTCCAGTAATCTACTAATACAAGTCATCAACAGTGGAGCCAAGGTACTAGAGAGAGTACACCTGGTGTACCACAGAGAGGAAGAGGGCATCATTGCTCGGATGATACAGTGCTCAAACATGCTCCCACATCAGTTGTGATGATGGGAGCTCGACAAAGTCCATAAAGACGTCAATGGTCATGCTCTCAATCAGGATGGCGATGGCACAAGCTTCATCGCCTTGCCACATCTCATAGGCACAAAGGTCATACTAGTACACCTCCACAACATCCTTAAATGCAGCAAGAACATCAAGATCAGCCAGGGCAGCATCCACACCAATAGGTTGCCCGGCAAGCAAAGCATAGAGAGGCGCACAAGGCCACTTGCCGGTGAGATGATCCCAAAGATGATGGCTGTTGAGGCAGATCTGCAAGTGCACATACCACTCCCAGAAGTTCGTCCTATTGAACACGACCTTGTGAAGTAGGATGGAGATGGAGGAGCTAGTGGCGGCCATCAGCTCAGTGCTCATGAGCGGAGTTCAGGGCGAGGTGGTCAGAGCTTGGGGCAGCAGGGGCGAAAGCTAGAGCAGGGGTTGCGCAGAGACGATGTGGCGCAACTTGGGGCAATGGGATTCGACGTGGCACAGCTCTAGGCGGCACGAAGACGGCCAAATCCAAGTGGGGCAAGGCCGACGATGGCTGGATCCAAGCGGGACAATGTTAAGAGTCTACCAAATACGGGCTGGGTGGGGCTGACAGCGGTAGAATCCAGGTGGGGTGGGGCCGACGACAGGATCCAGGTGGGGCGAGGCCGACAGAGACTAGATCTAGGCGGGGTGACATCGAAGACTGAATCCGGGCGGGCAAGGCCGACGACGCCGGATTCGGCCGGCGGTAGGCTGAGCTGGGAGGAGAAGAGGGGAGGCAGCGGCAGCCTAAAGACGACGCCGGCTAGGGTTAGGGTTAGAGAGAGGAAAAGCTATGTGCTCTGATACCATGTTTTGGAATGAACTTTTATCCATTCCATAGGCCAAATAAGCCATAATAAGCACGTACAAGGCATAAGCAAAATAGCATAAAACCCCCCTATACAAAGGACTATATACATATACTTCTAACAAGTAACTCCAGGGAAACTATATACTAGTCAGCTTGAGTAGACTCTGAACAATGATAACTTCACTTACATGATCAGATATGGAAATACCCTTTTTTTAAGACACGGTGAATTTAGGCTCCTCAGAAAATCGGAAAAAAAATTCCCTAAGATGCAAAACAAGATCTCTTAAAGTGTTTTATGGAGTGTCTGTCTGAAGTACAGGCATAATAAGGCATGACTCTTATTTTATCCCACAAGCTATGACCTACCCAGGGTTAACAAACTGCGGCCCGCATAAGTCTAGTCTAGCATAGGCCAAACCCCAGTTCTTTGCATAGCTTTTAAGCTTTGGAGTCTCATACGGAATGTCAAGATATAGCGTAAGTACAAATGCAATGCACAATCATGAAATATAATTTATCAATTGATTTGTGAACAGCCATTGACCCTACTTGAGCAGAGCTTTGAGTCACTTGGGCTTCTACCGTTTGTACACACTAAGTTCATTTGAGCCACTCGCAAAAAATTAAATAGAAAATAAACAAAAAAATCATTTGAGCTGAGATCGAGCTGGTCCATCAAACTCACATACAACTGCCTAGAGCACTGAGTGAGTGGAGCTTAAACTAGCTAGGAAAGGTCAACTCAATTCCAACGCAAGTTTAATACTTTAATATGTGCACCAATCATTCAATATCACTAAAAGAGATTACTTTAGCAAGAGAACAAGCTCAGGCAGATCAATCTCCTTATCACCAAAGAAACCCAACTGTCGTTTAATAATTCATAGTCGTTACATTTTCCAAACGATGGATTAGTGCCTGGAACAACTACTTCTGAAACCAATAGCTGTCAATAAAATTTTGGAAAATAAAGCATTTTTTTTAATAAGACAAATACAACATATAGACAATTGGATCAATGACAATATACTTTGAACTGAAAATGGGCATATTGCTAAGATAAACAATATTTAAAGCCTTAACATACAGCCAAAAGAAGGCTGAACTAACTGAAAACTAGATAAAATTCTAAATGCCAAGCTTTAACAGCACACAGTAGCAAAATGTATAACTTGCAAATACCTCAATATTACTATATTAGTGCAGTTGATATCAACTATGGGGAAAAGGACCACTAAAAGGTCCCTCCAACAGAATATTAGCCCATACTGAGTATTAGGCAATTAGCCATCGTTGGTAGCTGAACCTCTGTCACACCCATGACTTGCAATGTAACAGAAAAAAAGACTACGAAATGTTGAAATGCAATCCAACTTTTTGTAACTGAGCAGTTGACATATTATTAGCAGAAAAGATTTGCTAGCTTATCAAATTCTATCCTCTGAAAAAAGGTGTAAAGAAAGATGGAGCAAAGAGGAGTAACAAATAAGATGGGCCAAAAATCTTAGAACATTTTCAGTGGATATCCAACCCACTAGAACATGTTCTGCCGTCACGAAAGAGTGGAGCAATTGAAGTCTCACTAAATTTATACTGAGCATAGAGATATTGGTTGCAGCATAATAATGTTAGCAAGCCTGCTCTTTATGGAAATTTCCTCAAGGCAGGGTACAAAAAACTAAGAGGAAAGAAAACTGTCAAACACAATTTCTGTGGACCCAATTGTGTGATTAGTGCTTTCAAAAAAACTTGTGATTAGGGCTTTGAACTTTTGATGTGTATCTCTAAAAAGGCTTCTGGCAGGACTATAGCATATTTAAGGAAATCGATTTTATAAAGTTTTGGCTTTGGTCCAAGCAATTGATTTGCAGCCCACCCCTCACTCCAAACACAGAGAAGGCAAACATCACAATGTCTGCTCATTCATAAATTAATCAATCTGAACTACCACAGTCGCAGTGATAGAGCAAATATTCAATAAGTACCTCTGAGCTTGCCCTCCACCTCTTTATTACTCATGCCATCCTTTTGTCCATCATTATTTGACTTGTATGTGTTCTCAATTATGATTGTTGGTGGCCATAAAATAAGATCTCCTTGGTTGGCTTCAGCATCAACAGTAGACAATGTTTGGTAAGCCTTTCTGTGTACAGGATCTACGGAGTAATTCCAACCCATAAGAACACATAAAGCTTTGTGCAACCCAAGATGATCAGCACGAAGCTCTGCATTCTTCGCATTGTATGAATGATTGAGGAGTGCATGCAAATCTATAGAATCCCTGTAATCAAATCATGCATACAACCATATTCAAAAAGAAATTATTCATAAAACTGTCTTTAAAAAAGTCATGCATGTAAGTATAACTGTCTTGAAGAAAAACCATGCATATAACTAGTTAATTTTGTGTGGAAAAGAAAGTTTCTAAAATTCTCAGAGCAGTAGTATAGGTTGAGAAACATAAGAACAAAAAATCAATATGCTTTCATAATGAATCCTCAAAGCAAGAAATAGAGATTTTATCCTTGTGATAAAACAGTTTTTCTCTGCTACTGCAACTCAACATCAGAATTTCAGGCAATCATGATGAGGGGAGAAAACTAAACACAGGCACATGAGCACACACGCAGATAAAGAACCACACAAATGTGTAACTGATTTTCCCCCACAGGCAGAGAAGTAAAGCACACAATCAAAATAATGCAAAGAGAAAACAAGGATAAGTCCTTTGTTCCCCCCAAAAAAAGAAAACCAAAAAGAAAAATAATTGTTGGCGTAAAATTGAACAGTGGGAAGCATGGGCTACATAAACAAGGGGCCAGGACAGTAAAGCCCACAAATTCATGGAGGAGTAAAATACATTACAGCAAGTCCTTTGTACCCCAAAAAGCAAACCCAAATGGCAAGGCCTTTGACATTATGTCTCTTGTAGCCTTGTAGGCAGAAGCGTGAATTACAAAAACTATTTTGTGAAAGCTTTACGCTTTAGTAACTAAAAAAAATTAAACATGACGACACAAATGATTTGAATTGTGGCAGCTAGCTAACACTAACCCAACATCAGTTTTGTTATACTCTACCACCTTCTCGTCAATCCAAATGGTTAAAACCAAAATACTAAGTCCTCACCAAAAGGAATGTTCCACAACTACCACTTCCAGGTCTATAGGGACATGTCACATCAATCTGAAATATTTCCTCTTTCAGCTAATGAGCTAATGGCATTCATACCTACTGATATCCTAGCAGTAGTGAAATACTACGAAAGAAAGTTGCGTTAATTGTCATCACTTCCAGCAATGTGCTTTCGTGCTAACTATCCATACCAAGCTGGATGCTTTACTTCTATTGGTTATTTCATTCTGTCAACTACATCCAAGCACAACATAAAATCAACAGGCAAAGCTTTCGCATTTAAGCGTTTCGAGAACAAACCTTCCACAGACAGCGCACTTGAGCTGTGAAATCTTTCCATTGGCCCGGTAATTCTTCTTCTCCTCCGTATTGTCGTTTATCAACTTCACCATCTTAAGAAAGGAGCTCTTCAGCGCCTTCGCGTCCACCTCCGGCATCTCCACCTTCACCTGCTTTGCAACACGCCTCTCCTCTGGCTTCTGTTGCTGCAGCAGCTGCTGGCGGCCCGAGGACTCCCCGGGGGCCCCACCATTGGCCTGATGATCCTCCCACTTCCGCTTCGGGGCCGGCCCGAGCAGCGCAGGAGCGGGCGCGGGCGGCGGGGGCCACCTGTCAGCGCCCAGGACCGGGCCCGGCGGCCCGAGGCGGCGCACGGGTAAGGGCGGCAGTGGCGGCGGCAGCGGCTGGCGGAGCTGCGGCGGGGGCTCGAGGGGGAGCACGAAGTAGGTGCGGACGGTGCCGTCGGAGAGCGCGACGGTGCACCGGTCGAGGCTCTCAAGGCCGTACTTCGGCGGGGGCGGGATAGAGGCCATGGCGGCCTCCACCGCCGCGACGGTGAGCAGCGGGCGCGGCGGGGGCAGGGGTGGCGGGAGGTGGGGGTGCGGGGAGGCGAGGAGCGGGGCGGGGTTGGGCACGCCGTTGGGGTTAGGGTTCGTGGGAGTGGAGTCAGCGGCGGCGGTGGGGCGGGTGCCGTTGGGGCTGGGGTCGGCGGCCGTGGGGCGGGTGTCCTTGGGGTTGGGGTCGGCGGCGGCGGACGAGGAGGAGGAAGCCTGTTGCGCCGGAGGCTTCCGCTTCGGCTTCGGGTTGGCCGGTTTCATGGCGGAAGATTTCTAGGGTTTCGTTGGGATTGGATTGGATTTGGGGGGGAAGGGGAAGATGCGATGCGAGCGAGGATTGGAGAGGACGAGACTTGGAGATGGAGATGGCACTCCTTTTAGGTGTTGCACACTTGCCGTGGGTTAGGGATGCAAAAGAATCGAATATGGAAGGATAATTTTTATTTTTTTATACGGATACAACTATAGATATCTTGAATATAAATATAAATATAAATAATATTAAATATAGATGCAGAGCGAACACAAATTGAAACAAATATGATTACGAATATTTATCAAAACATGAAAACCTTTTAAACTGTACATCCAAAATCAATGAAAATGTATAAATAGTTTATCTTGTTAAAATATTTATGAAATTTAAATAAGTATAGATATGTTCGTTCACAATAGAAATATACTCGATATTCGATCAGCATATAGCACAAGTACCAATAAGCAATAACGTATAATTTATGGATTACACACGATAACAACTTGAACAAACATAAGAACACAGCATAAGTACTGACACACACACTATTCAGACTTAGATGCCCAAAACCGAAAGCTCCAATTCTCCAATCTCTAGTGAACACAACCCAAAAATACTATTCAGACTTAGATGTCCAAAACCAAAAGCTCCTGATCTTGTACTCTACAGACGTCAATAGTCCTTTTCAAGCATAGCTTCTAAGAAATTGTGCATAACAAACGCTACAGTGAGAATAAGAATTTACACCGGAAGTTTCAGAACTAATAAAAACTGAACGAATATGAAGAGAAACTTAACGGTAAAAAACGTGTTTACGTAAGTAAAATGAAAGCAATTCTAAAAAACGTGTTTGTGAAATGCAGTGCTTCTGAATTTCGAAGGGAGTACGATGGTGCGTGTCTTCAGATGACGATGTCATAGTGTCCAGCTGCACACTTTTTCCTTTTTCTTGTGCAGTGGACAGATTGCAGCGTCGCTGTTGAGGATTCTAATTTATAAGGTTGAGAAGACTGCTGTCTTAGAACCCAGAGCTGGCCACTCGGCCGTGTCGGGCTGGCACGGCACAGATTCGAGCTCGGCACGGCTCGTTTAGGCACAACCCATTAAGACACGTGTAATAAATGGGTCGTGCTGTGCCGGCCCGCGGTGTAAGCTTAGGCACGGCCCGATGCCGTGCTGTGCCGGTCCGGGCACGGTTAAGGCTTAACGGGCCGTGCCGGCCCGGCTAGCCCGTTTAGCCGAAAAAACAGAGAAAAATAAGAAAAATTATAGAAAAATAAGAAAAATTGTAAAAAAAAATGCAGAAAATTAAGAAAAAATTCAAAAAAATATAGAAAATTATAGACATTGTTAATCATAAAAATAAATATTTGCAATGACATAATGAAATTTATTAACTTATTAAATTAATCATAAAAACAAATATTTGTAACTATATAGAAAATTATAGGCGGTCGTGTTGTGTCGTCTTGGGCGACGCCAAGACGCCCGATGGCTAAGCGGGTCGCGTCGCATCGCCCGCGCGTCCGCACCCTCGGCCGAGCACGCGCCGGCCCGACGCGTCTTTGTCTGGCGGCCACGTTCTGAATCGTGCGCGTGCCGTCGTGGTCGGTCTCTGATCTTGCGTCTTGAGTGGTGCGACCCGTTTAGGCCCGGCCCATTTGGCCACCTTTATCAGAACCTAGTTTCTTTCTAATATTCATTTTTGTTGAATTGGCTCCCTTTATAATAGAGATAGGGGTTGATAAAGTTTGTGGAAAAATAAATTAGCCTTGTTAACTCCAATGCTAAGCAGAGCAGTCATATACTCAGGGGCGAAGCCAGCCATGGCAGAGGACTCGGGTCTAGCCCACTGGAGAACGCAGAGCCGAATCTAGTCTCTTGTAGGCTAAAATGTAAACTAATGAGAAATTTGAGCTGGGCCTCGGGCCATGGCCCCAGCGGCCCGAGGCCCAGCTCCGTCCCTGCATATACTCATATGCTGCTGAGGCACTTGAGGCATTTAACACATAGCTCTTTAACCTCAATGCCGTATGGCCCTTTTTTATCTTAACCTGGCATGTGACATGTGCATGAAC
This sequence comes from Melocanna baccifera, assembly GCA_036346265.1. NCBI lineage: Eukaryota > Viridiplantae > Streptophyta > Magnoliopsida > Poales > Poaceae > Melocanna > Melocanna baccifera. Next base: position 24,512,161 of record CM070706.1, read on the forward strand.
TAGCAACATTTTTCATCTAATTTCATGAGGTCTAATGAGCAATATATACAGTAAATACAAGAAAATATCATAGGGAAATATGCCCCATATATAAAGAAGTACAAAGACATATAATAAATATAATAAAGAATTCCTATTCTAACACCCCTCAAACTCATGGTGTACTATACACACTGAGTTTGAAGAGAAAATATAAATATTGTACCGTAGTTTGTGGCTTCATGAATAAATCAACAATCTGTAACTCTGATGGTACAAATTGTAAAGCAAGAACTTTTTTGCACCTGTGAATAAGTGTATGAACCATCTACACCAATGTACTTGATAAGCTCATGCTTCACTTGGACATGGGCAATACTGATAACACATGTACTGTCAGACAAAAGAGTTATAGGCCCTATCACATGCACTACAAAATCTACAAGTAGCCATCTCAACCAAGTAACCTCTGATGTTACTGTTGTTATAGCTCTCAACTCAGCCTTTGCACTCGAATGAGAAATTACAGTCTGCTTCTTTATCTTCTAGGCAATCAAGGAGGAGCCAAGAAAAACACAGTAAGCAAAAAAGAGAACAACGATTAGAAGGATCACTAGCCTAGGTTGAACAAACGATGAGAGATAGTCCTACGCAACTAGCAACGAACATGAAGAAAGTGATTGTAGTAAAGATAGGTTGAACATCATGAACTGACTCAAGATATGAACACTATGAGTAATATTAAGATGAGTACTCATAAGATATACTAAACTCCCAACAAGATAGCTATATTGAGTAGGTTCCTTAATAAAATCACCATCAATGACACAAAACTCTCTCTCTCTCGCCTCTCTCCGGCTGGCATCGCCGCCAAACTCGACGGCCTCCTCGTCGCTGCCAAATCTGGCGGCCTCCTCATCACCGGTATCCTACCCGAGCGCCACCCCTCTCCCCTCTACCCATTCCTCTATCCCCTTTATGCCGATGGTGCCCTCGTCGACTCTCCTACGGTCGCCCCGAATTTGCCACCGCCGGTAGCCCCTTCCACCTTCCCCCTTTCCTTGGCCCCCCTTCTCTCCCTTCCTTTCTATCCCCATATCTCTCTACTGGCTGCCTCCCTCTTCTTCTTCCTCTAGATCCACGCCGCTAGTGTTTAAACTCGTCGAATCTGGAGGCCCCCGACGCACCCCGCTGCCATCCTCGACTAGCCTCGTCGTCTCCCGGCCTAGCTCCCTCTCTCCTTCCCCGAGCGCTGCTACCGACGCCGACCGCCAATGCTGCCTTCCAAGTGGTTGTGGGCACACTAGAGCACGGCGGCCGCCCGAGCTTGCCACCGTGTCCTCAACCATGGCGATCCACTCCCTCTGCTACCCACAAGCTAAGTGGTACTCTATCCCCCCCCCCCTTCTACTGCTACTGGTTCCTACCAACTTGTTTTTAGCGAAGCAATGAATCACAGAATTAGGGTATTCTTGTGTTCATGAGAATGTTGATGTGTGGTGTTTGAGGTAAAACTAATTGTTTATGTCTAGATTCATGGGTGGAGCCTTACATTTTTGTATGAATTTCCTAGTGCTGCAGTCTGGCATTAAGTGGTGTGTGTGTGTGTGTGTATGCATTCTGAAGTTGTGTGTTCACGCCGAGACAATGAGGGTATTGGTGTTGTTTAAGACTCATGATCTTATCTATATGTCAATCTATGGTTGAATATGTTTGTAGTCCAATTGATCTTTCTTGTCCTTGATTTGTTGTCTTACTTTTTGCTCTTGTGTTGGTCAGTAATGTTTATGTAGAATGCCTACAGTCACTTGCACTACCTTTTGCTTGTTCGTCCTTTTCTTGTTGGTACACTGTACAGTAGCCATGCCTGCACGCTTGCTCTCAAGTCACACTTATACAAGTTCATATTCATGCATGTGTTCTCATTTACTGGGTTACTAGCCAAACATTTTGCTGTAGATGTGCATCATGATTTCATGACTAATTCTTGTAACAAATTGATTTGCAGATAGCTATTGGGGAAGTGTGATTTCTTTTAATTTAAATTTTCAGATCCGGATATATGTCTTGCACAGTTGCTCTCCACTCATTATTCATGTCATAACGATTATTGGTGGCCTTTATTTATTATGTGCCAAGACCGTTACCCTGCACAAAGTTATTAACGATGGGAGAACATCTAAGCTACTCGATATGTCAAAAACAAAATTGGTACTGTAGGGGCTGAAATTGATGGTACAGAGTGTTGCATACATGGGAATTTGCTTCTAGTTTGTGCTAGAAGCACTGGTCTAAATACATCTAATGAACAAGATATGCAATTATGTTGGAGTTTTGGAACATAGGCACCAATCATAGTTATCAAGTAAGCTCCCTGCCATCAGCTGGTTCTATGATCATTTGATGTGCTTGCCTAACCAGCTTTTATTCTAAAAACATTGTCAGTTCTTCTACTATGCTACTTGAGAGATTAGAGAAGTTCAGTACCTTCAAGTATGCCATGAAAGTAAAAGCTGCATGTAGAGATGGCAGTAGTATGGTGAGATTTCTTTGTATGAAAAAGTTTAAAAAAAGTCTGGTGAGACAATTTTGTGTGAATAAGGCGATGTCTTTACATATGAGGTTGTTTTTTGTAAGGCCCTGACAAACATCCAAGTTAGAAATTCATCATTCATAAATCATAACCTTCATTACTAACATACTCCTTGTGTAGATTCCAGATTTAGTTGGCTAGATACACCCAATTGTGTATTCTTGTACACATGAGTGAAGTAATACCAGTGATGTTTACTGGACCGATGTCATAGCAGATAAGCTTGCATTAGAATCTGGACAATGTTGCAGGTAGGTCTTTCGCAACGATTTGAGTTGATGCCAGAGCTGATAGACTTGTCCCCTACTCGTCACCGTGCTGCAGCTGGGTCTATTGCGGTGACTGGGGCACCATGGTGAACAAGCTCGGACCTGACTCTGTGCGGTGCCTCAGGTAAGAGTACTACTGCCCCGAAGAGCCAGGATAATAGCTCGAAGATCCATAGCTAGAATTGGAGATGTGGCATGAACCGATGTACAGACTGGGAGATCCATAGCCAGAACAGGGGACATGTGGTGATGTGTATTTTTGCTCTCTGTATATCTCGGTAATTTTGTTGCTAGAGTAAGGACGTGGTGTGGGTCAAATAACATGACATAAGGTATGATGTGAGCTACAGAGAAGCTTCGTTGGGTGCTGTGGCAGAGTCAAGGGTATGTTGTTGACTGAGCCTGATCATTGTGACTCAATATAGTAGAATAGTATGATTCTTTTTATCTGCCGTAATATGTGAACATGTAACTAGTTTTCTCTAAACTTCTGAATTACCTTGGCATGGTTGGTTCCTTTCACTGCTAGACGGTGGTTTCGTCGTAGCTTGGCGTGACGTCGAAAGAACACACAAAGCAAAAAACCTGGGCATCGTATCACCACCGTCCATTAGGACCTTTCCAGTCAGAAACAGAGATCCAACGGCGAAGCCGATAGCGTCCAACCTAGGGCCCATCTGCAGTCTCCCAGGCCACCACACCAAACCCCACTCCCTTCCCTCCTAAAACCCTAATAAACCCTCCTCCCCCTCTCACCGCCGCCTCCCGCGCCGAAATCCTCCTCCTCCTCCCCACCCACCTCTTCCCCAAGAGCCCACACACCCACACCATGCGACCACCGAGAGGCGGCGGCGGCCGCTTCGGAGGCGGCAGGAGCGGCGGGGGCCGCTTCGGCGGCGATGGCGGCAGGGGCCGTTTCGGCGGCGGCAGGGGCCGCGGTGGCGGCGGGTTCCGCGACGAGGGCCCTCCCGCCGAAGTCGTCGGTGCATGCCTTTCCCCACCCCCAGGAACCCAAACTTTTGGTCCTCCGTTGCGAGATTTCGGTTGTTTTGATGGAGTTTTGTTTGTGCAGAGGTGTCGACGTTCCTGCACTCGTGCGAGGGGGACGCGGTAACGAAGCTGACGAACGAGAAGGTGCCCTACTTCAACGCGCCCATCTACCTCCAGAACAAGACCCAGATCGGCAAGGTCGACGAGATCTTCGGCCCCATCAACGAATCCGTGAGCCATTCGTCTCCTAATCTTCTAGGCAGCCCGAAAAAATTTAACCTTGTTCTTGCTCCTGGTTGCTTAAGGTTGCGGTGATAAAGTTGCAGACTTTAGAGGTGAAGTGTCCATGGATGTGGGTTCCCTGTGTAGGACTCTGGACTTTGGTTGTTTAGTTTAGTTCTGGCTTGGTTGGAGCTAGCAATTTATATTGTTCGGTCTGGATTTTTGTGGTGAATTTACAAACGTTACTCTTGAAATTGAAGTCTTTTGAGTTGCATTGAGGTAGGATTGGTTGAATAGGTTGGTCGTTTACAATTAAAAATGTTGTGGTGGAGCATGGTAATTCTTTTTAGGTAACTGTTGTTTGGTAATGAGGACTTGCAGTTTGTTAGATCTCTGATCTGGTTTTTAATACTTTCAGTTTTGGGTTCTGATCTCACAATATTGTCCTGAAGTCATTTTCTGTTTGGTCAGATGGATCTGATTGCTTGGCTTAGAATTTCTTATTCTTAATTTTGTGACCTTTTCGTGCTGCATATCTTAGAAGTTTGTGCTGTCTGTAGTATTTCTCGATCAAGATGATGGAGGGGATCATTGCAACATCGTACAACGAAGGTGACAAGTTCTACATCGACCCTATGAAGCTGCTGCCTCTCTCACGCTTCCTGCCACAGCCAAAGTATGATTGTGGTCTAACTATTGGCTTATCATTTCTCGTGCATTATATGCTTGTCAGTTTTGAAAATGTAACATAAATGTTTTCATTCGTGGGTAAACTTTATTTCACATTTAGTTGTTACTGAATTGATAAGGTGCCACCTGCCAACTTTCTTCGAACAAGTGCTGTCAAAACTCATTAAACTTCCATAAAATCTTTTAAAAAAAGGCTTTTTATGTGTCTGAAGGTCTTCTTCTTGTTCATTAGTCTTCACCTGGTTGTTAAGAAACAATAAAATTTTATGACATCCCTATTAAGCTAAGAAAGCTACTTAGTATGCAATTTTAGGAATGCATTGAAGAGTCTAGTGTAGTGCAGCTACCAACTAATGAAATAATCGATCTTATGTTGGTTGTGAATTTGAAATATTCAAGAAATTTTTCTTAAGAAGTGTATAAGTAGTGTGGGAAATGCATATCAGAAACTAAACAAAAGTTTCACCGTTATCTAGTTATTTAACATTGTAAGGGGTTATGTAATCCTGTTTTGCTTTGTTTGTTTTAATTCCTGTTTTACTTTGCTTGTTCTAAATCCTGTTTTGCTTTGCTTGTTCTATGCAGGGGCCAAACTCAAGGAGGCCCTAGAGGTGGTGGCCGTGGTGGAAGAGGTCCTGGTCGTGGCCGTGGTTCATTCCGTGGAAGAGGTGCACCAAGGGGTCGTGGTGGACCTCCAAGGGGCGGAGGTCGTGGTTTCAGAGGGCGAGGCAGATTCTAGGATCTAGTTTGAATCTGATGTGTTTTGAAATATCATATCCTGCATGCCCTCTACTCAGTTGGAAGCTTTCATATTCTTGTAGCCTGATGTTAAGTTACCTGAGCACTTGCAACTGTTTCTGTGTGGAAGTCGGATTCTCTGTTAAACAATTCCGTATCTCTTATTATAAGCTATGCATTTACTGTTAATTATTGTTCAATAGCTGAATTTAACTTGTGCTGATTATAAATGTTTCCTGGCTTGTAGTATTAGTAGTTAGTTACCTGGTAGATGTTATGTAATATTGCCGCAAATTACTGAAATGAAGTCAGTATGTTGGGATGGTTCGTACAGAGAAATCCCATAGATTTGTGGCGGGTACAATGTCCGGTGCAAGGTTCCAAATACTGGAATCGGAAGAAATCAATCCCGGTCGGTGACCGGTAACAGTAACCGGGCGGTTACCGGAAAAACCGGTTAAAATTTCAATTTTGAGATGTTTTGAAACCGATAACCGGAAAAACCAGCCGGTTATCAGGAAAACCGGAAAAAAAACGGTCAAAATTTAAAATTCAAAAATTGATATCGGTCGGTTTTTTTGGGTTACCGGTCTCCACCGGTAAAAGCGGTAACCGTCAAGATTTTGAACCCTGGTCCGGTGCCCCAACTAATTAAAGAAAGTAAAGAATTCAGTATCTGCCCAAAGATATCTGTGTACTTTGTTCATGTTCAGGTAATACCATTTTGCATCCAAATTCAGTTACAAAGTTAAGTCTTTGATTGTGCCTCTCTGGTTTTTGGCCCCAAATGACAAGCTGAGAATTGGTTCGATTCAACTTCTGAAAAACATGACATCCATAAAATTAAACAGTGGCAGATAATACAGCTCACCAGACAACAAGTTATTACAGAATGTTACTCATAAACTGCCAGTTTGACAGATACAACAAACTACATGATTGATGACCAATCCAACGATACAACTCATAATTATTAACTCTATTAATTCTACATACGTAAATATACTAAAATCGTCCAGCCAAAAGCTTTCCCTTCACCAAAATTCTGTTGGAAACAAAAGATCCTCTTTCTCCGTCGGCTCACGAAGATGCGTGCCTATTTCTAAGATCCGATTTTTCTATCACAGCATTATACATTAGTGATGTTCCTGATACAAGTTGCCTGAAGTGCACCTTCCTTTCTGCAATCACCAAATGACGGCTACAAGATGCCAAGTCGGTATTGCTTGTTCTTCAGGTATGTTCTTGATAGAACCCTTTTCCCAAACATGTTGCTTTGCAGTGCTGCAGCGTGCGGCCTAATAGCTTCGACAAAGGCAGTATGCAGTGCACCCTGCATAATAACACATCCTTAAATAAGAATCACACAATTATTTTGGCTAGGATGCAGCACTATCATTACCTTGCACTCTTTAAGTGCAGTTTGAATCACATAGTTCCCATACTGATCTAGCATGATATGCGGTAACTTGGGATCCTTCATAAGTTCATCAATAATTCTATCACGCTCGAGCTGAGGTGCTAGCTTCAGACAATTTTCGACAACATGGCTACCACACTTCTGCATTGATAGATATCCGAAGTGACCCTCCAGTTCGTCCACTATTTTGGCCGTCGCCCATTCAATGTTGAGGGTGAGAATAAACTGAATAACATAGTTCCTGCAAGAAATTACCTCATATAATATTCAAAAGGCATGGCTGCAATATCATTTAGATTAGTAGAGGATATCTATTAAGAAGGAGAAAGCAAAAAAAAAGGGGCATACCCATACTGATCTTCTGAAAGGCTAAGGGCACTGGATGTAATATTGCTCAACAAGTTGTACTTCTTCTCATCATTTGAATGCTCAATACATTTTTGAATGATACAACAGCCTTGACGATCTTTTGCTAGTTTAAGATAGCGCAATGTGGCAGCATCAAGAAGGAACTGCAACAATATACGTGCATCCACAACTCAGTGTAAAATGGAGGATAAGAAGTTTTATGCATCACAAAATCAAATTCACAATGTAAGATGCTGTAATCTTGGAGGACATGTAACTGTATCAAGCAGAATTACAACATTACACAGACTAAGAAAAGGAAAATGAGTACAACGTATGAACTGGTGCCATTTTTTTTACTGATCCCCTATTCATGGAAACAATATTTTGTACGCATAACAGTTTAATACAACCAACATGAATGCTTAATGTGTAAAGGTACACAAAATATCATAATTAAATCATATGTAGTAATTAAATCACATGATTAGCAGACACCTTACCGCTTTGTTCTCAGGTAACAGTTTCTGCAAGCACCGATGTGCAACATGACTGCCATTAATATCTGTCATCAAACGAATTGCCCCAGGACTCAATGCAGACACAACCTTCAAAACTTGATCCGGGGTATTTATAGTTTCTATGACCTTTTGCACTGCACGAGTCCTGAATATTTTTTTTCTAAAAGATAAGAAATAAAAGCAACAACTAGTAAAGATAAAAACAACTAAGATCAGATCGCTGTTCATACCCATGCATGTTGCAAGAAACTGTAATAAGGTCTCCAGGTACTTTGGTAATTTCAGAAATTATACGCGTCATTTGATCTTCATTGCACTCTTCAAGCAGCTTCTGCACCAAATAGTTGCCAAATGGATCCACCATAAGTTCACCAATATGATCAATTATTTCAGCAAAGACTTTTTCAACATCCTCATCAGTGCCTTCAGTAAATACTTTTTGCAGAAAGCGGCAGCCATTCTGATCCTTGGCCAACATAAAGATTCTTCCAGCAACTTCATCAACTGAATTATAATTCAGCTGAGGTGATTTCATGGCCAGTTCATACTCATATTTTAAGGACAGAAACTGCGAGCTCAGCTTGTCAGGGTGCAGGGAATCATTACTCTGAATATCAAGATGGTTACGTCCATCACCATTTATTCTTCGATCCATACCATTACAGACATTTATTGAAGGAGCAAACTTGGTAGATCTTACTGAATTTACCCCAGCAGACCTCATCAGGATCTTATCTGGATAACTTATTGTGCTGAGATTATCTGAGATCTGATGCTGTGAGACGCCTTTAGAGAAAGAGTTTAGTTCATATGGATGGGTAAACCTTTCAGCTCGCTGACGAAAATCGCCACTGCCACATGAACTGTCAGGGTACAATGTACTAGGGGAACTGTTCACAAATGTACTATTCAGCTGGTTGTTTCCATTCTGAAAAGCAGCACCATTCCAGTAATAATCCTCACCTCCCAGCTCCAGTCGATGAGCATTAGGTGTTCCACGATATGCTGATGCACCCTTTGCAGAAGTGCAAACTGCAGACTGTTGATTGCTCCTAATTCGATGAACATCTGGCCCAGCTGTTTGTTGCATTTGTGGATAAACATAATGTGGTTGCTTAGCAGGGTATTTTTGTGCATCCATATTGTGATGCCACATGAAGTTTGAACCAACCTGCTGATCATAAGGTGCATACATTTGAGATTGCCCATCGATATAAAACTGTGACTGGAAAGGTGAAGCTGATATAGCTGATGGCTTGTAAGTACTGGAAACACTATCCATGGTGTGCATCCCAGAGCTTCTTGGCAAATTCCCAAAGTACAGTGGAAAGCTGTGAGCTTGTTGTTTGTGTTCATCAGTTAGTTCATTGGGCTTTTGCTTGGCATGTTCAGCACTGAACTGTAGAGGCATCGACTCATCTTGAACAAATGCAGGCACAAGAGGTGGGTTCGGTGTGACACCCGCAGATGTAAGCCCTGGAGCAGACTTCACAGGGCCAGATGGATAGTGCCCGTTTATCGGCACAACATTGTGGGGATTGGCAGGAGAATCAGCTGTGTGATTCTTGAAACTTAAAGCCATGTCCTCAAGAGCTGACGCCAACGACTGCTCGTCGGGCAGATCACTGTGAGAGAAGCCCACAGCACGTCGATTGCTTCCGACCATCGATGCTTCATACATCGCGAATTGCGAAGGCAATGGCCTTCTCACCTTCCGAGAAACTCCTCCTGCCTCAGAAGTAGAGCTCATATTGTGGAGCTCCATGTTACCAGCGCTTCCCAATGCAGCACCAGGAATCCTATCGACAAAAGCTCCAAACTTGGAACGATCCTGATTGCTATTTGATTCCTCCATGTCAGAAACAGGACGATCTGCGAAACACCGGGCAGGCGACGGCTAGTGCTGACTCAATCACACAATGCAGGCAGTCCTGCAACACCAGGAATTCCGTGTTACAATCAGAGGCCATGAAAATTTCTGTGAAACAGACATAAAGTCTCATCTTTTCAGCTACTTCGAACAGCCAATGTACCGGCAGAAAAGCAAAGGGCTTTACGCCACATTGAAACAGAACAAAGGGCTTTACGCAGGACAGCAAGTCCCCACCAAACCAAAGAAAGATTTGGACGAACAATTGGGATCGAGTCAACCAAGACGAGCCGCCACAGAATTTTTTTTCCAAGTTAAATTATGAAACAAACATTATGCAGATCGCCAGATGGCGACAGAATTTTGGCAATCGAACAAAAGGTAAAAGACCAAAATTTGATCCCCTCAGCCCCCACAAGGATACCCTCAAGCAATGCATATGGATACCAAAATTAGAACTAGTAGGGAAGGAAATCAAAAGAATCCATAATTCCATCGCACAATCCACGATCAGATTACGCAAACATCATTAAAATCCTTGTCGAATGCAGGGGGATTGAGCACCAAGAACCCATCCATCGCCGCATCATCTCACACTCCAAGGCCGACCAAGATCGCAAAACCCCCAGAAAACCCCCCGATCACCACGGGAACAGGGCGCAATCCCCACCAAGAACACGAAACGAAGGAAACCCACCTCAAAAAATCTAATCTTGGGAAGAACCAACCGAAGAAATCGATCGAAACAAACCAGCAACCGATCTAAACCGATCGAGAATTTCCCAAGAGAGATGAACAAAATTACCAGTGAGGAAATACTATCAGGGGCAAACCTTAAGGCATGGATTGCGATGGAGAATTCCAGGAATCGTGGAGAGATTAAGACGGAACAGCTAATCGTGAAGAATCGGGGTGGAGAGGCTGGAGATATCCTGGAGATTTTGTTTAGGAGGCTTGGATGAGAAGGAGATGGAAAGAGGGGCGTTTCTGCAGGTGCATTTCCTTGGACTCTTTGCTCTCTTCAACTCCTCTCTCTGTAGTCTCTCTCTTCTCCTTTCCAAAACAACACATGGATGGACTCTTCTTCTCCCCCTTGCCTGCCTCTATTTATATTGTCCTGTGGCCTGGTGTGATGGAAGTGAGAGAAGCAGGTGTAGAGGGAGAAACAGTGGGCCCACACTCCATCCATGCATGCACGGATGCGGAGGAGAGGTGATTTGGGGATTTCTTTGCAATTAAGTTTTACAGATTTGGGTTCGAGATTAGTCGTGTAGTTTACATGTTGCTTCTTTGAGATACCAGTGTTTTCAATTAAGATTCTGGAAAATTGCAATGTTGAGATTTATTCTAGGTGATGGTGTGTTTCTTGGGGTAACCAAGGTTGCACAGGAAATTGGCTAGGTAATTTCCTTTTGTGTTTTTCTTTTTGGTCAACTCCTTTTGTGTATTCTATAAGCTAGACTATTGGCATAGATATCTTCAAGATCAGAAATACTTCATATACAAAAAAATGTAGAAAGGGATTAGAAAACTCTTAATCTTATCTTTGATCATCATCCACCTGCCTATTATCTAATATTTTATTGTGAATAATTCCGACGGCCTCCTTCGTTGCTGACAAAACATAGCAAATTGGACAGAAAACCAAATTACAACCATGATTAAAACTAAGTTGATTTTGGCAATTCAGCAATTGCTACATGCCAACATGAAATTGTCACATTTAAAGACTTCCCATGTTGCAAAATGGTATTTTTGTGATCATTGTGTAACCCTGTCAAGTAGTATCATAGAACTTTCTAAGAACTTTTTGGGCTGCATCCCCAAGGTGCCCAGGTCATTATTCCATTACTTTCTAAGAACCATTATTATTCTTTTCTTTTTGGCACAACAAAAACTGATTCCATTATTCACTCAAATTGACCCAGGAGTATTTATTGACTCCGATTCGATGCGGCATGCGCTTTTGGACTACCCCACTAAGAAAATGTATTTATTGATTCAAATATGTCTGACCAAACTAAGAAAATGCGGACAAAAAAGCTCAGATGAAGCTGTTACAGTGCGACGTTTCGGTGCCTAGATGCGTGCCATGTGTCGGTATGCCATGATCAGGGCCCTCCAAGTACAATTCAGGAAAAAGATGGCTAGCTAGGAATAGGATGCTTTGATGCTTCTTTTGTGGGGTTGAAACTTGAAACATTTTAGGCCCTTTTGTATTGATTTTTAAAAATTATTTTTATATAGTGAACAGTTTTTCTTCAGTATCTAATTTTCAAACGAAATATTTTTTCAAGATAAATCTATTAATCGATTGTAGTACATACTCTAATAACTTTATTTATATCGGCCAATATCGCACGCGAGTTTCTCTCTGTACGGTTCTCTACAATATATTAATATTCATAAAAAAGCCAATATAAACAGGCTTAATTTTCCCATCTTTTTAGATTTGGAACACGGTGAAGAGCACAAATAAACTATAGTAACATGTGGGCTCTAATGGGAGGAAAAGATATAATAATGTACCTACCTGTAGAACAGAATGCTGGGAAGTTGGTCCTGTTATATCTATCTATAGAGTAGTCGAGTACACATATATTGTTTTGGAACTTTTCGATTCAAACCACTAAAAAAATACAGATTCAACAAAACGACACTAGCAAGTGACCAATGACATGAAGGGTATGGTATAAACGTGGTTTTTTTTATATAAACTTACACTTTATGGCTATTGTATGAATAGCTTTTTGTTTCATTTTTATGGATGGATTCAACTATGTTACTACAAGTAGATTCTCCAAAAAAAAAAAAAGAAGGAAACACCGTGTCAGTAGTACAGACGCGTATGATCTTTCAGTTAGGCCTCTGCTAAAGCTTGAGAGCAAAAGATGTCAGTCTAGATCACAACAAAATTACTGCTAGTAGTTTAAGAAACTGTTCTATTAGTTTCTGTTTCTGATTTTTATTTGGAGAAGTCAATATAGATATCTAGCTTCTCGAAGTAGTTTCTCCACTTCTCTCACTTCTATCTCACTTTGAAGATAATTAGTCGAGATAGAAGTGAGATAATTTGGTGGCAAGACGACATATAATTAAGCCAGCTAATTAGTCGACTTAATTAATTGTCTTAAATTTTGTTTTTGTAAAATATTATTTTTTTTAAAAAAATTAAATATAGCAAATAAATTCAAAAAATTATAAATTTTTATGTACAACCTCCCAACACAACGTAGTTGACTGTATACTTTTTTGGTAAATTTACCCACTCTGAATATTGCTCAAAAATTCGTATGATTTTGATATTTGTAAAAGTTTTTACATATAGCAAACGAGTTCTAAAAATTACAAAATTTTATATGAAGCCTTCTGACATAAGCATAGTAATTGTGTAATTTTTTTAAAAAATTTTATATATTTTAAAATTACCATGTTAATTTATGTTAATTTAATTATGAAATTAGCGATGCTCAAGCATCTTTTGTAGTGGCTGACCTCTGTCCTTCGCACATATGTCAGCCCGTTGTTGCTATCTTTTTTCCCTGCTATGTCTTTTACATAATTTTCACTCTGTCTGTGTTGTTCCCCCTCGCGCGCTCCCTTGTCTACGCTAATGTCGTTATGTCTGTGCTGTCCCCTCTCGCTCGCTCACTCGTCTGCACATTTGTCGTGTGTTATCATAACGTCCCCCCTTTCCATTTGTAATATTCTAAAATTTTGGCTTTTATTTTTTTAATTTAATAATATTTTTCTAGATTTAAAAATCTCTTTTTTCCTAAAATCTTAAACTAAGCTTAGAGAGTAAGTTATTAAATTAATTATGCATTTATGGTCAAATTAAGTTAAAACTATGTTATTGGGTTCTTTGCCTTTTTTGAATTTATAGAATTTTTTGGATTTATCTGGTGTTTTTTGCTATTTTCTGACTTTTATTTTGAGTTTCCGAGCCTTTATGAAAACCAAAATCACAAAATAAATATTTAAATCCTCCCGCTTTCACCTCTAGGTGACATGTGGGCGGTCTAGATCGGCCCATGTCGTCACCTAGGCAATCCCCGCCGCTCCTGCACTACCCTCTCCTCGGACCGACGCACCGTCCAATCGACCAAAGGGTTGTTTCGATCGGCCAAAGGACATTCAGATCAGGCAAAACAGCTGAGAAGAGAGGGGTGGCGAAGATAGGCAAGCGGGGGACATGGCTAAATCTCGGTCGTCCATGCGTCAGTCCGAGGAGGGGGTAGTGCGGGAGCAGTGACGATTGCCTAGGTGATGGTGTGGATCGATTTGGGCTACCCACGTGGTGCCCGGAGGTGAAGGGGAGAGGATTAGAATATTATTTTATGATTTTGGTTTTCATGAAGGCTCAAAAACTTAAATAAATGCCAGAAATTACCAGAAAACTCCAAATAAATCCCAAAAAATTCCTATAAATTAAGAAAAAGGCAAAGAACCCAAATAAAATAGTTTTAACTTGATTTAACCATAAATATATGTTGAATTTAATAACTTACTCTCTAGACATAGCTTAAAGATTTTAGAAAAGACTACTTTTTAAAAGCTAATTGGTATTGAATTTTAGGATTATCTCACTTTTATTTGTAGTAGTAATTTTAATTAAAATTTAATTGAGAAAATAAAAAATAATATTTTTTATTGATATGATGAAAGTAATTATGGGAAAATAAAGAGCAATTTTTGTAGATAATACGTATAGCACATTTTATTTATGGATTGTTATTTTTTGGAAATAAAAGGGTAGACAATGTAGGTAGGTTGGTCTATTTATGATTTTTTTAGATTCTCAACGGTACGAAATCTGTTAGACTAGCAATAATATTTTGTTATTATCGTATGTTGTTGTAATGTGAGAAATTTTCAAAAGAAATTTACAGGAACAATTGAGGCATCAATGACTTGTACATACAAAGGTAAGTGATAATGTGATGTAACGATTGATCTATTTGTTATTTTCGTAGATTGTGAATGATATAAAATGTATTAAATTTGCAACAATATTTTAAGATCATCTTATGTTGTTGTAGAGCAAGAAAGTTTTCAAAACATTTTGTGAAAAAGATTGATATAGCAACGATTCATAAGTACGAAGGTATGTGATACTCCGCACCAGAAGAATTGAATGCGAAAAGGCAATGAGATTTGATGTTACGAATTAAAATAGACGAGGTAACACGACTGTTGATCATGCGGTCCGGGGCCACATGTCTCGCCGGAATCATACGGCCTAGGACCGCATGATGGTAGAGTGCCCGAGTGGTGCGCTCTCGGACCGCATGAGCATCGCATATCACTAATTTTTTAATTAAATTAATATGATAAATTCAAAGCACATAAAATTCTCAAAAAAAATTACACAATTATGGCGATTGTGTCATGAGGCAACACATAAAATTTTGTAATTGTTAAAGCTCGTTTACTATATATAACAACTCCTACAAATATCAAAATCTTACGAATTTTTTAGCAACATTCAGAGTGGATAAAATTATTAAAATATTTTTTACACAATTAAATACATTGTGTTGGAAGGCAGTATATAAAATTTTGTAATTTTTTGAGCTCATTGCTATATTAAAAAAATGCAAACAAGCACTATGAAAAAATATTTAGGTTGGTAATTAAGCCAACTTAATTACCTACCGTATTGCCACCAGACGACAAGCGACGTATCGTTTTTGTCATGGGACAACAGGCCACCTGACGTCTGGTGGCCGGGTCGTAGACGCCTGCCTCCCCATGTGTCACCTGCAGATGATTGCCACCCGGTGATCGAACGACAAAAACACTATTTTTGTTAATATCGTATGCATATATCTATTCTTGTAAATATGAGTGCTAAACACGATATGTATGCCAAAAATTAAACCAATCCCATATTGGTTATGTGTGTACATGAATAGGACCAAGGTAGTACCTGAAGCTTCTCTCATCTCTCCAGCATTTTGGGTAGCTTGCAATACGGGAGAAAAGATGTGTTGTACTCCGTCCCATGAAGTCCCAATGCTGCAACAGGGCAGACCACGTCATCATACCACATCACGATAGGTTGGCCCAGATTCCGGATCAAAGGCGGATGGACTTCCGTGCCCATCCTATGGTATTTAATTGGATTTAATAAATCATATTTTATAGTTTATTTTTATTGTAACTGGTTTATTTTACATTATAACTGACGATTACTTATTTAATATAATTAAATTTAAAAAATTTAAAAATAAAAAATAGGTTAGCCCGTCACGTATAATACAAACAGATATGAGACAAAAGAACCGACAAAAAAAATTAAAAAGGTAAAAAAGACGAAATTTAAGAATAATAAAAATAAACCAGAAGCTAAGCCGAAATGAGCAGGCTCTTAATCCCTTGGTAGTCTTATCTTTGGGTCTCACATGGTACACTTGAGGTGGTTTTTTTGACTGAGATTTATGATTTATGACTGCGGTTTTTAAATTCTATTTTATTCGTGAGAGACACTATTTAGAGAAATAATCACATGCAATTTTGGCTGGTGCAGTTGAACTTGGTATAATTTATACTATAATTTACCTATAGATACCGCCTTGCAAAACACACTGTTTAACGGTGAGCTACTATAGAAATAGAAACCAAAGTCTAAACATAAATCCAAAAAACCTGAGCCAAAAATCACCTTAAGAGTCCACAAAATTATTCAGGTTTGCCCAAACCTATAAGTAGGTTTTTTTGAACTATAGGTTATGGCTTTTGGATTAAAATTTTGAATTATAGCTATTCGCGAGAGAGAGTATGGAGATATACTCATATGTGATTTTAGCCGATATAGATGAAGCCGAGACAATGTTTACTACAATTGACTTATAGACCTCGTCTTAAAAAGACATTTCATTTAAACGTTAATTACTGTAGAAAGTCAAGTCATAAGCCCAAAAATAAAGCGCCATAATAATTTGTAGAAATTTCATAGGAACATTATAATTTCTTCCTAAATCTTACTAAGACTCTAGATTACAAACAGGATCATTCGCAATCGGACACAGATTAGACTTTACTTGACAAAATCATTTTATTTGAACTTTCCCTAGATGCATAAAGCAGGTTGTGTTAACCTATATGAGTTTACACTCTAAACACATGTTTTTTTTAAAAAAAAAAAATCACATTTGCACCAAACAAAACGACGCGACTTCTAGGAAACTTTCACGCTCCAAACAGGCATTGCTCTCCTAGGTCTGACCTAAACTGCACGCTGCTTTTTTCAGTTCTCACAACTTGCCACAACCTTTCTTCAGAGTTCAGAGCCACACTGTTGGTTCAGGCGTTTGGCTTGTGCGGCCACTCAAGAGCGGTGAGTTCTTGCCAACCTGGTGAGAGCGTTGGCCCCTCTGTATTCTCACGTCGCGTTGAATGGATCGATGGGCAACGTATCTAAAACGATGGCAAAGGTGAACCCTTTTACCGACCTGTACGGCTGTACCTGATGAGTCCGGGGTTAGTGCTGATTACGGCTCAGTTCTATACTTAAGATTTTGGTTTTTATTTCTATAGTAATTCATTATCAAATAATATATTTTTTAAGACAGTATTTACAGATAAATTGTAGTATAAAATATATCAGGTTTATCTATACTGACCAAAATTACATGTAACTATTTTTCTTATATACTGCATCTCACAAACATGTTAATATTAAAAAAATACAGCCATAAATTATAACACTCAGCCTAACAAAACCTACCTAAATTGCAGTAGCAGTAGTAGTCAGTAGCCGTAGACCAGGCAAAGCTTTTGACGCATAAAAGATTGATCGGATAGGCCTTTTTCCACAAATCATCATAGCATTAATCTTGGTGACAAGGTAGATCTTAATGTTTTTTCTCCGTTCCTGATTTATTTGTTGTATTTGCCCCTAAGTGTGACTCCGATGTTGGAAGCACAGAGGCCCTAATGTAGAGATGAGATTAAAAACCTTGTTTTCGCATGAATTAGTACGGTTAATCTGGAATTCATACAAAGTTGCAAATAAGGACAGTAGAAAAAACAGAAAAAAGGACAACCTAAAAGACGGTGATTTTGTATGATGAGTGCTTATTTGAGCTTTTTTTAGTTTCAGCTTTTAGCTTTAGCTTTTTTCACTATTCAACAATTTCGACTTTTTCTGATTTTTTAAAGATATTTGGGTTTTTTTGTATTTTTTTTTGTATTCCTTTGCATTGTTCGTGATGGGCTAACATGTTTTTTTCTATTTTTACATTTTTTAAATTTAATTATGCCCAATAAGCCAATTCAGCTACTGAAAAAATAAGTCAGCTACAGTAAAATTTCAGCCAGAAGCCATCGCTATTCCGAACGCCTCTTAGTCTATTAGGACAAGTGAAAGAATACTATCCCTCGTCTAAATTATTTATCATTTCAGCTTTTAATTTTTTTCTGTGCAAACAGTTGCTATTTGTACTTCCTACATGGTGTTATTTTTTTAAAGTGCCCTTATTAACTAAAGAACTATAAGGACTATAAATGCTAAACTAAGTATGTAGTTTCTAATGTACTATTGCACTTAGAGCCACTCAAATAATTAATGTAGAAATATCAAATACTGCTACGCATCACTTTGTTCATATTTCACTAGGTAAACCTAATAACAATCCAAATAAACATGAGGTACTACATAACCATAAGAGCCATCTCAACACTATCAAAAGAGTCAAGGCAAAAGATTGATTTCTAAGTTAAAGGTCCCATCTTAGCATCTTCTTTATTCAAGTTATAAAGCTAGCAAGGGTACTAAGTGGGGCTCATCATGTCTACCTTTCTTAATACCCTTTACACATATTTTAAACTCTAAGGTAGAACCATAAATTAATTAAAGAAAGAAGCTGAGCACCTATTTACCCTTAGCACTTATTTGGGCTTTAAGGTGGACCCCACAATTAATTGAAATTTAAAGCCAAGCACCTTCCACTCCTTAAGTACCTTTAGCGCTTGTTCGGGTTTCAAAGTGGAGCCCATAATTAACTGAAACCAAGAATGTGATAATATAAAGCCACCATCATCTTTTCCTTGAGCATGTTCTATACTCCTTTGAGGCTCTAAGGTAGAGCATGCAATTAATTAAAACTAAGAAGGTGCTAAGGTGGGACCATCATCATCCTTTCCGACATTGCCCCCATCTTAGCACCTTTTAACACTTATTGAGACTTAGTGGAGTTCATAATTAATTGATACTAAGAAGGTGCTAAGGTGGAGCCACCACCACCCTTTATTTTAGCACCTTCAACACTTATTGAGGCTCTAAGGTGGACCCTTCAATTAATTAATACCAAGAAGGTGCAAAGTGGGGCTACTATTGTTCTCCCCCTTAGCATTTTGTTTGTTCAAATTCTAAATGCAATATAGTGGCGATTTTGGAGGAAGGCAATCATCCATCCTCTTTTGAACATAATATTTTCTTTGTAATTTTGGTGAAACTCCTGGGCTTATTTTTTACCTTTTAAAAATTGTCTTTTGGCTTTTCTAGAGTAACTAACTTTCAAACGGAGTATCTTTTCAATGTGAGATTTATAAGTTGATTATAGTACACGCTATAGCGACTTCATTTATATCGGCTAAAACCGTATTCAAGTTTTTGTTAATCTATGCTTTCTCTCATAAGCAGCTCAAAAAATTATAAGCCATAACTAAAAACTAAAAACTAAAACAAAAAAGAACAAACTCCTTATATTCTAATCAAACACTTTGCTTATGTCTTTTTTGGGCTTAGAGTTTGTGATAAGCTAAAACATCATTTTTTTTTTCATTTAAGATAAACCCTACGGAGTACGAACGGATATTTTAACGAAGATGTTATTATGCTTTTTTTAAAACCGAAGAATTTTAGACTAAAGACCACATTGGACTCATTTGAGGTCCAAGAACCAAGACTTTAGGTATTCATCAGTAAACAAAAAGAGGACGAACCGTATTAACTTTGGCATCATTCTTTTTAACTTATGGTTTTCCTCTAATCAAATAAATATGATGACTTCTTTGTTGTCGTTTTAAAGCGATTTATCGGGATAACCTTTTCAAAGTGATTTATTGGCATTCGATTTATTCATATAAGTACTCACACTAAGGTCAAAAACTATTAGTTGTAACTATGTGCCTATTTGATATGACTGTGTATTATGGCTTTTGGTTGAAAATTCTGAATTGTAACTGTTTACGACAAAGATTATGGAAAGAGATACTTAAAAGCTATCAGTCGTAACTATGTGCCTGTTTGATATGACTGTGGCTTATGGTTTTTGGTTGAAAATTTTGAATTTTAACTGTTTGCGACAGAGATTATGGAAAGAGAGATACTCGCGTGCGATTTTGGATGGTACAGATATGGGGCTTTTAATATGTACTATAATTAACTTGTAGACCCCGTTTTGAAAAATATTTCGTTTAAAAGTTACGTACTATAATAAAAACCAAAAGCCACTTCTAAAAACAGCTTCAAACAGACTCTATAAACCATCAGCTGCAGCAAAAAAGAACTCATCCTTTACCTACTCCCAAGCTTTACGCTTGATACACCAAATAGGGCTTAGGGCCTAAGTCCAAACCATACGGAGTACTACTTTCTCGCGCTTGATTTTGGGCTTTGGGCCGCTCGACTCTCGAGCCCGGCCTACAGATATTCTGGGTCGCGCATCCCGGTCCGACGCTAAGGCCGCCCATATCCCACCCTCGAGTCTGGAACCCTAAAGGCCCAAAGCGGGCAGTGCAGGGGCAGGACGGTATTTTCGCGGCCCCAAATTTCAAACTCCGCAGTCCCTCCTCCGCCCGCGCCGCTCCCAGCTCCGAAACGCCCGGTACCCTTGCACCAACTCCCCAACCCAAACACGTCACTGCAAGGTGGGTCCCGCGGGCGCGTCTCCCCCCCTCCACCCGTCGCTCTGGGGCTGATAGCGCGGGTGGGAAAAGTAGGACGCGGTGTGAAACACTGGGACGCTTGGAAACACCCAGGAGCGGGGAGCCGGCCAGTCGCAAAACCCTTCCCCATTTTAACCTCCGTCGCCGCTGCCGCCGGATCTGAGCTGCTACTACCTCCCCCCCTTCGTCTTCTCTTGCCATTTTTTTCCGCGACGCGCTCCGAGTTCGAATTTTTAAGAAGCCGGGGAGAGAGAGAGAGAGAGAGGGTGTGGTTGGGTCGAGATTGTGAGGCCTTCTGTGTTCTTGATTTCAGGTTAGTTTGATGCAGGAGCATGTTGCTTCTTGGCTAATCTTGTTTTTGCTCCGATTCCTCTTTTCTTATCCTGTTTCTTGAATCTTGCGGATGAACACAGAAGCGAGCCTGATTAGAGTTGTTGCGCATGTAGCGTAGTTGTGATTCCGGGCTAAGCAATTGGGGATGGTTTCTTCTTCGTTCTTTAAAATCCGAGGTCGATTTGTTCTTTGTTGTTAACACTCTGTTCTTGGTGCGCCAAGGATCGAAATTTGTCTCCTCTTAGCCCGTTCCGCTCACAATGTTCGTGCTTTTCTTGTGCCGAGAATCCATTTTCTTTTAGTAGTAGCTTTCTTCAGATGTGAACACACATTGATTAATTTCTGGATCCGAGATATACTACTCAGATTTGATGCCGCCTTCTAGATTTGATGGATGCTGCGACTAATTAGCCATTACTGCTGTTTAGCCTCGTGATTCTTGCTCTTATATGTGATGCAAGAGGTCTAAAGATGCGACCTTTTTCATCTGAATATTTATTTATTTTTCACAGGAGCAGCGCATTGATCTGGAGGAGACAAAGACGCTGCCATTTCTTGCTTCAAGACCACCAATGGGCCGAAGCCTGAGCCCGCTGCTCCGGCAGGAGCTGGAGAACCTCGACAAGGACGCCGACAGCCGCCGCTCCGCCATGAAGGCGCTCAAGTCCTACGCCAAGCACCTGGACTCCAAGTCCATCCCCCGCTTCCTCGCCGAGGTCTCGGACAACAAGGCCCCCGGGTTGCCCTCCGGGGAGTTTACCATCTCTCTGTACGAGGTCCTCGCCAGGGTCCATGGGCGGAACATCGTGCCGCAGATTGGCAACATCATGTCCACCATCATGTGCACGCTATCGTCGAGCGGCGGGTCCTTCCCCCTGCACCAGGCTTGCTCGAAGGTGGTGCCGGCCATTGCCCGGTACGGCATTGATCCCTCGACGCCCGATGAGGAGAAGGCCAGCATCATCGCCTCCCTCTGCAAACCCCTTTGCAGCGCGCTGATGGGTAATCAGGATGGTGCTGCATCTGGCGCGGCGCTCTGCCTGAAGGCGCTTGTTGAGTCGAGCAATTGGAGGTTTGCGTCAAGCGAGACGGTTAATGACGTCTGCTTGAAGGTTGCTGGGGCGATGCACGACAAGGCGACGCAGTCTAATGCTCACATGGGCCTGGCAATGGCGCTGGTGAAGCACAATGGCCAGATTGCGGAGGCTTATGCGAGGTCCCTTGTGCGGTCTGGCCTGCAGATTCTTGACGGTGACACTGCAGAGAGCAGCTCCCAGAAGCGGCTCTCGGTGATCCAGATGATCAATTTCTTCATGAAGTTTGTCGATCCTAGGAGCATATCCTCAGAACTCAGCAAGGTGGTTGATGTCATGGAGCAATGCCAGAATGACCGCATGCCATTCGTCCGTGGCGCTGCATTTGAGGCATCACAGACTGCCAAGAGCATTGCTGCTCAGAAGGGGTCAAGCCCGATGGTTGGCTCCAACTTCCACAAGAGAAGAGAGAAGAGCCCTTGCAGGAGCCTCTGGAGTGCAAAGGGCAGCCCTGCGAGCTCCAGCATGGCTGCTTCTCCAGTTCAGTACCAATCCCCCGAATCGCATGCTGTGGATTCATCCATCATGTATGACAGCACGCTCACCGAGTCGCCAGTCTCAATTGGACAGTCCTCTTGCAACTTTGGTCAGAATCGGCGCGCAAGCAGGAGATTATGGAGCAATGATGGTGTGGATGTTTCTCTGAAGGATGGCCTGTTCATTAGATTTTGCTCAAACGGCAAGTACCCGGAAGATGACTTCGGCGAGGTCTGTGATAGCGAAGTAACTGAGACCAATTTTGAGTGCACCGACTCATTCACAGGATTCGTGTCAGCTAGTCCCAATGGTACCATGTCAAGAGATAAGAACCCCAGTCCCCAGGTATACATGAGTACATGTTTAAACTTTGTTTGCTTTGGCTTCTAAAAGATGATTTTCTATAGTAAATAATTTTTCTATAGTACCTATTTTTTAAACGGATTGTCTTTCTAAGGTAGAATTTATTAGTCTATTGTAGTAGACACTGTTGTGACTTCATTTATGTCGGTCAAAATCGTACGCGAGTTTCTCTCAACAAGCTTCTCTAAAAACTGTTACTATTCATCAGTTAAAGTTAAAAACCATTAACAAAAAAGCCAACATGAACGTCCCCTAAACTGTTTTTGTTTATCAAAGATTGCTACATATTGTTTACCTCAGTTTTGCTGGTAACTGGCTTTGCAATTTCATTGTTAACTAACTCCTGACATTTCATTGTTGTCCTAGGCTTCTGAAAGGCCAATCGGCATTGATGATGTGAAGGTATGCACAACTCCGAGGAGGCTTCTCCGATCGCTTCAGAGCTCTTATGACTTCGACTCTGCTCGCCATGAGGAACAATCCATTGCCAGGCAGAACAGCTCACCATCACCGGATGGGGAACATAAGGAACTAGCGGAATCATCTGAAGAGATGCAGTCTCAGCGTTCTGACGGCAAGGCTGAAGAGGGGAAGGGCGAGAATGAAACCGTTGATACGCAGAGCGGCAACGATGGGACTGAAATGCTATCCAACGAAGATGGATCAGGATCCTCCACTACTGAAGTTGATAATACATCCTGCAAAGCATCCTCTGAAGTTGAATGCAAAGAGCAAGATGATCGTGCGACAAGAAGCAGAGGAAAGACAAGGAAGTATAAGGCAATACTCAGTTTTGTTGTGAGCATGATTATGATCGTTCTAGCAATAATTGTTTTGTTAATTAGGATAGACAGCTATGAGGATTCTGTTGGCCTTGTCCCCACTTAATATCTGTAGGCTACAGCCTTTATGCCTAGACAAGTTGTATGATTCTACCATAGTAGAGTGGTTACTGGGCCTAACTAATTTGCAGTCATTGATCTTTGTATGACAGCAAAAAAACTTGATTATGTTTTGTCAATTTTGTGTTTGTGACGTGCTTATATAGTTATCCTCTGTTGTATTGCTGCGTTGAAGTGACCACTGAGCGTGGTTTAACTTCAGTTTGTTTTGCCATTTTTATGATGGCAGTGTGCTTTATATGATCCCTTGTATTACTGCTGCATGGACGTAATTCACTGGGAATGGTTTAGTTGTCGTGTGCATTCTGATTTATCATGACATTGCGCATTCTATCTTTTGGTGAGCATCTTTATTGGCACACTTGATCTAGAAAGCCATTTGCTAGTCCGTTGAACTTCCATTGTAGGTTGGAAAAGTACCTGAATAATCCTGAAATGCGAGTGTGTTCGTGCAGAAGTATTGAGGCTTCAGAACAAGTAAGGTTGGCCTGATTATTCTGAAGAATACTGAGACAACCTAAGGGAAATCTAAAAGAAGCAATCACAAAAACGTGTCCTGCCATTCAATAATGTAATTTCTGCAGATAGTAGTACCGAAATTATCGTGAATAAAGCAGCATGTAGATAGCAGAAATTACTAGATAGCTAATGGAACAGCTAATACGATCGAAGTAGGGGTGGATATCGAGCCGGCTCGTTGTTTTATTGATAGTTTGCAATTATTTTTATAATCGAGTTAAAGAAAAATTTAATTTCATCTGAAATCGACTCTTTCAATGTTTAACTAATTATCAAATGTAATTGAAGTAATTTTAAATCGAGCCAACGAGCCAGTTTTTTTTCTAGCCCTAGATCGAAGAAGCAAGAGTTTGTCACTTTGCAAAGTAAGCTTATGCTTGGAGTTTCATGAATCTTGATGCTGATCACTTGGTAGGATCGAGGACGTGCCCCACGAACACCATCACCCCTGACCGCTCCTCCATGAGGAAGAAAGTGAACGGATTGTCGGTGACGAACTCCACCATGTCTTGCGGCGGCAAGCCGCCACCACGCAGGGCCGTGAAGACCGCGGCCGCCTCGGTCCCTGCCTCGTTCACCCTGACGACCGCCCTGTGGGCAACCTTGCTCAGGTCTCAGGAACGTCGGTCTCCCGTCGTCGTCGTCGTTCTCACACATGCCCCGCAGGTCGGCCACCTCCGGTGAGAACGGCAGCGAGAGCCCCAGCCGACGGAGGTCGCTCTCGAGGTTCCAGTCGAAGTTTATCTCGAACTTGGGCAGATCAAGCCCGACGTGCTCGGCCTTCGCTTTGGGCAAGACGCAGCACAGGTACCCCGGCGCTGCGGTGATCACGTCCACCATGGTGGCGATGCCGCCGCGCTTGCCCGGGAGGAAGACGAACATGGAGTACTACGTGTCATCCCCGTCCGGTGACGTCTTGGCGACGGCACCTTGGCGGCGGCGGCGTTTGAGTGGAGACAGTCCTGCTCCTGCCTGAGCGTGCCCTTGCTTGTAGGGGAGCTTGAGGACCTTGAACCCGTCCATGCACGAGACGTACTGGGACTCGAGCTTCGACATGAACTGCGCCTTGACGCGGCTGCCGTCGAGCCGGTGGAACGTGCCCGGCGACGTGTCGCACGAGTTGAACGGCTCGAGCCACGTGCCCTTGAAGTAGACCGCGTTGGCAAGCACGAGGTCGGTCGCGGCGGTGGTCTCGCCGCGGGAGATGGAGTCGATGAGGTTGTCTGTGGCCTTCTTCACCCAGTGGTTGATCATCTCCACTGCTTCCTCCGGCTTCACATAATCTGATATATTCATCGATTATCATATAGTCAAATGTAGTGAACTTGTAATGGATCACAAGATGTGCAAAAATTATAGTCGATCGCCAAAGTTTGGAACATGAACATAGATTGTTTCTTTTATTTATTCATGCCGATTTGGTGCTCAAGCCAGAATGGTTTGCGCTATGATATCTCCACAAGATACTTAAATTAGGCAAACGTAGAATTAATTAAAAAATTAAAAAGTTATATCTTACATTATAAAACTAAAATTGAGATTACTAAAGAAGGGAAATCTTTTCAAATACCAGCTTGGCATGTTCATTGTTTCCATCTAGTGTACTGTGTAAGAATGGGAAACAGAACACTAATTTTGGGGAAAACAGGGAGAAGTTTATGTACAGATATAAGTGTTACAACCAGAGGTATCATATTCTATTTGCCTCCAATCCTCTTTTTAATGGTTTCAAGAGCTAACCTACTAGCCAAATGCTTTATAGGGATAACTTCATATTCTTAAAGAAATAGATTCTCAAAAAACAGAAGTGGAAGCTGAAAAATGATAATTTAGAGCTCTACCAAATATGCCCCTAATTGTCACTGGCACCAGTGCACAAGAAATTGGGGAATACAACAACAGATGATAAGAGAATTTGAGATGAGTGATCTAGGACTTCTCATATTACCTGGGCATTGAGGTGGAGCAAAAGAACGGATGCATCACATTAAAGTAAACTGCATATGCAAAGAAGATACTGGAGCTGGCTGGGATGAGTGAATGCAACCGTACAAAATACCGGATGGAGCCAAATTGAAGCTTTAGCAAAGAAGAAGAAGGCGAGCCAGTGAATCCTACCAAGTACAAGTGCCTGGTTGGGAGCTTAATGTACTTGATTCAAAAAAAAAAAAACTCGATCTGCGGGGGGTAAGACGACCCCCCGGGCATTTTGCTCAAGAAGGAGATCTTCTCACATGACCTGATTTGTCTTATGTTGTTGGGATTCATATAGAAACCAGTGAGATCACATCTTCAAGCTGTTAAGCAAATCTTAAGGTACATCAAGGGGATGATTAATTTCAGGCTATGGTATGCTAAGGAAACATATGAGAATATGTTTTGTTACAGTGATAGTGATCTCGTCGGTGATGTTGACGATAGAAAGTGCACTAGTGGCATGGTGTTTCATCTCTGTGGAAACATGATATCTTGAGGATCACAGAAGCAGAAGAGCGTGGCCTTATCGTCATGTGAAACTGAGTTGATGGTAGCCACGGCAGCAAGCTCTGGTAGCAGCTTGCCAAGGCATATGGTTGAGGGCTATTTTGAGTGAAATAACCAACAGAGACCCTAAACCTACACCCTCTAGGTCGACAACAAGTTTGCTATTGTGTTAATGAAGAATCCGGTGTTCCATGGAAGGAGCAAGCATATTAACACCCGTTTTCACTTCATTTGCAAATGTGTTGAGAAGGGCATGATTGTTGTTAAACTTGTTAGTACAGATGAGCAATGTACATACATCATGACCAAGGCTCTCACAAGAGTAAAGTTTGGTGAAATGCGCGAGTTACTTGGCGTCAAGAAGCTAGAGTGAAGTTGTTCTCCTAGCCCAGATTAGGGGGGGAGAATGTGAGAAGCAATCTAGACTTATGGCCTGTTCATATTGACTGCAGCTGATTGCTTTTGACTGCACTGACGGCTTTTGGCTGAAAATGAATAGTAGCGACTGAAAAAATAGTTTTTAGAAAGAGAGGGCGAGCAGTAGGGAAATGAGGGAGTAATACGTGCGTAAGATGGGAGTAAGAGGAGTTGAATGCGTGATGTGCCCGTAACCTCTTATCTTATCCTTAGAGGAAGATGGGAGCGAGAGGAGTGGAGAAACCACTTTGGGAAGTCGGGCCCTGTTCTTTGAGGTTGCGGCTGATGATTTTTAGTTACGTTTTTTGAAACCATAGTGGACAACGCATAGGGTTTTGCGCTCGTGAAGCCGTTTGGGGAAGCAATTTCAAGAAGCCGTTTGAAGAAGCCACCCCGTTTGTTTCAGCTTCCAGAGAAGCTAAAATCAAAAGGCACAAAAAGCCAAAATAACAGGGTGGTGTATAGTTTGGCCAAGTCAGTAGTTTGATTGGGTCTTTAGGTGTGTACGTGTGCTTTAGGCAGTGGGAAACCCATGATGAAAGTGAAGGGTAGGCTCGAAGCCTCAAAGCACTAAGCTAAATTGTCAAAAATATAATATTTTACTCTTGTATAATCTAAATTCATATATGAATAGAAGAGAAGCAAAGCAAGAAAAGAGAGAATACAACCAAAGTCTTAGTAATAGAAAGCGCATTCTAAAAATATAAAATATATAAATATGATTCTAGTGAGTAGAGATCAGTCATCTGCATATCAAAAATGGGAAAAATTAGTAATACAACAATAAATTGTAAACAATCATGAACATTCAAAATAAAAAACATACCACTAAAGCGCTAGCTTAAATCACAAGACAAATTCATTCTACAAGATTTCATGCCTAGGAAGCATCTTATAATTCTATCATCATCAATGGTTATAAATATCTCTCGCTTGGTATAACACACCATTAAATCATTACGTCACTCATTAGTTACCTCGTTGTGCAAATTTACTTTGATAATATTCATTACTGAAAATATTCTTTCAACACATGCCATTCCATTGCCATTGGAAGGATAAATGTCAACTTACGGCAATCGGACGCCGACCGGTCCGCGAGCACAGTCTCGGAGAAGCGGACGATAAGGCGCAGGGGAGGATCGATAGTGGTTCATAGATGTGAAGTTGAACACCTAAAATATTTGGCCGAATCATTAGTGACTTACCATAAACCGGTAGAGTCTAGTTAGTTATTGGGCTTTTCTCTCGAACATTAAGTCTTGTTTTCGATTCCTCTAACCCTCAAATTTCTTTTGTTATCTCTGTTAGTTTATTTAGTATTGAGAGATCGTGTTTCTTTGTTGTTCAATTGGATTTTTATAACTGTACATTTTATTATGAATAATAAACATAAAAGATGTATTTTTCAATGTATTTCATAAACTTGCAAGGCCAATAATATTAGCAATTTAGTTCCCACATTTTATATCTCCTCCTCTATCAATTTTTCAAAGATAATACTGCATCTTCTACATTGATAACACAACTAACTTGCTATAAACCACCTTTTATATCTAATATTTTTCTAAATAATTTTGAGATGTCTCTGGCAAGAATAATTTGCACTTTGATATTTTATTAACTCTGAACACCTATCCTATCCTGAAAATGTTGATCCCATCGCTTTGCCGAAGATGTGCCAAAGCAGAGCAAAGCATTGAGCTTGTTGACGGTTGCACCACGCGCATGTGCGGATGCAAAAAATGCACCACAGCTCAGGCAACCAAGTAGGATCCTCTGGTGTCACAGGATATCGGGTCCAATTCTTTCAGCAGAGATCAGCAATTTTAACCCATGTGTAAACCCCCAGTCCAAACTCAGTGATAAGTCTCACCACGTCACTGATCCGCGGTATCTCCCCTAGGATCCCGATCTCACCCGTCTATTCTCTCCGCATCGAACGGCAGGTACCGATCTCCTCCTCACCTCTCGCCCCTATTAATCCCCCACTCCCTACTTCAAGAACCAACACCACCAATACTACTCCAACTCATTTGTGTGCGACAAGGGAGGGAAGAGGTTCCGTTCAACAAGGGTAGTTGAAATTTCGCTTAAAGCAAGATGGAAATGAAGAAGGCAATAGCAGATCTGTACTATTCCAAGTCATCGACATTGGCAAAGGGCTTCCGCTTGTTACATCCTAAAAGTGTGGCATTCTGTTGATTTTAGCATAGAAGCTGAAAATGGTATTCGTTGCCTTCATGTTTCTGATACTTGAAATTTTTTCCTCTCCACTTATTTTAGATTGTAATTTAATGAAGAATGTGTAGGTCTAACTTGCATTAGCCTGAAGTTTCTTGTAGTGTAAGTATATTTCTGAATTTGTAACTATGAATTTGTAAGTGTTCTCTTGTGTATACAGTGCTATATGTAATTCAGATCAGAAATTCAAATTCAAGTATATCGTTTTGCTTTCAGAGGGCAAGACATGGCTAGCATTTTCTGAAGCTAGTTGAAAAACAATAAAAAATTTTGGTACTATTACAGACGGTTTTATGGTATAAATTGTCTATGAAGCCGTATCACAGACGGCTGCCACCAAAAACCGTTTGTGATATGTAGGTATCACAGATAGTTCAGAACAAGAACTGTCTATGATATATTTCTCATCACAGATGGTTTTTATTTTGAACCGTCTATGATATGTTCTTATCATAGATGATTTGTAATTAGAGCCGTCTGTGATATTATGTTTTAACAGACTGTTTGTGGCTATAACCATTTGCGATATTATGTCTTCACAAACGGTTCTAGTTCCAAACTTTCAGGCTCTGGATCATATGGTGATATTCATGCACAAATTAGTTTTTTTGTTTGCCAGACGTCCAGCCATAGGTTTACAATTAGCCGACCAGCAGTGAACTAGGCTGGCCTGAAGCCCTGACGTGGTACTAACAAAGATGATAGCTGGTGATGGCCGGTGATGGCCGGCGGCAAGAGAAGAAGGGTAGTATAGGCGACAGATTGGCGGTGAGCACTGATGGTGGTGGTGGCGATCCAGCCGGAGGTGCAACTTCGGTGGTAGTGGAGGCGGAGTGGTGGTGGACTTGGATAGAATCACAGATAGATCCTATTGGGCATTGCAAAATGAAGCTAGGAGTGCATATGTCTGATTGTTGATTTATGTTATTTGAATTCTGATAATACTAATGGAGGACATTTTGTGGTAGCGGAAGACCGATACAGATTAGGCCACTTTTTTTTTTGATAAGTTTCCTTCTATGACAAGTTGTTTTGTACCTCTATATATACACTTCGTAAGCCGCACGGGATGAATGGACGACTTATTGTAAATAAATCGTGTTTTGTAATTATTCTCGTACAGTGATCATCGCTGATCGTGTTTATGTGGTTTTTTCCGTAAAGGTTTTTCACGTTAAAATATATCTCTTATTCTTGATTATCTTCGTTGTTAAGTCATTTTCTAACAGTGAACTTGGATAGAATCACAGGATCATCCGTTGGGCATTGCAAATGCAGATAGGAGTGCATAAAATCGAAGAGCATGCATGCAAAGGTTTGAGCCCTTGCCTCCCTCGCAAAGTCTACCCAATATATCAGACACACACATGTCTGATGCATCAAAGCTAATGAATCCAACGACCCAGGTAAGCTGCACAGTTAATTTCTGGTGAAACCAACACGTACCATTTGCTTTCTGCACCGCAATAACATCCCTTAGAACTGCACACACGCGGGCCGCATGCACTAGGCTGGACTATGCGGGTGCAAGGACGTTACACAATTTCTAGAAGTTTTTACTATTCAGAGGCCTAGCCATCAGGGTTTCGTTGGGCTCGAGCTCACCCTCTGTCGGTGCCGATAATCCTGCAAGAAGTATTTTATTGTATTTTTTATCAGGGTTTTGTTGCAACAATTATATTGTTGCTGTTAATCTGAAACAGAGGCAGCTAATCTTATATAAGGTGTCATACGTATGAGAAAAGCATTTGTAGGTAGTATATATTGTTGTTGTTAATCTGAAACAGAGGCAGTTAATCTTATCTAAGGTGTCATACATATGAGAGTGCATTTGTAGGTAGTATATATTGTTGTTGTTAATCTGAAAGAGCATGCGTGATTCCGGCACTTCACACCGTCTTCATGTCATGCGTACAAACCGCCCAAATAACCATCAAACAACTCAAAACTCTACTGCTTGTGGCCTCTTATAAATAGATCGACTAATTAGCCACTCTAACCCACCCAAATCTCACAGAGCTAATTACTCGTCGATCTTAATCACTTCTAGTTAAGCTAGCTTCTAAGTTAACCATGGCGTCCAAGGCCACCGTCCTTCTCCTGCTCGCCGTCGTCGCTGCCGCGGGCACGGCGGCCGACGCGGCCACGGCGGCGCCGTCGGCGACGTGTGTGAGCTCGCTGCTGGAGCTGAGCCCGTGCCTGCCCTTCTTCAAGGACGCGCGGGCGACGGCGGCGCCGGAGGGCTGCTGCGCGGGGCTGCGCACCATCATCGACGCGCAGGCGGTGTGCCTGTGCCACATCGTCAACCACACCCTCGAGCGCGCCATTGGCGTCGACATCCCCGTCGACCGCGCGTTCGCCCTCCTCGGCGACCTCTGCCGCCTCTCACCCCCGCAGGACATCTTCGCCAGCTGCACCACCAAAGGTAACAAGTGTGAGCAGCTAGTTAATTACGTAATTGTTGATTAGTGCTACTGCCTGTTTTTTTTTTCGGTTTATAACTGCACTTTGTGACTTTTGTCTATTTGTGAGTGTAAACTACGGAGAAAGAAAATTTTACGTACGATTTTGTTCGATATAAATGAAGTAGTTACAGTGTGTCCTATAATCAATTTGTAAATATCACTTTAAAAAACACTCTATTTAAAAATTAGTTACTATAAAAAAACTAAAAAACAACTTTTATAAACTGGAAAAAAAGGTCTACTAATGCTTGACTTGCATAGGTGGGGTGCCGCCACTCTACGCTTGCCCGGCTCCGTCGGCTTGAGGTACGAAACTCATCATCATCATCTTGGCATGTATATGTTCAATTCAGTAATTATAATTGTCTGCAATTTTTGGCATATGATGACAATACGAGATGTAATTATAATTTTTGGCTTACGATTCAGTAGTTTTTCATTTCTGATGGAAGATCGCTTTAATTTGTTCAGGAGATGAGTAAGATAAATAATCGTCGAGAAGGGAGGATTTCGGCATCAATTGTAGCCTCTCTGGAGTGGACGATGGCGTCATACAAATATATATGGATGCAAGCTAATAATGTTGCCCACATACATAGTTAAGATCTGTCATCGATAGCCGATCAATATTGTGTAACACGACAGATATGTACCTGCTATTGCCATGCACAATCAATAAAAAACAAGTCTACGGTATCACATTTGTTATCACACAAAACTCTCCTCCTTTGCCGAGGCTTGTTGAGATCTTGATTTTTTCTAGTCGAACATCAGGCCAGTTTGCTATATAATGCCGTGACCCGATCGGACGGCTGAGAGCGCTCAAGTAGACAGCTAGTACGCCACGATCTCAACCGTTAGCCGCGCAGCCCGACTCTACCTGTCCAAATGGAGGCGCGAGAGCCGCCTCCTCGAAGCCGCTTCTCCCGCCACCTCAGGCAGCTCCACGGCCACCTCCTCCGCCGCGGTCACCTCTCCCCGCCGGCGGCGATCTACCCCAACCCCGACCGCGCCGTCCCTCGCCCTCGTCGCCTGTAATTGCCTCCGCCGCGCGCTGCGACGCCACCGCGCGTGGAGCTCATGGCCTGGCTGTCCGGGTCGGGGTGCAGGACGATGGGTTCGTCGGGACCGCATTGGTCGGGGCGTACGCGGCCTGCGGGCGCACGCCGGACGCGCGCAGGGTGTCCGACGAAATGCCCGAGCGGGACCTCATCGCCTGGGGCGTCATGCTTGATGGGTGATCCGTCTGTCCTAGTTTCAGTCGTTTAATAAGGAGTTGTTTGGGATCCAAGTTGGGATTATTTTTTGTCATTCTGCTCAATGCACCTTGCTGCAATCTGGGTGCTTTGCTAATAGTTGATCTAGCATTCTAGCTCATATCTTTTTTCCTGTGTTTTTCTTGCAAAATGATTTATTGAGAAAAATGACATAAGTTGAGCTTGCGCACCAAGAACTTGAATTAATTTATGCATATAATTCACAAAAGATTGTTGGCCTGCTCTGTTAGTTGGATCAAGATTGACATTTCAAGATCCTGTTTGAAAAAAAATGTTTTGACGGATAAATCTGTTTGACAAAATTGTAGACATATGTATTCATGACTCAGCAATAATGTATAATCTCAAATCTTTACTGAAGTTGCATTGAGATATGAAATTATTCTAGGTTTTCGGCAACATAACTTGATAAGTTGCAAGGAGATGCAATTAGGGGACCTTGGTAGCTAGACGCGTAGAATTTACTCTGTTCATAATTCATATGATCTACTTGAGATATTGGAAATTGATACACTCAGTGCCTCGGTATTTAGGTTTCTTCAAGATCTCTGTGTACAAAAGTTTTAGGTGGTTGCGGACAACAATTTTCTTTCTAATACAACCCCCCTTTAAAGTAGTTCAGCAAAATAATATCCATTTTCGTTTGTTGATTTGCTGCTAGTCTCCAGTTTGGATGCTTCTCTGTTACTTGGAAATTGCACTTCTCACTGTAAACAATGATAGACCCCTCTAACATCCAATGGCAGTTATTGGCAGACTCAAAAACTACAAAGAAGCGTTGCTTCTCTTCGATAAGATGAAGATTGAAGACATCAAGAGTTGTACCTGACGAAGTGATCTTTGCTACTCTTCTATCAACTTGTGGCCATACAAAACATTTAAGATCTGGAAAAGCTATCCACTCATACTTGTTGGTGTCAGACATTCTTATTCATGCCCATCTCAATAGTGCTCTCATAAACATGTGTGCCAGCTGTGCGGACATGGAGGTGACTGAGAAGTTATACAATGGGATGCCAAGAAAGGACTTGCTATCATCAACTGCCATGGTCTTCGGATGTGCTAATATCGGTGCCCTTGATAAAGCCAGATGGATCCATACCTCATTGAGAATCATGGGTTATGTAAGATGTTGTCCATTTGCACTGCTTTTATTGATATGTTCTCCAAATGTGGGAGTTTATTTCTTGCCTTGAATATCTTCAATGCCATGCCTCGAAAGAATGTTATCACCTGGACTTGTACGATTACTGCATTTGCTATGCATGGTGATGGCAGATCCACCTTAACCCTATTTGATCAGATGAAAAGTGATGGGGTTGAACCCAATGGAGTGACGTTTCTCGGTTTGCTGTATGCTTGCTGTCAAGCTGGTTTAGTGGACGACTGACTGGACTCTACTATCGGCTGATCGAAGCAGGGTGGCACATTCAGATTCCACGAGAATACTGAATGAAGTTGAGGAAGCCTAAGTTGAGAGAAAGAGCCCGCTCAGCCGTGCATGGCAGAAATCAGGCAGGCCCGGCCATAGCCCGTAGAGAACTTGAGACGCGTTGAAGGCCCTGTTCTTTTTCGGTTTTTAAAAGTCGCTTTTAGCTTTTACTATAGTAACTAATTTTTAAACAGAGTATTTTTTAAGATGAGGTCTACAAGTTAATTGTAGTACACGTTAAAAAACTAATATCTGTACCATAAAAAATCGTAATCGAGTGTCTCTCTTTCAGCAATCTCTGTCGCAAACAGCCAAAAACCATCAGCCGCAGCTAAAAAGAACAGGCCCGAAGTCAATTTTGATGGATCTTATTCTGGTTTGTCCAGCCAGGGAGAATACTGAATGAAGTTGTGCATATGGAGATTTGAGCATCTGTTTATGCGATGCATTCTACAAGACGGAGATGTGTAGAAAAATACTTCTCCATAATATGGAAATATATACTTGATTGAGATCTGTTCTGATGTACTTTTACTTCTACATATAACCTGAACATACTTGATTGATACAAGTTCTGATGTACTTCGTTTAGAGTTTTTTTTTGTTCTTATGCACTTGAATATATAATATATAGGCCGCTCATGTGTCGAATTTGTGAGGGCAACAAAAAAAAAACCTGTCACATAGGCAAAAATATACATGGTAAAAATCATAAAAGTTCACAAGGTTTGCAAGCAAAACGAAATTGGCATTAATTCGGTATTACATGTTGCAAACAACATGCTTCAACATGATTGATTCCTATCAATCTGCAGCTAATAGCCTAATACCCTGAGTCCCTGAGTATCCTATCTACTTCATGTCCCTCTTATGATCGTAGTAGTACCATGACTCCCAACTTCAGGCCAAGGCAGCGGCCACGCAAGCTGCGATGGTGATGCACATGATCATCATCTGTACCGACGAATCACGGTCTCCATCGGAGGTTGGTGGAGGAGGCGGCGGTGAAGTGAACGACGGCGCCGGCAACGTTGGTGCTACTGATCCTGCAGTGTCAAACCTCTCTCAGACGTCAGTACGTTTCAGCAGACGTATGTACTTCACATGGATGCAACGATGCATACGCATGCAACTGCGGGTTACCTGAAAGTGGCTGCGCCGTCGGAGACGATGCCGCTGGCGGCGAGGGCGCCGCGGACGGAGACTGCGGCTCGTAGGGAGGAAGCACCAGCCCTTGCACTACAAGATCCAAAAGAGCACCACCACCGTTTAGCAACATGCTAGACTTACAGAGGCGGCGTGCATGGACCATGGAGACGATGAGGCTACTTACTGTTGCAGAGCTCGATCGGCGGCGCGACCTGGCCGCAACCGGTGGGGATCGCGAGGGCGCGGGTGACGTTGATGTCGTAGCCGGTGGAGCGGCCGAACTCACCGTTGGCGATGTAGCAGAGGCAGAAAGGGTCGGCGTCGAAGGCAGCGCCGTACGCGTCGCAGCACGCGGGCGACGCGGCCGGCGCGCCGCCGAACATGAAGTCACGGCATGTGAGCAGGCCGTGCAGCGAGTCCCGGCAGTACTCATCGGCCGCCGCGGCCGTTGATGGCAGGAACGCCGCCGCCGCCGCCGCGAGGACGGCCAGGAGCAGGAGGAGCGGAAGCCGTGAAGACGCCATGGCCGTCGGAAGCTAGAGATCTATCCAACAAGTTAATTGGTAGTGGATCAGGGAGGGAGAGGATACGCTTGCGTGGGACGGAAGGGTGCGGCGTCTACTTATAGACGCGTACTTGGAACTCGAAAGAAGACGACGACGACATTGCATCGAGCAGACGAGTTAACTCCGCGTCGAGTGGAGTTGTATCTGAACCAAACTAGTAGTAAAACTCCCGCGCAGCACAAAGCCTAAGCTTACACGACGCCATAGATGGATTTTGTCGAGACAAACTACATGCAGCACTGTTAATATCCCATATCGAAATCGCTAAGGTGCAGTACGATATCTACGTGAGGACAGAACATGACTAATTGGGCCGCACGCTGAGCCCAATCTCGGCCCAACCCCGTTCCACCTGGCCCCGCCTCACCCCCACGAGCCGGCCCCTTGCCTCGCCCCGTTAAACTTCTCGGGGGCAGAAGGCCCCCCATCCCCGGTCCCCGCGGGGACCCGACCCTTACGGGGTTCCCGTAGGGGATAAAAAAAATTAAATTTATTTTTTAAAAAAATAATAATTTAACTTTATTTATTAATTTATAATTAGTTAAGTATATTTTTTAAAAATATAGTTTCGAATATATATTCTAACATATAAATTCAAATTTTAGTCTAAATATACAAGAAAAGAATACAATCTCTGATATTAAAAAACTATAATCTATTATTAAATATATTTATTTTATTTTTATCAGACCCCAGTGGGGCCCTGCGGGGCAAGGATAACCCCGTCCCCGCCCCGTTAGCATAGCAGGGCCCCGCCCCGTTCCCTCCACAGGGGGATATTATCCCCCGCCCCCCATGGGGATATTCCCCGCGAGGCCCCGCCCCCGCGGGAGGAATTGCCATCCCTACTCACAATGTCCGTCTTTTTTTTCTACGGATAAATAAAATCATATTACCTCAACATATCAAGCTATTGTCTGAATCAATCTGCCTAACCCATGTTCGGTTTGCTCAGACGTTGTCGATCCGCTCAGCCCTCGTACGACCTGCTCAGACGTTATCAGCTCCGCCTCCACGCTTGGTCGTGTTGTGCCTTTACATCCTTTGGTCGGGCACCCGTAGTGCTATATTGTTTTTAAATAAAGGGTGGTTCTTATAGATTTATAGCTTACTTTCTATAGTACCTACTTTTAAATGAAGTGATTTAAAGGTAAGATCTACAAATTAATTACAGTAATTTCTGTTCTAATTTTATCTATATCAGCCAAAATCACACATAAGCGCAGGCGCTCAGGCTGCTCTCCTCCCTGAGCGTCCCACCCTTCATCTGCGCGCACCTCGTCAACCTCTACTCCAAGCTCGACCTCCCCAAAATTACACACAGGCTAGGAATCTTGTCACATGGAATGCGATGATTGGAGGGTATGCTCGTATTGGTGATGCTCAGAATGCACTTGCACTTTCACCTAATTACATCACGCTTGTCAGTGTGATCGCCGCGTGCAGCAGAGGAGGTTTTACAAAGGAAAGGTATGACTTGTTTGAGACAATGAGGGAGAGTTCTGGGATAGAGCCACGGACTGAGCATTATCCTCGTGCAGTCGACTTGCTTGGGCGTGCAGGAATGGAAGAGAGCGAGCGTATGAGATTATACAGGGCATGCCCATGAGGCCTTCTGTTTCTGTCTGGGGAGCACTACTTGGAGCATGCAAGACGCATGGGAAGACAGAATTGGGAAGGATTGCAGCTGAGAAGTTATTTGAACTTGATCCTCAGGACTCTGGGAATCACGTGCTGCTCTCGAACATGTTTGCGTCCGCTGGCAGGTAATTAACTGTCTTATTTACACTGAAGTTTCTCTTGAGGTGTTCCTCAGGATAGGTAAATGTTCCGGGAAATATTTCCATTGGATCAATAGATAGAAGACTTCAGCTCAGCTATAGAGACTAAACAAAATGGATTTTGCTACACACAACATATCTGTATGATGACTTGTCAGTAAATCGTGCATATTCTGTATAACATTCGAGTTAACATAGCTCTAGAACATATGTAAGTATGTGTTCATATCTTTTGGATTCTTCTGCTTGTAGAATATGCCTACTCTTTATGTTTCTAAAGGCCCTCCTTTGTTCGTGAATCAGGGTAAATTAAAACAAAGACTAAACTAAAGAGCTGTGCTGCATAAATAACAAAAGGATATCTGAATTTTATTATAGAAGACATTTGATGAAATATCTGCCAGATTATGCTGCAGATTACATACACAAAGAAGAAAATGATCCCATATACATGATCAGTTGATTGTTTAACTCTGAATCAATAATTAAAGAGGTGCTTGTTCAAATCTTGTAGTAGGCTAATAACATTTTCTTTAACTTGGCTTTATGATATATTGCACTCACTCACAATTTGTGCTGTAGACTTAATGTATCTTTTGAACTTGTCCAGGTGGGCAGAAGCAACAGATGTAAGGAAGGATATGAAGAATGTGTTGTCTTCACCTCCGGCTCGCCTCTACCGGTGACAATGAAGACACACGCACATGCACAACAGAACCTGACCCCTTCCCAAGTTCAAGCACGCACACAAACAGAGATGAACACAGGTGAACACACTAATTTTTTTGGTGCTGCACTCAACTGCTATGCTACAACATTTTCTTCTCCCTTTTATAATGCAAATACAAAACAACACTTACTTGCTACTAACTCCCACCGTTCAGCACTTGAAACATGCAAAAACGGATGAGTAACTGATGCATAACTCTACTAGTAACTGCTGACTCTTGTGCTACTTGAAACAGATGCATACAAGACTTGATTGCTACTAAAACAAATGCAGTTCTAGTGCTACTGCATGCAGAGGTATAATGCTAAATTAAAGACTAGTAACGTGCCAGGATTACCAACAATCACCCCCTAATCCCTACGCACGTCCTTGACGCCAATCAGAGATTATTAGTCTTCAGTTGTCAGTGACATAATTTGCTGGCGTCTTTCACTTCTTCACCGTTGGTGACACACCTTACCGACGACTTTGACTTTTTTCTTAACTCTAATTGTCTTTCGCCGATGACGCAACTTGACGACGATGGAGACTCTCATCAGAGCATGCACACATGAGAACTTAGACACAATTACAAGAACTCACACACACATTACATCATGCACTGACACATCTACGTGCACGAGCACGATACGACTATGTGCACGTATGTAACACACCTCCTACATGCACGACCAAATAAATGACACATGCAACACTCCTACTGTGCCAAATACACAAACAACTCAAAAAATGCAATCGTGCACTAATACTCGTACACGGACTCAACTAAATGCACCAAATAAAATAAAGACTGTTTGTTGGATTTAGAGCAACGCTGGCTCGTCCTCTGCACCCACTGGAGCAAGAAGAGCCACTTCCTTCTTCGACTCGTGGCACTCCCTTGCAAAATGTTCGTAGTTCTGACAATTGTAGCAATGTACCTTCGCCTTGTCAAAGGCGCTCTTCTTCTTGCCGGTGCTATTGCGGTTCTTCATGCGCATTAGCCACTCCTCCTCCGTGAGAAGTAAGCGACCACTTTCATGCCCAGCTTCACCAAGCTCGTACCGCTCTTCCACTGACTTGAGTCTTCCGGTGAGTTCCTCGACGGACAATGTCTTCAGATCGATCAGTTGCTCGATTGAGATGGCTACCTGTGTGTACTTGGAGGGAACAACACGAAGAAATTTTTTTACCACCTTTTCCTCTTCTAGCGTTTCCCCAAGAGTACAGATGTTGTTGACGAGGCCCGTCAGTCGCATGGCAAAATCGTCAATGGACTTGTCTTCACTCATGCGGATCGTCTCGAACTCCTTGCGTAGAGTCTGCGCCTTTGCCTCGCGCACGCGCTCGACACCCATGTGCATTATGCGCACGGTCTCCCACGCCAGCTTGGCGGAGTCTTTCGCTGCTAGCGTCGCCAACATCTCCGGTGGCACCACTTAGAGGATGGCCGACAACGCCATCCTGTCGAGCCGGTACCCCGCAACGCCGGGCTCGATGGCCTCCCAAACTCCTTGAGCCTGCAGGTTGACTCTCATCAAGAGAGCCCATTCAGTGTAGTTTGTCCGCGTGAGCATGGAATAGCGCACCGCCACCGCCGCCTCCTTGACCTGCTGCACCACTAGCTGCCGGCCGTCGTTGCTGCCGGAGTCATCCCCATGGCCTCCAAGGCTGATCCCATCGCTTGGGATCCTAGGTCGGGGAGGAGACTTCGATCTGGACATATCCACAGAACCGATGCACAGCTCTGATACCAATTATTGTCTTCACCTCCGGCTCGCCTCTACCGGTGACAATGAAGACACACGCACAACAGAACCTGACCCCTTTCCAGGTTCAAGCACGCACACAAACAGAGATGAACACAGGTGAACACACTGATTTTTTTGGTGCTGCACTCAATTGCTATGCTGCAGCATTTTTTCTCCCTTTTATAATGCAAATACAAAACATCACTTACTTGCTACTAACTCCCACCGTTCAACACTTGAAACATGCAGAAACGGATGAGTAACTGATGCATAACTCTACTAGTAACTGCTGACTCTTGTGCTACTTGAAACATATGCATACAAGACTTGATTGCTACTAAAACAAATGCAGTTCTACTGCTACTGCATGCAGAGACATAATGCTAAATTAAAGACTAGTAACGTGCTAGGATTACCAACAGAATGTTGGAATCAAGAAAGACCCAGGGTGAAGTTGGATCACCTGGAAAAATGTTCTCCATGTTTTCCAGGCCAAGGACACCAAACATGAGATGAATAATGAGATACAGGCGTTACTGAAGAAGCTCAAAATGCAAATGCAAGCTGC
This sequence comes from Melocanna baccifera, assembly GCA_036346265.1. Classification (NCBI taxonomy): domain Eukaryota; kingdom Viridiplantae; phylum Streptophyta; class Magnoliopsida; order Poales; family Poaceae; genus Melocanna; species Melocanna baccifera. The sequence goes on from CM070706.1 coordinate 24,553,228, forward strand.
TGGGTACATACCAGACACACAGTATGCCCTTTATGATCTTGAGGAACAAGAGAAAGAATCAGAGGTGTTTCAACATAGTGAGAAGATTGCTCTTGCCTTTGGACTGATTTGCATACCACCTGGTGTACCTTTAAGGATCATGAAGAACTTGAGAATATGTGTGGATTGTCACTGAGCTTTTAAGTTCATATCTGGTACTGTTGGTAGGGAGATAATTGTGAGGGACAATAATAGGTTTCATCACTTCAAACAATATGAGTGCTCATGCAGGGATTATTGGTGAAAGTTCTATCCATGGGATCTGTTGATGCATATTCTTTTGGCATGCTACAAACACTAATGCAAAGATAGAAGAAAAGGGTATGCAACTTTAGTTCCTGTACAATAACTATATCATAATATAAATTATCTTGCCGGAATCATAAAATTTTAGCTTACTTCTTTAGCTATTGTATTATTTGAAATCCTTGGGTTGAACTTCTGAATAAGCAGAAGTAATTTGAGCAATATGGTTGCTGTGTTACCACACTGTCAGAGTGTAGTGCTGCAGTAGAAATCTACCAAGCTACCAAACAACAAATTACTACTATAATCAAATTCTTCAAACAACAGATATTTGGTTTTTACAATTCAAACAGAAGTACTAGCACATTTTTTTCCCAATTTAAAAGAACCAATTGTTGCCCATGTTGATGGTTCATTCAAAATGATGCCTACAGAATTAAAGGGACGACTTTCTCTGGACAATAACTTTACTTTCCATTTTCGATATCTGTCTTGCAACCTGGACATATCCTGGAGTTTTTGCCAGAGCGAGATCCATGTTATTAAGAATATCATGGATATGTTGCCTTGTAGCATTCCTGTTAGTAGAAGGAGTACGATCCCTGAGTTTTTTCACTCGCTCCACATGACTCAACACTCGTGGAGGGGGAGGAAGAGGTGAATTAGGCGATGATGGGCATCAGTTCCATTATTTCCGTCTCCTCTAGGTGATGCTGGAGAGTTTGCACCATCCCGACCAGTGGATCGTTGGAGGGCATGTTGTGGAGAATAGTGCATAGTATTTACAGCGGTATCACCGATTGTGTTGATTTCATTTTCCAACAGGAATCTCCCAAGGAGCTCTCATTGAAACTGAGGGAGAGCCTTCTATCGCTTCAGCTAGGAGCTTCCACGATAGAGAGCGGTTGGAAATTATGGTTTCCAGAGGACTGTGTGGTGGACTTATCCTAATTCGGTGGATTGTTGATTAGATGGTGAGTGCTATCGGCTTCACTCGACCTCATGCCAAAGGTAATCTCATCGACATCATGACTAGGAATCAGCTTGCTCCTATAATACATCTGAGCTATTGGTGAATAGTGAACACCCATAATTGAATTAAGAGTACTCTGACTGTCAGACCACAACAATGTGTCCTTAGAGTCATGTTTTCATATCAAATTTGTGTAATTTGTCATGGTACCGGGGCACTTCGACAAGGTCGGGATGCCTGAATCCCCCAGGAAGTGTTGATAGGGGCGGCGTATCTTCTTCTATCCAGTTGACCTCATTGGACACAAGGACTGGTGACCCTGGGATAGAATACAATTATAGGGAGACATCATGTTCCATGGCATGGATACATGTGTCCATATCGAGATCGACGTAGCCCGCCAAATCAAACCAATTCTCCTCATCTTAGGTTCTTGCCATGATTGTATGGGCGATGTTGACATAAACAAGGGAGAATTATGGCATTGCTTTGAACCTTAAGGGGCTTAGCGTTTCTTCCCCACGGACGATGCCAGCTGTCGACGATCAAGTCGACAATCTTACAAAATAGTAGAGAAATTCAAACCTCATATAAGGATTAGAGAGAAGAATGTGGACTATCTTTATTACTATGAATTGACTACAAGATGCTCTCAATGAGATATTACAAAGGGCTGCTAATAGACATAGAATTGCTATTTCTTACCTATATAATATACTATTCGATCAAGAGATCTTTTGTCTTTCGTCTTCTCCCGTCAGGCTTAAATAGCTCCAAAGAAGTGTAATTTGTTTACATGAACAAACATCCTGTCGATTCCTTACATCTGACCAAGCAATTGGTTGCTGCCAGCAAAAGAGATATGATAATAACTGCTGATTAGTTATTGTCAGTGGGAGATAATTGTATAAGTAACCGTAAAGTGGTTGTCGCCAGAATCGTGGTGCAGTTAGGGGGCATAGAGGCGCACATGCCTTGTCTTACCGCACGGGAGGGGTTGCCTAGAAACAGGCCCACGTGTTGGCTTGTAGAACCTCTGAATGATGACTGGTTGGGTAAATGCGTAGTGACTCTTCGACTAGGGGTACTCGGGTAGCGCTAGTTTAGGTGATCTACGACCACACTGGCCTAGGGCCTTAATTAAATATTAAAGCTATATTTAACAAATTATTTAATCTCTGTCACATCTACACCATATGCATGGAGAACGCAAAGTGAAGACTGACGGTGATGACTACTCGCAACTTAATTGGAGGTGTTCTGCAGATCCAATTTCCAGGAGTAATTAACCAAGAGTCCTTCCGAGGCCTCAGGAACCAAGAGATCACGTCGCCGAAGCTCATTATGCCAACAGGCTATGGGGGCACACACCATGGGAGACTGTACTTACAATTCACAGTGAATTAATGAGATATTTGTTTTCTTTTTTTTATTTTTGTGTACTTAGGTATACTGGTGGGCTCACAACCTTAACCCCACGTAAAGTAATCCTAGAGCGATTTCTCACACGTGAAACATGTACATAGATTTTTAGTAGCTATGTTGTATGCTTATATCACTTCACTAAAATTTTGCGGCCAACCATCTTTGCTCGCCGGTGAGGCCCGCCCGCAAGCATCTCTACCTCCTCCTCCCTGCCTACATCTACCGTTGCCCAACCGTCTCTTTCTTCTCTGCTTGGATCCGCCACCACCTCACCAGCGTCCTCCTCCTTTCTTTGTCATTGCCTCTGCATGTCCTTAATATAACAAAAAGATTTAGGCATCTAGACAGTAGTGGGGTGACACACGAACCATCACGCACGACTGAGAGGTCAGAATTTCGACTGATTTTACAAAAAAATTTAGTTGAATATTGGGTAGCAATTCCCATTTTTTAGTTGAATTCTCGCGTGCACGACAACAGTAATCGCATAGCTATCCACAGGTCGGACTCTGTCCCCCAGGAGATGCAGATCTATCCATCCTCATTACCAAAACACACGACAAGCTCCACCTACTAAGGAACGCCACGGACAAGTCTTGCCGCGCACACGCTGCTCGTAAGTAAGAGTGGATATCCATTTTTTTAAAAAAATTAACATAGTTTAATTTAATATTATTTTATTAATAGTTTAGAAGTATAATTGAGCTAACCAGTGCCCTTATCTGTAGGCAGCCATGGGTTCCAAGCGTAAGGGTGGTAGTGTTGTGTGGTTCCTCCTCCTTGCCGGGCTCCTCCTGGCCGTGGCAGCGGCCGGCGCAGAGGATGGCGGTGAGGCGGCGGTGGACCAACGCCATCGCCTGCAGGAGCAGGAGGCCAACTTCGACGAGGACAACAGGAACCGCAAGGTAGAGCGCTGCCGGAAGCAGTGCCACGACCAGTACACGGACTGGTGGGAGAGGCAGAAGTGTCAGGTGCAGTGCCTGCTCCATCCCCTGCAGGAACAGGAGGCCAGCCGTACCAAGGCCATTGGAAGCGGCAATGCCTGGAGCACTGCAAGCAGCAGCACGGCCAGGAGGAAGGCACCGAGGAGGACAGCGGCCGCGGAGAGCGCTGCCGCAGGCAGTGCCGGCACCACCACGACCAGTGGAAAGAGCAACAGTGCCGACACGACTGCGAGGGCCGCCGCCGTCGCGAGGGAGACGAGCGTCACGGCGGGGAGACGGTGGCCGAAGCCATCCTTCAGGTGGTATAGTACGGCCCAACAGGGGCACGTGGCACTGGCAGTAGCTTTCCCGGACCCTTGACCTACTGCTCGTGCATGTACGTACGTATCCACCTACGTACGTGTACGTACAATGGTGTGTGCATGCATGTATGGAGAAGAATAACCAGCGGTAGTTGGCAGTGGCTCTCTAGAGAGAGCTCTGTGACATGAGGGGCCTGGAAGCTATTCAGTCAAACATGGCTTGTACTCGAAGGCTACGTAAGGTGATAATGTGAAGAAAATAAAGTGAGCAGCCTTTTGAAATAAGTTCTCCATTAGTATAACTATATCTTGGAAATTGCCTTTATGTTTATGGAACATCAGACCGGTTAAAAACGTTTAGGACTTTTTTTACTGCAACTGATTTATTTTTACTACATCTAAGTTAGCTTATTTGATATAATTAAATTTCAAAAAATAAAAATAAAAAAATTATGTTAGCCTATCACGAATAATACAAAGGAATACAGAAAAAAGGTAAAAAAAAAGCTAAAAATTTAGAAAAAGATGAAATTAATGAATAGTTAAAAAGAAGAAATTAGAAACTAAATTGAGCGGTGCTTAGTCCCTACTTAGAAAGCGGGAAATTTTTTCTTCGATTCCGTAGGAATTATACTGTTTCATATATAAAATTCCTGACGGACCATAAATGTTTAGCCTTTGATGCTTTATCTGCATGATCGCATCACTCCCTCTCCTTGCATACAGCCCCCTCCCCTGAGTTCTCCCTGAAAAGTGATAGTTCTGGATAAAAACTTCTTTTATCAGGTGCTTTTTTGCTAAAAGACAGCCAAGTTTTTATTCGTTACATCGAAAGAAGGGTTGAACCTCGTTGCTCTCTCCCTCCCTCCTATACAAGGGTGCGAAGTTTGGACATTACTAATATTGCATGGCGACGGAAATGCCAAGCACGAATCTTTAAGCAAATCCTACCGCAAGAAAATTGGAGCATTTGGAGAAGAAAAACACTGATTACCATAAAGTAATTAGCAATTAGCATATCTAGGCTGGACCTAGTCACCTAGGTACATATGAATTCATCTGTATATGTGTAGACTTACATAGATACACTGCAGCATACGTACTCTAATCTCACTTGTCTTGTTCACCTGGAGTTTTTCCCCTCCTTTTTTTTGACATAACTCCCGTTCAGTGTTCGTCACATTGAGTTTACACAGAAACTCCCTACTGCTCCGCTATCATCAACTTTACAGTGGATTTACAGTTCATCTGCACATTAAGTCAGAGCACATTACTAGAAGTTTTTTCTCAACAAATTGTCCCTAAAGATCGAAGTGCTTCTACCATGAGACGTTTGTGACGGCTTCACGATTCATCACCACTGTTTGAGTCCACCGAGGATGAGTCAGGAGCCTGGTACTTCACTTGAGCCTGCCGCCGTGTCTGGTTCCTGAAGCTTTGAGCATGGAGCGGCGGGGGATGGCGAGATGGGTGCGAAGAACGCTTCCTCTTGCGGCACATGTTGACGATTGACGTTATGATGTCCAAGATTGTGAGGAGAAGGCTCGATAAAAAAGTGAGAAGAGCATATAACTGCACATGGCAGAAAGTCCTTTTGAGATCAATTGGAATATGTGTAATAAGATTTGAGTTGCAATGAAAAATGCACTAGACAGAAATACAAGAACAGAACTCCGTCTGATGAAAAAAGATGAGCAATGCTTGAACTTCTCTAGCTCTGGTAGCTGCAACTTCGCTTTAGAGCAATTGGAACTCTGGGGTCTAATTTCTGAGAAAAGAGATCTGTAGATTCTTACTGTGCCATGGCGAAAATAAGCAGGTATGTCGTATTGCAACCATACAGCATAGGATAGCACAAAGGCGAGAAAGAGCCACAGCATATATAAAGGGTTCCTGTTCATGAACAAAAGAAATGAAGTTACATATGTCAACCGTTGATGTTGACGTCTCCAAATCTTGCATTGACTAGAAATGCAATGGTAAATCAGAAGTTAAAAAGGATAATTTAATTCTTCAAGATAAAAAGTAACTTCACTGAGATGATTACCTAAGAAGAAACATAAATTCATTGAAACCTAGTATTGCGAGAAGCAGAATAGTCCATGCAGGTGGCAACCGACTATAACTTCGTCTGTATACTTCCTGGTGAAGGGGAATTTGGATCGGAAGAATTTGATCACAGCACAGGGCATGGATATTAACATAGAGATATCATAAACATAATTCCACATAATGGAAAAAAAATGATCCATCAAAACAAGGATAATAAGGTCAAAATGAAGCATTGAGGACTTTCAGGATTAGTATTCAGAAAAAAATCCTCATAAGAAATCAAGAAATTCATTTTACCTATTGATTCAATTATCCTAGAGTAAATTAGAACATAGATCACAGTTATGCAAGCACTGATCCCAATTGGATGAGCAGCAAATGACCCAGGAAAATATACCTGCGTAGACATTGCTTGTACAACAGCATACTCTGTCTCTGCTTTGAATTGCCTCCAAATGGATTTACACTGCACTGGTGTGATCAGTGTATCCTTTGGTGACACCTGTACAAACATAAAAGATGTCCCAACTTATTTTCCACTTTTATTTCTCGTAAACAATAAAGATCCAAGTGTAAGTGGCAGCACCTCTTCCCACGTGCTTGAAGCAAGTGGATCGGAAGTAAACCTGATACTCCTAAGTGGTCCTCCGTCTAAGAGAGCAGTCATCAGAGCCTGGTATATGTTGTCTGGTTTATCATCCAATCGTATAGCTGCCATTACAGACAGAAGTCTTAAAGCCTGCAGTGTGAAAAAGATAGGCAGATTATATTTATTGTGCGTGAACATCATCGATCAGGATTTTAGCCTAGAAATGGTGCAATACTGATTAAATGAACATATGTAAGTATAAATACCGCTAAGCGTGCTTCTCTAGTGATTGCACGGATATTTTCATTTCCTGTCCATGTCCTTGGCATCAAATCCTTGTCACGGTTAAACACAGTGGAAAACCTACAAATAATCCAATAAAACAGGTAGCAAAGAGATGAATGCTACAAACATGGTAGTGTGATACATGAAAACTAAAGCTATATTTTACTAATTTTCCCTCTAGTGAACAAAGGAAACAAATTCTACCTTTCTTTCATACGCATCAGAACATTTCCAGCTTCTTCCCTAGCTTTCTTTTCCACTATACTTCTCGCGTGTTCCCTTAACTCTAAGACCATCTTATTGGAAGTTGTCTGGTCTAGTTCAAACTCGAAAAGGGAAGCTGGGAATGCCGAAACAGCATTTTCAGTCTCCCGCGTATATAGTCTCCTAATAGATGCCCAAGAGTCTCTCTCGCCTGTTTCCAGGATTGATTGTACAGGTCCAGCAAGTGCATCCAAGAGCTTCTTCTGAAAAATGCAGTGGCAAAAGGGAACATGAAGATGGAATGTTTTGAAAACAGTCACTACTGTAAAAACTTTTAAAATGAAGGATCCCTTCCGAGGAATATGCTGCAGCCTCAAGACATTAACTGTGCGATGAGTTGGAAAAGAACCTCATAAGTAGCTTTCAGTTCAGACAATTTTGTGCTCCTAACAGATGCTGCATGAGCCTCCATATGCTGCTGCAGTTTGTTCCTAACATTCGAAGCATCCCACTTCACGTGTTTAACCACAGCGTCTGTATAAAAACAAAGAAGGAATTGACATTAGTGTACTGTAGATTGGCCAAACATATAAGGTACCTACTAATGAGTACAGGATCAATATCCCCTTCAAAGGAGACTATTTACATCTACTAGGGATACACTTTTGTTGATACAACATCTAGTATTTCCGGTATCAGCTGGACCAACATATAAGCATCAGCTGTTTCAAAAAACAGATACAATATTATAAAGATGCCAGGAGCAAGTATAACTACTGGCGCTTAGTGCTTACAACCAGATACAAACAAGCAAAAGCACATACAAGTGGAAGTGTGAAATTAGTTGTTGAAAACAAACTTACATCTGCTATTGTGAAACCAGTACCTACAACATGGCAAATTATCTTTCACAGCACTGCATAGGGAATTTACAGGATTACAGTGATAAGGTGTCATTGCCATGCACCCAAATTCATCACTAACATCAGCACTAATTGAAGGAGAAAACACATGACAACAAAATGCTGGTCGATTTCGTGTATGTTGTTTGACTAAATAGTTAAATATTTTTGTCCCAAGATATCCAGCGGCAGTTGTTTGCTTACCTCTCAATCCAGCATCAAACTCTGCTATTGAAGACTGGGCACAATCACGAAATGATGCTGCAAATCCCTCACCATTCCTTAGTGATTGTTCTAGATCACTTTTGAATTTATTGAGGGCCACAAGATGCAAGTGTTCTACCACTGTCTCGAAAGCAGGATATGTGTGCTGCAAAAACCCAAGATTTACATGAGACCAAGGGACTAACTACAAGGGCAAATGAAAAATCTATCAACACTTTTTAACAGAAGTTATATGTTCTAAAATATATATATAATCCAACTTTTCATATTATAACCGCCATAAATATGCATGAAACTGTGCAGCTGAACTTAATAGGACTCGAGAAAGATTGCACCATTGCAATACAATGCTTGTTGTTGGAATATATACATTCACATTAGCGAGCAATGATGTAAAATGTCATGATCCCAGCACTGATTCTTAAGCAAACATATTCACCTAGCTTAACCACGGTCCTCTTCATAAGCAAACATCGTCAGCTGGTTAAACTACCTTCGCTATGTAAGAAGTGGAATCTATCACTTTGAGATGAGTTACTCACATTTAGGATTTCAGATTCTAGCTGTTGGCGCTTAGCAGTTCTCACACCTTCATCAAAGTACATGGCTTCCCTGTCATACCTGCATGAAAATGTAGTAAGTTTAGCCTGTTGGGAATAAAAGTCAAGATCAGTTGTTTTATGTGCTTACATGCAATTATCCAAAAAAACAAATATACAGTGTACAGCCTAAATATGAAAAACGATCTAAACATTCTGCTCTAAATGTTTGAGAGTTTGCATGTTCCTGTTTATAGGTCAAATTGTTTTAAGAGAATAGGGCATCTTGTCCTACTCGCGGTGATGCATTAACATCCAGTAGACATAGGGGGTGATCGGAATAGCGATGGCTTTTGGTTTTTGCTGAAAAAACACTGTAGCTGGCTGAAAAAACACTGTAGCTGAGTTGGTTTATTGAGTATAATTAAATGTAAAAAAAATTTTAAAAAAACCGAAAACAAAAAAAGTATAAGTAAATTTAAAAAAAAACGAGAAAAAATAAATTTTTACTTTAGCATGCTACAGTACCTGCTACAGTGAAAAAATCGCCACCGCTAGCGATGGGCAAAGCCCAGTTGAGCGGGGCCATAGGAGCAAGGGAGAAAAGAATGCCGAGGCATGGAGGACCAACTTAACTTTTGTAAAGCAGTCCATGAGAGAAATCACAGCATAAAACTTCTCGGAATTAGAAAAAACAAAGACTAAACACGCTGCATGCAAGATACATGCAAGGAAAATGCTTTAGCATTACCTCTTAAGCGAATGAACAGCACATAATAAAACTAGCAGGTTCAGGGATAAGATCGAACAGAAGCATTACGGATCATCACAACCATTGTGGTTATATTAGCTTTCTAGAAACAATGTTGTTCAGGTAATTAGTCAGATCACTCACTCTGATAGATAAGCATCAACAATATCACTGAGCTTCGTTCCAAAACCTGGTACAGAACCAGATTTTACAGCTGCCTCTAGCTCCAACCAACCCTGCAGAGCAGAATAATTATTTTCCATGACACCAACTAAACAAAAGACATAGAATTACAACATCAGAACAATGTCACCTTATCAGACAAAAATTGTCTGATCTTTTCATTTGCAATCTCTTCGCATCGAACAGTAGCAACCATGACCTAAGAAATGTATGAAAGAGAAAAAAATACAATATATTTGTGCTTTAAAACTAAATTGATGGCATTATTATGTGTTTAATGCAAGTTTTTTGTTGTTTAACATCACTGGCAATAAAAGGCACAATAACCTTGTGAGCCGGAAGGTTGAGGTCCTTATTTTCCTGCAATTCTTTCCAGATCTCCAGTGCACTAACACGGAAACCTGAAGCAGGTATCATGTCTCTCCTATCAACTGCTAGACCGATTGGAGCAATTGAATTAAGAAACCACTGCCTGAGTTTTCCAACCTGAAAGAAAATAGAAGTATGAAACAGTACACTAGAAGGTCTTCTCTGTCAAAAAAGTGGCAAGCTTGCGATTTTCATTCCACAGGCAAACCTTCTAGTGTAAAATGTGGTTGCAACCAGCAGAAAAAAAAACTTTGTGCTGTATAGGAGAAAAATTAAGTATTTGAGCTTCTAATATACCTCCTCCTTAAATAATTCTTCTTTCTCTTCATAACTTGACAAAGCAATGACCTGGACCTTTATATTGCAGAAAATACACGTCAGTTGATATACGCAAGTTCTACTTTCAGAAAACTCATGCACTGACATTGAAGAATTCACTTAGCACAGCTTCCTTGTAGACTTCTGGTTTGCGAATAGAATCCCATATCTGGTACGAACAGAAGAAATGATGAAGATTGCAGTATGACAAAGGGGAAAAGGAAGGTGCACAGAAAATAAGACATGACCACCTTCTGGATATCCTCCTCCAGAGCTTGGACTAGATACTTCAGTGGAGTCTGCAAAGGCGAGCAAAATAAAGCACAACAAAAGTCATTCCAAACAAGCATATCTGGCTACACAAGTAGAAGAACAAAATTGCGTATCCCAGTCTCTGGAACTGTACAAACCTTTGTTTTATCGCGAATAACAAGTAGCAGTGTAATTTTGCGAGGACTGTATAAACGCATGAAAACCTCAAATAGAAAATAAAAAGATCGTAACTCATATGGAACCAAAACGCATAAGTGGCCAGAAGAAATACTTCGAGTCTCATCGTAACAGAGATTACCTCAAATATTGTTTTCAAAAGAGGCCTGTTAGCAGCATGTTCTCGGCCTATATCATGACACCACCTACAGAAGGCATATTCATTAACCCACATAAAAAGACCGAGAAAAATTAAAGTGCTCTCTACTCAGCATAGTTATAATTCACCGATAAAAAATTACTCATGAAATAGCAACTCACAAATTTATCATTACGATATCTGAAACTGCAAGAGCAAAAAGGGCACTCTGTTTCTCAAAGGATGTAGTACCATCCTGCACGAAAAACAAATGGCAGTTAAATACAATAAAAAAATCGTCATGGGAATGTAGCTTAATATAAAATTAACATTACCGATCAGCGACAAATTGAAAGTAAAAGGTAAACAGCATCACTCTAACAAAAGAAATGTCAAACATACAGCCAAAAAGTGACAAAATATGTATGTTTTCACCCCGCTTATTTGGGCTTAAACTTCTGACTTTTGGTTTATTTTTCACTATTCGGAATTTTTATTTTTTTTCTGGTTTTTCAGTATTTTTAAAGCTTTTTTACCGGTTCTTTTTTTACCGTATTCGTCATTATACATGATGGGCTAATATTTTTTTCTATTTTTAGATTTTTTAATTAATTACGCTAAATAAGCCACCGTCAGTTACAATGTAATTTCAGCCAATTACAGTATAATTTCAGCCATAAGCCACCAAATTTCAACCCAACTGAGCGGTCTCTTAAGTTATCGAAGGTGAAGGGATAGAGAACAAGTTGGAATGTATGAGTTGATTACTATTTACTAGGGTGTTTGATTACTCATCTTAGGATGGGTTGGTCCATCATGGGATGATCTCATCAAATTTGGTGGGATGACCCAATCCCTAGTTTTATACTAGCCTCATACTTACAAAGAATGAGGTGGTGATGACCAACCCATTCTATTCCTCAAACCAAACAAGTGTGTTAGATTTGGAGCTAGGATCGGATGGTCCATTCACCGTCCGATTTCTCAAACCAAACAGCCCGTGCATTGCTAGATAGATGCTCAAATGAATTACTTGTATTTAGACTGCACAAGAAGGTTAACCAGTTGCACTACACTGGCAAAAGAACATTTATATCTCCATGCAACCACGAGTACATAGTAATGACCTCCATGCCAATTTCGTTGGAAACAGGACCCCTGCAGCATAAGTACTAAGGATCCTTGTAGGAAAGTTAATAAGGTCACTAATGCTGCATGTGAATCAGGTCGAGTACTACCGAACACAGCCATTTTCTTCTCGACATGTTAATTACTTGCGTACACACGAAACAAGCTACTTGTACTACTTATGTGAATATCTATCAACAACTTATGTGAATGAGGAATACTGCTTTCAAAAAACTTTTACTGCTTTCAAAAAAAAAAAAGAATGAGGAATAGACAAACCATTGGGTCTGTTCTTTTTGACTGTAGCTTATGGTTTTTTGCTGAAAATTTTAAATTTTAACTGTTTGCGACAGAGATTACGAAGAGAGAGATACTCGCTTGCGATTTTGGATGATACATATATTGAGCTTTTAACGTGTACTATATTTAACTTGTAGACTCCATCTTAAAAAATACTCCGTTTGAAAGTTAGGTACTGTAGCAAAAGTCAAAAACCGTTCTGAAAAGCTGAAAAGAATAAGCCCTAAACTATCTTGCACAAAATAAAATGGCATGAAAGCACAATCGTGTTGAGAAATATTTAAGCAGAGAACGCATATGCAGGTAGAAGTTTTTTTCACCTCCCCTCTTTCCCTCCCGTCCGTCCCCTCCAAATCCATCACAAGAGTGAAGGGCTCAATGCCAACAGCCTTGGCAAGCCAAATTCCCTTGGTGGTCTGACTCCTGGCAACAGCAATTAAAAACAGCATCTACGTACACCATCCACAGTTCGACACGCCACACAACGAATCGAATGCCGACGAACGAGAAAGAAAGAAAGAAAGAAAAGACTTTACCTTCCTTTCAAGGCATCCATCTCTCTAAAGTTTGTCCCGAAGAGATGGTTGAGAAGGGTGCTTTTCCCTGGTCGGAGAACAAAGCAGCCATCAGGATTCAACTACCTAAACAAAATTTGCTGCTGCACGACACAATCGCAGTAAACGAGACGCAACGATTGCACACAACTAGGCGATGAAATCGATTAGAGTAGGCTGCAATTTACCCATTTAATTACACACACACGACGAAAATAAGCACACAGATTGTCTAGGTAGAACCGCTTTGTCGCGCTAGCTCGTCACCGACAAACCCAACAAACGTAGCTTGAGATGAGTATGGCGAGTGCGTGGCGGCTCACCGCTGCCCTGGGCCCCGACGATGGAGACGACGAAGTAGGAGAGGCCGCGGGTGGCGAGCCCCGTCGCCGCCGCGAACCGCTCCAACTTGGCGGCGTCCATCTCGCCGTCCGCGCCCACCACCTGCGTGGCGTGGCACTCCCCGCCTCCGCCGGAGCCCTCCGTGGCCATGGCCGGAGGGGGAAGCAAAGGATCGGTACGCGTCGCTGGCGGTGGGAGAGAAGGGGGAGGGGGAGGGAGGACTCAGGACAGGCAGCCGCGCGAGGGGAGCGGGGGGTTTTATACGTGGTGGTTTGACGAAGGGGAAGGAAAAAGGATGGCGTGGCACGGAAGGCGAAGGCGATCGGAACGAACAACGGCGTGGGCCCTACAGGGGTTTCCAGTCTGCAACAGCTCTCCCCGTGTCAGAGAAATCCTGATTCCGCGCGCGTGCCCGATGCACGAACAGTGCACACATCCATAGGAACCGTCCGATGAAAGCGGCATGTGGTGAGCCGTTGATGTACAGCCCGCACATCCATAGGAGCCGTCCGATGGAAAGCAGCATGTGGCGAGTCGTTGGTGTGTGGTGACGTGGGAAAAGCGACGTGCCCTCTTTTTTTTGTCGGATAGCATTTGTGCATTCATGTGTCTAGCTGCTATGGAGCTTAAGGGGCTGCTCAAGTGTAAAATCTTTACTTTTTATTCTAAAATTTGAAAGTTTTTTACATATGAAACTCTGAAGAAAAGATTTGCAGAAATAGACCCTTAGCACGACGTCAAAGGATATAGCGTTCAGTATACATAGCACGACGCCATATGCTTTGACGCCATGCGTGGACACGTAAGATCCACGGTGGCATAGCACGGTGCCAAAACATATAGCGTCGTGCTATGTAACCACGACGCTAACGGTCGTGGCGCCGTGTTCTAGGACTTAAGTCTGAGCATGGCGCTCGGCCCCCCACGCCCTCACTCCTCTCTGCACACACACACAGCAGGTCGCCGCCCCCACTCTCTCCCTCCAAATCCACTTGAATCCGTTGGTTTTTCTTGCGATTTTGCTTCAAAATCGACTAAGCAAGCTGAAGTGTAAACAATCTGCCCTATGCCTTTTTCGAGCTAAAATTTTGTTTGAGAACGGGGACAGAGGCCTTGAAGTTTCGATACAAAGTTTAATAGGAGGAAGCATGTCATCCAACGTTTACGTGCCCATTAGGGTGGTATAGATGGTGGTTATCTGTAATATATTTTTTATGTTATTTATAGATAAATTTAAATATAATTTATACAATGAATTATCTATATAGTTGTTTGTAATAGTTTTATGTATTTAATAAATTATCTATATAGTTATCTATATAATGATACATACAGTAAAAAATTGTTTATTAAATAATAGATAATATTTTTTTCTTTTCTTCATGCTATCTAAAATTCTATTTCATATGATATAAATTTACATATGGCTGATATATACCACTGTCCACACACCCTCATTTACTATGGCAGCCCGTGAGGCCGTGACCGTTGTCTGTGGGCCGTTCTACGGATTGCCATTAGGAGGTGTCATCAATTCCCTAGTGCTTATACCGTACTTAAAATCTCCCTAGAGTTAACTACACAATTCAATACTATGTGTTGATGGAATGTTTTCTTCAACGGCATTTAATGACATCAAATTGTTCTCTGGTAGTACCACATAACCTGGTCCAATTTTCTTTGTAAACACCATGTTTAGTTTAGTTTAAATTTTTTTTTTTTGCATTTTTTTCCTTTGAGAGAGGGGGAGACTCAGAGAGGGAAGATAATTTTAGGTCATGAGATTATGTGAAGTAGGTCCATATGGCAAATAATCTAATGGCCCTTGCTTTCTTCGGCCCATTTGAGTTCTTCCACTACTAGTTAGCCCCTGTATCTCCGAAACAGAACAAGCCCATGTAGAGTCGAACAATCCTAATTCCTAAATAAGCCGTCATTATTAATGTAAAAAAATAAGCCGTCCTTATTTAACACCAATCTCAGGTGTAATTGCTCCAAGCTAGAAACGGAAAAGTGCAGGTCAAATTACTTGACCACTGCTAGCTTTCGCTTGTAAAGTCTTCCTGTTCCAAACAATTTCAGCTTTTGACTTTCTTAATTTTATCTTTTTTATTTTTTATTCTTTTATATTACTAGTGATGATATGATATTTTTTATTTTTTTAATTCAATAATTTATAAAAGTTAATAGCCGTTACAATATAAAAAACTAGAATCCACGACTTAGAGCATCCACAGTGTATGAAAATAAGGGATCTTAAACCATCTTAAAGTCGATCTTATACATTACAGGGTCGACCTTAAACAAGCCATAAGTAAAAAAGGCTTAAGACTAGTTCTCAAGCTAAAGATCTGGCCATAAGTATTAAAATACAAATTTTCTTTTGAATCCTGTGTTTTCTCTCCCCCCATCAGTTAATCACCGTGGCATGAGGAATATTAGGTGGGACCCTCTTTAAGGCCGAGCGGTGACCTTAAATATAATAGAGTCGACTTTAACAATTAGGTGGAACCCATCTTAAGATCTATTGTGATATATATAGTGGAGATGCCCTTATAAGTTACAATGAGCATAGCCACGAGCTGTCACATGAGTGATTTGACATGAAAGTCCAGAGTGGCACGTGATCAACCTCACAGGACGATAAGACAGAGGAGGGGGACAAAGAACGATGGAGACCTCGTTGAAGGCGAAGGAGGAAGCCACCGTGTAGTTAACCCGGCTAACCGAGCGGATCGACCGTCGGCGTACGCGGAATTGGATGGCAATACACAGAAGCTCACGCGGAAACGGGGTAAAAAGACCAATGGCATGCCTGGCCGCATTCAGAGCGCAATAGTAAACAATCCTAGGGCAACGCCGTGGCTTGTAAGAGATGGTTGTATCAACGGAAATACGTTTTTAAGACCAAAAATCAAATTGAATCTTCCCTAGAAAACCATCTTTCGGTTGAGCGGTGAAGTTGTGGTTATACCCACCAGGGTTTAGTTTAAATCCAGGTGTTACCTTTACGTTTTATGGACACGAATGTCTCTTGACAGAAGCTCAATAAGATTGTAAATTTAACTCTTCCTATCTCTAGGCGTGTATGTGTACCTATGTGCGTGTTTAGTAGCATCGTCTTTTCAGTTTATAAAAACTATTTTTTAGTTTTTTTATAGTAATTAATTTTTTAAATAAAGTATTTTTTTCAAGATAAATTCTGTAAGTTAATTTCGTACGCACTGTACCGATTTTATTTATATTATCAAAATCGTATATGAACTTTTGTTACACTATATTCTATTACAAATAATCTAAAAACTATAAATCGTAGCCAGAAACTAGTTAAAACTAAAACAATACGCCCGGTATCCACCACGATATCAACGTAGCCAGAAACTAGCCGAAACTAAAAACAATGTGCCCAGTATCCACAACGATATCAACGTCAGGATATCATCGGCCAATCAAAAACGACTTTGTTCGCACTTGAGAATCGAGATCTCGAGCTGGGGCTCGGCGTCAAGGACGAACCACGCGCGCAGCTTCCCGCGCCGGCCGACGAAGCTGCCGCGAAGCCTTCCCGATTCTTTGTGTTTGGACCATTTTGCCCCTTCCTTTGGAAGCAGGCGGTTTTGTTGCGTATGTGTGCGGAATACTTTTCCGGCCGAGGCTGGATTTTATTAGAACCTCGTGACCGCTGCACCTGCGTAGCATATCAATCCTCGCAAAAGACAAACAAAGAAGCATACCAAGATGTCTCCATGTTAAGCTTGCCAAGTAGATTTTTGTCAGGCGAGAAGATATAGATTTTTTTTCTGTTCGAGCGACGAACGCGAATCAACCAGCACAAGGAAGTGACGTGATTGAACCAAGGTTTTAAAAACCGAAAACGAGAAATTATCGGACACCTCTTGTACCGGTTACCCATAATTACCCATTAAACTGGCTAAATTTTATCGAAGAAATTTAAACTTAAAATTTGAATGTGGCCAGTTTTCGGTGGTTACCGCCCGTTGGGCTGATTACCGGCCAGAATCACTATTCATCTATTTAAATTTAAGATTCAAATTTTAAATTTAGAACCCCTTTGGACTGATGCTTTTTAACTCGTCTGGGCTGTTACGGCTGGTTACCACTGGTTTTTTGGGGTGTTCAGAATGACGTGGCTTATGACTTTTTTTACTGTAGTCGGTTTATTTTTTTATTGTAGCTGAGTTGACTTATTTAGCATAATTAAATTTTTAAAAAATTTAAAAATAGAAAAAACATACTAGCCTATTACGGACAATACAAAGGAATACAGAAAAAACAAAAAAAAACAATGATGCTCGTAGCGACAGCAGAAGCCAACCGCAAAAGCGGTTTTGAGCGGGCCCTTTATCCTTGGATTGAACTAGCGTGAAGAAAGACTTACAAGAGCCACCACAATTGCAAGGCCTAAGTATTTCTTGTGTTTCCACACACTCGGTCACTCTCTGCATCATGCTAGTATGACCGGTAATGCACAATGTACGTTGTGCCAAACCAGGTTGTTCGACGTCGTTGAACCCTACCCATGTCCAAGTTGTGGGGCCAATTGACCTATCGTTGTTTTTCTATGTACCTGAATTTACATACAAATCCAGAAAAGAAGATAAAGAGACGATGAATTTCTCGATGAAATTGGCCCATAATCACGTGAATGAACTATGTAACTGACCCCATATGCTGCCACTACCAACACAGAGTATTACCACTGCGAAAAGAGGTCCTGCCAAAGATGACCTTGATCGCCATGCCAGCCCACAAAATGGAGGCCCCCTTCGATCCCTCTACAAGCAGCTCTGCTTATGTACGGATAAATAGTAACTAATTTAAAATTAGTATTTTTTAAGATAGAGTCTAATAGTCGATTGTAGTACATGTTGTGCTGACTTCATCTGTATCGATCAAAATTGCATGCAAGTATCTATCTCTCCGTAATCTCTCTTGCAAATAGAAAAAAAATTATAAACTATAAACCAAAAATCATAAGTCATAACCCAAAAAAACTCACCACATATATACTTACCACATGCATTAAACATTCTGATTCCAGAACTACTAAGATCTCGTTTGGAACCTATGGATTTTACAGGAATTTTCACGTTTCAAACAGTGTCCAAAATAAAAAATAATCCCTTTGTTGAAGAATACATGACGTTTAGACATCAACACGATTTCCAATATTCAACTTTGACTATTTCTTTTTATATAAACATGTTTATAAAATAATATAAAATTATTATATTATGAAAACAACTTTGATGACTAATCTAATGATATCATTTTCACGTTATCAATCTAAATAGTTTTTTATATATTAATATTAAAACTATTACATAAGAAAGCTTGACTGCACGCTTTTTAAAATATGTATATTTCTGAACGAAGGGAGTAATTGATTGTTGCATACATGATAGAGCAAGGGTGGATTTAGAGGCCGCTCAGTTGAGCTTTTTAACTTGTTTTGTAGCTAAATCTGTACTGTAGCTAGTTTATTTTGCACTATAATGATGGTGGTCTATTTGATATAATTAAATTTTTAAAAATGTAAAAATAGAAAAAACAGATTAGTCCATCACAGATAATACAAATAAATATAGAAAAAACAGACAAAAATCTCAAAAAACCAAATAATTAAAAAATAAAATTTAAAAATAATAAACTGAAACTAGAAAGCTCTAGCCGAAATAAACCCTAGATCCATAGCAATCTAGGCTTCGACACGTGCTGTGGAATCGTGGTTCCGTCCATTGTATCAGGGCAAGGGCGGAATGGTAAATTTTACCGTGTCACGCTAAAGATCAACTTTGAGACTCGAGCCGAGAGGCTTCCTCGTAATTTCCTCCACGGTCCGAAACGCCACGTCAGCGTCCATTCGCGCACCACGTCGTCTTCCTCCTCTCCTCTTCTTGTCCCCGCCACTTTAAAACCACTCCAAACTTTCCAACACCTCCACCCACCAACCCACCACCGAGGAGGAGCATAGCAAGCGACGAGCAAAGAATTCGCGTCTCCGGTCCTGAAGAAGAGAGGAAAGGAGGGCCATGCTTCCGGGCGTGGAGCTCGCGCGGCGGCGGCGCGTGCACTACCACGGCGACGTGGTGCCGGGGGCCGGGGAGCACCACGCCTGGCACCACCACCAGCTGGGGGCGACGGCGCAGGCGGGCACCGGCGTGGTGGGGCCCGCGCTGGCTGCCCGAATCCGGCTCGAGGAGAAGCTCCGCGGCGCCGCGCCGCCCTCGTCGCCGCCGTCGAGGTCAGCGCCGCCCTCGAGGTCAGCTCCTCCTCCTGCCCTTCCCTCCCCTGTTCCTTTCCTTGGTCAATAAGAGACGGAAGAAAAATTCAATGGGAAAGGGAAGGGCTTGTGATTCCAGCCTTCGATTCCGCGCGTGAAAGATAAAAAAAAAAGATTGTGTTTTTATAGATCTTGCTTTGCTTCCATTTGCGTGCTGATCGTTCATAGCCAGAGTTGGGGAAGAAAAAGGGGGAGAAAAACAGTTCCTGAATTTGGGAAAGAAAGGGGGAACAGTTCCGCGTAGTTCGTGCTACAATTGAATTATGAAGATAGAGAATTGAAGCTTGTCTCGATTCTCTGTTCGGGAAAAGAAAAAACCATTCATGTGAGGCAATCTCTTGGCTATTTTTCCCATCCAATTTTGCAATGCTTTCTGCTCAGCAATAAGTTATACCACTATGTTAGGGAATAAACGTCGAGTAAACCGCTGAAAATGACGGCGCTTATGGAGACCTTGTGCGGCACGAGGTTCCGCTGAAACGGAGAATCCATGTGATTTAGCTTAGCCATAGCTATAAGCCAAACCGGTTGGATGACGGCATCTGGCGCTCCAACTTCCTGAAACTTCCCATGCTAGATTGCAAAGCTTACAATGATATGTGCAGGGAATTTGTCGAAAAGACAGATGTTTATATTGGATTTTTACTTTTTTTTAACAGAAATCAGAAGGAAAAAACAGTACGAGCAGAGCCAATACCTGCTCTGATTTTTGTCCTTTTTATCTTGGCTTATCAATCCTATGATGCCTTCTAGAGGATTCTAGTATGGTCTAGACCTGGATGGATTACTGTAATTTCCATTCTCCAGTTCATGATGGGATCTTTCATGTGTAGGATGACTTAAAAATGATAACTGTAGGAGTTTCTAAATTCCCCCTAAAAAATCACTGGATTTTCCTGCCATATGATGAGAAAATCTTTCCACCGTTTCGACACAGAGACACCAATCGGACCATGCAAACCTAGATTAGATAATTTTGCACCTGCACTCTGAAGGATATGATACATCATCAGTAACTGTTAACCGCACACTGTCCTGAACTACTTGCTTCAGAATCGTTGCACACTGCCTCCATGCATCAGTGTGTTCTCTTGACCAAACTGCATATTCGTGTCCCTATGAGCTAACAATTAGTTCCGTTTTCACGGCCGAATCGATGCAGGTGGTGCAGGCGATTGCGAGAGCGAGACGGGAGGGCAACCTCCAGACAGCAGAACGTGCAGCAAGGAGAAGAGCAGCAGCAACTCCTGGCAGCCAGCGCTGAGCTCAGGCCAGCGGCGCTGGAGGCGGCGTCATCGCCGTCAACGAGCCGCCGTGCCGCGACGAGGAGGACGCCGTCCAAGGCCGACCTCTGCGCGGTCTGCCTCGACGAGGTGCGGGAGGAGCGGCAGCAGGGGATCACGAGGCTGCCGTGCTCCCACAAGTACCACTCCGACTGCGTCCTCCCGTGGCTGGCCATCCAGCCGGACTGCCCCTGCTGCAGGACGCTCGTGCCGTCACTGGACACCCTCTCCTAGTCCTAGGCCTAGCTTGTGTTGTGTTGGAAATACACATAATATTCTAATTTCAGATTTAAATATCGTACATAATCAAGTGACATATAAATCAGTACTAACAATAGGTAATATATTATACTTTAAAATATATGCAGAAATAAAATTCAAATAGAATCGATTAGTCACACAAACAACTTAGTTAGGCTTGGTGAAGGACAGGAAATAGCCTAGGCTCAATGCAGTGTAGAACATCTTCAGTCATGTATGTATGTACAACATACACAAAAGCGCGTACGCACACGCACACACATACACACATATATATATCCTCAAGAACTGGGACACCAACTAGGTCACCCTCTTCGACCTCATCCTGGTACGCTCTCCTCTTGCCCAACATCCTTTCAGCCCTAACTTTGTTTTGCCTCTATCTCCAATTTGGATATGTTATTCCTTGTGGCTCAAAGCTATCCGTGCGGATCTGGGTTAACTTGTGAGACCTAGTGGTACAACATGATCTCCATCGAATTTACTGGAAAATGTTGTTGGTTGTGTTTGTGACTGCCTTAGATTTTGCTTCAGTTTGAATTGGGTGTGGGCTGGTTGGTTATTAAGCACATATTTCATCACCATTTGTTAGTATTATTTTGCGCATCAAGTGTTTGGTTAGTCAATAAGGGCTTGTTTGAATGTTTGATCTTTCATGAGTTCACCTACAACTTGCTAATTTCGTTTTACTTTCATTTCAATTTGCTCAAAGAATAATACTCTAGAATAATATGTTTACACTTGATGTGGCTATTTGGAATCAAGGGTGACAATTCCGATCTAATCTTGAACGCGCTGATCTTCAAGTGCTTTGTGTTCTGATCTAATCTAAAACGAAATTAGCAAGCTGCAGGTGAACTCACGAAAGATCAAACATTCAAATGAGCCCCTGTTGACTAACCAAACACTTGATGCGCAGAATAATTCTAACAAATTGCGATGAAACATGCGCTCAATAACCAACCAGCCCCCACCCAATTCGAACTGAAGCAAAATCTATGGTGGCCACAAATACAACCAACAACATTTCCTAGTAAATCCGATGGAGATCATGTTGTAACACTAGGTCTCACAAATTAACCTAGATCCGCACAGATAGCTTTGATCCACAAGGAATAACAGATCCAAATTGGAGATAGAGACAAAACAAAGTTAGGGTTGAAAGGATGTTGGGCAAGAGGAGAGCGTACCAGGATGAGGTCGAAGAGGGTGGCCTGGTCGTCCTTGACAAAGTCAGCGTCCTAGTTCTTGAGGTCCTCACCGTATTTGACAGTAATTTCACTCACGTATGACAGTAACTTTCTAGCCCGCAGATGCAAAATAGCGCAGTCGTACACACATACGTACGTACATATATACATACATACATTTGCATATATATATATATATATATATATATATATATATATATATATATATATATATATATATATGTGTGTGTGTGTGTGTGTGTGTGTGTGTGTGTGTGTAGAAACTGTTAATTAACATGATTAACCAACCATTTATCTACTGGTGGTAACTGACACAATTACCCCGCTATTTATCTACTTATAAGTGTCTATCATCAATACTTAATAAAGCCTCAAATTTAAACGTTTGAATCTCATTCAAACAAAGAGGGATGCATAGTTTAGCCATTGGTAACTGCATGTGCGTGTTTAGCCAAGGTACTATTATGCCATGTGTCTCAAGCTTTTAGGGAGCAGTAAGAATCTCACTTTATATATTGGTCTCTTCTATATTATCTTAGAATGTGGTACAAAACCATACTGCTTTAGAATTATAAGAAATGAACCTCATATTCATACGGCCCTAATTTCTAACAGCTTGAGCTTGGGGAAATGCTTTCTCCTTCTGCTAACATAGTGGTAACATCTCCGTCGAAAACATGGTAGTAAAACATGGACCGACTCAGAGGCCATGGCAGGGTTTTCCCTTTCCTTTCCTTTCCTTTCGGTTTTTCTGCGTTTAGATTGCGAGTTTGCAGCATCAGAACACGAAGGGTTTGGTGATTACAGCTCTGGGAGAAGATTCTAAATTTCAGTCGTGCTGTATTGTTTGTTATTCTAGTTTATATACATGAACCACGAGAGAGCTGCGATGTATTTGATTTGGAATATTTGTTTCTAGGAAAAATTAGCAATATGCCCCCTGCAAATTAATGATACCAGTCGTTCACAATTTGAAACTTTATATATGTTTCCCTTTGTTTATATTTATGATTAAGTTTTGTTACCAAATCTGAGTTTGCATATATAACAAAATTAATTTTACTATCGATTTAATTTTAAATACTACATTATTGGATTTATGAATTCAAATTATCTCCTATATAAAACTAAATCCAAATTTGATTTTGTTTCAAATTATAACTTGATTTCGGAATTTGGTTCTATTTACAAATACGAATTTTAATATAAGTTTTAAGTGTAAATTAGTTTTCTTTTAAAAGTAATTTGATAATTCAAATTTATGTATGATATTCCTAATTAACTTTTGTATTTCGTATTTGAATTTATATAATATGAATTTGATTTCAATTCAAATTCAGAATTAATTCTTAATTTGATATTGACTTAAAATTTTATTTTAATTGATAGTTTAAATCAGAGTTACCTTGCTTATTCCTGACTCCTTGCTTCATGCTCATCATCTGCAATTAGTGCTGCTTGCTTGAATCCCGTGAGGAATTGTTTCCTTGCAAATCTTGTGTACAAGGACTGAGTTTTGGGGTGGGTTATTTTGGATTGTAGCTTATAACTTTTAGTTTAAAATTTTGAATTATAACTGTTCGCGAGAGAGATACTCACGTACGATTTTGACTAATATAAATAAAGTTGGAACAATATCAACTATAATTAACTTATAGATTCTATCTTTAAAAATACTTTATTTAAAATTTAATTACCGTAAAAAATCAAATCATAAACCCTAAAAAACTCACCCTTCATATTTCTATATCTGAGCACCCGTGTAAACATGTTAGCTACATAGTTTGGTTTGGATTCCATCTGTCAACCGACTCGGTCTTCAATTCTTGAACGTGCACATATCCAAGTTTTGTGTCCTCCAGCACACTTATATAGCCGCACGTTAGATTAGTTAGTGGATTTGGACGGTGGAAATGTTTTCTTTTTTCTCCGTTTAATTTGAAAACCTCTTGTAAATTTTTTCCTCAATTAATGTGAAGGCAACTGGTGAAGCCTCTAATTAGTAAAGATAAAGATGGTTTTGGAAGATGCCATCGGTGTCGAGTAAACATACGTTGTCCCTTGCACGAGACATCCAGGCGAGTCCTTGTCAGACCTTAATCTTTGCAGCTTGTTTCTAATTTATTCCCTAGGCCTGCAGTGCCTGCATTGCCTGCATTCTTATTTGGGCATGAATCTGAGCACAAAATGCCCTATTCAGTTGTAGCGCTCCATTGGCCCGGTACATTTTAGAGGTGTTTATATTAGTTTTTATTAATAGTTTTTTACTGTGATTTATAGCTATTGGTTAAAAATAAATAGTAGTAGATATAAAAGTGATTTTTAGAAGAAGCAGACAAGCGTTTAAAAAGTGACGGAGATATATATAGACGTGATTGGAGCGGGAAGAGTTGGTGTATGATATATCCGTGATCCTTATCTATCATTGAAGTAAGACGGTAGTAAAAGGAGGAAAAAAACTATTTAAAAAAAATTAGGTGTTTATATTGGTTTTATCTTTTCTAAGAAGTTGGAAGTGAAAACCGAACAGGGAATTAGAACTGGATTGGACGTGGATGGGTTTAAGACCATCCAAATGCTGGGTCTTACGACGACTTGGATCAGAGATTAAGGGGGTGATCGGAATAGCGATGGTTTTTGGTTTTTGGCTGAAAAAACACTGTAGCTGGCTGAAAAAACACTGTAGCTGAGTTAGTGGATAGTGTAGTGAATAGTGAAAAAAAAGCTGAAGCTAGAAGCTGAAGCCGAAAAAAGTCGAAACGATCACCCCCTAAAAATGAGCCGCCATGGCAAACCTGCGATCAAAGTCAAAATAAGGAAGCTAATCAAATGATGTGCTACGACCGAGCGAGCGAGAAGTATCTACAGACCGTGATACGACTTGTCCGTGCGCATAGCGGCGACGGTGTATTACTCAAGTCGTGGTAAAGCGCATGCAGTTAGATCGTATCGATTTTGATCAAAAATATTATCTAAAACATATATTTGAATATATAGAAATGGTACGAGTAAATTTGTCACGAAAAATAGTTCCATAACATTGTATTTTTACATTTTTTTTGAAAATATGATAAAAAAAATTTAGTGGTCAAAGTAGTATCTTATTGATTTTGAAATTTGTGAGTATATTATAGCAATACATTTATGCTAGTCTCTTGCCATGCAAGTGCTGAGGGCACTCCCAATGAAGTGATGTAAGCAGTGTTTATAGCATGTCAAATAAACAAAAAGCTGATGTGGGAGGGTAATTAAGAAAGAGATATGATAGTAGTGTCTCATGCCAAACATTGTAGATTCGAGACGGTTAAGAAAACTAGATGATGCAGATTGGTAAAAAGAGGAGAAAGTGTGAGATAAGAGGAAATAAATTAATTGAGTGGAGTGGTTGCTAGATATCATGCATTGAGAAGACTTTTCTAGTCTCATTGAGAAGATTATTTCTAGTCTTATCTATGTAAGGTGATATGCTATAGACATTGTTACGCAATACTATAGACATTGTTACGCAATATCTGTACTAGGAATGCCCTAATGTGTGTAATGTGTGTTCGTCACATGCCCCTACCAATCAAAAAAGCTGAGCCCTAATTGGCACCGTCCACTTCTGTACATGTCCCTTATGTCCATAAATATATAAGTTGTTTTTAGTACTTCCAATGATCCTACATTAGTAATGTTTATAATTTTAATTAGTCTGACATGTACGCCAAAATCTGATGTGGAAGATTATTTAAGGAGAGAGATAAGAGCAATGTTCCATACAAGACATCACATGTTTAAGAAGACCAAGGCATGTAGACATTGATGGACATCTCGCTACGACGAAACGGGTGTCGATACGATGCATTTTTCATGGACCGCGTGGATCATCTGCGTCAACGGGATCTGAGAGGAGGGGTAGGAGTGACGGAAGGGGAGACTAACCTCGCTCCTTGCTGTGCACGCCGCGTTCCTCATCGAAGCGACGCTACGCACAAGCCACCAACCAACTAAGCTCCGCTCCGTACCATGGACGATGGCAACGAGCAGGGGCGGAGACAGGGGGCCAGGGGAGCCTGGCACCCCCCAACCTCAGGTCCGCGCCGCACCCCCCTCCCCCTCGTGGCCTCCCCCCGCCGCCGCCTCCCGCCTCCCCCCGCGCCGCCGCCCGCCTCCCCCTCCCGCCCACCGCCCCCAGCCCCTCCTCCTCCCCCCCACCGCCGCCCGCCTCCTCCCCTTTCCCCTTTCCCCGCCGCCCCAGCCCCCTCCCCTCCCCGCCGCCTCCGCGGCTCCGCCTCTCCCCGTCGGCCCCGCCTCCTCCTCCTCCCCTCTCTGGTGTCTGGTATTGCTTGATGGCCATGGCTTGGCGGGGACGGTGGGTTGCTTGGAAATCCAGCCTTCTTCTCTGATGGCATTGAGCTTGTTGGAGAACGGCTCAACCCACGCCGCCGCCGCAGCCGGCTTGCTGTGGACGCCATGGTGGATCTCCAATGGCCCAAGGCTGACGCCCCTGCGACGCTGCACCGGAGCCCGGAGGCTCCTTGATTGGCCAGGATCTGAGCAGCGCCCGCGTCGTGCTGCTGCTGCACCGCAGGCACCTTAGGGTTCGCAGCGGCGATGTCGAAGGCGCCGAGGCTGAGCCTCCTGCCCCGAGACACCGGAGGCTGGTTGATGGGATTCAGCCTCTGGGCGACGGGCGGCGGCTGCTTCTCAGACAGCAGGCAGGGGCGGATAGTGCAAAACATAAGCTTTCGATGTGCACCTTCATGCATGTCACTCAAATAACAAATGTATCTCCAGGTTGCTAAGGAAGCTTCTGTCAGAAGCCTTCTGATATGGTGCTAGCGGATGACAATTTCAGGACGATCATTGCTGCAGTTGGTGAAGGAAGATCTATCTACAACAACATGAAAGTATTCATAAGGTTTTTTAGGTTCACTTAATCTTGACTCCATTTACAATTAATTGTACTTTGCTATTTGCTGTAATTTAGCAGTCCATATTTTCCTTGCATGATCACCCAATAGAAACTGTTTAGACAAGCAGTGCTGTTTGTAACTACATAAAAGAACATGAAGAATGGAAGCACTTACTCTCCGGAACCATTATTTCAGGTACATGATATCATCAAACATAGGTGAGGTGGCCTCCATATTCCTCACAGCTACTTTGGGCATTCCAGAGGGGCTCATTCATGTCCAACTACTATGGGTTAATCTCCAGGTCCCCAACCACTCCGACGATGGTGCTATCCTCACTGGTAAGACCATTTATTCACATCTCTCACTGAATGGATGTGCATGTGTTTGCTCTGTGATTGCTCTGTGACTGTGCTTGTGGGAATGTGGGGTGGGGAACTGTGGGTTGATGGGAGGGCGGGGGTGGGGGGATGCGGGAGGGGAGCTGGGAGGCTGCGGGCGCTGGCGTGCAGCATGGTGGTGGTCGCCGGTCGCCTGGGCGTCGAGCCGTGAAGCCGCAGAGTTTAGACTGGTGACGCCCCCCCATATCCAATTCCTGGCTCCGCCCCTGGCAACGAGCGAATGGGCGGTGAGGCCAGGGATGATGGCAACGTGATCTAGGAAGGGTGGGCGGAGGGGAGGGGGCGTCGGAGGGGAGGGGAACGTCAAATCCGATCGCTGGAGAAGAGGAAGATGTTGGAGGGGTGGGACTGCTAGAGGGGACAGGGCGCCAGAACCAGCGTCAGATCTGGCCATTGGAGGGGAGAGGAATGCTGGTTCTGGCCCCACCATGGTTGAGGGAGGAGGCAGGTGACCAAGTGAGGGTTGACGAAGGGAGGAGGTGGGTGGCCATTGGAGAGGAGGGGAACAGAGGGAGGAAGCATGTGGAAGGAGGAGACTGAGAGAGATGGACGACGGACAGGCCAAGGGACGGATTTATTGTTTGGATTTACCGTGGAAACTATTCACTAAGATTGTAGTAACTATATGACGTAGAGGTTATAAACATTGTTGTGCAATGTCTACTACTAAAAATGCCTTTATTTTTTATGGTTTAGAGAAGGTCAAATATAAGTTGTTTTTTTGTTTTTTTAGGGTTTAGAGACGAGGGAGTACTTGCGTGCTAACCAATCCAAAATGATGTGTTTAATTAATCCTCAGTGGTTATCCTATCCAGCTGCATCATGTCAGTATATATGTGTGTCTAGTGCCACTTCTAAATCCTTAATTAAGCCCAAACTAATTAGTAATCATTTTCCCGTACCGCACACCCATCCCCGGCGCTTCACAAATCACAATGCTCGCCGACGCCTTCCTGGAACGGCGCGACCGCATGCACTGCCACGCCGGTGAAGCCGCGGCGCTGGAGGCCCAGCAGAGACAGGGCGGCCCGAGGGACCAGCACCGCGGCCACCAACGGCTGGCCGAGCCCACCGGTGTGGTGTGCTGCGCTGGCGCCCGCCTGGAGAGGCTGCGAGGGCGGCGGCTGCGGCAAGTGGTGGCTGCAGGCACTGAGCAGGGACCAAGTTCGGCGATGATGGCTCCGAAGGAGGCGCCAGACGTCCGGCGACAAGTGGCGGACCTGGTGCTGGCGAGGACAGCCGCCGCAGAGGAGGACACCGACTTGCAGACGAGGACAACGCCGTCGGAGACGGGGAGCAACAGTAGTAAATGTGCCTAATGTTTTAATTCCAGTTTGTACTAAGAGAGTAAGAGGTAAATATCATAAACAACTAGTTACATATAATTAGTACTAGTAAGGTGCCCGTGCGTTGCAAATGAAAACCAAATAAAAGTGATGCATACTATCAAATATGCATACATAATATAAAATCTGGTAGCAACATCTATATTACCCCATTCTAAATGCATACATAATACAAAATCTGGCATTATCCTTTTAAGCCGTTGGTTCATACTTAAGGGAAAATCCAGTACATCTAAGTATCCAACTATAACTCTTTCTGTTATATATATTAAGTGGTCTGCAGGTTATCATTTGAATATTGTGAAATGTAAGCAAAATGTATGTTCAAACTCACTATTTTGTATAACAAAATATGATCCATGGGACCTGAACATTCAAAGCTGCCTTGAACCATCTTATACACCATTCCACCGAAATTTTTCAGTCAGTGGCTTCGGAATGCATTTATGGAACATTACTCGGAGTTTTGAATTACTCGGTGTTTCAAAAAAGTAGTGCACCTGTAATGTCACACCTAAAACTCTTTTAACCCTAAACCCCTTTAACCCTAAAACCCGTCTCCTACACCACCCATCCCCGTGCGCTGTGTTCATTCCGCCACCTCCTTGCCTCTTCTTCCGCCTCGCCTTCCGCCTCTCCATCCCTCCCGCATTCGCGCCTTCCGCCTCCTCCCTGCCTCTTCTTCCGCCTCTCTCCATCGCCCCTCCCGCCGCCACGCCCGCCTCTCTCATCGCCTCCTACTACCGCCGCCGCCTCCTCCTCCCGTCCGCCTTCCCCACCGAACTCATGCGCCTTTCTCCATCGCGACTCCGCGCCGCGCGCTCCTCGCTCCTCCTCCCTCCCCTCGCCACCTCCGCCCCGCGCCGCATCCTCCTCCGGCGTCGCCTCCTCCTCTACCCCGGGCGCCTCCTCCTCTACTCGCCTCTCTCCATCGCCCCTCCCGTCGCCGCGCCTTCCGCCTCTCTCCATCGCCTCCCGCGCGCGCCGCCTCGCCTCCTCCTCGTCGCCTCCCCAACCGAACCTGCACCTTTCTCCATCGCGACTCCCGCCGTCGCGCCGCCTCGCCTCCTCCTCCTCGCCCTCGCCACCTCCGCCCCGCGCCGCATCATCCTCCCGGTGCCGCCTCCTCCTAGCCCGCGCCGCCACCTCCTCCTCCTTACCCCGGACGCCTCCTCCCTACTCCCCAATCCCCACACCGCCGCCTCCCCTCTCGTCCCCCGCACCGCCGCCTCCTACTCCCCACTCCTCTCCTCCTCCGCCGCCGCATACTCCACCAGCGTGAATCGTCGCCGCCACCATCGACTCCCTCCTCCTCCCTCTATCTTCGTCGCGGCTGGTGCTTGCCCCCGGCCACGCCGTCCACGACCACGGCGAACCCATGTATGACGGTTGGGTAATTCATCATCAGCGATTTTTAGCTTCTGGGTGGCGAATGTTGTCTAGTGCTGTAATGTTTAGACAAATTCCTTGATTATTTCTATAACGTAAGATGCAGGGTAGCTTTTAGTGAAATTATCTGGCCTTATGGTTTCATTTAATCTGCACATTGCCTTGCTGGTTACCTTTAGCCATTTCAGTTACACAAAGTGATTCTAGAAAAATTAGGAGCTGGCGAGGTTTTAAGATCAGGTCAGATGATGAACAAAGGCTTCACAAGTCTCAAGTTTGAACATACATAATAAAAGCTCACAAGCAATCCTCACCAAAAATAATCGAGTTCAGGAACAGGATGATGAGGATAACAACAAAAGAAAACAGGATAAGGGCATATCCAATCTTCCCTGACCTCCCTGAGCAGTACTTCTCTTCAAAGCATACTTTTGTAGCATTAGACTAAAAGCAGAGAATGAAACTTTTGTTAGTGGAGTTGAAATCAGTACCTAATGCACACACTACTGAATAAGTACTTGGGAGAACCAGCTCCAAAAGAAGGGGGAGATGTTCAAAAAATAGGAAATAAGAATAATTGTGAGTGCATCAAATCAATTCTAATCCACACTAATATATATGTTTGATTCCAACCATTTACCACATCCCACACCTAGATAGCTACAGTAGTGTATGAGCTATGAAATTTCTAAGGCAAATAAAAGAGGGGCTAGCTCTTAAGAGTTAAATAAGAATGCCAGGGGGAACGTACAAGGATATAGGAAAGGTGTCGATGACCTTTGTCTCACAAGTTGCACAGAGTAAACCCACTGCTATCCTTTAATGTGAGTTCCTCCTTGGTACCAGCATGTACAAGAACATTGCAAACTTCCAAATTTCCTCTTATAGCAGCCCAATGTAAAGGAGTACAACCTGCATGACATCACAAAAAGAGCTTAATAAAAATGTGAATTGTGAAAGCTACCTCAAACAAATTATTAGCAACTCCTGATATATATAATTTGGTTATTACAAGAACACATTTAACTTTTACATGCTCTAAACAAGAAGGAACATGAACAATGAAACAAAGCACACCATGCATAAATGTTTATAACTAACACCTAATAATAGATTAATTTTTCAACTATCATGCATGCTAAACAGAATTTTGAAACACTTGCAGCAAATCATCTACCCAAATGAAGTGATCAAAAAACAGGTGCACTACTTTTTTGAAACACCGAGTAATGTTCCGGTAACTGACAGCAAATCATCTACCCATTACAGTGGCTTCTGAATGAATTTATGGAACATTACTTTTTCAGTCAGTGGCTTCTGAATGAATTTATGGAACATTACAGTGGCTTCTGAATACATTACTGTTGTATTATGCATGCTAAACAGAATTTTGAAACACTTACAGCAAATCATCTACCCATTACTCAATAAGGTTATATATATCTAGCCAAAATACAACACAAGAATAATATATTAAGATACAGCATACCACCTTTCTCAGATATCAGAACACTTCAGATAATATGAGCATTGCATGATCAGGACTGCTGCTAACACTTCAGACACATGCGAATCGAATATGACACAAGCACATAGCACATAAGCATGTCATTATATCAACAACTATATTAAACAATAAATCTAATGCAAACTAACAATTTCAGCAAACAGTTTTGC
The DNA here is from genome assembly GCA_036346265.1 of Melocanna baccifera. NCBI lineage: Eukaryota > Viridiplantae > Streptophyta > Magnoliopsida > Poales > Poaceae > Melocanna > Melocanna baccifera. Next base: position 24,585,236 of record CM070706.1, read on the forward strand.
AACCTTGTAGAGCATAACAATTTCAACAATTTCACTGGTCTTGACGGAGCTCACTGGTTCACCTTCTGTGGCGATCCTTCGCAAATCACCACGACACAACAACACAAACGCACGATTCATTTGTAATTTCAACACGTGAAGACTCGCCCGGATCAAGAACCAACCCAACCCAGAAGGAAGTGCGCGAGAGACGGGGGGAGAGCAGGAGGAGAAGAAAAGGGTGGGACCTTGTGGAAGTCGGCGGGAGCGAGCCGGGGAGGTAGAACCCGCGGGCGGCGCCGGCGGAGTAGGCGAGGACGAGGAGGAGCACCAGTTGGGCCGCCATGGGTGGGGTGGGGGATCACCACTTGGAGGACGAAGGCGCGGCCCATGGCGGCGTCGGCAAGTCGGTCCTCCAGGTGCCGCACCTCCCCGGCGAACACCACCAATGGGAAGGTCTCGATCGTCTTGAGCACCGCTTCCAGCTCCTCCTGGCTCGGGTACTCGGGGAGTTGCAGCGCCTTCTTCGTCTTCCAGCTGTCCATCGTTCACCTCTGCGCGCCGCGGCTTATCCGGTGCCATCGTCGGAACGAAGTCTTGGCCGCGGAGGGAGGGGAGGATGCGCGCGGAGGAGGGAGAGGGATGGGGTAGGAGGCGGTGCGGGGACGGAGAGGGGAGGCGCCCGAGGGGCGGAGGTGGAGGCGGCGCTGGGAGGGAGGAGGGGAGGAGGCGGCGCCGCGGGGTGGGCGGGAGGGGAGGAGGCGGCGGCGGGGTGGGAGGGGGAGGAGGGGACGGCGGCGGAAGGAGAGCGGCGCGGCGCGGGGGGAGGGAAGGAGGCGGGGCGGCGGAGGAGAGCGAGGCGGCGGGGAGAGCGAGGGGAGGCGGGGGCGGCAAAAAGGGGGGGGAGGGGAGGAGGCCGCGGGGAGAGCGAGGGGCGTGGGGCGGCGGGAGGAAGAGCGAGGAGGAGGCGTGGGGCGGCGGGGAAGAGCGAGGGGTAGGCGTGGGGGCAGAGGGGTGATGTTGGGATTTTAGGGTTTAATCAGATCGTGTGGCTGAGAAGAGAGGAGAAAGATTGAATGGTTAAGAAGTGAGGAAGGGTGGACGTGACGGCAACCACCAACTCCTTCTTTTTAAATAGTGTAGATTAACAGCAGCTAATACATTGTACTAAAATATATGAAGAGACAGAATTTAAACATAGTATCGGTCACAGAAACGATGTATAATTAGGCCTAATGAAGAATAGAAAACAGCACAGTCTCATGTGGTATAGAACATAGATGAATTAGCGAAACGAGCGGTTGTGCAGATATGTGTTGTCCAAAAACTTTATTACCGTCCTCGTAAAGGTCTTCACGGTAGCAATGGTTCGAAGGTACCACTTTTCTCCTTCATGGTGCACACCAGGAAGAAGAGTCGAGAAGGTTTAAGTGCGCAATACAATAGCACATATTTGCATGAAGAAGGAAAAGGAATGGAGGAGGCAATGATTTCGGACACACTGCTCTGAACATCTCCACATCTCCAGGCTTGTGTGTGTGTGAAAACTGTTAATTAACATGATTAGCTAAATATTACTGTAGTAATTGACGCAATTAACCAAGTATTTATTTACTGATAACTGTCTATCATTAATATCCAATAAAGCGTCAAATCCAAACATTCAGATCTCATTTAAACAGATAGATATACACGATTTAGCAAAAATAAGATAGACTTGATCTACATATCATGCGATTTATCACACGAATATGCACTCGTATGTTTGGCCGCCAAAGCATCCTCATACTATATGTTTCAAGTTTTTAGATAATGGCAAGAACTTCGCCTTATATATTGATTTCTTATATCTTATCTTAGTAATGTGTTACTAAATCATATCAACTTTGAAATTATACGAAATGGACCTCTAAGTCTAATTTCTAACAGCAACGACCTCCGTGCGGTCTGCCTCGACGACGCTGCCTGCTCCCACTGTCCCACACGTACCACTCCGGCTGCGTCCTCCCGCGGCTCGCCGTCCACGGTGACTGCCCATGCTGCAGGACCACCGTGCCTCCATGTCCAGGGAATTCCATATCTCAAGGGCATTTTAGTCATCCTTGCAGTCTGCATCATGTCGATCCCTTCTCAAATGCTGTTAATTTGTGCTGTTCATGATGTTATTATGTTAAGGAGCTTGTGTTGTACCGCGTTTCTCAAATACAGACCAATCAAACATGCACGCATGCTTCGAGAAACAAGAACATCACATCATTACACCAGCAGCAGCCAAACATTTCCAGCAGCGACCATGAAAAGTGGAAAATCAATCGACTGCACCGTCCGTTTACGAGGCAGGAAAGTTCAGTCCTCGATTATTCAACACTGAAGAAAATAATGTTCCAGTAAATTCGGCTCCAAACTAGGCAAGCATGAACATGGACTAAGGAAAGATACTACTTCCTCGCCATGTTCTAGATGAATTTTTTTTTTTTGAGGCCATTCTAGACGAAATTCACAGGGTCGGACCTGCACATTTGCTGGGCAGGCAGAGGTCGTTTCAGGGAGCTACAGGCTGCTACACGCATCAGAAGGAAAAACGAAACGGGAGAACTCGTCAAGCCCCGATCCTTCGTCAAATTTGACGGTCATTGTTCTACACGAGATGCCTCTCTTTTTCTTCCAGGTTTCTTGACTTTCTTCGGCAAATTAATCGTTCCGGCGATCAAATAGCTTCCGTATATAACTTCTCCCTCCCAACACGCTGGTACCAGACTGCCAAAACCAACTCTCTCTCTCTCTCTCTCTCTCTCTCTCTCTCTCTCTTCAGATTTCCAAGAACACAGCTCAAGAACCCACGGTTGGTAAGAGATACTATGAAGTGTTCCAAGCTGGTTCTTGTGCTGGTGTCTCTCCAGGCCATTGCTGCCTTGCTACCCCATGGAGTTGTTGCAGGTGACTAGCCTCCGTTTTCTCCTCAGAGCTATCTGATAACATAGCATAGGTTACGGATCAAATTCTGGGAAATCCATCGATAACATGTCAGACATGTCGTCGGCGGGGGCCTTGGATGAATAACCTATTGGTCGTAGCCGAAAAGAACTCCCTCGATAACAATGAAAATTTGGCTTGCAGATGGGATGTGCAGCAAGGTGAACTGCGGCATGGGGAGTTGCAACGAGTCGAGCGACTACGTGTTCGGGTTCGCGTGCCAGTGCAAGCCGGGATGGAACCGGTTCCACCTGGGAGACGTGCAGTTCCCTTTCCTCCCCTGCGTCGTACCCAACTGTAAGTCACTGACATTGGTAGCTCCCGTGCTTGGGGCTCTCATGCGAATAATTGGGTAGTCGTTGCGTGCAACACATTTTTTTAGTTTTCACACGAATGGTGCTGTAGTCACCTTTTCAAATTTTATTTTCTAACTTATTTTTTTTATAAATCTAGCCTCTTTCTTGAGATCAACAGAAAACCAGCCAGCTTCTTAATTAGTGTTTATCGTATTTAATTAGTACTAATAACCAAAAGTCATGCATTTAATTAGTTGTTGTCGTATTTTTAATTAGTACTAATTAGTGTTGATCGTATTTAATTAGTGTTTATCATATTTAATTAGTGTTTATCGTATTTAAAAAATAGCTACATTGTGTTTATGTGAACGGTTCGCTTTCTTGTGTGAAGAAGTCAAGGCTCAAAGTTCAACTTTGTTATCCAAAAGTCCAAGTGCCTGCCATGGACCTTGCTCCAGTTGCCAGCCATGTGTGTGTACTCCCTGTGCTTGACTCCGCTTCTCCTTACTCTTGGCAGGCACCGTCAACTACTCGTGCCAGAACGGGTCGCAGCCGCCGGCTCCGTCCCCGCCGCCACCGGCAGCACCGCCGCTGACGAACCTCTCAATCTTCGACCGTAATAGCCAACGCCCCTAACCCACAAACATACTACTACCACCGTGCCCACCGCCGGGCCGTTTGTTCCTGAACTGACCGTCTTTCGATCCATCGACCGGCAGCGTGCTTGCTGGAGTACTGCGGGGGCGGCACCTGCGAGAAGGCGTCGGAGTTCGGCCACCGCTGCGCCTGCCGCGACGGCTTCAGGAACCTCCTCGACGACGCCGCCTACCCCTGCTACCAGCAGTGTAAGTGAGACCGGTGGCGGCGCACACGCCGCCACAGTTCACGAGTGCAGATGGATGGGCGTAACTGACGCGCTCGTCGGCGGTTGATGTTTTTGGTCGGCAGGTTCTCTCGGATCGGACTGCGCCGGCCTCGGGATCAACGTGCTCAACGGCTCGAAGCCGGGCTCGGCGCCGCCGGCGCCCGTCTCGTTCACCATCACGAAGTCCGGCGCTGCAGGCTCGTCGTCTCCGTCGGCTGGCAGGCTGCAGGAGCTCCTCATGCTGGTTTCCTTCCTCTGGGTTCAGGCGATTTGGTGATAGGACAGGGTGAAACAGCATAGCAATACAGAATTCACGTACCATTTTTGTGCATTTTTTTCTTACGAACGTTGTCGTACATGTGGTGTTGGTATGGGAGGCGTAGAGTCCCATTTTTCCGTTGGGTTAGTGTATTTGTTATGTTAAACACTACTACTCCATAGAAATAAAAGCGCTAGCGGTAATCGCTTCAGCTTCTTTTAGCAACCACTCCTCATTAGACTTAAGGATCTGTTCTTTTTAGCTACGATTTATGCATTTTAGTTGAAATTTTTGAATTTTAGCTGTTTACGATAGAGATTACAGAGAGAGATACTCACTTGCGATTTTAGATAGTACAGATATTAGGTTTTTAACGTGTACTATAATTAACTTGTAAACTCCATCTTAAAAAAATACTCCGTTTGAAAGTTAGATACTGTAGCAAAATCCAAAAACCGTTTTGAGAAACTGAGAAGAACAGATCCTAATAAACCGTACCTAAAAACCATAAGCCGCAGCCCAAAAGAACCCAAATCTACAACACAAGCAGTCACACGGCATGTGTAGATTGATTGACAAGATGCAAGAGAAACACATCAACAAAACACATAATAGCTACTTGAGCATGGCGACATCAATCGATTAGCGAGAAATCAGATCTCCATTCAACTTTCCAATGCAGCGGTCCAACAGTTAGAGCTATCCGCGAAGTGCGGTTTTCCCGAAAGGTGAGATACCTCAAGGTCTCAAAGAGTGTCAGGGCAACCTATCGCTATCAGGGGCAACGGCAATGTATCGTAGCTAGAGCCGGCTAATTACAGATCAAGGGTCTCCAGCTCTGTAGTTCTACCACTCTGTAGAACGTAGGTAAGGTAGGGTAAGGTAAGGTAAGGTAACTTACTTTGTTCAGGTATACGGTCCACATGTACTGGACGCCGCCGGCGAAGAGTCGCGAGGTGGGATGTAACCGGCGCCGCATCACCGGGCGCCGAGGAACGAGAGCTGGGCCATGAAGAGGTTGATGACGTCCAGGTACAGCGAGATGGCGGCGGCGATGTACTCGTTGTAGGTGTGGCGCTTGAGCAGCTGGTCGGTGTCGTAGACGATGAAGCCGGAGAACACCACGGTGGCGATGCAGCCGTAGATGGTCATGCCAACCCTTCCCAGTGGAAAGCAGATCTGGCAGGTCCATCGCATTGCACGGTGAGTGAGACGGACATCACACAGACACACAGCACGCGAGAAAGAAAGAGAAATGCCTATGTTGACAGGAACAGGTTGTAGGACAGAGAACCTGAATGACGAGGTACACCAGCAGCACGGGGAGGCTGGCGGACAGGAAGGGAGACATGAAGGTGAAATCATAGCCCTTCTTGGCTGCCCAGAATGTGAAAAGGGTGAGGCCGATAACAGCAACTGCTGTGAGGATTGCAGCTTGCAGAACCACTCTTCCTGTTAGCGTTGGAAGCAAAGAAAATATCGAATTCAGTAGCAGTGATGGTACAAAACCACAGTTATGCTGCAACTGAAAAGGAGAACTAACATTACGTTTTCGCAGAGCTAAGAAAAAAATCAGGCACCACTAACAAGGAAGTAACAGGAAAGCTCTCCGGCCTGTCATGAAAACCATTGCAGTAATTTACTTCAGATCTAAACTTGCCAGAACAAGTTGTACAGTTGTTCAAAATTAAATGCGAGCCATGGATGATGAGGGGTTGAGATTTAAGTACGCTAGTTATTAATTGCTCAAATGAAAGAGTTGGTGCAACTATACCCTCTTTGGTGGTAAGACCTATTGGTAAATCATGGCCATTGATTTTTTAAGGTTGATTTTGGCTAAGTAAAATATTAGCCCGCTAGTCAAGTTACCATTCATGCCAACAAAAGGAAAGTAGTAAAATGAGATTAACTGCCTAGAGGGCAAGGGTGCCTAATGCTAAGGTAATAGATTGAACAACTATCACTCTTTCCAAATCTGCATCCATAAGAAATCAAAGGAAAAAGAACATCCATAAGAAATCACAGATGGGATTTTTTGAAATCAAAACTACGTCGAATGCAAATTTTTTGACCAGCAATTGAGTTTGAACATGACTTTGATTAAAAACTAATTGAATGATTGCATATAAATTTGGGTTATGTTTTATGCAATTCAGATTTCAGATCGATCTATTGGTTAAGAACAAATTTGCACACACTCTAACTGGTGCCATTTACACGTTTGCTTGTTTCAAAGTAACTGTAATACATTCATGCACAAAAAAACATTCGTTCAAAAGTCACATTTGCTTCATTCATAATTTATAATTTCCTTTAATGCCAAAAGCATCTATATAATGTTCCTAGGTGACCTATTACCTTCTAGGGGGTAATAGGTTACCATGTTAAATATTAGCCATTGGATCAATGGTAAATCAACGGTTCACATGAAGTCGACATCTGTACCATAAAAAAAGTTCCACCAAAGCAACGTATCTCCGGCCTCTGCTTCGTCAAGTCTAGCCATGCAAGATGCAACCAGACTGAACCTTCGATTGAAGCTTGTGAAGATGGAATTGGGGAATTGGTCAATTGAGTGGTTGCTTGCCAAAAATTGCTGATCTGATTCGCTGCTGGTGGCGTCTGGGTGGCGGTGATGGTGGAGATGGACAGAGGCGGTGGCGAAGGAGGAGTGGAGGCGGCATGGCGGAGAAGTGGAGGCTGGCAGACAATTGCTTGTTGCTCGATCCCCTCGAACCTTTGTCTCGTTTTCTTGGTCTGCCCTGTTTCTTGGGGGAGTAGAGGCATCTGCGGTGGCGTTGTTTTTGGCGGGGGTGGACGGGGTCAGGGAGGACGTTGGCGCTTCGTCCTCCACAGGCTCCGCATCCCCCCTAGCGCTGAGCAGAGCGGGCGGTGTGGCGCAACGCGAGAGAAGCAGAGCCAGACGGATGGGGAGAAAAGAGTTGCCTAACGGGAGGAGCGATGGAGTGGTATATTCAGTGGCGGACCTTCAGTTGAACACCCAAATTATTTAGCAATATATTAGATATATGCGGTGATAATTAGACTAAAAACTTCATATGTGTATCAAATTGATTTTAGTCCACTCTGACACCTCTCCCTCCCCAATTCACCTGAAGTACTACGGCCCAACAACCCATCTGCCCCTAATCGATTGGCCCATTGACCTATCTAAAGCCCCACTTCGGGCTGCGAGGGCAAGACAGGGACCAAAATTGGACACTCCTGGCAACTGGCGCACGAGACTAAGGGCAACAAGAGGGGCTTCGGCCGGTGAGGGCGAGGCAGTGACTGTACACGTCAGTGTTTGGATAAACACAGGGGCTTCCAAGGCATGGAGAATTGCCGAGTTAAATTGTAGTTCTTCTCTTTTTTGGGGGATTTTTATCAAATTATTTTTGAGATGTTGTACCTAGCACAAACGATTTGTACTTTGATTTTTGCTATAGTTAACTTTTACTATTTCTAACGAATAATATTTTAATTATTAATTCCGAACACCTATCTTGAAAACCCTTAGTCCGCCACTGGGTATATTGCTAAAGTTTCAGATATTTCAGTGGCATTAAAGTGAACCAGGATGGGGTTTTCGCATCCGTACCAACGTAGAAGGAGGCGCAGACGGCGACGGTGAGGCTTGTGCAGAGCGTGAAGAGTCCCAGCAGCAGCAGGTTCACGGGGTGCTTCTCCCTGTACTTGAGCATCGGCCACATCACTGCGCAACCGCACACACCATCGCGTCAGAACGAGGTACGGGAGATGGAACGAAACCCTAGTTTAGGTAGGGAAGGGGGAGCGGAGGCGGAGGCGCACCGATGAGGGGGGCGAGGAGGATGGCGATGTAGACGGCCCAGGAGGCGACGTTGCCGGTGGCGAAGAAGCGCGGGATGGGGTGGACGAAGCAGGCGACGGCGGCGATCGCCGAGGTGGCCGTGAGCTGCAGGGCGAGGATGGCGTACACCTTCCGCACGAACGCCCACCGCAGCCGCGGGTCCTCCACCGCCGCCACCTTCGTCGAGGAGTCCGCCCCGGCGCCGGCGCCGGACTCGAGGTCGGTCTGGGCCTTCGACATTGCGGCGACGGTTAGGGTTTGTGGGGCTTGCGAGCGGGGGGAGTCGAGAGGAGAGGAGGGGAGCGAGAAGTAGACGAAGCAATTCGACCATGGAATATATAACGCGAGCGGGTCACCGATGGATGGGCCCAAATAACGGGGCCCACATGTCAGCGAAGCAAAAATCCTGCGCGGAGCTTTGCACGGAGCTTCTGGGGCGACGCGTCGAAAGGATACGTGGCGATCGGGAATTGGTGGGTTTAGTCTCTCGTGACGGGTGGGTTCAAGTTATCTATGGGGGCCACATTCAGGGAGATACGAGTTTGGACTTAGGTGTGAATGGACGCGTGTGATGGGTGCGAGTATTGATGCTGATTCGATTCGATTCGAGCGAGCAGGTGGTCTCTGATTTTTCGCGGCCCCAGGTGTCAGTGAAACAGAAGCGGTGCTGGGACCCGGGAAAGGGCGGTGGGACCGGGCGCTTGCGTCAGCCAGGTGCGACGCGGTGGGTGGGCCCAGGTCCTTTGCATCTGATTCGGAGTCGATTTACACTGGCTTCCGCCTTTTTTGTTCACACGGCAACGTCCTCCTACAACTCTTTAAGGCTACGCGACGACGTTTGCGATGGGCGGTGGCTTTCATGTCACTGTTTATCGTTTGTCTTTATTTATTTTTTTGTTTTTTTTAAATTTTTGTGTTTTTTTGTATTTTTTTGCATTGTTCACTTTAGATTAACGTATTGTTTTTATTTTTATATTTTTTTTAAATTTAATTATGTCCAATAAGCCAACTCAGCTACAGTAAAAAATCAGTCAGTTACAGTAAAATTTCATCAAAAACTAAACGCCATTGCTATTCCGAACACCCCCTTTTAAGTCTAGGCGGTTTTCAGATCGACCAAACTTTTGGTTTCTGTCAGAGAAACCGTAAGCCTATTTAGGGGGCGTTCGAAATAGTTAAGGTTTTTTATTGAAATTTCATTATAGTTAGTTTTTTTACTGTAACTGAGTTGGTTTATTAGGCATAATTAAATTTAAAAAATAGAAAAAATATGTTAGCCCATCACGGACAATACAAAAGAATACGGGAAAAAAATAAAATACAAAAAAATCCAAAATATCTTTAAAAAATCAGAAAAAGATGAATTACTGAATAGTGAAAAATCTAAAGTTAGAAGTTGAAGCTGAAAAAAAGCTGAGTTGAGCGGCATCTTGACAAGCCGCTTTTGAAAGTAGCCGATCATCCTCATCATTTCTCCATTTCTATGCCTTTTTAGACCTATTTTTTAAATTTTATTTCAAAAATCACTTCTTTCGTTACTATTTTATTTAAACTAAAGCCAAAATCTTTAACCAAAATCCATCAACTACAGCGGCTTAAAGCACCCCCATTGATTTCCTTGCGTGGACGTGTGTGGAATTGAACAAAAGCAAATTCACACATCAGGAGGTTTCATCTTTCGATCTTCCTGTTGCTCTCACTCTTCTCAACCTTTAGGCTCTGTTTATTTTGATTTAAGCTTTTGACTTTTGATTTATTTTTCATTACTTATAAATTTTGTCTTTTCTAGCTTTTCGGCTTTTTTGAACTTTTTGCCGATTCTTTTTCTCTCGTATTCAATTACATTGTCCGTGATAAGCTAACTTGTTTTTCTATTTTTAAATTTTTAAAAAATTAATTACGTTAGATAAGCAACCACTAGTTACAGTGTAATTTTAACCAGCTATAGTGTAAATTTTAACTAGAAGTCACTTTTTTCAGCCCAAATAAGAAGATCGTTAATTACTTCTTGATGTAAAATGGTCAGGTATGCATTACTACATAGGCGAACAGTTATTTACATAGGTTTGCATGACGTGTTCAACATGCACTATTCGTGTATACAGGAAGACAAGACGTCGTTCGTGAAGGAAAAGGGCTCTAAGATTCCATTGGGCCTCTTCGGCTCTTCAATATTGGCCCAGTCCCTTCAATGATTAGCCAGCTCGACATGGTTGGTTTTCTCTCTTAGCTCTTAGTTGCCATTAGTATGTTCTTTCGTGCTGCAATTTATTAGTTATATTCTTTTTAGTTTTTATTTTTGACTTTTGATTTGTCCGGAAGTAAAAAGCTAAACATTGAAATAGGGAGGCATTTTGAAGTAGATTTCTCAAATGGTTTCCCGGGTCTAAAACCGTGTGCATCATCTGTATCGGCATCTGTATTATCTACTGGAGTATCGAAAAATATAGACAAAAGCCATCATTAACAATCAAAAACCATCAGCCACAACATAAAAAAATACCCCCATTAGTCTAGTGAATAGTGATTGTTGAAAGAAATCAAAGCCAAAAGTTAGCCGAAAAGAACAGAGCCAGTGTCACATGGGAATCGTAAACCAGGGTATGCCTTTCTCCATCTTTTGGCTAAGATCAAGTATAGTATCTGTTTTCATCGGTTCAATACCTTATATATATGAACCATGCGCTTGCCACTTTGATATTAAATTTATTTTTTATGGGAAGGCTCAATATTTATATATAGTACAAATACAAGGGACACTAACGAATGCGTCACGAAATACAAGAGCTGTGCACATTCATATTTAGCCATCCTATAGGTTAATATGCTGCTTTTATTTTTACATTTTTTAAATTTAATTATGCTCAATAAGCCAACTCAGTTACAATAAAATTTCAGTCAAAAGACAGAAACCATCGCTATTCCGAACTCTACCTTAATTAGTGATTGATCTAAGAGAGAGCGCTGCGTTAAGCCAAAAGCAAGAAATGAGGAGAGAGAGAGAGGGGGGGGAAGTTATGGAGTGATTGGGGTTTAACTTTGCAACAAAATCAGATTACTCCTGCATGGTAAGCAAGAAGGGTAGAGTAAAGAAGATGGAGTTTTCTTCCTTACCATTCTTGTTTAAGCTTGATTCTTTTCTTATTTACTTCTGGTCCCAGGTAAATTGGTTAGCAAAGTTCAGATTAAGCCGATTGGGATGACCAAACCCAATCCAGCTCGAGAATCGATCATGTGAATTGACATAACCACAACCAAGCGCTAGTCGTGTAGACCGTGAGGTCAAATAAACGCGTAGACTTTGTGCAAAACGCTCGACGGTCTATGAGAACTTATGTAATGGTTTGTAGGCACCGTCAAGCGCGCGGCAGGCTGTTCGTCAGGGCGTGCATGCACGCGCGTGGTGGGCGACGGGGGCGGAACCAGAAAAAACATGACCAGGGTTCACACTTTAACGCACATATAACCGCATATGTAATCTTCAGACAACAATGCACTCCATCTGTCCCGCAATATACGCTCATTTTCTTGAAAAGCATGTTTCACAATTAACTCTATAGTGGGGATCAAAGTGTAGTTATTATAATATTTTTACTCTATACCCCTACTTTAATACAGAAAAAGTAGTTGAGTAGTTCTAGTATGTTATTTAATATGAGTATGTATGGTCCAACGGCATTAATTTTTTTCGTAGATTTAGTTTTTTTATTTGTATATACAGTGGGGCTTGGATTTATATTGCGGTATAGAGCGAGTATTAAATAGTAATGTGTCTGGTAATTTTTAACATCTACAATTCAACATAACCGATACTAATGTACAATGATAAAGAAGTAGCAATCAAAGTGCTTACCAAAATTAAGAAATCCACTAATTGTATTAGTTAGTTGTAGCAAAGTGAGGGAATTAAGGATAAAGGACTAAAACATAGACAAAATATGGTCCAGCCTCAATGACCTACAAAACATAGAAGAAAATGACTTAAAGTTTTCAAGTAAAAGAATAGAAGAATGATCAAGTAAAAGTAAATGGCTTATATTTTGCCTCCAATTTGCGTTGCAACTAGGGTATTCCTAAAACTATATTGAAATGATAACATATAATTTGACAAACCATAAACAAAATAGTGTACTGACCATACCCAGGGTTAATAACTATTATATATGCATTTAAAGCATAGTAAGTAGTCGTTGAACCATTATGCGATACGATCGGCCCCCATAACGGCAGTACTACCACCCCCGGCTGAAAAATGGGGATTTCATCCCTAATAGTTATTCTGGTGGTTAGGGGCTATAAATACCTCCATTTCTTATAGCAAGGAAACTCTCTTAGGTCCCCATTGAATACATTTGAGTCCTTTCTCCTTTCCTTCACCTATTGTGAGTTGATTTCATCCCTGTAAGGTTGTTAAGAGCATTCAAGTGCATAACATCCATTGCTTAAGCTTTGTGGCACTTTGTCATCATCAAGCAAGCGTCATTAGCTTGTTACTCTTAGAGGTTGTCGTCTCTTAGACTGCTTAGAGGTATGAAAACCGATGATCTCTTCAAGAAGGTTGTGAAGAGGTCCAATATTAGTTGAAGGTTGAAGCTCACCTACTTGGAGTGGGAAAGAGCTACCCTAGTAGATTGAGAAATACTCACTTTGTGTATGGAACCAGTTTGATTTGTTCAAGCTCCCTCAATCAGAGTTGGTAAAACTTCGAGACCATAAAAAAGTTCTTGTGTTCATCTTGTAGCTTACTTCTTAGCTCTCTACTTTGTGCATTTACTTTCCTAGAGATTAGATTGGTTGCTTGTCTCTCTAGACTTTTAAGATTTGTTTAGACTTATGTTGTTGTTGTACTTAGTGAGGGCATGGAGCGAGAATGTACAAAAGGAAAATGCAGAGAAAAGGAGAAGCAATATGGGAAGTGGATGCGAGTCATACCATCAAAGCGTCGGTTTATGGTGGGTGAATGAAGTGGAAGCATCAGGAGTAGAGGAGGGAATTTTTGGAGGAGTGGTAGCTCTGGTAGTAGGGGAAATCAACAAGTGATACACCATCATGGAGTGATGTAATGATGAAAACAGGGTGTATAAGTGATGATTGGGTAGGGAAGAACAGGGCATATAAGAGATGGTAACAGTGACAAGGGGAACGGGAGAAAGCTCACTTTTGAGCTGAATGGGAAAGAGCATAAGGAAGAGGAGAGAATAGAGGACAAGACGACAAAAGGGGAGAAGAAGGAAAAAAGCACAGATGGAGAAGGCTAGTTCTAAAGTTGATCTGGTGGGCAACACAACACACACATAACCATGCATGTAGAAGGGGAGAAACAGAATGATGCATGAGGGAAGGAGAAGATGGGGAAATTAGAAAATTAGAGAGTTTAAAATAGGGGTGCGAGAGGTAAATAGGATTAATGTTGTGAGGGAGGCATCAAAAGGGGACAAGAGAACTTTGCATGAGCTAGGGATAGAAGGGTAGCAAGCGAGCCTAAAAAAGGTAGGGTGGTGATGGAGTTGGACATCGAGGTTCACACAAAAGTTAAAAAGTTGGGGCTATGCCGGCAGCATTGCCTAGATCAAGGAAGCTCATCGCTTGGTACTGCTAAGGATTGGGAAATGGCTCAGTAGTTTGAGGGCTTCTAGAGCTCCAAAAGGAGGAGGATCCCAATATCCTTTTCCTATCTGAAACATAAATGGACCATATAATATTGGAGTGGTTCAGGTGAAAATTGGGCATGACAAATATGGTGGTTAAGGATTGCAAGAGGAAAGGTGGGGGCCTTGCACTTTTTTGGAGGAAGGGAGTGGAAGTACAGGTGTGTGCTATATCTCAACTTTATATAGATGAAAAGATCATGGAAGAGAATGGTTTTGTTTGGAGATTTACAACAATTTATAGGGAGCCAAAAATAGAGCTAAAGGAGTTGACATGGAAGGCGATGATGAGTAAACTCAAGAGAGACATGATTATCATAGAGTTTCTTTGATTACTACTGGAGGATGAAAGATTACAGACACTCCAAATGGAGGATAAAGCCCAAAGGGTCAATTTCAAGTACTCTTTTAACCCTAGTTTCTCTCTACTTGTCTCAAGTGCATCAATCACTCTCTCCCTCTCTACTCCTCCTTATATAGTGGAGGCTCACATCAAACCCTAATTCTTGCATACAAAGTAGATATTATCCACCAACAACTCATGGAAACCCATTAACCCATACACACATGGGGTTTTCACTTAACTCAATGCATGTGCGCTTTTCAAGGTACCATCTTCATGCTTAGCTCCAATAGCCTGAATCCACCATACTTTGTCCTAGTTGGAAATTCCTTCACCTAATCCACTTAGGCCTACACTGCGGTTTTGCAAATCACCATTTTTCAATTTAGAGCAATTGAACATATTGTCCCTCAACCGATGTATCGCCAATTCTTCATCACGAAGCATTGCTATGCTTCGCTCTCTTCTATGTGGCCCCAATACTTTGCCATCAAACTTCCCACGCATCTAGATCACCGTCCTCCCTTGCAAACAGCCGTAAGTCACTTAGCACACCACATGTCCCGCTTGACCTTGATCTTTTGTGTCTTCCATGGTCCTTGTCCATGTTGCGTCTTGGTTAAGTCTAATCATCTCATCTAGCATCCATGATCACATTAGACCTTGGTTCTTCCAACCAAGTTCCAATCAACCCCACAGTTAACCATAGTTGACTCTAAAATCACTAGCATAATGATAGACCAAGCAAACCAATTTTTGGCACATTAGTCCATAACTACAATATGCAACACACATGCAACAATAACATTTCCCAAGAACCATTCTCAACTCAATTAACAATTTTCAACTCAAGGTAACGTTCTCTGAAAGGACATGGCCGGTTTGACTGCCCTTACTACCAGTTAGACCACCGGCAATTTGACTTCCTTGGTCTGGCCGGTCAAACTGGTTAACTTACCCAAAAAAAACACCTTCTCTGGACTTTCAGTATTTTTCTATCTATTTTTGTTTTAGTTTCGATTTACAATGCCACCTAGTACAAAAACATCCCAATACAATTTTTATACAAATGTTTGGTGTCCATTTTTAAGAGGTCTTATGGCTGGTCAAACTACTCGCCACCTAGTAGTCAGATCACTCCTACCAGAGACTTCTCTCCAAATTTGTTCATTTTCATTTTTGTCTACTTAAATTCAATTTTATCATTCTTACAATTTTCAAATACTTATCACAAACTTAGGGTGACCTCCACATAGTCTTACAAAGCTTTCTTTACCAAAGAAAGAAGGATTACTTAGGTTTAGAGATTTGCATGCTTTTAACTGTGCTATGCTAGCACAATGAGTTTGGCGAATAATTATGAATCCAAATTCATTATGTGCAAGGGTTCTCAAAGCCAAATAATAATATGGAAGGTGAGAAATGGTGGGGAGATCAATATCTGGTCAGATCCATGGCTAACAAGAGGTATAACTATAAGACCAAGAACTCCATAAGGCCACAACCTAATCACAAAAGTATCGGAGCTCTTTCGATCCAGCTACAGGTCAGTGGGATGAAGCATTGGCAAATGATATTTTTGAATTGGATGATGCAAAAGTATTCGACAATTCTTGAACCGAATCCACCTACCGGTCAGTAAGACCAGTATAGCTACAGAGGGGGTAAATGGTACCTTCAAACTTTCCCCAAGTATTTGATGATGCTTCACTTCAATAGCTATGAGAAGTTATGTAGATCAATTAGTGAAAAAACTAAAAAATCGCACAGCTACAGTAATTTTAGATTGGTGAACAGTAAAAATAACATTATTTCAAATCAAAAATCAATAAATTTTTTGATCCATAGATCTAAAAGACTTAAAACTTAAATCAAGCCTAGCTAAAGACCTTACGAACTTATCTCGATCAAAAATCTTGAAAGACCTTAAGAGAATTGAGATTTTTTAGTTCGTCAAGCTCAGCTGCACCAAAACTGAGTCAAAACCTAAAAATAAGTTAGCTCCCAAATCAAAGCTCTAAATTATTTAAAATTTGGTATGCACCTTCTCTAGAATGTCAGAAACTTATTTCAATTAACAATCAAAAAGATTGTTGCCAAAATTCTAACCTTTTTTGTTTAAAAGAAGGCTGCACCAAAACTGATAAAAAAACCAAAAACGGTTAATATAACTTACTCATAGGTAAATGATGGCCAAGATAACTCTATATATATTTTTCACATATCGCAGTAAATCAGAACACCAAAAATATCAATGCAAAAATAGCTGAATTAAGAAATCACCTAGAGTGACCAAAAATAGCAAAAACCTTATTTCTTCATGAACTGGCCAACCAAGTACCTTGATGGATAAAGATTAATTTTCAAATGTTATCTTCATCTCTTACATATCTTTAGCATAGCAAGATCAAAAAGGGGATAGAGGAGAAAAAACCAACCAAATCAAGAAGAAATCAATTAACATAAGATGAATCCATCAGAGATGAACAAGGATTTGCTATATTGCTACTTGAGAATGAAAATTTTACAGTCATTCCACCTGAAGAATAAGAAAGCACACCACAACACTCAACGTCCATCAAACCCTAACCCTTAAATCCATGAACTCAATGAGAGGATAGTTGTATGGTTAACTAATAAATCACCATCTTAACCTGTTAAATATTTATGTTAGCCAGCTTTATATAGTCCTTAATGGATCTTATCCAATTAGCATATATTGGAGAAACACGATAGCCCTGTACACGTGGGTTTTAACTCACACACTACACTTATGTATGATTTTCAAAGCGTATAAACCCGAATTCCGTAAGTCCTTAGCTTTGATCTAACTTAATCTTCTCAGCTTCTCCTTAACCTAAATTGCTCTCTCAAGCGTTGCAGTTTTGATCAAAAATATTTTTCGTTATTTTGGTTAACTTACCAAAATACATTTTCTTGAACTGATCTTTATCTTTCATTGTAAGAAAACACCATGCTTATCACGTGTAGATGCACCACTGCATTGCCACATGTCAGGAAATATCTTTCATTCAAGTTTCACCGGACCACGTATCACTTGAACCAACGAAACCACATGATGCAACATGTCGCTCGAACTTCTGTTTAATATTTTTTCGTATTTCTTGTGTCGTACTTGAGCTCATCAATCTCATCCAATATTCTTGATCGTTTTGAGCCTCAGCTCCTCTATGAGTTTAGCTTCGATTCTCACTGTTGTCCATAATTGACTACAAGCGACCTTGCATATTCAAAGTCCAACAAGTTTTTTTCGGACACAAGTTCTTTACAACTTGATCTACATTAGCTGTAACATGTATCACGCAATACATATGTATTGACTTAGGTTAAATCAAATAATTACATAACTCAAATTTTCTAAAATCATCCATTTTCTACAAGTAATTGTCCAGAAAATCTGCAAATTTTAAATTTTCACTTCTCCAAAATAATAATGGTTTATCACAATAAAATCTTAGACCTCCTCACATGGTCCTTTAGTAATACTTTCTATACCGGTTCGGGAGGATATGGACGATGGGGTAGCCTGGCATTTTGATAAAAAAAAAAGGGGATCTTCCCGGTGAAATCTGCTTACAAGGTCTGCATGGAGAAGGCTGGATGAGGATGGGGGACATCTGTCTCTAAACTGCAAGCTAGTTCGCAAATGCTGGCAGAGCCTGGGTTTGGAAGATATAAGGCTTAAACTGTGTGTCTGTCGATCGGCAGAGGAAATGGTCGAAGATATCCTTACATTGGAGGAGAACCTCGGGATGAAGGTGCTAGCTATTCTCCGGTAGTTGGTGGGGAAAATAGGAATAGAGCTCATGCTGGGGATAAACTGAAGGCAGCAGAGAGGATTTTCAGAAGGTGCTCGATGCAGAAGAGAAGGCGAAGGCAAGCATGATCAAGAAATGGACCTGGGCGCCAGATGGAGTCCTCGAAATCAGTGTGGACGGATCCTTCCTGCCAACCGGAGGCAATGGTGGATGGGGGTTTCGTCGTCGGAGACGAACATGGAGAGATTGCGGTAGCGGGGGCAGGTAATATCCGGAATGTGCAGGATGCGGCGAAGACAACAGTGCAACTGGGAACGGGCAAATGCGATGACCGAAGCTCGTGTGATCTCTCACCTAATGGTGTGCTGTTCAGAGAGGCTAGTTGTTGAACTTTTTTAAGTTGTACTGTGACCTTTTGACCTAAGATTAAGGTAGCGTTTGGAATAGCGATGATTTTTGATTTTTGCTGAAATTTTACTGTAGTTGGTATTTTTTTACTATAGCTGAGTTAGCTTATTAGACATAATTAAATTTAAAAAATATAAAAAAAATAAAAACGGCACACTAATCTAGAGTAGACAATGCAAAGAAATACGAGAAAAAAACAAAACACAAAAATTCAAAAAAAACAAAAAAAAACACTAGTGGACAAAATCTGCACAGTGCCAAAAACGTGATGCACAGTGATTTGGTCGCTATTGTGGCGACAAAACACGAAGTTGAGCGCGCCCTAAGTGTAGTTACTGTCAGAGGCATTACAGCAAATCACAGCGAATTAAGTAGTGATAAAGATGGCGTCCCAAACCTCCTCCCTGCTCGTCAACCGGGTTTTGGAGGTGCTTGTCACCGGCATCTCCTGCACCCCCCAAGGTGCCCCCTGGTCGAAGGCACGTGGGCGTGGGTGGTGTATCCAGACTTCAGAAAAAATTTAGCTCTATCACTAATTCTATTCTTATCAGTTTAATATCTGATATACGAGTTACGTGTCCACATATCAGATATTAAATTTATTTTTCTTGGAAAAGAATCCACCTTAGCAGCTTGTCATTGGGGTCCTCGAGCGTCGCACAGGCGTTGCACTGTAGCCTGAGCTTGGCGCGCCCCACCCAAAACTTCAATAGAACTGTTTAACAATTTTTTTGCTCGTAAAATCTCATGCAATCTCACAAAACCAACGGAAATTTGACAGATCACATGGCGTGGTTTTGGACCGTCTCGAGGTGCATGTTCTCAAGGAAAGAGCGACGAACAGAGCAGAGCTGCCGGTCTTCGACATGGACTAATTGGATTAGTAGTGGTGTATATAAACACGAAAGGAATTGGCGACAGCCATCAGCTGATGGCACGTGATCTCCATGCTGATGTGATGACGGGGATGATGATCGGTGCTGTTCAAGAGTAGGATGCATGCGTTTGGCCGCGATCTCCGACGCAGCGCAACCACCGGTTCCGATCGAACATAATCTCCTTATTTCAGCTGTCTAAATATCTAAATTTTTGATCGTTAGATCAAAGATCCAACTGTCTCTTTTTTTCAGGAGATGTTTTTTTATTAGGAGAGGAATTTGCAGTTATTGAATCTTTGATATAACGATCAGAAATCTAGATGACAATTTAGAAAAAAAAATATTCAGATAATATTTACCAACTCCTTTCTATTACTCTGTACCATCTCTTATATCTGATCAAGTCAGAAAAAGAACAGTCCCACAGAAACTCATCAGGAAGCAGCGCAGCGCTGCACACCGAGCTCAGCACGAGTCGATCTGACGATCCCGGCGGACAGAGCCAGGCGCGCGGCAGGCTGTTCGTCACGGCGTACGTGCACCGTGGCCGGCCCGTGGGTGTAGCACGTGCGCGCTGCCTCCGACGACGACGCCGACGGCTCGCGTCGCAACGCGACGCGCGAGACCAGAGGAAAGCGACGCAAAGCGCGCGCGGTGCCGGTGGCAGAAGACGCGCATTTGGACGCTGCAGCCTGCAGGCACGGAGCACACTACGGAGGTAATCGAATTAGCTTAGCCTTCCGGCTCCTACTTTGAGAAGAAAAGCTAGGAACTGATTGATTGAAATACCTTGGTTTTCAGAAACAGAAGGCACTTTTAAAAGTCAAAAAATCATCAACCGCAGCCAAAAACCATCAACCGCAGCCGAAAAGAACAGAATCCACCAGCCGGTCTCTACCATCTCTTCTTTTTCTACGTATTCACAAAAACCAAATATTATTTTAAAAACTATTTCTTTCGATTATCACTATTCTAATTTAACTAAAAACCGATAAAATTTAGATAAAAATCATCGGTTACAGCCGATTTGAACACCTACATCTGCCGCGCCCTCTATCCCTCTTTTTCTCCATCTTTACCTCTCGTGAGTCGTGACGACGACCCATGCCGATACATGGCCGGGCAGAGGCCGACAGGCGTTCGAAAAGGTTGGTACGTGCAGTGCCGCAGTCTGCAGGCACGCAAGCCGCAGGCCATAGGTCAGGGTCAGGCCACTGCTCGTTTTAATTTTTTTTGGCTGCTCGAATCGGTCGGCCAATTGAATGGTCATCCTGCGACTGTGCGATCGATCCAAGGATCCCGAAATCCTAAACTGTCCGCCTTTCTCTCCTCATGATAGATATATCGGCCGTATTTGTTCACCAATCAGGTATTTGTCTGAATATTGAACTCTTTAGAAACATACAAGCAGGTATTTCTCTTTCCGCTGCAAATTTAGGAGGCATTCGGAATAGCAATAGTTTTTGCTGAAATTTTACTGTAGTTAACTGATTTTTTTACTATAGCTGAATTGGCTTTTTAGGTATAATTAAATTTTAAAAAATGTAAAAATAAAAATAGCACGCTAATCTAGAGCGGACGATGCAAAAGAATACGAAAAAACAAAATACAAAAATACTAAAAAACAAAAAAAAATAAATAACGCTAAAAATGCTACAGTATCGCTCATCGCTGCTACAATATTTTGATCAAGAAGCCATTCTATAGCTCAACTGAGCACGCCACGCATGCGTGCCCTCCTTTCTTTGGTAAGCTAGGAGATGCTGAATTGCTGATTGAACAGATCAGATATAAAATGGTAAAGAGTCAGTGTACGTATAGTCAACATGCACAATTGACAGAATACTAATACTCTGTCCAGAGATGCTGCTGTGTTCTTGGAGTTTGGGGTGCCCCATGACTCATCAGAACACCATTCTCAGCCCATCTGATCGATAATTTTATGTAGACGATCTTTCACTCATCAGAAAGACAGGAGTATCGTGATCATTAACATCAATGAACATGCCATTTCGAAATGGGATATTGTGAGATAGGTCGTATGCATGCCTGTTTCAGGGTTGTTGAGGATTTTCTGATGAAAAAGAGCTGCCGTCGCAGCTCAGAAGTACTACCTCGGATTATGAAGTGCAGGCTTCGTTCAGTAGTACATGCACTTGTCTCGCAGCTCTCGGCTCCGATGATAACTTCTCAAATGATAAATGTTATCCAGTGCGCGAGTTTAAGACACGATGAACTCCTACAAACAGTGGCTGACACATGAGTCGGTACGTAGAATTTGGCGATTTGTGTAGCCATCTGCCAATCGGACGTTAGTCCATTACCCCTACAAATGTCTTGTAAGAAATTCTTTGTACACATAGGCATTATTTATGATTTATCGCTTGTGAGAAATTTGTAGAGCTAATGCCGGCAATCAGAGGGGTGAATGATTTTTAACTTTTTCTTTCAGGTATTCAAAATATTCACTCGATTGATTATGGTAGGCATCAAGTTTAAATAACAAATCTTGAAACAAGAGGTAACAAAATTAGCGACCTCCTATAGTGCTGGTCAGACTGCCGTTGATGGGCCGGTCTGACCGTCAACCTGTGACCGGCCACATCAGTAGGTTGGTTTGATCACAAGTCTAGGGCCAGTCCAACCAGTTCTCTATTCTCAGATCTGGAAATTAACATCTCAGAACAAAAGCTCAAATCTTAATAACTTGTTGAATTATCATCCAAATGCATCCAAGTTTTTGCATGAGATTTGTTTAAGGCAATAGGAATATAAACCAATCAAGAATCAGAAGGTCCTTGAGCTCAAGTTTACCGAATTGAAAAGAGCCGAATCTAGTTCACAAGATCACAAAAAACACTAAATATTAAATTATTTTTTACTCATAAGGATCTAAGACATGAGATCTTTTGTATTTATTCTCATATATCTTAGTAAGGCAATTTAAGTAAAAGATTGGGCTAAAACTCCCACGAACTTGAAATCATAAACTTAGCTCAAGAACAAGTAAAGTCAAGCAAGAACACAAGAAATAACATGATTGAGATAAAGTTTTGATCTATTTAAGTATAGGATGAGATTTACATGCTCATAGATGATTATAATTTGTAGCGAAAGCACCACCTTTTTCTCTCTCAAATTCTCTCTTACAACTATAGAAGTAGACAAGGTGGTAAAGTACAAACGAAACC
Organism: Melocanna baccifera; assembly: GCA_036346265.1. Classification (NCBI taxonomy): domain Eukaryota; kingdom Viridiplantae; phylum Streptophyta; class Magnoliopsida; order Poales; family Poaceae; genus Melocanna; species Melocanna baccifera. Next base: position 24,607,687 of record CM070706.1, read on the forward strand.
CTAGAATCCTGGAATCTCACCACCTCCTCTCCTCCCTTCTAAATAACCAATACAACCCTAATTGGTCCAATCCATTAAGTTTACTGGAAAAATCCGTCAACCCCACTAACACAGGTTTTACACACTCATACATGCTTCTCAAAGCGTCTACAAGACTCAACCCGCTAACTCTTTAGTGATTGATCCACTTATCAATTCCATCTCTCATTAATCTAAATCACTTCTCCATTGCACCTCTCCGTGTCGCAGTTTTGATTAAGGCACCAACCCAGTATTTAGTCAACTACCAAAATACTCTCAACGAAACTTCCGAGCACCTTACCTTGACTCAGTTTTTCCTTCACCTCAAAGTGTCTTTACCTTCCCTTGACACATACCCTATAGTACCCAATGACTAGTCGTCACTCATTTACGTATTCGAACTCCCCCGAACCGTCTCTACGTGCATCAGCCTTGTCACTTGTCGCACTATATGCACCAACTCGTTTATTCATGATCCTTATCTTCTTTGTGCTTTGCACTTAAGCCACGTAGCCTCATCTGGACCAACATGACCGCTTGGACCTGAGCTCTCCCGCCTAGTCCCGATATATTGTCATCAACTGTTATGTTCTCTAAGCCACCTGCACATCTAAAGACCAAGTAACCATATCAAGCATAAGTTTCATGCGCTTGACTCACGGTAATCAAAAATATTGTGAGACCATATAGTGGCCGCTCCATGTGTCTGATGACTATTTGACTTTGCCTATACTTCGTTGTTGAAGTTTGATTTTATGTCATTTGCTCTTTGGTTTTTGTTATCAGGTGACAACGGTCTAACCGGTTTATAAAGGCGGTCTGATCGCTATGCTGGAGCGGTCCAACCGGCCGTCTAATGGTGGTCAGACCATTTGTGTCTGAAAATGGCCGAAAGGATTTTTGGAATTTATGAGAATTGGTCATGGGTTGAGTTTGGGATTCTTAGCTCATTGCATTCATAGTGCATGAAACATTTTTGGGCCAACTTAGATCAAGTTGTGAAGGAACTTATGTCTAAAAATAATTTCTTGTTCTTCAATATGCAGGAAAACTTGGAGGCAACTATAGTCGAGAGTGTGGATTAGAACTAGGCTTGGGGATGAGCTGAGGTATGGTTCAAGGAAGCCGGGTAGGATAGTTAAGCTCAAGCAAGGTACAAGGAAGATAAATGGTGTTGAAGAGAAGGTTTGAGCAATGTTTCATCGAATAGTGTGGTCGGTGCAAGTGAGGCATGGTCAGGGGAATCGACACAGAGAGACTTACCGATACATGAGCCATTTGTGAACTTACACGTTGCAAGCATGGAGACTGCTTACAAAGTAGAAAATGACCATGGACTAGGTTCATGGAAGAGATGAAGTCCATGGTCAAGGCGAAGAAATTGTGAAGCTTTATGGAAGATGGTAGAGGGATTTTTTGGTACATTGCCCACTATCGAAAAAGTGGTATTGTGCAAAACTACGGTAGTGGCCAAAGTGGTTTAGGTCATGGATGTGCTAAAAATACTAAGTGGATAAAGTGTTGATTCATTAGCATCTTAATGAGTGTGTGCGCTTTGAGAAGTGTGCATACATATGTAAAACCTAGTGTGGTATTAGGTTAATAGGTTAGC